>CM076902.1:36874116-38074116 GCA_039519145.1 Kokia cookei | reverse complement strand
TTCTGATAAAGATCATGTCGACGCATCTGAACCACAGCAATAAGAGGAGGATGCAGCTGAAAGACATCAAGCAGAAATTAATGCTAAGGAACTAACTGTAGAAACACCCATACCTTCAGTTTGCCCAACAAAGTTATCAACACAATAACCAATGTCAATATTACCGAGTTATCCACAACAACCCACTACGACCATAACTCTGTCGTTTCTGCAACGATTCAAAGAGAAAGTCCATGATAAAGAATATCAAAAGTTTGTTTCTACTTTGAAATAGTTGCACATTAATATAGCTCTAATAGATGCTCTTGTGCAGATACCCAGTTATGGGAAATACATGAAGGAGTTGCTATCAAAGAAAAAGAAATTATCCAACATTAAGACGATCGCGATCACAGAGGGGTGGAACGTTGTGCTTACAAACAAGTTGCCAACCAAGATGAATGATCCTGGCAGCTTCACTATTCCATGCTCCATTGGGAATCATTATTTAGGTTTGATGAAGCCCACTACGGTGACATTGCAATTGGTAGATAGATCTTTAGCATAACCGAAAGGACAAATCAAAGATGTTCTTGTTCAAGTTGATAAGTAGGTGTTCCTGCTGATTTTATCATTCTAGACTGCGAAGCAGACAAGGAGGTACCCATAATTCTTGGGAGGCTATTTCTAGCAATGGGACGAACACTTATCGACGTTTTTAAAGGAGAACTTGTTATACGTCATAATGATGACTAGGTAACCTTCAGTGTGTTTGAAGCATCACCATTTGGATCTAATGAACAATGTCACCACATTGACGTGTTGGATGAGATTATTCTAGAAGAATTTAATACACGAAGTTCAGCACTGTTTGATGATGATGCAACGACATCTAACAATGACATTCTAGATGACTGTGTTGACAAAGAGGAGGTTAATAATTGTGAGCTGCATCAGAATTGGAAAATAGAGTCTTTGGATTTGTCTAATAGAACAATCCTAGTGTTTAAACCATCTGTCAAGCAAGCTCCTACCTTGGAGTTAAAACCATTGCCAACACATTGCAATATGTCTCCCTTGGTGACAATGAGACACTACCTGTTATTGCCAATGCATCCCTAGATGCAATGCAAGAAGATAAGCTCATCGCAATTCTTAAAAAACATAAAAGAGTCATAGCTTGGAGAATCGCAGATATCAGAGGTATCAGTCCCTTTTTTGTATGTATAATATACGGCTAGAAGATGAAGAGAAGCAATCAATTGAGCAACAAAGACGACTCAATGAGAAAATGAAAGAAGTGGTAAAGAAGGAAATTATTAAATGGTTAGATGCGGGCATTATATACCCTATTTTTTATAGCAATTGGGTAAGTCCCGTTCAATGTATGCCTAAAAGAATGGTTTCACAGTCGTGACCAACGAAAAGAACGAGTTAATCCCAACTCGCATCGCAACTGGATGGTGAGTATGCATGGATTACAGGCGACTGAATGCGCCCACAAAGAAAAACCATTTTCCACTACTTTTCATCGATCAGATGCTAGATAGGCTAGTTGGTAAAGCCTATTATTTCTTCCTGGATGGCTACTCTGGATACAACCAAATAGCCATTGCGCTGGAAGATCAAGCAAAGACAACGTTCACATGTCCTTTTGGAACATTTGCTTTCCAACGGATGCCGTTTGGGTTGTGTAAGTGCCACCAACATTCCAGAGGTGCATGATGGCGATCTTCTCAGATATGATTGAGGACTCACTCAAGGTATTCATGGATGATTTCTCGATCTATGGACAGAGTTTTGATCAATGCATTGACAATTCGGTAAGAGTTTTGAAAAGATGCGAGGACACAAATCTTGTTCTGAATTGGGAGAAATGCCACTTCATGGCTACTGAAGGCATTATCCTTGGCCATCGCATATCGTGTCAGGGCATTGAGGTTGATAAAGCTAATGTAGAAATCATCAAAAAATTACCACCGCCCACCACTGTCAAAGCAATAAAAAGCTTTCTTGGACATGCTGGCTTTTATAAAAGATTCATCAGAAATTTTTCCAAGATAGCTAAACCTTTATGCTCATTACTAGAACAAAATAAAAAGTTTGTGTTCGATGATGCATTTCTGGATGCATTCACAACAATAAATAAGTAGCTCGCACAAGCTCTAATAGTCGTCGCACCATACTAGACGCAACCATTCGAACTAATGTGTGACGTCAGTGACTTTGTTGTAGGAGCTGTCCAAGGCCAAAAAAAAAGAAAAGGTATTTCATTCTATTTACTATGCTAGTAAAACTCTAACTGAAGCGCGAGTTAATTATACTACTACGAAGAAGGAATTGCTAACAGTAGTCTTTGCATTTGACAAGTTTCATTCCTATCTTGTCGGTGCAAAGACTACAGTTTACATGAACCACTTAGCATTGAGATTCATTTTCAACAAAAAAGATGCCAAACTTAGACTCATCATATGGATCCTACTCCTCTAAGAATTTGATATTGAAATCAGAGATAGGAAAGGATCTGAGAATCAAGTAGCTGACCACTTGTCTCGGCTAGAAACTGGAAGTAAGAACGGGCAAACAAACCAAATTGTCGAAGCATTTCCTAATGAGCAGTTATTCTTTGTCGACGCATCACCATGGTATGCTAATGTCGTCAATTACCTTGTGTGTGGAAAGCTACCTATGAGTGCAACTGGTCATAAGAAGATTAGGTTCATACGTGATGCTGCTAAATACCATTAGAATGAGGCATACCAATTTAAGGTATGCCAACAATATCATCCGTCACTGTGTACCTGAAGAAGTAATGATGTTAATCCTACGACACTGCAATGATGCCCCTTATAGAGGTCATTTTGGTGGAACAAGGACTGCTGCAAAGGTCCTGCAACCAGGATTTTATTGGACCAATTTGTTTCGAGACGCCCACAATTTCGCACAATAATGTGATCGTTGTCAATGCAATGGATCAATATCTCGACGCAACGAGATGCTCAACAACCCATTATGGAGGTAGAGCTTTTCGATGTTTGGGGTATAGATTTTATGGGGCCGTTTCCAAACTCTTTTGGAAATGTGTATATCTTAGTGACTGTTGAATACGTCTCAAAGTGGATTGAAGCTATTGCAGTACCAAAAGATGATGCTCGGACAGTGTTAAAGTTCTTTCACACATACATCCTCACAAGGTTTGGAACACCTAAAGCATTGATAAGCGACCAAGGCACTCATTTCTATAATAACCAAGTGGTAACTGCATTAAAGTGATATGGTGTGAAGCATCGTATGGCCACCACATATCACCCACAAACTAATGGTGAAGCCGAAGTATCCAATCATCAAATTAAAAACATACTTTAGAAGGTGGTTAATCCATCTAGGAAGGATTGGTCTACGTGGCTACATGACGCATTGTGGGCGCTTCGCATCGCTTACAAAACCCTGTTAGGGATGTCGCCACACTAACTAGTGTTTGGAAGGTCTTTTCACCTACCTGTCGAACTTGAACATAAGGCCATGTGGGCAATTAAGCAGATGAATTTAGACTATGATGCTACTAGAAAGAAAAGACTGTTGGACATCACGAAATTAGAAGAAATCTGATGTCATGCTTATGAGAATGCGGCGATATACAAGGAAAAGACAAAGAGATGGAATGACAACATCATCTTGCATCAACAATTTCATCCTGGTCAGTTGGTACTTTTATTTCACTCACGTTTAAAATTGCTTCCAGGAAAATTGGGATCGAGATGGTTAGGCTCATTTAAAGTTGTCGAAGCATTCCAAAGCGGTGTGGTGACAATATAAAACTTAAAGGATGGACAACAATTTAAAGTAAATGGCCAACGTCTTAAACATTATACGAGACCAGATGTTACAGAACTAGACGAAGTCGTCAACCTGGTGACATTTAAATAATGTCGATGCATTTCTTTATTTACTTTTAATTGTTTCGCTTTTCTCTGTGTTGTTTTAAATTCCTTGGAGAAATAAAAATTATATTTTTGTCAAAGCATTGAAATACATATTGTTGACGCATTCTGCGATGAGTCAGCATTACTTTTTCAGCAAGAATCGCACTGGTTGATGTCTTTCCCTCCTAGTCGTTGGATCAAAACAAATCGGTGTGATCTGTAGCCTGGCAATTAATGGCTGCAGACAAAACGCTTCCCCGTTTTTTTCCACTCATTACACCTAAGTTATAAAGCCTCTCATTGCAGTTACCTTCTCTTTACATTCACCATTGTTACTGCAACTCTTCTCTTTCATTGTCTACATATTTCCTTTTCTAATCTTAGAAGCAATTTTTCTTTCTGTGAAACTTCTTAAAGTTTTTTTCTTCTCACCATGGCTAAAACTCGTACTTCCAAGAACACTATTAAACCCTACAATTACTCTTACTGTGGTTCCATCCACGACACCACCACCTTCATCCACAGGCCTAATTTTATTTTTAACAATTGTAGCCAAAGATTGGTACCATAATGTTATGCTAAAACGTAATATTCACTGTGAACAGGGTCTCCAACTACCTCTACATCAGACCTTGGGGAAACAAATCCATCAAACCATCAGTCGCCTCAGATGGAAGTATTTTTGTGACCATCCTTCTAGCTACTCTCTCACAATGGTGAGGGAGTTTTATGCGAATCTAGTGGACCAAGAGTAGGAATTCGTCTTTGTTCGAGAATGGCTGGTTCCATGGAGTGCTGCTCAGATCAACGTACTATTGACAATTTCGGAACGAGTAGACGACCATACACCTTTTATGCACCATTTGGATGATAATAGTTTGGCCCAAATGATGAACGATCTCTGCATCAATGGCGCTACATGGACGGGCAATGGGTTTCACAATTATACAATGCATAGGCAGTACCTTACAATCTTTTGCAAGGTATGATTTCATTTCATCAACAGTCATGTTATGCCTTCTACCCACAGCATTACGGCCACATTGGGCCGTATGTGTATGTTGCATTCCATTCTGCACCACCGACATATCGACATTGGGGAGCTTATACATGCCCAGATCATGAAAGCTGCAGGAAAGCAAACTGGTATCCTTCCTTTCCTCTCTCTTATTATGCTACTCTGTCAACATAAGAGCATTGTGCCCAAAGATGATGAGGAAGTCCTGGATAACAAAGGGCCAATCAATGACATTTATATTAAGAGGATGAAACAGGGCCAAAACACCCTAATGGCCAAAGAGATCCCCAAGAAGAAGGACAAACGAAAGGGTAAGAAGAAGGCTGATAAAACTGATGCACCGATAGAAGCCCAAACAGCACAGAAGCTGGCACTGATGGAAGTTCATTTAGATCGACTCAACACGCATTCTATCCACACCGACAGCATCGTGGACGACATGGATTTTCGACTCCAGAAGTTTTATGCATACATCAAGAAATGGAATGAAGCCCTTGTCACTGTATTAAGCCAAGTTAGCCAGACCCCACTGCCAGATTTCCCAACTTTCCCATCCATCTACCGCCCGATGAAGTATTCATCTTCTGACCAACCTACCCCTAATGGTAGGCATGCCCCTACACTAACCCGTATCCATTTTTCTGACGATGAGAAGGATCATCGCAACATCGCCCACTTATTCGAAGATGAATTCTCAAATAGTCTAGGCACAAATATGGTAGAGAGGGCAGATGTTCTGGAAGAAGATGTCGATGCAGTCGATTGTGCTGACACTGGTCCAGTTGAAAAAGAGTCGAGTGTAGAAGAAGAGGAAAATCCGGAGAAGGATCAAGACGAGGAAGAGAATAAAGAAGAAGAAGAACCTACTAAGGTGCAGGTGGAGAAAGAAACTGATGCCCCAACAATGATCGTTGAGGATATTATGGGAGCATCCAGCTCAAAGGAAGCTATATCGATTGGGAGCCAGGCTAAGGTTGTCACTGGTAAGATAGAGGAACTGAATCCTCTAGCTATTGTACCCTACATAGCACCACTCATCGAAATCCACCCATCAGAGGTGATAATTGATGAGCCCATCACCCAACCCGCTGATGAGGAGCAATCTGTCGAGCCGGTTGGTTCAAAGGATAAGAAGCAGAAAAGGCGCAAAGACAAGAAAAAAGGAAACACCATGACGAGAAAGAGCACCCAAAAAAGAAGAAAAAGAAAACCAAAGCAGCCTCTGCATCGGCTACTGCTGAGTAAGTGGTACATCTCTTTTTAGTCAATTTTCATGCATTCTTATTGTTCTTGCATTTTAATTGTCATTGCATTCATTTTAGTTTAGTACATTGTAGCTGCATTTCCATTATATATGTATAACTATTGTCAGTGCATTGGGAACAATGCAGACATTAAGTTTGGAGGGGAAGTTAATGTGAATTGGAAATGCAACTACACCTTCATGTTTGACTTTTGTTTTGTTTCTTTAGTTAATAAAAATTTACAAAATTTCAATAGAAATGTGCCCACAATTTTTATTTTGATGCGTAATTCTAGAATTGTTTGAATGTTGATGTGGAAATTGGATGAATATGAATGAATGATGAGTTTTCTATTTTTGAATGAATAATTGAAATTGCTTCAGTAATGAATGAATATTATTGGTATTGAATCTTGAACTAACTGACAATGCAGTGACATTTTATTAAGAAAAGACACTCCATTATGAGTGCATTGTAACTTTTATGGTAGAACACTCTGCTGCAGACTTAGAAAAGAAAATTCATCTAGATAAAGGCTATAACTGCAAGAGTGTGTGTCGGCACAAATACATGCCTCCTGGGGGTTTGTTGCACCCAATAGTTACTACCCAGGAACAAAGGTAGAGTAATGCAATGTCATCTTTCAGTCACTTTAATAAATAAATAAATAAAATGAGAAAAATAAGAAAGAAAAAAAAAAGAATAAATTGCTTAAATGATTCAAGAAAGGTTAAGATTCAATGCATGATACTAACATTGATGAAGTTGCAATTCTAAGTTGTTCATTACTATAAATTTGTCAGCGCATCATTTTATTTTATGCATGCAATTTACACATTAGGAATTTAGATAATTGAAGTTGTATAAATGATGATTGCGGTGACATTTCTAATTGGAACTTTGTTTATTTTTGTTTACTTTAGGACAAGTATAAACTCAAGTTTGGGGATGTGATGGTATTACAAATGACATAGATTTTCTCCCTAATTTAGTGTCTTAATTGTCTCTTTTGTATTTTATTTAGCATGCATCATTATCATTTTATACTTAATTTTCATATTTTCCAACTCATTGTTAGTTAGTTTAAATTCTTGTTAGTTTTATCCATTTTTGTACTAATGTTGATGCAAGCAGCTGATATATTGCGTCTTAATATTGTTAGCGCAGGAACTCAATCTAAAAGCTTATATTAGACGAATGCAGCCACAAGATCAGCTGGTAATTGTGACCAAGAGATGTAGTCGCATTACAACTAAACTCGGAATGAGTAGAATCAAGCTCAATCCATAGCTGGAAGCACCGACGCAGGAATTTCACAGATGTAATTGCAATTATGATTTCAGAATGCGTCTAGTGAGACAACGACAATCTACAAATATCTAAAGAACATACTAGAACTGCGTGAGTGCACAGTTGTACTCTAACTAATTTTGACAACTGCAAAAATCTAGATCTGGATCTGAGAATAAAGGCTAAAACTTGCAACATTTTATAGGTTATAAATAGACGAACAAAGAATGAAGAAATCATCGTGAGCTAAGGGATTAAATTCTACAATTTCTATATGATTTTGGAGATTTAAGTTGGGAATTGAGAAGCTGATGAAGCAAGTCTAAAACCACTTCTGACGAGAAGGTGTTTGATGCAAGGCAAGAGGAACAATTAAGGAGTAGGCCTAGTATTCTAGAGATAGTAAGCTTCATTTTACTCTTTAATTCTTCTTAAACGATGATGGGTTTTGATGATAATAAATGAATACGAGAGTGTCTTTTAATGTTATATCATTTTGATTATTATTTTACACTGCTTATCTGTTTATTCTTGGATTTAACCGCTTTAAGCACGAGAGTGAAATTGTAGTGCGTCGACATCGAGAGATGCGGTGACAGGTTAGGTTAAGTGGGTTAGGCGAGAGCTACTCGGGACTGGGATAAGAACCAATTACTTGTTCTTAGATTCACATCATTACTCGCACCGAGAGGTGGAGTGATTGTGGGTATTTAAGTCGGGATTAAGTAGGAAGATGTTGTTGGTAAGAACTCAAAGGGACTTCATTACAGCGACAATTTATCTATACTCTAACTTGTCGACGCATCCAACATTGCAACTCAGCAGAATCAGTGAACCATTTCTACCCTTTACACTTGATCACTTTTACATTTTATGCAATTTAAATATTCAACACTCAACACATTTGATTTACTTTCAGTACATTGACATTTAACACCTCACATTTGAATCTGATTACATTGCCATTGATATCTAATTTTAGTGTGCAGATCTGACATATTGCACTGACATCAGTACTCACATTACAGTTAATTTTAATATTTATTACTCTGACATTTAGACATCAAGAACCCATTCCTCGAGGGATCGATATCCGATAGATTTGTCTATCAACTATACTTGCATCAACGTGTGTACGCTTGCACAATCATTGTGTCGTAAAAACACTGATCACCCATACGTTAAATAATTCAACTTCTAAGATGTTTTTCAAAGGCATCTCATTCCTCCTTGATATGTTACCGGTCCTTTGCATCTAGCACAATTCTTCACATATGCAAAATCATCTTTAAACAATGTAGGCCAAAAGAATCCTGCGTGTAAAATCTTTGTTGTAGTACGTGAACCACCAAAGTGTCCCCCACTTGGAGATGAATGGAAATGGTACAAGATCTTAGCAATCTCACTTTCAACTACGCACTTCCTAATTATGTTATTTGCACACTGTTTAAACAAAAACGTATCCTCCCAAAAATAATATCGACTATCATGAAGGAATTTCTTCCTTTGTTGGTATGCTATTTCTCGAGGAATTATTCCACATGCAAGATAATTGGCAAAATCAGCAAACCAAGGTGCTTCATGAATTTGACTTACCTCAAATATGTGCTCATTTGGAAAATTCTTATTGATAGGAACAAGTGATTGAATTACCTAATTTTGCTTTAACCATAATAGATGATCAACTAATTTTTTCTTGACACCTTTTTTGTCTTTGATCTCGAGGTCAAATTCTTGGAGTAAGAGTATCCAACAAATTAGCCTCGGTTTAGCATCTTTCTTTGTGAGTAAGTATTTAATGGTCGCATGGTTAGTAAACACTGTAACTTTGGTACCTATAAGTTATGAATGGAACTTGTCAAAAGCAAAAACTATAACAAAGTTCTTTTTTAGTTACCGTATAATTGAGTTGGGCTCCCGTCAAAGTTATGCTTGCATAGTAGATAGGGTGAAACACTTTGTTTCTTCTTTCACACATCACAGCTCCAACGAAAAAATCACTTACATCACACATCAACTCAAAAGGTGAGTTCCAATCAGGTGTAACATTTATTGGGGTTGAGATTAATCATCTTTTTAGATCATCAAAAGCTTGCAAACATGCTTTGTTAAAATCAAACACTATATCTTTCTCTAACAACAAACACAAAGGCTTAGAAATTTTTGAAAAATCCTTGATAAATCTTTGGTAAAATCGACATGGCCTAAGAAACTTCTAACTCCTTTCACACTAACTGGAGGTGGTAATCTTTCAATTACATCCATCTTTACTTTGTCAACTTCAATTCCTCTCTTTGAAATTTTATGCCCTAAGCCAATCCCTTCCTTAACCATAAACTGGCATTTTTCCCAATTAAAGACAAGATTCGTCTCCTCGTATCTCTTAAATACCTTAGCCAAATTACTCAAACAAATATCATAAGTGTTAACAAAATAGAAAAATCATCCATGGAAACCTCAACAAAATTTTTAACCATATCAGTAAATATTGCCATCATGCATCGTTGAAATGTTACAGGTACATTGCATAAACCAAAAGGCATTCGCATAAAAGCAAACATATCATATAGACAAGTAAATGTTGTTTTATGTTAGTCTTCTGGGGCTATAAATATTTGGTTTTATCCTGAATAGCCATATAAAAAATAATAGAATTCATTACCTGCTAGCGATCTAACATTTGGTCTATAAAAGGTAAAGGAAAATGGTCCTTCCGAGTGGCTTTATTCAGCTTTCTATAGTCAATACAGATTCTCCAACCTGTAACAATTCTTGTTGGGATCAACTCGTTACGCTCATTCTCAGCAATCGTGATTCCACCTTTCTTCGGTACACATTCCACTGGACATACCCATGAACTATCTGAGATGGGGTAGATAATTCCCACATTTAACCATTTGATCACTTCCTTTCACACTACCTCTTTCATGATAAGATTGAGCCTTCTTTGTCCATCAATTCGAGCTTGCTCACCCTCATCTAAGATAATTTTATGCATGCAGAAAGAAGGGCTTATACCTCAAATATCAACTATGATCCAACCTATTGCTTTCTTACATTTCTTCAAAACAACAATTAATTATTCTTCTTGATCTTTTGTTAGTTCTGCTGAAACAATCACAGGCAAAGTAGAACAGTCACCTAAATAATCTTATTTTAAATGGGAAGGAAGTGCCTTTAGATCGAGTTTAGACAGTTCCTCGATTGACAACTTGGATTGCACATATTCACAAGCCTCTAACTCCAACGGTTCAAATCGTGTTGATTGAATGTAGTTCCTCGGATTGGCTTCCACCAAAGCCATGTTTTCTTCACCTTCTTCACCTTTAAAAGGGTCAAACTCTAAGGTATTCTCCAATGGATCTTCTTCAAAATTGATTCCCATAGAAACCAAGGTTTCTATCTCTTCCATAATCGAACACTCTTCTGGCGGATCACGAAATTTCATAGCCTTAAGAATGTTAAATATTACCTGATCATCTTGAACTCGCTTGGTGAGTTCACCTTTGTGTACATCAATTAACGTTCTTCCCATGGCTAGGAAAGGTCTTCCAAGGATGATCGACACTTCCTTATCTCCTTCATAATCTAAGACAATGAAATCAACAAGAAAAATAAATTTATCAACTCTTAGCAAAACATCCTCGATCTTTCCTTTGGGATATGCTAAAGATCGATCTACTAATTGAAGTGCCATAGTTGTGGTCTTACTTCACCTATTCCCAGCAGCTTGAAAATGGATTTGGGCATCAAGTTGATGCTAGCTCCTAAGTCGCATAAAGCTTTACCACAGTAAAATTCACCAATATTATAGGGTATAGTAAAGCTTCCAGGTCATTCAATTTTGGTGGCAGCTTGTTCTGCAGCAATGCACTGCACTCCTTCGTCAAAGCAACAATCTCATATTCGCTAAGTCATTTTTTCTTGGACAGTATATCCTTCATAAACTTCACATAGTTTGACATCTATTCTAAAGCCACCAATGGGATATTAATGTGTAACTACATCAGAACATCCAAGAACTTCTTGAATTGTACCTCCTATTTCTACTTGTGTTACTATAATCTTTGCGGGTACGGAGGTGATGGAATTTTTGGCTGGATAGGACAACTCTTCTAAGGAGGTAAATCGGCATCTACAAAAGATGTTAGATTATTAGAATTCATTAGTTTAGTGTTTACCTTGTTAGACTTTGTAGATTCTAACTCTTTTCGTGTAGGAACTGTAACACCCCTACACCCGGTTCACACGTATAAACCCGGTATAAGAGTATTACATATAGTGTCAGAGAATTAAAAATGAGTATAACAAAATTTTCTTTCAAAAACTGTGTAATTGAATCGTTTTTAAGCAAAAGTATCGATATTTTCCCTATTTTAAGTAAAATCAAGACTTAAAACCAGTTTGAAAATAATGAAAATGTAATTTTTACTTAAAATAGGGAAAATATCTATACTTTTGCTTAAAAACAAAACCAATGGGGCATTCTGGTACTCTGGTATCGTTACCACCTTAAAATATCAATACCTCTGTCTCAAAATCAATAAATATAGCCGAAAACTTAGTAATAATCCCCTGAAAAAACTTAAAAACTTCCCCAATATTTCAAATCAGTCCAAAACACAATTTTAACCATTTCATTCAATTCATGTAAATTTTCAAAGCAACATTGATAACCCATTCATTAGAGACACATAGGTATACCATTTGTAAATGTCATTTCACACAAAATAAATATACCTTGTCTTGCAATCTTCCGATGTTGATGTGATTTGATGAGAGGCACCTAATCCAACCTTAACTTCTCGGAGGTCTTATACCTACGCGTTGAAATAAACGCGTTAAGCCGATGAAGGCTTAGTAAGTACTACAAGAGTCATTAATCATTCATCTTTTAATCACACATTTCAAACTCATTCATATATTTATTTATTCATGTAAAATACATACCTTTTATGTGTATATTATTTAACTTACAGTAGTGTTATGAATTCACATATTCTCCCTCATTTCACATTTTATTCATTCCAATCTCTTAGCTTACTTAGTTTTATCATTCTTTGATTTCTTATACAAATATTGAACTCACCTTTCATGTGATTATCATTTCACTTACCTCAATGTCACAATTTGCACATTCTTTCTTTTTCACATTGTTTACCCTATTAACAAGACTCGGACCTTGACAGATACACGGATCTAACAAACACACCAGAATGACACCCAGTGCCTCATCGGATAGTTCAAAGCAATAAAGTGACACCCAGTGTCTCATCAGCCTAGCCGAAGTAAAGTGGTACCCAGTACCTCATCAAATCTATCCGAAGTAAAATAATAACACCCAGTGTCTCATCGACTCAAGGTCAAAGTATTCTTGAACTCTTCCAATCCTATGGCTCGAAGTATCCTTGAACTCTTCCAATCCTATGGCATGTCAACTATATCCGACTCAGCCCGACTAGTTAATAGGGATTTTCAATTTACAATTCATATCACTTTCAATTCCAATTTCACTTTCACTTTCACTTTCAATTTTGATCACAGATCATTCAAATTCAATTCAAATATACTATTAATTCAATAAAAGTTTTCATTCATCTCAATATTAACGCTTACATTATATTCACTTATTAAATATAAATATCGAAATAAACATTAAATGATGAATAATTTAGATTATAGTAATACAAATCAATAATAGATCAATTTAACCAAATAACAACCAAATATTATAAACAATTAGTTACTAATAACTTTGGAAACCTTTGATTTATCCCTTTCATTCTCATTTCTCAATTTCATCACATATCACTATATATGCATCAATTTTTCATTTCTATTCAATTTTTTTGTACATTAATTTTCAAAGTTATACATTTGAGTCACAGTCACTAAATTATTTATATCTTGAGCTACAAAATTCAAAATTATAATCCACTTGATGATTCTAAAATTAGACTCAAATATCTTTTTACCATAAAATTTTCATAATTTTTACTCCAGCCAATTTGTACAATAAATTCTTTCAATTTACCCCTTCTCTGCTGCCTAACAGTTGCGACCTTTCTTTACTAAAAATTATTTATCTTTTAGTACATGAATCCAATAATGTTCCCGTCTATTTATTTAAAAAAAAAACTTATTAAGAATTGAACCATATAAATTTCAGTCTATAATAATTTTTCTACATTTTTCTATGATTTTTTAAAGTCAGAACAGGGGAACTCGAACCTACTCTAACCTTGTTACACCAAATCAGATATATGTCAGAATGTACAATTTCTTTTCTTTCATTGTTTCTTCCATATGAAACTACACTCAATAATATTTAATTACATATTTAATTCAACTCTTAAATCTTTTTATAAAATTTTTGGTGAATTTTTTAAGTTAGTCCTCTGTTCTGTCAAAACTGTTTTAGTGGACATGTTTTTTTTTTCATGTTTCTTTACACTATGTTGTATTCAATCACACATAATTATCATTCTTATAATTAAACACATCATTCTACTCATTTTTATCACAATTAATCATATACTAATATCATATACTTTTAACAAGAATAAATTTTTCATTTAAATCTTGTAGTACTTACAACACTTGTAGAAAGCTTCCTTTCCCTCTTTGATCTTCTCTTTTCCTTTCTCTTCAATTGAGTCCTTCTCCTTCTTTTCTTTCTTCAATTTCATACAAAACACATATATTCACATGTAAGCTAAAAATTTCAGCCACTAATATTTTCATGCCAAAATATGAATTAAACATGTACGACATGCTAATCTCTCCATTACTTACCTTGACACTTGAAAATTCCAAATTACCAACTTGAGCTCTTGCTCCTTAACAGTTCAAATATGGATTTTCTCATGAAATTAAGATAGTTAATAGCTTAACTTATGATTTTCTTAAAGAAATTCCAAAGAAAAATGGAAGATTGAAGCTTGGATGCGTTATAAATTTAAGAAGAAATGGTGAAGAAATGATGAAGAAAATGAAAAGAAGAAATGGGTGGAGATGGGGGTAGTTACGGCAAAAGCAAAGAGGAAATGGATGATATAAAATCATCCCTTCTTTAATTCTCCAGACATTTCTGATGGAATATCTCAACTTACCAAAATTGGTCTAATTCTCCTTAGGTCCTTAGACCTTTCATCACTTCTACACTTAAGTCCTGTCTTCAATCATTACTCATTTTAAAAATATCAAATATTCTAAATTACCATTTTACCCATCTTTGATCACCATAATTTCATGATGACCTCATCATTTATTTTGGACTAAGTATCCATTTCATCCTTCCTTCTTTCTCATCATTATTAATTAATCCTTAAATTTTCCTAATCTTCTTATTTTAGCTACATATTCTAATTCTTGACTCCTTCCCTATACTGTTCCAACTCCGGTTCAAAAACGCGGATGTTACTGGAACTTCAACAGTTGGTTGACTTCTCTCCTTCTCAACGGGCTTATCTTCAACAACAATCACTCGGGGTTCCAAAGTCTTACCACTTTGCAATGCCACTACCTTCCAATGTTCTTTACCCAAACTTCTAGGATTTTCAGTATCGCTCAGCAAGGTTCCTTTCGATCTATTACGAAGCTCCGTAGCTAACTAACCCATTTGGTTCTCCAAATTTTTTAATGTTGCTGCTTGGATCTAGATCGAAGCGTCATTCTTCGCCATGTACGTTTTCTACAAGTTCTCCAAACTATTTGATGATTTAGCTTGCTGTGGTTTTAGAGCTTGCTGATTAAACCCTTGGGATTGGTTGGGTCTATGCTACATATAATTGTTGTTCGGTCCATTTCCTTGGTTGCTCCAAGAAAAGTTAGGGTAGTTACACCATGAAGGATTGTAGAAGTTGGACTGGGGTCCTTGTCCACTTTTATTTTGATGTTGATTCCCAATGTAATACACTAACTTGGGATTTGATGGAAAATTCTTGAAAGAATGGCTGTCCCCATAGTATACATATGAAAAAACTTTAAACTGACTTGGTGATTGAGCTACAAACATATTAACACCATTAGCGGTAAACTATTTTAACATAAAGGAAATAGACGATACCTGAGATGATAGTGAAGCGAGGGTGTCAACTTCATGAACTTTGGCTACACGTCTTCCTGAAGCTGCTCGATTTTTGGCCATTGATAGTTGTTGCTAGTGATCCTCTTGATGATCTCATAAGCCTCATTATAAGACTTAGACAAAATCTCACCATTCGCAGAAGCATCTACCATCAATCTTGTGTGTGCGTTAAGACCATTATATAAAGTCTCCAACTGGATACAATGAGGAATCCCATAATGAGACATTTACGAAGTAACTTTGAATTGGTCTCAAGCCTCGTACAAGGACTCGTCATCCAATTGCTGGAAAGTTGTGATCTCATTTCTCAACTTAGCATTTTTTCCAGGTGGGAAAAACTTAACCAAAAACCTTTCTGCTAATTCTTGCCAAGTAGGTATTGAACTTGGTGCCAACAAATTAAGCCATGCTCGTGCTCGATCTCATAATGAGTATAAAAACAATTTTAACCTCAGTGCGTCTTCAGTCACACTGGCTATCTTGAATGAATCATACTCACCTTCATAAACAATTGAAGGTGGATATGTGGATCTTTCGTGGGCATATCACTGAACTGGCCCACTATTTGTATCATTTGAAACATCACTAGTTTCAACTCAAATTGGGGTACCTTAATATCTGACCTTCTAATTCCCAGATTTGACTCACTAAAGAGTGGCACAACATATTCTTTGATGCATCAATCGCTATCATCGGTAATAAGGATGAGATTCCGCACATGATTAGCTCCATTACCTTGGCAATTATTCTAATTTCCAATGTCCATTTCACCTTGTCTTTGAGCTAATCGTTCACGTCTTCTCTGTCTAAATGTTTGCTCAATTTCAGGGTCTACAAGGAGTAAATCGAAAATTCAATCTATGCTCATAAACACCTGATAAGAAAATCACAAAATTAAAAGAATAAGTTAGTAGTGTTAGAGTTAAAATAAAAGAACCAAATTGAAATTAAATAATTTCATAAAAAATGACTATGGCAACAGTCCTCAACAATGAGGCCAAAAACTTGTAACTCGTAGGTTTGTGCAAGTGTACACAGTCATTGCCAAGTGATATTGAGCATTCGAGATTACAAGGAAAAGAGCATCGCAAAGCCATTTCACTTGCAGGTAATCAATTATTTTTTGATGATGTCTATGATAACGAGTTTGTTGTAAACAGATGATGAAGCAAGTCCAGAGTTAGATGCTGGAGCAAGAAGTAATGTTGAAGCAAAAAGAGAAATAGAAGATGTTATATTAGAAGCTGAGAAGGAAAGTGTTCGGAAAGAGGTTGCGTCAAGGAAGGAAGAAAAGCATGATTTTGGTAATGTTAAGGGAAATGTCATGACAAAGTCTTTCCATCATGCAAAAGAAAAGATTGCACCACCATTTTCACAAAGATTTGAACAGTCGAAGCAAGATGTTCAATTTAAGATGTTTTTGGAAGTGCTAAAATAGTTGCATATTAATATCCCTCTTGTAGAAGCATTAGAGTAGATGCCCAATTATGTGAAATTCATGAAAGATATTTTGTCCAAAAAGAAGAGATTGGGTGAGTTCGAGATCGTCGCGCTAACTGAAGGGTGCACGATGATGTTGGTGAATAAGTTGCCACCAATGTTAAAAGATCCAGAGAGTTTCACTATTCCCTGTGCTATTGGTAACAACTACATTAGTAAGGCATTATGCGATTTAGGTGCAAGTATTAATCTAGTGCCAATGTCAGTTTTCAGGAAACTTGGAACTGGAAGAGCGAGACCCATAACGGTGACGCTACAATTACCAGATCGCCCATTCACACATTCAGAGGGAAGATTGAAGATGTGTTGGTAAGAGTTGATGAATTTATTTTCCCTATGGATTTCATAATTTTGGAGCTTAAGGCTAATAAAAAAGTCCTCATAATTTTGGGTAGACCATTTTTAGATACGGGTAGAGCTTTAATAAATGTGCAAATAGAATAACTAACCATGAGAGCTAATGAGCAGCAAGTTGCGTTTAATGTGTTTAATGCGTTAAAGTATGTAGACGATGCTGAAGAATGCCATATGATTAATGTAGAAGAGGATGTGGAAGAAAATTTAGCAAGTTTTTGCTGTAGCAATACTGACATTGTTACAGAAATTTGTGAAGACATTGAAGATGAAGTTTCAGAAATTTGTGATGTCAAGCATTTTGTAGAAAGGCCAGGAAGAAGGTTTGAATCTTTAGATTTATCTGATTGTTCTCTTAAAGTACCAAAGCCTTCTATTATTGAACCCCCAACACTTGAGTTGAAGCCTTTGCCAGTACATTTAAAGTATGCATTTTTATGTGATAACAAAACTCTGTCAATAGTTATTTCTACAGGTTTGCAGAAAGAGCATGAAGAGAAACTATTGGGAGTTTTAAGGAAGTTCAAAAAGGCAATCGGTTGGACTATAGTTGATATTAAAGGAATCAGTCTTGCATTTTGCATGCACAAAATTTTGCTGGAAGATTGTCATAGCAATTTGATAGAGCAGCAAAGGAGGCTGAATCCAATTATGAAAGAAGTTGTCAAGAAGGAGGTGATAAAATGGTTGGATGCTGGAATAGTCTACTCAATATCTGATAGTTCTTGGGTTAGTTCGGTTCAATGTCTCCCCAAAAAAGGAGGAATTACAATCGTCCGTAATGACAATAATGATTTGATTCCTACTAGGACTGTCACAAGATGGAGAGTTTGCATGGACTATAGGAAACTCAACAAAGCTAAAAGAAAAGACCATTTTACTTTGTCATTTGTAGATCAAATGTTGGATAGACTTGCAGGTAAGGAATATTATTATTTCCTTGATGGTTATTCAGGTTACAATCAAATTGCCATAGCACCTAAAGATCAAGAAAAGACTACATTCACGTGTCCGTATGGAACTTTTCGTTTAGAAGAATGCCATGTGGACTGTGCAATGCGCCAGCAACTTTTCAACGTTATATGATGGCAATTTTTTCAAACATGGTGGAGAAATTCTTAGAAGTTTTTATGGATGATTTTTCAATTTTTTTAGATACATTTGAAGATTGTTTGAAGAACTTGGAGGTTTTTCTAATGCATTGTGAGGAAACAAACTTGGTTTCAAATTGGGAGAAATGCCATTTTATGGTTTGTGAAGGCATTGTGTTAGGTCACAAAATTTTAAAGCAAGGAATATCGATTGACAAAGCAAAAATTGAGGTGATTGTGAAGCTTCTATCACCTACTTCGATGAAAGGTATTCGTAGTTCTCCCGGGCATGCAGGTTTTTATAGGCGATCCATAAAAGATTTTTCAAAAATATCTAAGCCCTTATGTGAGTTGTTGCAACATGATAAAATTTTTACTTTTAATGATGAAAATTTAAAAGCTTTTGAATTTTTGAAGAAGTAATTAATCGATGCGCCAATAGTAATTGCTCCTAGTTGGAATTTTCCATTTGAATTAATATGCGATGCAAGTGATTTTGCTGTAGGAGCAATGCTAGGACAAAGGAAAGAGAAGGCGTTTCACGTAATTTATTATGCGAGCCGGACCCTTAAGGATTCATAGATAAACTACACAACAACGGAGAAGGAGTTATTAGTAGTGGTTTTCGCATTTTATAAATTTCTTTCGTATTTGATTGGCACAAAAGTAACAGTCTATACAGATCATGTTGCCATCAAATACTTGATAGCAAAGAAGTATGCTAAGCCATGATTGATTCGATGGATTTTGCTATTGCAAGAGTTTGACTTGGAGATAAAATATAGAAAAGGTTCAGAGAATCAAGTTGCAGATCATTTATCAAGGTTAGAAGTGGATATTGCTGATGGTTATGCTAGATTTATAAAAGATGAATTTTCAGATGAGCAATTATTTACTGTGACAACATTGCCATGGTACGCTGATATTGTCAATTTCTTAGTTAGTGGATTGTTACCACCTGATTTAACTAACCAAAGGAAGAAAAAGATTTTGCACGATGTTAAATTCTTTTATTGGGACGAGCCATTTTTGTTTAAGAATTGTGCAAATCAAATCATAAGGCGATGTTTTTCAAATGATGAATGCTATAGCATTTTACAGCACTGCCATGCTGCGCCTTATAGAGGACATTTTGGAGGACAAAGTTTTGCAATCATGTTTCTTTTACCCTACTTTGTTTAAGGATGCACTTAACTCTTGTCGTTCCTATAATAGGTGTTAGAGAATAGGTAATATTTCGAGAAGGAATGAGATGTCATTACAAAACATTGTTGAAGTTGAGTTATTCGATGTACAAGGTATGGATTTTATAGGACCATTTATGCCATCATGGGGAAATATCTACATTTTGGTCACTGTTGATTATGTTTCAAAGTGGGTTGAAGCAGTTGCACTCCCTACTAATGATGCAAAGTATGTGCTTAAGTTTTTGCACAAGCATATTTTTACCCGATTTGGAACACCAAGAGCGATTATCAGTGATAAAGGTTCACACTTTGATTGTCATTACATTGAAGATGCGTTAACAAGGTATGGGATAAACCATAAGATTACGACCGCATATCATCCCCAGACAAATGGACAAGTAGAGATATCAAATAGAGAGATTAAATCGATCTAGAGAAGGTTGTTGATCTTACACGCAAGGATTGGGCATCGAGGCTAGATGAAGCTTTGTGGGTGTATAGGACTGCCTTTAAAATACCTTTAGGGATGTCACCATTTAAGCTTGTTAATGGAAAGCCTTGTCATTTACCTGTTGAATTGGAGCATAAAGCTTTTTAGGTGATTAAGAAGATAAATGCTGATTGGTTGGTTTTAGGAGATAAAAGGATGATGGATTTAAATGAAATAGAGAAGTTTCGATTGCAGGCATATGAAAATGCTAGGATTTATAAAGAGAAGACAAAAAGATGGCATGACAGTAAGATATTTCCAAAGCATTTTGAACATGGACAACAAGTTTTGTTGTTTGATTCGAAGCTCAAATTATTCCCAGGAAAGTTGAAGTCTATGTGGACAAGGCTATTTGAGATAGTTTTTGCTTATCCACATGGTGTTGTTGATATTAAAAATGTCTCAACGGGGAATGTGTTCAAAGTCAATGGGCAATGTTTGAAGCGCTATAATGATTCGATGCTGCAACAGAATTTTGCTATAACATTGCGTGATGTCAGAAGACTTTGAATTTGTTTTATTTTTATTTCGGTTTGGTGTTAATGCAAATTTTTAATTTTTGAATTAGTTGCAGGTTAGTGAAATGACGTTAGCTGTAGCAGTAAATGAGTTCGGCATGGGGTTTTCTTGTACCAATGAAAGGCGATTACGTCTCTATCATAACAAAGTTGAAATGGCAGAGTAATCGGCGCAATTTTCTCACCCACGTGCCACACGTTTTAGCTGATTTTTGTGATATTAAATTCCTTTTATTTAGCCTTTTATTTTGTTTCCTTATATATAACCTTTGTTTCTTTATTTGTTAGAGTTATTTTTCTTTGAACGTTTATGTTTCCTATAAACAGTTTGCTAGTACAAAAACTGAGACGCAAGGGAAAGATGCCACAACAACCAATGTCGATCGTTGCAACAAAGTTTTATGATTGGAATGCGGAGGCGAAGTTCCAAGAGAACTATCTAAAGCGCCAACCTCTACTACAAAAAGGGTTCATGTTTACACAAGAAAGGCATATGGGTTTCGATGAAGACATTGCGAGGTTGGTTGATACTCATGGATGGGATATGTTTTGTTGCCATCCAGATAAAGTATATCAAGAGATGGTAAGCGAGTTCTATTCACTTTTAACTATTGACAACCCGTTCATATGCGTTTGGGGCATTTTTTTTTTATTCAATGCAAATAAATCAATGATTATTATGGACTTTATGACGTAAAAGACGAGCATATGAGATTGCACAAAGAATTTCGAAGGAAAATCTGGAAAAAGTGTTAAGAGACGTATGTGTTCCAGGAACCACTTGGGATAAATCGAAGACGGATCTATTCATGATTGAAAGGCAATTTTTGAAGCCCGAGTGTAATATTTGGATAAGTTTCCTGAAGACCAAATTGATGCCTACTGTGTACACAACCATTATTGGGAGAGAATGGTTGTTGCTGTTACATTCTATCATGACTGGAAGAAAGATAAATGTGGGGCAGATTATTCGATGAAGTTCACAAATGTGCCCAGAAAAATTTAGTTAATTTGATATGTCCTAATTTGATTTGTGCGTTATGTTTACAAGCAGGTGTTGCTTTGGAAGAAAATGAGGATATGTTACCTAACAAAGGTGTCATTACCAAGCAATCGGTGATGAGGCAACAACAGAAAGATGCGCTCACATCAACACCATTTAAGCAACCATCTAGTTCGGGGCCACTAATGTTTCCGAAAGCATCATCTAGTAACCCTTTTGAACTATATGATTTAGCTTGTTTGGGAAATGTTGATGTTATTAATCGTCTCATGAAATTGATAAAGTTTTAGATGATTTTCATTGCAAGACTGAGGCCTTGTGAGGATATATGCGTATTAGTGACGATGCGATATGCCAGGCATTACAACAGAATCAAGTCAAAGTCCCAAGGTTCCTAGAATTCCCGAGGAACCTTTACGATGAAATAATAACAACGAAGTACGATGTTGGCGACATCGAGATTCAATCGGTATTAGGAAAGTCATCTTTCGGTGAGAAGTACCATCCTGCTAAGGATGATGAGGAAGATTAGGAAGAGACGAAAGACCCTGAGATTGAGGATATTGATGATAGTCCCATTGTGAAGGAGAAGTCAACTACACCATCAGCAAAGAATGTAACACCCAAGAAACCTGTAACTCCAAAACTATTTGCTACGCCATCCTAAGGACCGGACCAAGATGCAAACATCAATCATTTGATTAATGAGATGACAAAATCATATGATGAAGATGAGGAGGAGGTTGTTACACCACGAAAGAGGAAGATGAAAGGTAAGAGACCTGCCAAGAAGTCCCTTCGCCTTAACTGAAACGGGGTAATATTTAACTTTTTGTAGCTCCAATTTGTTTTTGTTTTGTGATATATGTATTTGTTTGTTCATGCATATTTTTGTGTTTACATTTCATTGTGTTCATGCATTAAGGACAATGGACACTCTAAGTTTGGGGGTGTGGTTGTTCCATTTAGTTACATATAGGTGTATGTTTGTTAGTACATAGTTTTGTTTTATAGGTTGTTACTGCATATCATTTGACACATTGAGATATTGCCATGACATATTTTTGTGAAAAGTTTATGAAAACAGGAAAGTATAAATATATTGTTGATGTTCGATGAGGAAATTATACCTTAGAACTTAAATTTTTTGTAAGAGTGAAGTAGAAAATTCAGATTAGGAAAGTGTTAAAAATATTTTTGAAGATAATTTAATTTTGAAATCTTTGTAATTACTTTAAAGTAAATATTTCTTAATAAAACTTAGGTTTTCTTTGTGCTAAGTATTAAATGTGAATGTTAAGGCATAAAATGTAGAAAAGAAAAATTTTGTCACTCCAATGTTTAACTGTTCGAAGTTCATCAGCAATGCTTTGTTTGCTCCATCATATTATTGATGAGAAAAGAACATGTTTGAGTATGAGTGTTTAAAGAAAAAGAAAGAAAAAATGTTAAAAGAAAATTTTCTAAAAAGAAAAATATTTTTTTAGGAACCCTCCGCTGTAGCAAAAAGAAGAGTAGGGTAAGTAGGTAGTTGTTTGCTCCATCCATCTTTTTAGTTGAAAACTTTAAGCTACATGAGTGTAAATTCAAATTGTGATGTAATTGTTGGCATGGAAATTAAGTGTTTGCTTCACTATAGTTGTCAAGTATAACATTGCATGACAAGATGAATTCCTTAAGAGCAAAATAAAATGCCTAAGCAAAGTAATGGAAAAACTTAGCTGAAGAAATAAATGAGTTTTTAGGAAATTATTTGATTTAAAACTAATTGCATGTGAATTTAATATTTCTTTATTCTTTAATTTGAAATTTATACACTGAATTTTTTGGATTGTTCTATAATGCTGCTGCAAAATCTTGCAAGTATAAAGGTTGTTGAGAACTGAAATATGTGCATACTGGAATGTGAAAGGAAATTTTTTTATGATAAATGTCAAGGTTGTAATCTTTGTGTTTTCATGCATGCATGCATCAACATATTTTACTTGAGGACAAGATAAAGTCCAGGTTTGGGGGTGTGATAACTCTTGAAAAAGAGTTATATTACATACTTTTGTCAGAATATTTTGTCTGTTTTCAAGTAAATTTGTTATAACATTTGTAGTGTTTTTATGTGTTTTTGTCATTGGAGCTATAATTTGCTTAAACTGGTAGAACATATGTATTTTATCCTTTTTTGTAGCAAACTAGGCTTGTTGGTACATGTTTCTGGATGCAGGAGAAGGTGGAGGAAGATGAGAGTACGAGACCCAATAATGAAGCACTATTGGGGAGCGGAAGTAGCAAAACTTTGTAGTTGCTAAACGCTTTGGCAGTAGAAGGCGCGCAAGATTCTATTGAAGCAAGCCTGATATATTTGTGGTCTACACTAGAAGACTCTAGGAGGGCTCTAGAACCCCTAGAAAAGCGGATCTCACAACGTGATTTTTGCGGCCAAAGCTCCTATATAAACAACATTTGGAGGAAGGAAATGATATCAATAATTTTATTCAAAGAAAGATTGAGTTTTGTTGCGTTAGAATCTAGAAGGAGGGAAATTAAGAGAGTCACACGGTGGATCTGAGGTGCAAATGCAGAGTTGTCAGCCATTTTTGGAAGCGAAGCTCGATAATGTAGTAGCAAAACCATCGAAGCAAAGATATGTTGCTATGGCGAAGCAAACTAGAATCAGGAATACAGGCCTGATGTTATTTTTGAATCTCTTACAAGGAGTACTCTTTCTCTTTGAATCTCTTTGTTAGTTTGTGCAAACAACGAATTGAGCCCTTACATTTATTTGTTAAGGGATGAATATTTCTAAAACTTTGTTTTATGTTTATGAATGAAAACCAATATCTTTCTATTAAATGTCTTCATTGATTTGTGACTCAGTTGTTGATAATTCTACATGCTGACAAACTTAGGAATAAGCTCTTGTTTTGCATATGCATAATCTTGACCTACAGTGGGATGGATTTGCTAGAGCATAAGTCAATGTAATTAACATATATTGGAAGATATGTGTAGTAACTCTATTGAGCCGCATTCATTAAGAATCAGATAAGTTTTGTTAGGAAGAAGCATGTTATAGGAATATAATGTGTGCTCACTGTAAAATGTTGTTGCATTAAACAATCACATCATTACTTAGTCATTTTGAGATAATTTTGTAGAAGCATATATTTGTTAAGGCATTCATAGATCTAGAACTTGGATCTACAATACTCCAGATATATTGATTGCAACCTTGTCCTGTACTGAAGATTTTGTGATTTATCTCTGATAAGTACTTAGTAGATTTGATGCTTAGCTTGGATAAATCTTGTTCAACTTTACCGTTTTGCATTTTGTTATGACACGTACTTTGCAAACACGCTTTATCTTTTTATCACATTTACTTTTGTATTCTTTTATCAACAATCTTAACATTTTCTTCTAAATACCAATCTCTTTGTGGGTACGATACTTTACTTATCACTTTATTACTTGAACGTTGTGTACACTTGCACATTTACAATTGCAATATTATTTTACACTCAACAAATACTTAGCTCAAAGAAAATCTAAGTTTTATTCAGAAATATTTACTTTAAAATAATCACAAAGACTTCAAAGTCAAATTATCTTTAAAAATCAATTTTCAACCCTATCCTAATCTGAATTCCTACTTCACTCCTACAAAAATTTTTAATTTTAAGGTTTATTTTCCTCATCGAACATCAACAATATATTTATACCTTCTTGGCTTCACAAACTTTCTAAAAAAATATGTCATGGCAGAAATCTCAATATGACAAATGATATGTAATGGCAACCTATAAAACAAAACTCTATACTAACAAATATGTACCTATATGCAACTAAATGGAACAACACACCCCCAAAGCTAAGGTGTGTATTGTCCTCAATGCATGAACACAATGAATGTAAACACAAAAACATGATATGAAAACATATAAAAAACACATATATCACAAAAACAAAAATTTGGAGCTATAAATAGTAAAAATTACCCTTTAGTTAAGGTAAACGGACTTTCTCGTAGGCTTCTTGCCCTTAAGCTTTCGCTTTCCTGGTGTAACAGCCTCCTCCTCATATTCTTCATCCATCTTAGTAATTTCATCAATCAGCAGATTGACTTCCTCTTCTTGATCTAGTCCTTTGGATGGTGTAGCAAAATCCTTTTCCGTGATAAGTTTCTTTGGTGTTACGCTTTTTGTTGGTAGTGTCACGGTTTTCTCTTTCTCAACTGGACTATCGTCGTGTGTAAAATAATATTGTTGTAGCATGTGCAAGTGTACACAATGTTAAAGTAATAAAGTGATAAGTAGAGTATCGTACCCATAGAGAGATTGGTATTCAGAAGAAATTGCTAATACTATTGATAAAAGAATTGTGCATACAAAATAAACATGATAACAAGATAAAGTGTATTTGTAAAGTGTGTGTCATAACAAAATGCAAAAAAATAAAGTTGATTAAGAATTAACCAACAAGACTTTAGATCTACAAAGTACTTATCAACCTTAGCATAAATGATTGGAAAAATCTTCAGTGCAAGACAAGGTTGCAACCAATAAGTCTATAATATTTCAAATCCAAGTTCTAAATCTATGAATGTCTTAGAAAATATTTGCTTCTACAAAATATCTCAGAATGACTAAGTAGGGACGTGCTAATTTAATGTAGCAACATTTTATAGTAAACACATATTATATTTCTATAACATGCATTTTCCCAGCAAAACTTATCTCACCCTTAATGAACGCAACTTAATAAAGTCACTACATGTATCTTCCAATACTAGCTCATCACATCGATTTATGCTCTAGCAAATGAATCCTGTGTTCAGTCAAGATCATGCACATGCAAAACAAGAGCTTATTCCTAAGATTGCAAGCACGTAGAATTAACAACAACTGAGTTACAAATTAATGAAGCGATTTAATAGAGAGATATCGATAATTCATTCATAGGAATAAAATGAAGTTTAGAAACATTCAACTCTTACTTGGTCAAAGTAAGAGCGCAAATTTTTGTTTTAACAAATTAATGAACAAACTTAAAGATAAAGAGTATTCCTTATTGAGACCCAAAAAGAACATCAGGCTCACATTCCGATTATGCTTCACTTTGCCACAGCAACGTATCTTTGCTTTGGTGGTTTTACTAAAGCATTATCAAGCTTTACTCTTGACAACGCTGACAACACCGCCTTCTGCACTTCAAATCTACCATGTGACTCTCCAATTTTCCCTCCTTCCGAATTCTAATGTAACAGCACTCTAGTCTTAAACATTCCAAATTGTTATTTCATTTCATCTTCTCCATCGTCTGCATATTTTCTTTTCTAATCTCAAAGTAGTCGAAGCATTCCAAAGCGGTGCGGTGACAATCAAAAACCTAAAAGATGGACAACAATTTCATGTAAATGGCCAACATCTTAAACATTATGTGAGCCCAAATTTTCGAGAACCAGACGAAGCTGTCAACCTAGTGACATTTAAATAATGTCGACGCATTTCTTTATTTCCTTTTATTTGTTTCACTTTTTATTGTGTTGCTTTAGATTCTTAGCAGAAATAAAAATCCTCTTTTTGTCGACGCATTGAAGCACAAATTGTCGGCACATTCTGCAATGAGTCAGCATTACTTTTTCAGCAAGAATTACATCGATTGATTTCTTTCTCTCCTAGCCGTTGGATCAAAACAAATCGGTATGATCTACAGCCTGACAATTAATGGCTGCAGACGTAACGTTTCCCCATATTTTTCCAATCATCATGCCTAGGTTGTGAAGCCTCCCCTTGGCAATTACTTTTTCTCTTCACATATGCCATTGTTACTGCATTTCATATTCTCCATTGTCTGCATATTTTCTTCTCTAATCTCAAAGCAATCCTTTTCTACAAAATTTTTGAATTTCTTCTCACCATTGCAAAAACCTGTGCTTCAAGAAACACTCCCAAAACCCCTTCAAAGAACACCTCGACCACTTCTACTTTGGCTCCATCCATAACACCACCACCCTCATCCACAAGCCCAGTCTTATTTCTAACAACTGTGGCCAAAGATTGTTACCAAAATATCATGTTAAAACGCAACATCCATCCTAAACAGGGACTCAAACTTTCTACACACCAAACTCTAGGAAAGCAAGTTCATCGTACCATCAACTGTCTCGAGTGGGAATATTTCTACAACCATCTTTCTGGCTACTCCCCCACATTAGTTACGGAGTTTTATGTAAATCTAATGGATCAGGAGCTGGAGTTTGTCTTTGTACGATAGGGGCTTGTTCCATGAAGCGTTACGTAGATCAATGTACTGCTAAGGATTCCGGAGCAAGTGAACGACCATGCATCCTTTCTGTATCATTTGGACGATGATTGTATGGCCCAAATGATGAAATATCTCAGCATCGATACCGCTACATGGACGGGCTATGGATTTCACAACTATACAATGCATAGACAGTACCTTACAACTTTTTGCAAGGTATGGTTTCATTTTATCAATAGTCGTGTTATGCCTTCGACCCACAGCACTACGGCCACATTAGGCCGTACATGTCTCCTGCATTCCATTCTGTACCACTATCACATCAACATCGGTGAGCTCATATACGCCCAGATCGCAAATGTTGCAGGAAAGCAAACGGGTATCCTTCCTTTTCCCTCTTTCATTATGCTGCTTTATCAACACAAAGGTATTTTGCTCAAAGATGGTGAGAAGGTCATGGAAAACAAAGGCCCAATCAACGATATCTCTGTTGAGAGGATGACACGAGGCTAAGATACACCAGGGGCCAAAGAAACCTCCAAGAAAAAGGATAAAACAAAGGGTAAGAAGAAGGTTGACCAACCTATGCGCCGACAGAATCCCAAATGGCAAAGAAGTTGGCCTTGATGCAACTACACTTGGACTGCATTGACGTTCGATCCATCCACACTGATAGTATAGTGGACGACATGGATCTTCGGCTCCATAAGTTTTATGCTTTCACTAAGGCGTGGAATGAAGCCCTTGTCGCTGTATTGAGCCAGATCAACAAGACTCCATTACCAGACTTCCCAACCTTCCCATCAATCTATCACCTAATGAAGTACTTGTCTTCCAGGCAACCTACTCCTGAAGGTAGGCTTGCACCTACACCTGTACCAACACAAGCACCAATTTGGATTCATATTTTCGATGATGAGAAGGATGATGGGCACTCACAGACTGATGATAATTATCATAGCCATATCGCCCACTTACTCGAAGATGAGTTTTCCAACAGTCTGGGCGTAAATATGGCTAAACAAGCAGCAGTTGTGGGGAAGGATGTCGACGTAGTGGCCTGCGCCCACACTGGCCTAGTTGAACTTGAACAGCAGGTGGAAGAAGATGCGGACCAAGGGGAGGATCAATTGAAGGAGAAGGATCAAGAAGAAAAAGAAGGAAAGGAAGAAGAGAAACAAGAAAAGAACCTACCGAGGTGTAGGAGGAGAAGGAAACTAATGCCCCAACAATGATCGTTGAGGATGTTGTGAGGGCATCTAGCTTAGATGAGGCTTTACCTACTGCGGGCCAAGCTGAGGTTGTCACTGGCGAGATAGAGGAACTAAATCTGCTGGCTATTGTGCCCTATGTGTCGCCACTCGCAAAAATTCACCCATCAGAGGTGACAACTAATGAGGCCGCCACCCAACCTACCGAGGAGGAGCAATCCTCCAAGCCGATTGGATCAAAGGATACAAAGAGAAAGAGGCACAAGGATAAGAAAAAAAAGAAATACCATGAAGAGGGATTCTAAAGAAAAAGAAGAAGAAAACCAAAGCAGCCTCTACATCGATTACTGCTGAATAATTTGGTACATTTCATTTTAGTTAGTTTTTATGCATTCTTATTGTGCCTGCATTTTAATTGTCACTGCATTGTAGATTCATTTCCATTATTTTCGTATAACTATTATCAGTGCATTGGGAACAATGTAGACATTAAGTTTTGGGGGGAAGATAATGTGAATGGTAAATGCAACTACACCTTCATGTTTGACTTTTATTTTGTTTGAATGTGGATGTGGAAATTGGATGAATATGATTGAATAATGAGTATGCTATTTTTGAATGAATAATTGAAATTGCTTCAGTAATGGATGGATAGTGTTGGTGTTGAATCTTGAACTAACTGACTAATACAGCGACATTGTATTAATAAAAGACGCTTCAATATGAGTGTATTGTGACTTTTAAGGGAGAACACTCCGCTGCAGACTTAGAAAAGAAAACTCATCTAGCCAAAGGCTGTAACTGCAAGAGAGTGTGTCGGCACAATTACATGCCTCCTGGGGGTTTGTTGCACCTTATCGTTACTGGCCAGGAATAAAGGTAAAGTACTGCAATGACATCTTTCAGTCACTTGAAAAACAAAAAAAAAAGAATAAATTGCTGAAATGGTTTAAGGAAGGATAAGACTCAATGCATAATACTAACATTGATGAAGTTGCAGTTTTAAGTTGTTCATACCTATAAATTGTCAGCGCATCATTCTATTATATGAATGCAATTTAAACATTAGGAATTTAGAGAATTCAAGTTGTTTGAATAATGATTGCGGTGACATTTCTAATTGTTATTTTGTTAATTTTTGTTTACTTGAGGACAAGTAAAAACTCAAGTTTGGGGGTGTGGGGGTGTGATGGTATTTCAAATGACATAGATTTTCTCCCCAATTTAATGTTTTAATTGTCTCTTTTGTATTTCATTTAACATGCATCATTAGCATTTTATACTTAGTTTCCATATTTTCCAACTCATTGTTAGTTAGTTTAAATTCTTGTTATTTTTATCTATTTTTGTACTAATGTTGACGCAAGCAGCCGATTTATTACGTCTTAATATTGTCAGCGCAGGAACTAAGTCTAGAAGCTTAATGCTGGACGAATGCAGCCACAAGATCAATTGGAAATTGCATCCAAGAGATGTCGTCGCATTGAAACTGAACCTCGAATGAGTAGAATCAAGCTAAATTCATAGCTGGAAGCACTAATGCAAGAATTTCATAGATGTCACTGCAAATATGATTTCAGAATGTGCCCAGCGATACAGTGACAATCTGCAGATCTCTGAAGAACACATTAGAACTGCGTGAGTTCACAGCTATAATCTAACTAATTTTGACAGCTGCAAGACCTAGATCTGGATCTGAAAAAGAAGATTGAAACCTGCAACATTTTTGAGGTTATAAATAGACGAATAAAGGATGAATAAATCATCAAGAGCGAAGGGATTTAATTCTGAAAATTTTGTTTGAATTGGAGATTTGAGCTGGAAATCAAGGAGCTGATGAAGCAAGTTTGCAACCACTTCTGACTAGAGGTGTTTGATATAGAGCAAAAGGAATAATTAGGGAGTAAGCCTAGTAGTCTAAAGATAGAAAGCTTCGTTGTACTCTTTAATTCTTCTTAAAAGATGATGGATTTTGATGATATTAAATGAATAAGAGAGTGTCTTTTAATGTTAAATCATTTTGATTCTTATTTTACACTGCTTATCTTTTATTCTTGGATCTAATCGCTTTAAGCACGAGAGTGAAACTGTAGTGCATCGACATCGAGAAATGTGGTGACAAGTTGAGTTAACAAGTAAGTTAGGTGAGAGCTACTTGGGACTGGGACAAACTCCAGTTACTTGTTCTTGAATACACATCGTTGCTCGCACCGAGAGGTGGAGTGATTGTGGATATTTTTAAGTCAGGATTAAGTAGAGAGTTGTTGTTGGTAAGAACTCAAAGGGACTACTTGCAGCGACATTCCATCTATATTTTACCTTGTCGACACATCCAGCATTGTGATTTAGCAGAATCAGTAAACCATTTCTGCGCTTCTGCACTTGATTATATTTACATTTTATACATTTAAATATTTAGCACTCAACACTCAACACAATTGAATTTGTTTTTAGTACACTGACATTTAACCTCTGAAGTTTAATTCTAATTGCATTGACATTCCTAATTATTTTACTGTGCAGATCTGACATAAATGCACCGACATCAGTACTCACATTACAGTTAATTGTAGTATTAGTTGCTTCGACATTTAAACATCGAGAACCCATTCCTCGTGAGATCGATATCCGATAGAATTGTTCTATCAACTATACTTCCATCGACGTGTGTCCGCTTGCACATTGCTGTGACGTAAAAACACCGATCAAACATCATAACATTTTTCATCAACATTCCCCAAACAAGCTAAAGCAGACAGTTCAAAAGGGTTACTCGAAGAAGCTTTCGCAAACAGTGGTGGTTCAGAACTGGATGGCTGCTTAAGTGGTGTTAATGCAAGCACATCCTCCCTTTGTTAGCGCATCACCGGTTGTTTGGTGATGGCTCCTTTGTTCGGTATCATATCCTCATTATCTTCCAAAGCAACACCTGCTTGTAAACACAAAGCACATATCAAGTTAGGATAGACAAGATTACCTGACTTTTTCTGGGCACATTTGTGAACCTCATCTTGAATAATCTACCCCACATTAATCTTTCTCCCTGTCATGATAGACTATAATAGCAACAATCGTTCTCTCCCAATAGTGGTTGTATAAACTGTAGGCATCAATCAGTATTTTAGAAAACTCATCCACACTCGATACTCCGGCTTCAAATATTGCTTCTTAATCGTAAAGCGGTTAGTCTTTGATTTATCTCAAGTAGTTCTCGGAATGCATACGTCTCTCAACACCTTCTCCAAACTTTCCTTCGAAATTCCACGCGCAAATCTCGTGTGTTCGTCTTTTACGTCATAGAGTCCATAATAGTCATTCACTTTATTTGTATTAAATAAAATATAAATGCCCCGAACGTATACCAATGGGCTATCAGTAGTTAAGTGCGAATAGAACTCTCTTACCATCTTTGGATACACCTCGTCCGAGTGGCAACAAAACATCTCCCAACCATGAGTGTCAATTACATGTGCAATATCTTCATCAAAACCCATATATTTTTCTTATTTAAACACGAAACCTTTCTCCAGTAGGGGTTGGCGCTTCATATAGTTCTCTTGGAACTTCGCCTCCGCATTCCGATCATAAAACATCCTTGTGACGATGGGCATTGGTTGTTGTGACATCTTCCCCTTGCGTCTCATTTTATGGACTAGCAAATTGTTCAGAGGAAACATAAAATTTTAAATAAAATGACCTAACAAATAAAGAAGCAAAGGCTAAATATAAGAAAATAAAAATAAAAGGAATTTAATATCACAAGAAATCAGCTAAAATGTGTTGCACGTGGGTGCGAAATTTGCATCGATTGCTCTAGATTTGTACAGAGACGCAATCGCCTATCATTGGTCCAGCAAAACCCCACGCCGTACTCATTTATTGCTAAAGCTAAGATCGTTTCACAAACCTGCAACTAATTTAAAAATTCAAAATCAAAGTTAACACAAAACCAAAATAAAAATAAAACAATTTCAAACTCTTCTGACATCACACAATGTAATAGAAAAATTTCGCTGCAGCAACGGATCATTGTAATAGCACTTCAAACGCTATCCATTAACTTTGAGCTTCAACTTCTTCACAAATTCTTGTAACAACATCAGTATTGCTACAACAAAATTTTACTACATTTTCTTCCACAACCATCTCTTCAACATTAATCATGTGGCATTCTTTAGCATCATCTGTATACTTTAACGTATTAAACACATTAAATGTAACTTATTTCTCATTAACTCTCATAGTTAATTCTCCTTTTTGTACATCTATTAAAGCTCTACCCGTAGCAAGAAACGGTCTTCCCAAAATTATAGGGACTTCCTTATTAGCTTCAAATTCTAAAATTATAAAATCCGCAGGAAAAATAAACTCATCTACTCTTACCTATCTTCAATCTTACCCTATGGATGTGCATACAAACGATCTGCTAGTTGCAGCACAACCGTCGTAGGTCTTTCTCTTCCAATTCCTAATTTCCTGAAAACTGACACTGGTATCAAATTTATGCTAAATCACATAATGCTTTACCAATGTGATTATTGACAATAGCATAAGGAATAGTAAAAATCCCTGGATCTTTCAATTTATGTGGCAATTTATTCACCAACATTGCAGTGCACCCTTCAGTAAGCGCGACGATGTTAAACTCACCCAACCTTTTCTTCTTGGATAAAATGTCTTTCATAAATTTCAGATAATTAGGCATCTGCTTCAATGCTTCTACAAGAGGAATATTAATATGCAGTTGTTTCAATAGCTCCAAAAACCTCTTAAATTGAATATCTTGCTTTAACTGTTCAAATCTTTGTGAAAATGGTAGTAGAATCCTTTCTTTTGTCTGATAACAAGGTTTTTTCATGGCATTTTCCTTCACATCACTAACATCATGTTTCTTCTCTATTCTCAGCTCAACCTCTTTCCAAACACTTTCCTTTTCAGCTTCCAACATAATATCTTCAATATCTTCAATATATTGCTTTGCTTCAACATTACTTTTTCCTTCAACATCCAAGTCTAGACTTCCTTCATCTTCTGTTACAACAAATTCAATATCATAAACATCATGAACAAGTAATTTATCTTTACCTGTAAGTGAAATGGCTTGCTCTTTTCCTTGCAATCTCTCATTATCAGTATCGCTTGGCAATGTTCCTTGTGGACGTGAACTCATTACATTAGCAATTTACCCAACTTGATTCTCTAACGCTCGCAACGATGAAGCTTGACTCTAAATAATTGCATCATTCTTAGACATATATTCTTTCAACAAATTTTCTATCGACGAAAAACCTCTACTTTGTTGCTAATTTTGCTTTGACAAATTTGGCTCAAATCCAAGTGCTTTCTCAGTATTCTGACAAATAGCATTGCTCGAACTGACTCCTTGATTATTGCTCTAACTAAAATTTGGGTGTTGTCTCCAATCTGAATTATATGTATTAGAATAAGGATTATGATTACCTCTATTAAAATTTCCCATGTAACAAACAAATGCTAGGTTGGATGGGCATTCTTCGAAAATGTGATCATCTCCAAAATACACACATTTTGCTTCAGCAATTTTCACTTCTCTAGTCATGCTCGGTTTCTACATACTTTTGATCATATTAGCTAATGAAGATGTTGTAAGTGATGTAATCTCATCCAACTCCATTGTACTAGCATTTCTTCTACCATAATTCACTCTTGTTGTCAGATATTGATAATCATTATTTGCAATTCTCTCCAAAATTTCATGCGCCTCATTATACGTTTTATCTAACAACGTACCATTTGCGGACACATCAACCACCATTCTTGTGTGCGCATTCAATCCATTGTAAAACATCTCCATTTGCGTCCAATGTGGAAAATAATACATAGGACATTTCCTAAACAAATCCTTATATCTCTCCCACGCCTCATAAAGTGTTTCATAATCCAATTGCTTAAATGATGTAATATCATTTCTCAACTTTGCATTCATATTTGGCAGATTATATCGCAGTAAAAATCTCTGACATAATTTATTCCAAGATAAAATCGTACCCGATGGCAAAGCATTTAACCATGCTCTTGCACAATTACTCAAAGAATAAGGAAACATTTTTAATCGTTAAGTGTCTTCAAGAACACCTTATTGTCTAAAAGAATCACATACCTCCAAAAATAATCGCAAATGCATCCTTGGATCTTCCGTAGGCAAACCTCCAAACTTCCCAACAATTTGTAGCATTTGGAACATAACTAGATTAAGCTTAAAATGAGTAGCATCAATTTGTGGCCGTAAAATACCTGGACCGAGATTATCAAGAACCGGCACTATATGCTCTCGAATTGGTCTATCTCTATCATCAGTTACTCTTGGAACATTCACAACTTCTGGATCATGAACTTCTGGAATAGGAACTTCAGGATTTTCCCTTCCTTCAAGTCTTTCCATCTCTCACTCTCGCAACTCTCTTCTACGTCTTCTCAATGTTCTTTATATTTTTGGATTTAATGGCAAATTATCTCCACCACAACTTCTCATAAAACTTCTACAAAAATCTACAATAACAAAAATTGAAACAAAATTAAAAATAACAAAATCAAATTAGCTCAACAATTTAACAAAAATTGAAACAAAATTAAAAATAACAAAATCAAATTAGCTCAACAATTTAACAAAAATCTTACTAAATTACATCGATCTCCCCAACAACGGTGCCAAAAACTGGTCATGTGTAAAATAATATTGTTGTAGCAAATGTGCAAGTGTACACAGCGTTCAAGTAAAAAGTGATAAGTAGAGTATTGTACCCACAGAGAGATTGATATTCAAAAGAAATTGCTAAGACTGTTGACAAAAGAATTGTGCAAAAAAAATAAATGTGATAACAATGATAATTGTGATTACAACTTGTGTGTCATAACAAAATGCAAAAACATTAAAATGATCAAGAATCAACGAAGCAAAGCAACAGATCTACTAAGTACTCATCACTCTTAGTAGAAATGATTGGCAAAATCTTTAGTACAGGACTAAGTTGTGATCAATAAATCTAGAATATTTCAGATCTAAGTCTAGATTTATGAATGCCATAGCAAATATCTACTTCTACGAATTTCCCAAAATTACTAAGCAATGGCGTGCTATTTTTATGTGAAAACTTTTACAGTGAACACACATTATATTCCTATAACATTTATTTTCCCAACAGACTTATCTCACCCTTAATGAACACGACTCATCTTTAGAGATAATACACGTATCTTTCAATACATGCTTATTACACCAATTTATGTTCTAGCAAATCTGTCCTACTTTCAGTCAAGATTATGCACATGCAAAACAAGAGCTCATTCTTAAGATTGCTAGCATGTAGAATTAATAACAACTGAGTCATAAATCATTGAAGAGATTCATTAGAAAGATATTGGTAATTCATTCATGAAAATAAATAAACTATTAGAAATATTTAACCCTTAATTAATCAGAATAAGGGTGCGAAATGTTGTTTAAACAAATTAACAAATAGAGTTAAAGATCAAGAGTACTCCTTATTGAGACCCAAAAAGAACATCAGGTCGCATTTTTTATTCTGCCTTGCTCCGCCACAGTAACGTCTCTTTGCTTCGGTGGTTTTGCTATAGCAGTGTCAAGCTGCGCTTCTAGCGATGGCTGACAACTCTACCTTCTGCACTTCCTATCTACTTTCTGCACATCCTATCTACTGTGTGACTCTCCCGACTCTCCTCCTTTCGAAGTATTTTGCGGCAGCACTCTAGCCTTAGCTTGATTAAGTTCTTTGATATTGATTTCTTCATCAACTGCTTTTATAGGAGCTTGGCCACAAAATACATGTTCGTCAGATCCGAATTTCTAGGGGTTCTAGTGCCCTCTTAGAGCTTTCTAGTGCAGACCACAATAAGTCTGGCTTACTTCAGCAGAATCCTACGTGCCTGGTACTGCCAGAGTGTTTAGCAACTGCAAAGTTTTGCTACTTTCGTTCCCTAACAATGCTTCGTTATTGGGCCTCGTACTCTTCTCTTCCTTCACCTATTCCTGCATCATGAAAACACATACCAAGTAGCGTAGTTTGCTACAAAAAAAGGGTAAAAATGTATAGATTTTGCTAATTAAGTGCATTGCAGCTTTGAAGACAAAAATACATAAAAATACTACTAATGTTATAACAGATTTACTAAAGAGCAAACAAAATGTTCTAGCAAAAGTGTGTAATATAACTCTTTTTCAAGAGTTATCAATAATCGAAGTGGGAATCCTTATTCCAACACTTATAATCCAAGATGGAAAGACCATCCTAATTTTAAATGGGGAGGAAGTGAAGGAGCAAGAGGTAACAACAACACACAATCGAGAAACCCAAGTTATCAACCTCCATTCTTGCAATGGCAATAGGAAAGTGCAGTTCAGAATGACCATACTGTATGTGGTTAAAGGTTAGACAGGATCGAGGGAGAAATGCAATCTATGAGGGAGGATGTGAAACAAGTGCAATCTGATTGCACTAATACTACTAGAACAGTAGCAAAGCTAGAGGAAAGGATGGACCAATTGGTGAGTATGGTAGGTGATCTCACAAGGAAAATTGGTACATCCCTACCAACACTAAGAACAATCCTCGAAGAGAGGGGAAAGAGCATGTTAATGTAATTGAGTTAAGATCAGGCAAGTACTGAGTAGCCCAGAATAGTCCAAAAGGGAAGAACACAATAATTCTCGTGAAGTTATAGACATCCTTTTTGATAATGACACTAAAGTCATAATACCCTAAGAGGTATCGACAAAAGAGGCACTTGAGAAGAAAGAAGATATGCCTAAGGAAGATAAAGGTACCCAAATTCCATTTCCAAAAGGTTAGAAGAGAAAAAGAAATAAGATGACGATGATTTTGTAAGCTTTCTAAACCTTTTTAAATCTTTAAATGTCAACTTACCTTCGATTGAACTTATAGAAAAAGTACCAAAGTATGCCAAGTTCTTAAAAGAGATTATGTTAATGCGTAGGAAGATCAAGTTAGGTGAGCAAGTGAAAGTAATTGCATCATGTAGCGTAATTATTTCTACAACAATTCCACAAAAGCTGAACGATCTCGACAGTTTTACAATTCCAATCAAATTTGAGAACCTTCAGTTTAACAGAGCATTATGTGATCTTGGAGCAAGCATAAACTTGATGCCCCTATCGATGTTTGAGAAACTTGGGATCAGAGATCTGAAAAATACCCAAGTGACTTTATAACTAGCTGATCGATCATCTGTAAGGTCGAAGGGAATTCTAGAGGATGTGCTAGTGTAACATCCGTGTTCTTGAACCGGATTTGAGTGATAAAATAGAATTGAGAATTAGAAATGTTTAGTTGAAGTAAGGAAAGTTAGAAAATTTTAAGGATTAAATAGTAAAGGAGAGAAAATATGGGGGACTAAATAGCGAATTATCCAAATTGAATTTTGAGTCATCATGGGAATTAGATTGATTGAGAAGGGGCAAAAGAGTAATTTGGTGGAAGATATTTTTGGAGGCAAAGTTTTGGGCCAAAGTGTAAAGTTAGAAGGCTCAAGGACTAAGAGTGCAATTTTTACCATTTTTATTAAGTGAGATATTTTAAGTGAGACTTCTAGAGAATTTGAGAAAGGTTAAAAAATCAATTAGAATTCAAAAATATCAGCTCTATTCATAGTGTAACCGTTCATGCCATTCTCTCTTCCATCCAACTTTTGATTTTATTCCAAATAGGTCCTTCCATCATTTTTAAGCCCTCCAAGCTCCAAAATCTCCTATTTTCTTTGAAATTTCTGAAAGAAAAGTATAGAAGGGGGTTAGTAGACACCTCAAACTTCTTATAGAATTCATTTTGAGGTGTTAGAGAGCATAGGGATTAAATTGAGAAATTTTGAATTCAAGGGTTAAGGTAAGAAATGGTTAAATTCTCATGACATACAAGTATTTTACTGTTATTTATCATGAAAATTATTGAATTATAGCTTATAGCTTATATGTGTTTATGTGAAATTGAAGAGAAAGAGAAGAGAGGCAAGGATCAAATTGAAGAGAAAGGAAAAGAGAAGAGCAAAGAGTGAAAAGAGAAGGAAATCAGCCTTTTTGTTGTAAGTACTACAAGATTTTTGAATTATAGATTAATTTCTCTAATGGTATATGAATTATTAGCATAGAAATTGTTAGATAGGTACATAATTTAAATTTTTATAATGATAAAATGAAGGGATTAATGTGTGATTTAGTAAAACAGTTTGGATAGAACAGAGGATTAACTTCAAAAATTCACCAAAAATTGTATATAATGAGTTAAGGGTCAAATTATATATGTAATTAAATCTTATTGAGTGTAGTTTCATATGGAAGAAACAGTGAAAGAAAAGGAATTGTATGTTTCGAGATATACTAGTTTTAGTGTAATAAGGTCAGAGTAGATTCGAGTTCCCTGTTCTGACTTTGAAAAATCATAGAAAAATATAGAAGAATTATTAGAGACTAAAATTTATATGGTTGAATCCTTAATGATTATATTTTCAATAGAAACAAACAGGAACATTATTTGATCTCTGTACTAAAAGATAGATAATTTTTAGTGAAGAAAGGTCGAAACTGTCAGGCAGCAGCGAAGGGGTAAATTGAAAGAATTTACTGTACAAATTGGCTCAAGTAAAAATTCTGGAAATTTTATGGTAAAAATATGATTGAGTCTAGTTTTAGAAATATCAAGCGAATTATGATTTTGAATTCTATAGCTCAAGATATAAATAATTTAGTGACTATGACGCAAGTGAACGACTTTGAAAATATAAATGTGAAGTATTTGATGATGTATTTATGTGAGATATATCATTTATGAGAAACGATGCTAATTGAGATTTTTCCCAAGTAGACAAATTAGAACCATTTTGATATTAGTGGCATGCCATTAAGGAGCACTAGCGCACTCTCTGTTTAGCACGTCTCGTGCTCTCTGTTATTAGCACTGTATGTGCTCTCTGATTAGCACTTTGTGTGCTCTCTGATTAGCACTTTGTGTGCTCTCTGATTAGCACTTTGTGTGCTCTCTGATTAGCACTTTGTGTGCTCTCTTATTAGTTCTTTGTGTACTCTCTGTTTAGCACTATGTGTGCTCTCTGTTGCCCAGCACTTATGTGCTCTCTGTTAGTACTTTGGTACTCTCTGTTTGTTCCTTATATCCTAACGGTTCTATGATAGTCTACTATGGGCTAAGTTACAGAAAGTGGATAAAAGTGTAAATTGTGTCATTGTGGTAAGTTACAGGTTACATGTAAGTAAGACAAGAAGTTTATAAATGAATACTTAAATGATCATTCATTACTTTTGTAGTGCTTACTAAGCCTTCACCGGCTTAATGCGTTTATTTTAACGCGTAGGTACAAAAGCTACGAGAAGTGGAAGTCAAGCTAAGGGACCTCTCATCACATCACATCACTATTGGAAGACTTCAGTTTAGGTGCATTACTTATGGTAAAAATGGCGTGTACAAATGATACTATTATGTGTCTTCAGTGGGTGGTTATAAATATTGTTTTGGATTACTACGAGTTAATGAATTGAAATGATGTATTTTGAATAGAATAACTTAAAACACATCGTTTGAAAAAAAAATTGTTATACTCGTGTTAAAATCTCCGATACTGTATGTAATGCTTCTATATCGGGTTTATACATGTGAACCGGGTATAGGGGTGTTACAGCTAGTCCGAGTAAGAAGTTTCATCATCCTTGCGGATTTTGTGGTGTTAGATTTTGAGGAGGAGAGGGATATACTCATTTTCTAGGAAAGTTGATCCTAACCATGTCTAGATCCACCATTGACTTAAACACCAATGAGCTAACATTGAGAATCAATGGTGACATATAGACTTTTAAATGTAAGGATAAAAATGATGGAACAAAAAAGCATTATTTGCGCTGCCACTTGCTTGATAAAAGAGAAGGATCTAGCAAAATCCCTTTCATGAGCAAAGAATGAGTCAATAAGTTTAAAGAAATGGATTGATTGAAGATAATGGACAAACTTGATAGGAGATGGACTAAAGTGGAACAAAATTGGACTCACTCAACAAGGGTTAAGCTGTTGCGTGTAAATGTATATTGTTGTAGCAAATGTGCAAGTGTACACGACATTCAAGTAATAAAGTGATAAGTAGAGTATCATACTGATAACTCTTGAAAAAGAGTTATACTACATATTTTTACTAGAACATTTTGTTTGATCTTTAGTAAATTTGCTATAACAGTTGTAGTACTTTTATGGGTTTTTGTTGTCGAAGTTGCAGTCACTTAATTAGCAAAATCTATACATTTTTACCCTTTTTCTTATAGCAAACCATGCTTGTTGGTACGTGTTTTCATGATGCAGGAATAGGTGAAGGAAGAAGAGGAGTAAGAGGCCCAATAACGAAGCACTGTTGGGGAGCGGAAGTAGCAAAACTTTGCAGCTACTAAACGCTCTGGTAGTACAAAGCGCGCAGGATTATACTGAAGCAAGCCAAATCTATTGTGGTTTGCACTAGAAAGCTCTAGAAGGGCTCTAGAACCCCTAGAATTTCAGATATGAAGAATGTGTATTGTGTGGCCAAGCTCCTATATAAGCAGCATTCTGATGAAGGAGAAAGACATCAAAAAATTCAATCAAGTAAGGCTAGAGTGTTGTTGTATTAGATTTCGAAATGAGGGAAATAGGGAGAGTCACACGGCAGATCTAAAGTGCAAAAGGCAAAGTTGTCAACCATCACTGGGAGCAGAGCTATAACTTACTGTATTTTAAATTGAATGTGATTAATTATATTAGATATGTAATGATAGATAGATATATTAATCTATGTATAAACATATGTATATGATGTGAGCATGTTGAATTAAGTAAACGTATATAAGCTGACGAGCGTAAACGTGTGCAAGCTGACGAGCGTAAACGTATATAAGCTGACGAACGTAAACGTGTGCAAGTTGATGAGCGTAAACGTATATAAGCTGATGAGCGTAAACGTGTGCAGGCTGACGAGCGTAAACGTGTGCAGGCTGACGAGCGTAAACGTGTGCAAGCTGATGAGTGAAACATATATAAGCTGACGAGCGTAAATGTGTGCAAGCTGATGAGCGTAAACGTGTGCAAGCTGACGAGCATAAACGTAAATAAGCTGATGAGTGTAAACGTGTTAAAGCTGACGAGCGTAAACGTCTGCAAGCTGATGAGAGTAAACGTTTATACTCTGATAAGCATAAATGTGTAAAGGCTGACGAACTTATATTTGTATAAGCCGATGATTATAAACGTAATAGATCTATTAGAGAATTCTTTTATGATATTGCTATTGAGGAGTTATGTCTTTGGAGATGTTTTGTGGTTATTGGAGATACTAGGGAACCAAGTGAATTGCATTATGTCATTTTAGAATTATTATGAAATAGCCTTCCTCACTTATATTTAATTGTTTTGTAGATTTTGAACTTTTATTTCCCTTCATGGATTAGATCGTCGGAGCCATTACTTCCTCTCGCAACAATTATTGGTATTTTTGTCACCTAACTTTTGGTTTATTATGGCATGTGTATAGGATATTTTCTTGTAAGGATATTAAATCTATTAGGATTCTAGGTTTATTTTTGTCTCACCATCATTGGAGAATGGATGTATGAACTTTTTGGAAATGGTTATTTTGATTCTCATAAATGTAAATATTGTCTTGATTAAATTGTTAAGGGAAGGAGTTAGTTTAATAAAGCCTTTCCTCACCTATACTTTAGTATTGATATTTATCCGATGGTATTGATAATTGTAAAACACTTGAAATTTTAAAGGATTGGTAGAATGTCATTTTGGTATCGATCTTTAATTCGGTATTGATATTTTTGAAATTTTATCAATACTCGGGATTTAATATCGATACCTCTGCTTTTATATGAAAAATAGAAACGTGATATGGTATCGATTATTATAAAAATATCGATACCTTTTAGTAGTTTCGTACTTGATGATTATGTCTTTAAAAATCTTTATAAATTTACCTTATAACCTTTCAAAATTTACAAATGGATCCCCATCATGAAAGTTATGTGAAATTTTGAATTATATGTTATTACGTAAGTCAATGTAACACCTAATGATCCGAAATTAGTGTCCAGGCTAGGTAATGGGTGTTGCAAAGGGTAACGAAAAAGATCTTTTGATTGAAATGTAACACCCTATACTTGGCTCGATTGTCAAGCCCGAATACTAGGATGCCACACCACTGTCTCACATTATGCTTACCTCATTTTAAACGTTTTATTTCACTTGCAAATTTTTCTTTTAAGGGAAAAACCGGATAAGTGAATGTGAATCATGCATCAGGTAAGGTCCCATGAAAGGGAAGTGAGTCAAATTTGACCGCTTAAACCAAGCCTTTCCTAGCTAGAGCCAACCTTCTCATTACCACACTTCTCATAGTTATCGAAAAATCAATTTAATGTTAAATAATTCCATCTTACATCAATTTATCAACTATCAAACATTTATCATATAAAACAAACCTCAAAATGTCTCAAATATTATATTTTCAAGTCTATAATGGCATGCAAACAACTAAAGGAACATAACAAAAACCAATATAAATATACCATATTACCTAACACATTGTCTTAGGTTCCCAAAACATAAATAACGTATAAACATACTAATAAAAGTAAAAAGGTCGATTTGACTTGGATTACCCTCGAGACCACACCGCTTACACCGGTACTAAGTATCTACAATGGTTAAAAAGGAGTGGGTGAGCTTAACAAGCTCAATGAGTGCCTAGAATAACCACTACATAAACTATCATCATGCATAAACTCAACAATCATACATCACATTCATATCATCTTACTTGTATTTATTTACACATTCTTTATGTAGTTTTCAACATACTTTATTCACATACAAGAGTATTCAATCATATATACATATAATCACAATCAAACGCAATTTATGATAATTTGGCTGTTAAGACTATGAAACATATAGTGAGCTCTATCATCACACATTATATATGTGGATCTCCAACACAAGACTCATAGAGTCAAAACATATCCCATAAGTGAAGCATATAGCTAACACTCTCCAACACACCAAACATATCCCGTTAAATGGAGCATAGCTCATATTCCTTTATCTCTGCAACATGTCCTTGGGCCTCAGCGCCCTACATATAACACAAACGTGAGTACTCACAATCCTATGGCATGCCAATTATATCCAAAGGTCTCATAAGATCACAAAACCAAAATATCCACATTATTATTATTATTACATATTCTATCATACATTCACTGCATATTTATTTTATTATCACAATATAATCAATCACATGGCATGAAGAACATACCCACATATTCTCTGTCACATGGCATGAAGAATAAACCCACATATTTTCTATCACATGGAATGAAGAATATACCCAAATATTCATTTTCATAACAGTCATCGTAAGCTTATAGCATATGTCACAACATCTAATGTTTGTTTACAATATCACATCTTAATTCTTTAAGCACAAATCACATTAATATTTAATCATAAATCATATTAATATTTAAGCACAAATCACATTAATATTTAAGCACAAACCACATTAATATTTAAGTATAGATATAATAACACTTACACTCGAAATTTAGAGTAGGGGTTTAGGTTATCTCTAAATTCCCAAATACGCAATGAATCGTATACGAGAAGCGATTCCAAAACACACGCTAATATATGCTTTCTTTAAAAACTCGAAAGCTTAAACAAGCTTTCCTTTGCCTTTATTTTTGCTTGTTGAAGGTCCTATTGATTCCAATGCTTCAACCACACATATCACACACATAGACAAGAAAAAATCAGTCTTCCACACACCTCATACAGTTATAAACAATAGCCTAAGCTATATTCTCTTAAATCGAAACCTTAAACCTAGTAAACTTTAAATTATAGTAAACTTTAAATTATAATATCCTGATCTACACTTAATCTTTTCGCAAGAAATTAAAACTATTTAAAACTCATTTTTAGAAATTGATTTAATATCCTAATAGCCATTGTTGAAAATACTATCAAGTACCAAACTTATGAAATTTCGAACACATTTGGGCTAAAATTCCTATTTTATCCTCGAAACTTCTACCCTAATTTTGGGGTGTGACACATTAGACACATTACTTATACATGGATACTCTATTAGAATTTAGGAAAATTTATCTAGTTACAAAATAAATTCTATTTTCATGAGTATTCGTGATAGTAATTTTGATTTTGGTTAAAGTTACAACTTTCGTTCTGTGTTTAGTTCGTGATAAGAGCCCAACAATTGAGGGTTCGATAATAATGAAAAAGATCGTTTGATCGAAAGCTAGAGACTGACAAATCTTGCTAGTATAAAAACACAACTACTAAATTTGGTAAATTTTATTTTCATAAAAAACACAAGGTTCAAGTTTTGTGGAAAATTTTGAAATTCTATTGTGTAATAAAACCATTTGAATAATTCAAATACCAATTTGATATATCCAAAATATAAGTGTCACATTTGACATTTTATGAAAATATAGTACCAAATGTGTTATTATCTGTAAAATAAAATAAAGCTATTAACATACAGTTGGGAATAACCAAATAAAAGTACTATGAGTTAAATTAAAATAGGAAAAATCTTAAAAAATAAAATTTTGACTATTTTATATTTAAGTTTAAATATATTGTATTTTTTACATTTAAAATTGAGTTCTTTTATTGTTGTTTTCAAAAATTTAGTTAGATTATATAACAAAACAAATGAGAATAGAAAAAAAATTAATGGTAATAAATTTTGAATTTTTAAATAAAAATTGTACTAAATTCGTTGAATACAGTTCAATCTTAGAAGAGGTGATCATGGGTTGGGTTACCCGGCCTGACTCAAAGGCCCGCTCGAAAAATGAGCGGGTTTGGGTAAAAATGTAGGTTCAAAAAATGAGTTTGGACAAAAAACGATGTCCATTTTTAAAATGGGTCGGGCCTTGTTTTTTTTTTTTTTTCCTGACCCGAGCCCAGCTTGATTCAGTCCAAATTTATAATAATAATTTTATTTTTATTTTTAATACTAATTTTTTTTGCTTGTAATAAGGATTGAATTGAACGATAAAGCAAATAAAACAAAGAAAATAAATTCTAATAAAAAGATAAAAGCATGCAATACATGCAAACAAAATTTGACAAAAGCAAAACAAATTCCCAAATCTCGGTTTGCTTCCTCAGCCTCCTAATAGTACTCTTCACTGATTAATCTCACATCTAAGGGTCCATCTCTCCCCTTCCACTTGATCATCCAAATATCATCAATTGCTTGTCAAATCTATCTAGAAAAAAGACTAACAACTTCTCCCTCAGCTTCTCTGTGTATGGATATCTAAATTTGATAAAGGAAAAACAAATCCCTCAATCTCATCAATTGCTTGTCAAATCCATCAAAAAAAAAAAGCTCTCTTGTTAACAAAAGTTATGAAGCTTTTGTATTTTAACTTAAAATTAAATTGATTCTTTTATTAATTTGATACCCTGTATTTTGATATTTGAATAATGAAGGTTTTCAATTTGTAAATATTCTAATTTTCTGTTTGTTTATGTTATTTTGCTGCCCTTTTTATTATTATTTGGCATCCATTATTAATATTATTTGGGTATTATAGAAATTTTGTTTTATCATTAATTTTGCTATTATTTTAGTTGTAACTATCTTAATATAAAGGATGCTTATTGTATTTTCAATTTATTTGTTGTTTTACGAATTGTTTTAATATTGTTTTTAATTTGTTTGATGTTTTAATATTTGGTTTAATATTTTAAATGTATTTGATATATCATATTTTAAAATATTTATATAATAAAATAATATTAAAAAAATTAATATGGGATGAGTCGAGTCGGGCCGGGCTTAGATTTAACTATTATAATATGGGTCGGGCTTGAGCTAATTTTTAGACCCATTTTTCGATCTAAATCAAATTCGGACCTAAAAAATGAATTTAAAATTTTATTGAAACCCGACCTAAATCCGATCCGACCCCGCCCATGATCACCTCTAAATCTTAGGATGTGCTTCAATCTTATTGTAAGTAGCTAAATAAAAAATATTAAGTTATTTTATTAAAAATAAAATAAATTATCATTTTTTAAAATAAAATATTTAAATTATCATATTTTTCTCTGATTAAATTATTTAAAATATTATATTAATAAAATTAAAATAAATTATATTTTCTATTTATATTAATAAATAATTTTTTAAAAATTAATATATACTTTTATCAAATAAAATAATTTATATTTCCACAATTTTTCTCCCACTATATTGCATCAGAAATATTTTCTTTCTCCGTCGTCCCTTTATCGTTTGGGTTCGTTTTCTCCGACGGATCTTTTTTCTCCGACGAACATACCCAATTTCCCTCCATTTTCTTTCTAGTGCCGAATCTCCCAAAATCATAGAACGTTGGTGTTTTTATTTTTATTTTTATTTTGGGGAATGGCGACGGCAGCGGCGACGATGGTCAGCTCCGCTGGAGGGTTATTAGCGATGCTTAATGAGAGCCATCCACAATTGAAGTTCCATGCTGTCACTAATCTAATCAGCTTCGTTGATCAATTTTGGCCAGAGATCTCCACCAGCATTCCTATTATGTAAGCTTTGTTCTTTATTATGGTGGTCGTTTTTGTGATTTCTTTCCTTCTGTTTAGTTAAGGTTTAGGTTTTGGTTGTTTTGAACTTATTGGAGTGTGGAAAATTGAAGGAAACTAAGTGAAGAAAGCTTTTTTTTTTCCTTGTGCGTGTGAGTGTGTTTTGGCTTAGCTACTGTAGGAAAGACCGAGAATGTAGTTTGAATTCATTAAGAGCGTAAATTTTGGAATTTTGGAGATTTGGAAAGGTTTTGATTTTTGGTTTCTTAAGTCATAGTAGACACAGATGGTGAAATTTTGTGATTTAACTAAATTGTAACAACTTTTGTATGTGATTAACGATTGCTTTAGACAAGCTATATGCTTTGCAGTTTTGCACTTATTTTATAAGTTTTATATTAGGAAGAATTAGAAGCAATTATTTTGTTAGTCACACACACAAAAAAAAAGAAAAAAAAAAGAAAAAGAAGAATAAGAAACTATTGTGCAACGTAGGTAATGGTTTTTCACTTAGGAAGTTATAAGTTTTTAGTGAATAAAAACTATGGTGGTGGCAATTTTGAAAATCTGACTTCTGCTAAATTAAGTTCCATTTTCACTTTAATTGGAAAATTTCATGTAACTGTTTTGGGCTGGGGGAAGATGGGGACGTTAATTTACCTGCTTTCAGCTTATTTTAAATTTATCTGGCACTATTTAGAGAGTTTGTATAAGTTATCTGCCTAAAATGATAGTAATTTTAGTTCAAAAGAAGTGCTACATGAATTTTGTCAATAACAATGTTATGCTTGTATTTTTTAGAGAAAGCTTATACGAAGATGAAGAATTTGGCCAGCATCAGAGACAACTTGCTGCGCTACTTGTCTCAAAGGTTCTCTCTAGCCCCTTTCTGTTTGCATGTATATCAGTGTGCCTCTTGATGATCAAATGTGTATAACAAGCATATTTTGAAATTGAAATGACGAGCTCTTTTCAAAAAATGGAAGAAGAAAAATCTAAACTCCATGATCTTCATCTGTGACTTTTTCTTTTCTATTACATGCAACATGTTTGTGTGTGTAAATATGTATAAACTTATGTTAATGTTATAATTTTCATTGGATTCATTTTTCATGTAAAAATGCTGCTGCTGTTTGATATGTTTAACTTTAGTTTGATTACATTTACAATTTGTAACTGAGTTGTAACAGAAGTAGATGGCCTCTCTCCACTTGCTTTTCTATTTAATTTTGACTTTGTTGGCTTATACTCATCTGGGCCACAATGTTTTTACCCTCAGGTCTTTTATTACTTGGGGGAACTCAGTGATTCGTTGTCTTATGCTCTTGGAGCTGGCCCCCTTTTCGATATTTCTGAGGATTCTGATTATGTTCACACTCTCCTTGGTAACAACTTTGAGTCATTTGCTATATTTTGTGATCATTAATAACAGTTTCAATAATTCAAATCCATTAGTACGTTGGCTTTGGTTGTATTTTGCTGCTAATGAGGATTTTAACTTAGCCTAATCATTCACTTTGTTGTTGTTGTGTTTCATGTTTTAAATTCGATATTCCATGCAGAGGACTCATTGTGCTCTTAATTTCAGCCAAGGCAATAGATGAGTATGCTAGCCTTCGGTCAAAGGCAGCAGAGTCTAGTAATGGAGCAGCAGAGATTGACTGTAGGTTGGAGGCAATTGTGGAGAGAATGCTTGACAAGTAATAGAGCTTTCTTTTATAGCTGATGTAAATATTTGGAGTTAGTCTGGCTATCTTACTGTTCTTTTACTTTAGGTGTATTATCGATGGAAAATTCCAACAAGGGATGGGAATTGCAATTGAGTGTCGGAGACTAGATAAACTTGAAGAAGCAATAATAAGGAGTGATAATGTTCATGCCACTTTAGCATATTCCACTCATGTTTCTCATTCATTTATATATCGCCGAGAATATCGCCGAGAGGTAAGGTTGATATTTCAATAGTTCATAAAAGATCTGTACTCTGTATTAATGTCATTGCTACTAGTTCTTTGATATTCTTTTATTAGAACAAATTGTATTCCTCTATTACAACCTTGCAAATTCTGCAAGATCCATAATGCCAGCTGGTTATTCTTTGGTTCATGCAGGTGCTTCAGCTTCTCGTTAAATTGTACCAAAAATTGCCTTCTCCTGATTATTTGAGTACTTCTCAGTGTCTCATGTTCTTGGATGAACCTGAAGGTGTTGCCAATTTATTGGAGAAACTTCTTCGCTCTGAAAATGAGGATGCTCTTTTGGCTTTCCAAGTTGCATTCGATCTTGTGGAGAATGAGCACCAGGCTTTTCTCTTAAATGTAAGAGATCGACTTCCCGCTCCCAAATCTCTGCCTTCAGAATCATTGCAGCCAGAATCCAGTGACCCTATTCAAAATGAAACTTCTTCTGCTGCAGAGGATGTTCAGATGACAGATGGTTCTTCTGCTTCTATGACGGATGTGCTTGAGGCTGATCCTAAAGAAGTTATGTATGCTGAGAGGCTGACAAAAATCAAAGGAATTTTGTCTGGAGAGACCTCAATACAGTTGACTTTACAGTTCTTGTACAGTCATAACAAGTGAGGCATTGATTTCTTTTGTACCATCTTTTGCTGGAAATAATTTCATATCATGTTTCTTTGTGATGCACACAAAATATTAACTGGTTATTCTTCATCTTAGATCGGATCTATTAATTTTGAAGACCATAAAACAATCTGTTGAAATGAGGAATAGCGTTTGTCACAGTGCTACAATCTATGCAAATGCTATAATGCATGCTGGAACAACTGTGGATACATTCCTGAGGGACAATCTGGTAAAACATTCATCTTACTGTTTCTTTTTTGCCCTTTTAGACTTTATACTTACTATTACTATTCTGATTGTTAGGACTGGCTGAGTAGGGCTACAAATTGGGCCAAATTCAGTGCAACAGCTGGGCTTGGTGTTATTCACAGAGGACATCTGCAGCAGGGGAGGTCTCTGATGGCTCCATACCTACCCCAAGGTGGGGCTGGTGGTGGTGGGAGTCCATACTCTGAAGGTGGTGCACTGTATGCTTTGGGTCTCATTCATGCCAACCACGGTGAAGGCATTAAGCAATTCCTTTGTGATAGCCTACACAACACTAATGTTGAGGTATATTAACTTTCTTGGCCGACATTAGCTTCATCCCCACCCGCCCCCCCAAAAAAAAAAATAGGCCTCAAAATAAAGAGACATGCTGAAGAGCCAAATTTCCATCTACTCACAAGAAAACATGCTCATCAGTTTGTTATTTCTTATTTCTATTCCATTTGTCCTCTCAGATTTGTCTTCTATTGTTGGACAAAGTAGATCATGTTTTTGTGGACTAAATTACTGGATGCTTTTTGTCCAGGTTATCCAACATGGTGCATGCTTAGGTCTTGGTTTGGCAGCTCTGGGAACTGCTGATGAAGATATCTATGATGAAGTCAAAACTGTGCTTTATACCGACAGTGCTGTTGCCGGTGAAGCTGCTGGCATCAGTATGGGTTTGCTTATGGTGGGAAATGCAAGTGAGAAAGCAAGCGAGATGCTTGCTTATGCACACGAGACACAGCATGAGAAAATTATTAGGTAAAGTCTGATAACTTGGTATTGAACCGGTCTTTATCCTGGTAGTGGTCTTTACTTGTGTCTTCCATTTGGTTTCAGGGGTTTAGCTTTAGGGATAGCTCTTACAGCTTATGGAAGGGAAGAAGAAGCAGATACATTAATTGAGCAGATGACTCAGGATCAAGATCCTATACTACGTTATGGTGGCATGTATGCATTAGCATTGGCCTATAGGGGAACCGCAAACAACAAGGCTATTCGTCAGCTGCTGCACTTTGCTGTATCGGATGTGAGTGATGATGTAAGGAGAACTGCTGTTTTAGCGCTAGGGTTTGTCCTATATTCTGAGCCAGCACAGGTAGGTTGCATATTCCCTCATATATGTGTGGGATGTGATCAATGTTTTATGCTCCTTTTTATCCATAATTTTATAACTGTATTATATCTTTGGATCTGTCATTGGCCTAAAATTTCTGAAGCTCACGTTTTGTCTGGTCATCACTGCAGACTCCTCGAATTGTGTCTTTACTATCTGAGTCTTTCAACCCACATGTTCGATATGGTGCGGCGCTTGCTGTGGGCATATCATGTGCTGGCACAGGATTGAGTGAAGCCATATCATTGCTAGAGCCCTTAATTTTGGATGCTGTTGATTTTGTCCGTCAAGGTGCCCTTATTGCAATGGCTATGGTCATGGTCCAGATCAATGAAGCAAGTGATTCACGTGTTGGAACATTCAGGTTTTTTTCTTCCTTTGCAAGTAACAGTTGTACATATTATTGATTTATTTAGCTTAACCTTTTTTATCTCCTTAATCCAGGCGACAACTGGAAAAGATAATACGTGATAAGCATGAAGATACAATGAGCAAGATGGGAGCAATCTTGGCCTCTGGGATCCTTGATGCTGGTGGGAGGAATGTGACCATAAGATTGCTTTCCAAGACAAAGCACGACAAAGTCACCGCCATTGTTGGTCTTGTGGTTTTCAGCCAATTTTGGTATTGGTATCCTCTCATCTATTTTGTGAGCTTGTCATTCTCACCCACAGCTTTTATTGGACTGAACTATGACCTGAAGGTTCCGAGATTTGAGTTCTTATCCCATGCAAAACCTTTTCTTTTTGAGTATCCAAAACCAACTACTGCTCCTACCACTACATCAGCTGTTAAACTTCCAACTGCTGTCCTGTCAACTTCAGCAAAGGCTAAAGCTAGGGCTAAGAAAGAGGCAGAACAAAAGGCTAATGCTGAAAAATCATCTGGGCTGGAGTCCTCATCCTCTTCTCTGAATACCGGAAAAGGGAAACCATCTAGTGAGAAGGATGGGGAAGTTATGCAGGTAAGATTCATTGAGTTATCCGTTTAAACAATGTTTAAATCTTGTCTTTTATTGTGTAGATCTATGTTGCATGGATTCAGGTGTGTCAGGTACATGTATGTCTCCAGCACAGGTGTTTTCAATATGGAAATCATATTGTTGTGTTTATATCTAAATATGTATCAAACACAAATACTTAAAGAAAATGAAGGATCGAAGAATAGGTTTAGGTTTTTGAATTTAAGACTGATGGGGGCTTAGTGCACTGAGCAGTGAGCTAATCAATTAACTGGCAATTTAAATATGTCAGAATATTAGAATTAATCATAACTCATACTTGAGTTGGCTGGTGTTGGGACTAAAATTCCAAATACAACTCTAAAAATTTAATGTAAAAATATCTCTTGAAATGTTTTATTTTATTCTTTGTTACTCAAATTTGGATGTGAGTACTGGATAGAGTAATGTTCACCTTTTCTTCCTCGAGTTTTCTTATAGTTTGGAGTGTCTTCGGAGGATCATATTCTCATATCCATATACGATATGTGTTAGATATGGGTGCTAGACATAGGTATTTCAAGAAAAATTAAGAGCCGGAACATCATAGGTTTTCATTGATTGCTTGAGATATGCACAGGTGATGAACAACCAAAATGTATTCACTATCTTCTGCCATTGATGTTTTATGTTGAGCAGGTTGATAGCCTTCCAGAGAAGAAAGCAGAGCCGGAGCCAGAACCGACATTTGAGATTTTGACCAATCCAGCCAGAGTGGTTCCTGCTCAAGAGAAGTTCATCAAGTTTCTAGAAGGCGGCCGATATGTGCCTGTGAAGTCAGCACCGTCCGGGTTTGTTCTTCTTAACGACTTGCGCCCTAATGAACCTGAGGTGCTCTCTCTAACAGATGCACCTGTATCAGCAGCATCTCCAACCACTGGTCGACCAGCAGTAGGGCAACAAAGTTCTTCATCTGCTATGGCGGTTGATGATGAACCTCAGGTCCCGCAGCCTTTTGAGTACACATCCTGATTTCTCTGGGTTATGAAACTGAAGAGGGCCAATGATTTTCCCAGAATCGGGCAGTGTTTTGTCGCATTACAGCTTTGCAACTCTGGAATTTCATGGCATCTTATCTATTTATTTGTTTACTTATTTAGTTCATGGCATCTTATCTATTTATTTGTTTACTTATTTATTTTAAAGTAATCTATTGATCTTATTTTTCTATTGTTTCCTTTTTGTTGTGTTTTATTGAAATGGTTACATGTTTTAACCATTCTCCGTTCGTTAGCTTGATGGTCAAAATGTTCATCGTCTCAGGTGTGATTTAAGTTTGAGTCGTGCTGATTGCGTTATTGTTAGGGTTTTGTATTTTTTTTGTAATTCATCAAAAATATATATTAAGTTAAAAAAAAAACATAACAATATTTGATAATATCTTTTTGTCCCATTAATGTTCAGGTAAACAACCTTAAAACATCAAATTGCAAATAGTGATTAAAACAAAACAAAAGAAACATACCCTCTTTCTTGAAACCATTTTTTGAAAAATGTGTCGCTGTTATTTTAAAACCGAAAATGGAGTGTCACTAATTTTTTTTAATTTGATGTGATTGGATCACCGTAAAATAATTAATTTTGTTTAAACAAAAGTTTTGGTTTTCGAAATCTAGAAAATAGGTTCGGGAGTCGGTTACGTGTGAGGAAGGGTTAGCACTCTTACACGCCCAAAATTAGTATCTAATCGATTATTTAATGTCTTATTGTTGAAAAATCGAGAATTTGAGAAAAATTTAAAATGTGATCCTTAAAACATGTAAATGAAACAATTTGATAATATTTTTTAAAAAATTTTAAATCTCAGGAAAAATGATCTTTTATCTTGAGTTAATTAAGAAAAATCATGTCTCGTAAGTTAAGGGCACGACATTTCAAGTACTCAAAAAATAAAAACCATTTATCGATTGATTAAATAAAATTTAAAATATGATCTTTTAGTATAAAAATGATATATTTTGAAATCGTTTTAAAAAAAAATTTCACGAGTAAACGATTCTTTTTCTCGAGTTAGTTAAGAATCACATCCCGTATGTTAGGAGCACGTCATCTCGAGTACTTGAAAGTAAAAAACATTCACCAATAAGAATATATGTTTGAATTTAAAATAGGGTATTCGATTACATAAGTTAAGAGATAAAACTGCATCTCGTGAGTTGGGGCACAATTTTATTGAGTCCCTTAAGTAATGAACATTGATTTGATTTTTTAAAATAATTTTTACTTTATAAAACAATGAATGATTTATTTTCTTAAATATTTTAGAAGGCTTGAATTAATACATTTACAATTTGTTAGTTAAAATGATAAAATAAAATAAAATATATAAATAACACAAATTAGTTGTCAATGATTAAATTTAAATGAATAAATAATGCAAGAATAGACAAATAAATCGAAGCCAAAAAATAAATAATTAGGTAAAGGATTAAAATTAAAAAGAATAAAAAGATTTTTTTAAAAAGTATAAAAAACAAATTAATTTTTTAAGCGTGAAAGAACCCCTTTTTTTTAAAAAAAAGTTTAACACAAAAAAAGAAATTAAATTTAAAAAGGGTAATTTTAAAAAAAATGTAAAGTTCAGGGGTCAATTTAAAAATATAGTAAAAGGGAAGGGCCAATTTAAAAAATAAAGTTATAGGGTATTCGATTACATAAGTTAAGAGATAAAACTGCATCTCGTGAGTTGAGGCACAATTTTATTGAGTCCCTTAAGAAATGAACATTGCTTTGATTTTTTAAAATAATTTTTACTTTATAAAACAATGAATGATTTATTTTCTTAAATATTTTTGAAGGCTTGAATTAATACATTTACAATTTGTTAGTTAAAATGATAAAATAAAATAAAATATATAAATAACACAAATTAGTTGTCAATGATTAAATTTAAATGAATAAATAATGCAAGAATAGACAAATAAATCGAAGCTAAAAAATAAATAATTAGGTAAAGGATTAAAATTAAAAAGAATAAAAAGATTTTTTTAAAAAAGTATAAAAAACAAATTAATTTTTTAAGCGTGAAAGAACCCCCTTTTTTTAAAAAAAAGTTTAACACAAAAAAAGAAATTAAATTTAAAAAAAGGGTAGTAAAGTTCAGGGGTCAATTTAAAAATATAGTAAAAGGGAAGGGCCAATTTAAAAAATAAAGTTAGGGGGCTAATTTTAAAAGAAACAAAAATAGAGGACTAAATTAATATGAAAATAAAGTTTTAAGAAAAAGACATGAAAACAAAAAAAGGGGGTCAAACCCGATCTTTTTAAAAAAATAAGGGTTGCATGGGTAATTTTCCTAAAAACTCTGACACGTGGCAGCCTTACATTCACCTAGAATCAGGGGACTAAATTAAAAATGGAATGAAATTTGAAGGCTGATTTTAAATAAATTAAAAATACAAGAAAGGGACGATATTGTAACTTTTGAAAAATGCAGAAGGACTGCGCAAATAATTTCACCATTTGTTGAAAACACGCGGATCCGAGAGCTTGGAGTGGGTCAGATCTGGGTAAGCTCAAAACAATGTCGTTTTGAGGCCTATGAGATTAGACTAAAACGACGTCGTTTTAACTAGCCTATATAAGTAAAAAAAATCTTAAAAATCATTTTACCCTTGTTTTAAAAAAAACCTTCAAACCTTTTTTATTTTCTCTCTAATTTTTCCCCAAGGCCTACCCAAGATCCGATAGACTTCCATCATGGACCGTCGGTTACCAGTGCCGGCAACCATCGTGCACGGTGGTTAGGAATTGAAAAAAAGCTCCTTTTCACCCCTTTTTATTTCCTAAAACTAGATTTGAGATTTATTCTCATAAAAACCAAACCCAAACCTCATAAAATCTGAAAAGGCCTTTCGATTTATTAGTTTTTTGTGTTTCTCGTTCATCGGAGCCCCTAAACGGATATGAAGAGATCCGAAAGGCTACCACGACGACAGATGGGAAGACCAAGAGGTAAAAACCTAGATCTCCCCTTGTATTTTGTTTATTTTCGAAAATATAAATAAATAATAATAATAAAACAATAATATATGTAAAAAAACCGATGGCTACCTTCGAAATTTTTTGATTTTTATTGCTTGTTCCTATGTGAAAAAAATAAAAAAAATCATAGTAATGGCTTTTATAGCCGAAATATACTACAAAATAGTATTTTTTGTTTTCTCTTCTCTCTGCTTCTTTCTCTTCTGCAGGTCTCCTTTAGTGTTAGTGGCAGAGTTTTCTTCGATCAATGGCGTTGGGGAGAAGCACCTTGCCAATTCAGTGCAAAGGGGTGGCAGAGGAGGCCTTGGGAGCTGAGAAGTCAGGAGTCAAAGGGTCAGAGGTTGAGGGGTTAGTAGTCGAGGAGTCAGAAGATGAAGGGCCACGTGGCTAACGTGGTTGATGTGGCACTGACGTGGTGTCTGCTGACATGGCTCGTGCTGACGTGGTAGCAACGCTGGATGGGTGTTAGGGTTTCAAGTTGCGAAAGTTCTTAAGTTAGTGGGCTGCATAGGCTCTTTGTAATTAGGTGTTAGGTTAGTTTGGGTAGCTATGGTTTTATTTGGGTTTGTAATTGGACATTAGTATTATAAATAAAATGGATTTTTTTAATGTTATTTATTTTATCTGGTTTGGGCTTTGTTTACTGGGTCGGGTGAAATTGGGATGTTATAGGTACCCCTCTTTGCTCATTGTCGTGTAACGAGAATGAAGCAAAGACTCCAAGAAAGACCAATTTCATCTGGTCTTGCTGAATCTTGTATTCTCTTCGCATCCTATCTTCAATTTGCCCCATGATTGGGGTAAGAGATCAGTGTGTCTTCAATTTGCCCTCTAATTAGGGTAAAAGATTGGATGTTTCAGTCTGTCTCATGGTCGGGTAAGAGATTGGTGTGTCTTCAATATGCCCTCTGATTAGGGTAAAAGATTGGATGCTTCAATCTGTCCCATGGTCGGGGTAAGAGATTGGTGTGTCTTCAGTCTGCTTTCTGATTAGGGTAAAAGATTGGATGCTTCAATATGCCCCATGATCGGGGTAAGAGATTGGTGTGTCTTCAATTTGCCCTCTGATTAGGGTAACTTAAATCTGCCCTCTGGTTAGGGTAAAAGATTGGATGCTTCAATCTACCCTATGATCAGGGTAAGAGATTGGTGTGTCTTCAATCTACCCTATGATTAGGGTAAAAGATTGGATGCTTCAATCTGCCTCATGATCGAGGTAAGATTTGTGTGTTTTCAATCTGCCCTTTGATTAGGATAAAAGATTGAATGCTTCAATTTTCCCCATGATTGGGATAAGATTAGTGTGTCTTTAATGCCCTTTGATCAGTGTAAAAGATTGGATGGTAGCTTCGCTTTGCTCTACTGCAACTTTAGAGAGATAAAAACTTGCTACTGCAGCTTTAATCTGATTTACTACGACTTGAGGGATATAAGATTTACTATTTTGTTGGTCTATCACACTATTTTCTAGGGAATGAGACCTGTAAAATATGCTTATTTGGCATTTTGGCCATGCGCTTAGGATGCTATGATCGAAATGGATGAAATGCTCCTAATTAGATGAGTATGAATGATGAATGCAAAAATGTCATTTTTGAGAATGATGATTTTAGTCCTTAGGTCGACATTGTTTAACAATCATCTAAGTCTCTTCATCGACGTGTTATCGTGGCCTCCTTTTAGGTAATGGTGATCATCATCTGAACTACTGACTTCGGGGAACTTTCCACCCTTCAGGTGTGGTTCTTTTTAACTAGTGGTCCAGTTTCAGGTCCATGTACTATTTAGGAATCCCCTAGAGTGATACACAAACAATCTTTGTATGTTTTATCACATTAATCCATTATCTATTATTTTAATGCAACAATGCTTGGACAAAGTTATAAAGTGAATGAAGTTGAATTTTATTGGAGACAAAGCTTGAAGAAAAGATTGAAAGTGGCAGACATTTGTAAAAAGAATTGCCAAGTACAAAGTGAACTAAAATGAAATCAGGTGCCCTAGATATCAATGTATGAGCTTCCCGAGAAGACTTGATGAGGACCACTCTGAGCTTGATATGTGTTAGGAGGTTCGGAGTGCTTTATTGATGCCCCAAGGTGTAATGTTCCTCCACCTTGGTACTTTTGAGGGAAGCGACCATTATAAGTCCATTCTCTATTCCAAATTCGAGCTGCCCTTTTCGGGTTTTCACCTCAAAATCCTTTTGTTTCAATATGCCCTTTGCGAGTTTTCATATTGACCTCTTTTTTTTAGGTGAAATATTTCTTCACTGAGTTTGAATTCACAGGGTTATATAGCTATTTGTCATCCATTTTAGTTAGAATGAGAGCTCCTCTAGAGAAAACTTTCTTCACCACATAAGGTCCTTCCCAATTAGGCGTCCATTTTCCTTGGAAATCTTTTTGTATGAGGAGTATCTTCCTTAGAACCAAATCTCCCTCATGAAATGATCTCGGGTGGACCTTTTTGTTGTAAGCTCGTATCATTTGCTTCTCGTACATTTGACCATGATGGACACCTTTCAATCTCTTTTTTTCGATCAAATTTAGTTGATTGTATTTGGATTGGATCCATTCTGCTTCATCTAGTTTTAGTTCTGACAAGACTCTGAGAGAAGGAATTTCCAATTCAATAGGTAAAACTGCTTCTATCCCATAAACTAATGAGAATGGTGTTGCCCCAATAGAAGTTCTGACAGATGTTCTATAAGTACACTTCTCGTGCCAATTCTTATAGGTCTCCTTCATTTTCCTAATGATCTTCTTGATGTTCTTATTAGTTGCATCTACTACCCCATTCATCTTTGGGTGATAGGGAGATGAATTATGATGTTTGATGTTAAACTGACTACAAAACTCCGCTATTGTGTTGTTGTTCAAATTCAAAGCATTGTCAGATATGATCCTTTCAAGCATTCCATATCGATATATGATTTCTCTTTTCAGGAATTTGCTAACTATAGTTTTTGTAACATTGGCATAGGAAGTAGCTTCTACCTATTTGGTGAAGTAGTCAATGACCATAAAGATGAATCGATGTCCGTTGGAAGCTTTTGGTAAAATCGGTCCAATGACATCCATGCCCCACAAAGAAAAAGGCCATGGGGAAGTTATGACATGAAGAGGTGAAGGCGGTACATGAATCTTATCCCCATAAATTTGGCATTTATGACACCTCTTGGCATAGTTGATGCAACACTTTCCATAGTGGACCAATAGTAACCAAATCTCATTATTTGTTGGGCCATTGTGAAACCATTGACATGCGTCCCACAAACACCCTCATGAACTTCTTCTAGGATTGTCCTAGCATCAATAGCATCAACACATCTTAGCAACACTTGATCTTTTCTCATTTTTCTCCATCCAAGACATAATCAATTGCCAGTCTTCTTAATGTTTGCTTATCATTCTTGGTAGCTTGCTCTGGGAATTTGTAGTCTCCTACATTATGTAAGATGTTTTGGTATCAAGGATGGTCATCCATTTCTTCTTCCTCGATGTTGTAACAGTGGGCAGGAGTCTTGTAAATGTTCATTTGAATGGGCCTTACATCCTCTAGCTTATTTACTTTAATCATTGTGGCAAGAGTAGCTAGAGTGTCAGCCATTTAGTTTTCATCTCGTGGGAGATAATGGAATGTAATGTCATCAAACTCCTTGATTAACTCGAGAACCAACTTTCGATAGTCAATTAACTTGGATTCTCTTGTTTCCCATTCTTCTTTGAGCTGGTAAATTACAAGTGCAAAATCCTCGTACACTTCCAGAATTTTGATCTCTCATTCTATGGCTGCATGGATTCCCATGATACATGCTTCATATTTGGACATGTTATTTGTACAGTCAAAGTCGAGCTTGCTAGTGAAAGGATAATGGTCACCTTTGGAGATACCAAAACTGCCCCAATTCCATTACCAGTGGCATTTGAGGCACCATCAAAATTTAGCCTCCAAGGATGTTCTTTCAGAGCTCCTTCCTTGGTGGTTGCAACGTAAATTAGGTCCTCATTCTAGAAATTGAAATTCAAGGGCTCATTATCCTCTAAAGCTCTACTGGCTAGAAAGTCTGCTATTGTGCTTCCCTTTACTGCCTTCTAGTTACATAGACTACATAAAATTTAGAGAGCAGGATTTGCCATCTAGTCATTGTCCCATTTAGTGTGGTCGACTCCATCATGTATTTTAGGGGATCTAATTTCGAGATCAACCAAGTTTTGTGATACAACATATATTGCCTTAATCTTCAAGTGGTCCAAACCAGAGCACAACATAACTTCTCAATTGGCGAATACCTTGTTTCACAGTTAATGAACTTTTTACTAAGGTAATATATCACTTTTTCCTTTCTTCCAGACTCGTCATGTTGGCCTAGCACGCATCCCATAGAGTTCCCAAAGACCATTAGATACAATATCTAAGGTCTAGTGGGGCTTGATGGTACTAGAATTGGGGCATTTAACAAATAATGTTTGATTTTGTCAAAAGTATCTAGCATTCCTCATCCCACACACCTAGGTTATGTTTCTTGAGAAGACAAAAGATTGAATCACATTTCTTGGTTAATTGTGAAATGAATCGCGCGATATAATTCAATCTCCTTATGAAACCTCAAACTTCTTTCTCAGTACACGATGGTGGTAACTCTTGTATGGCTTTGACTTTATCTAGGTTAATCTCAATACCCCCTTTACTGACCACGAAGCCTAACAATTTGCCTGAAGTAGCTTCGAAACTGCATTTAGTTGGGTTTAACTTTAGATGGTATTTCCTCAACCTTAAGAATAATTTCCTTAATATCTTCACATGTTCTTCCTCATTTCGAGATTTTGTAATCATATCATCAACGTAAACCTCGATCTCTTTATGCATCATATCATGAAACAAGGTCACCATAGCTCTTTGATATGTTGCTCCCTCATTCTTAAGTCCAAACGACATCACTTTATAACAAAACATTCCCCACATCGTGACGAAGGTGGTTTCTCCATATCTTTAGGATCAATCTTTATCTTGTTGTACCCAGAGAAACCATCCATGAAGAAGAATAATGAATGACCCGTCGTGTTGTCAACTTGGGTATCTATATGGGGCAACGAGAAATTATCTTTTGGGCTTGCCTGGTTCAAATCCCGATAATCGATGCACATTCATACCTTCCCATCCTTCTTAGGGATAATGACTATATTAGCTACCCATTCTAAATACTTGACCACTTGGAGGAAACCAACGTCAAACTACTTTTTGACCTCTTATTTTATCTTTAATAGTACGTCAGGTCTCATCCTTCGAAGCTTCTGTTGAGCAGGTTTACAATCTTCCTTTGTGGGGAGTCTATGTACCACAATATTGGTGTTTAACCCAGGCATATCCTGATAGGACCACGTAAAAACATCTTTAAACTCTTGGAGCAGTTCAATAAGATCCTGTCTTGTTTCTACGAAAATGCTCGTCTCGATTTTTACTTCCTTCTTCTCTTCCTTATTTCCTAGACTCACGATTTCCATTGACTCTTTTTGAAGCAGGAATTATTTTTCATCTTGCTCTACCATTCTTAACAAATCGGGAGACAAGTTACAATCTTGGTTCTCTTTAAAGTCCTGAAATTCATCTGAACACATATCTTGCTCAAAAAGGGGCTTTGAGCCAACAATGGTGTCACTCATATCATTGATATCAAAAGACCTGTTAGAGGGATAAGAGAAGATCCAAAGAAACGAATGAATTTAAGAATGATTGATTGTATGGTATGATTATGAATGAAAAGAACATTTTGACAAGGCCAAAAATATTTGTCAAATTAAATAAGAATAAATTAAATTGAAGAATGGTTAATTGTATAGTATAAAATATTTGACAAACTTGGTAAAAAAAAATAGAATTGCGAAATGAAATAAGAAACACATTTTTCATTAAAATAGCTGATAATGATAATGGGCCCTTTTATAAAGATCCTTAATACTCTTGGCCCTAGAGTAGTAGGTGTGTTTTGAGCATTACTCTGAAGAGATCCTAAAGACTATAGGGAGTTCCTCTATAGTCCAGTTGTTCAGAGTAGTCTCGGGGATGTAAGGATGGATTTCCCACAAGCTTCTTTCTTCATTCCTTTCTTCAGACACATCATTAATGCTTAAATCCTTCATTATTCCTACTCCTTCAATCAATTTCCTCTCCTTCTCCTCCAATCTTTGCCTTTAATTGATTATTCCTCCTAATATGAAAGTTTTTGATATTTAGGGAAATACCATTGGCTCCCACCTGATCTTTTCCCCGGCCAAACGTGCTCTTCTTCTCTTCTATTTATTCTCCAACTCTTTTTTCTTCTCCCTTATATCTGGTTTGTGCCCCAAGCCAAAGCGATGTCATTTATAACATTGACACATTGATTCTCCCTTGGAGATACTTTCCTAGTCCCTTTCCCGGTAACGCTCCTTTCTCGATTGTCATTTGCAGACCTATCCTCGTGTTTTGTGATATTTTGGGTGTAGGGATCTTATTTCATTCGGTAATCAAGGTTGAGTTAACAAACTCCAAAGATTGGAAAGCGCATTCCAAGGCCTCTTCGTCCGCTTCGATGTAGGGTGCATCATTTGCTATTGATGCAATTATGTATTCCTCAGCACTGATTGTGACCAATCGACCTTCAGTCACCAATTTTAATTTTTGGTGTAGCGATGACGGCACTGCCCCTACCGAATGGATCCATGGTCTTCCAAGCAAGCAGTTGTAGCTTGGTTTGATATCCATTACCAAAAAGTCTACTTCGTATGAGTTTGGACCGATTAATAATGGTTTCTCGATCCTACCCATTACCTTTCTTTTTTATCCCATCGAATGCTCTACTATATTGTGGCATGCTTTCATGTGAGAATTACCGATCGACAACCTCTTCAGTGTCGTTAATGGCAGAACGTTCAGGGCTGAACCGTTATCAATCAATACACCAGGTAATGTGTATCCTTTACAGCGGGTGGTGATATGTGACGCCTTTGTCGACCCATACCTCCTAGGAGTATTTCATCATCATTAAAAAAGATGAAGTTATCGGTGCTTACATTACTGACCAGGTGGTCTATCTTGTTCACTGAGATATCGTCAGCTAAATAGGTCTCATTTAACACTTTCATTAGTGTGTTACGATATGCTTCTGAACTTAATAATAGTGTTAAAATCGATATGCAAGTCAACTGCTTGTGCAACTGCTCTACCACGCTATATTCACTGTGCTTTAAGAATTTCAGAAATTCCCTAACTTCTTTTTCCGTTACTGGCTTGTAGATTGGTGACTTAGGTCTATTAGTCTTTCCTTTTTTGGGCTCTTTCAAGGTTCTTCCCTCAAGTGTTTTGTTTTTTATGCTTATGGGGTCATAGCTCTTCCCGCTGCGTGTGATGAGACTCACATCTTGAGCTCCTTCTTATACAACTTTGGAATTCTCACATCCTGATATCATCACTTTACAATAATAATTCCAAGGTACTCTTTTTAAATCCTTATAGAGAAAGGCTTTGGGTTTTTGGATTATTACTTTGGGCACTGCTCTTTCTCTGGTTTTGTTGCTCCTCGGTCAGGAGATGATTATCATTGGGTGATTGACCTCAAAAGTTCTTTTGGCTGTGTCCTCTTCAGAAGCACATACTTCTTCCACCTCTTCATCTTCTTCAAAGAATTCTATGTCCTTATTATTCATTAAACCTTGTACAATGATTTTGAACTCGTCGCATTCTTGGATTTCTAGTCCTTCGGCATCGTGGAACTCACAGTAGTACTCTATTCTTTCTACTACATTCCCTAAATTTTGGATGACCAAACCCACATTCACCATCTCACGCCATACCCATTTTAGTGGGGATTTTACCTCCTCAACACACGTTTTGATCTTTCTACTTTTTTCCCTTGACTATTGCATTCACCCCTTGATTGGGATGACTGGGTAGCGGATTCCCTTATACAATGGGCCTTGCAAGGTCGTCAAATCTTAATACCCCTATGTTGATAAGTTGTTGAATATGCCTTTTTAAAGCTGCACAATTATCGATTGAATGCCAGATTATTCCTGCGTGATACTCGCATTGGGCGTTTGCATTGTACCATTTTGGGAATGAAGGTAGTAGTGGTTTTAGATAGGTTGGTGATATGACGTGGGCATCGAACAACTTCTGGTAGAGTTCTTTGTATGTCATAGGGATGAGAGTGAATTCTGTATTCGACCTCGTGCCAGACCCTTGCCTCAGAGTTCTTTGGTAGTTATTCGTTGTGGTCTTGGGTGGTACCATTACCATCGGCTTCGAATAATTTGTCTTGTATAGGTTTGTGTTGTTAATTTCATTTTCCTTTTTCTTGGGGGCTGCTCTCTTAACGCCTTCCCCTACGTCAATCTTTTAGCTTTTGATCCCATTCTCGATCATTTCCCCCAACATAACCATGTTAGAAAAACTCTTAGTAGCACATCCTAACATATGGTTAATGAACAGGGCTTTCAGAGTATTAATGAACAACATAGTCGTTTCCTTTTCCAACAAAGATGGTTATAATTGGGTTGCTATGTCCCTCCATCTTTGGGCGCATTATCGGAAGCTCTAATTTGGCTTCTTCTCCATTCTTTACAGGGTTAGTCTATCGAGTGTCATGTCAGTTACATGACTGTATTGCTTCATAAATGCTTGCGCCAGATCCTTCCATGAACTTATTTTGGCACGACTCAACTGATTGTACCATTTTGCGATCGATCCCGCTAGACTATCTTAGAAACAGTGAATTAATAGCTGGTCATTATTGACATGCCCAGTCATCTTTCTACAAAACATGGTGATGTGGGCCTCGGGGTAGTTGGTCCTGTCGTATTTATCAAAATCAGGCGTTTTGAACTTCTAGGGGAGCATTAGGTCCGGGACAAGGCTTAGCTCTTTAGCATCAACCATAGAAGGTATCAACACCTTCCATCACTTTTACTTTCTCTTCCAACCATTTGTATCAGTCCTCTAGCTGTTTAAGGATCTCAAGACTTACTCTTTCTGTCTCCTCCACTTCATCCAAGTCATGGACGATGGGGTTGGCTACATTGTCACCGGGGTTGGAACCAAATCCAATTTGGAAATTTGTAGGCCCTGACATGCCATCGAGGTGTTTTTATGCTCTTATTGTTACTGGCACCTCACATCGGTACGTTTCCTACGGCGCTTGGATATGCACAGAAGTATAGCCTGGGAGGTATCTAGGCTCCTCACTTTCTTCCCCTAGACTTACTGCGTGACTTTTTCCTTTATTAGCCCCTTCTCTTAGTAACTGAGTCAGCTCACTTATAATGCTCTTTTAGGACTTTATAATTTGGTCCTTCATATCTTTATGCACCTTTGCCAATTGGTCTTGCAGTTGTGCTTGCATTTACTCTTGCATTTCCTTTTAGATTTGTTCTAATCGTTCGATTCTTTGATCCATTACTTTTCAGGTATCGTAACGATGTGAATTTTCAGTGATTTATGGTTTATCTGTTTGAAATTTTAATTAATTAGGATTATTGTGTTAAAGATGAAAATGCAATGTGAATGAGCGCATGTATGCAATGTAAGAAAGACATTGATTTTGAATTCAATTACATTAGAACAACTTCACTAAAAAATAATTTCTTTACATAGAGCAAATTTACATAAATGGCTTTGCCCTAATGCCTAAATTCTTGATTTTCTTAAGAAGCCCGACTAGTTGTTGACCCCGATATGATTTTGATTCATATAGCACTCTTAGCATATCAGCTTAAACGACTAGCGTTTGCATGTGATCGGCCACTTGTCGCATTTGGGTGAGTTCTTCGCCCATAACATAATCCTTGTCTTGAACTTGCCTCTGAGCCTGTTGAATGTGCCATTCATTTGTTTCCAGAGTCCTTTCGAGAATCTCGATTCGTATCTCATTGTTCTGTAGTGAGGACTCAAGTTCTTCCACTCTTTTTCTTAATTCTTTACTCTCGGCTTGACTTGCCTTAAGTTCTATGATGGAGTTTCGACTACGATGTCTACGTAAAAATTCTTCTAACTCGACTATTCGGGCTTCTAGCTTGGCTAGTTGGGCTTTTAGTTTAGCTTTCTCCACTTGACTTTCTAGTAATTCTCCTTTTATAACATTCTCTTGAGCTTGGCCATCTTGGAATTTCCTTTTCCATTGATCCTCTCGATCTTTTTGCTCCTGAATCTCTCATTGCCATTACTCTGATGTCTTACCGAGCCCGGTCGTTCTCATAGATAGACGAAGTTTCTTGTAATCCTTGTTCAAATCTTCTATGTCTTCTTCATCTTTTTTCTTCCCCTTTCTTAACTTTTCAGCTTTTAGTTTATGGATATCCACATCCAATCCCAACTGCATCTTTTCCTCTTCTAGAACCTCTATTTTCTTCCCAAATTTTGAGTTTTTTCTTTCAAAGTCTTGTTTTATAATATCTAACTTGGACGAAACCACTTGCAAGTACTCTTGTATCTGTTAGATGTCTTTGAGATTTGGTACTGAGGTATTAGCATGAACTCTTTTGTTTTTCCACCAATTGTATTTTTGTGTTGTCATTGGGTTTGCAGTGAACTCTTTCATCCTATGCACTTGATTGCACGCGTTTGATATCTCTCTGACCTAGTTCTCTCCTTTGTATGTGAACTCGTAATGGGCCAAACCATGTGTTACCGGGATAAACTGCCTTGTCTTGTGTCGCCTTAACACGAGTAAAGGGGCGTATCCTACAACTCTCCATACTCTAAGTAAGGGAACCCAGTTGAAACTACCACAATGGTAGAGAATCTCATCAGGGATAAGCCAAGGTGCCTGCCATTCAATGTCCTCATCCTGAAGATTTTGAAGGTTAGCCATCCACTTTTCCTTGGATATTTTATACTGCCTTTGTGTGGCTATGAATTCCTTCAAAGGCGAATAATCTGCTTAGAATACCTTGTATGAAAACTTTTCTACCTTTAAAAAATGACTGTGAAACCAAGCCATTAAAAGCGGTGCACAACCGATGAACCTCCCTTCTCCTTCTCTTCGGCAAGCGTTTAGCGATCTAAAGGTTTAAACTAGGATTGCTGGGATTGGTGTGACTCTCTTACTAAGCTAGTTGAAATGGCTAGTAACTGCATCTTCTACGTGCCCTAATGCTGTAGGGTAGATGACCAACCCATACATGCTCAAAGTGAAAATGTCGATGCGTTTCTTCATATCAGGATCTACTAGTATCATGTCTTGTAAACTTTTCTAAGTAATACACTTATTATCTCTTTTTACTTTGATCCGAGATGCAACCCATTGTTCACTCATTCCGGTTATATTCATCAACCTATTAAAAAAGGCCGAGACACATGCAGCTCTCAAGTAAGCCTTGTCAACTTGAATTCTTAAGCAACGGATCAATGTAGTGTATTCTTCTACTGTAGGTGTCATGTCGACATTCTCGAAGGTAAAACAGCTGTACGCGGGATTCCAATGTTGGGTTAGAGCTCGAAAGAGGTACTTATCTATCTTCACCTCGAGTAAGTAGGGTAGATCTCTGTATTCCTTATAAAATGTTTGTTTCATCTCGTCATTCCACTGATTCCAGATATCCTTTAACTCTTGCACACTATTTTGGGTCACATTTACCCGAGTATAATCCTAGAAATCTGACAAGTGTCCCTCTGACAAACTATCTCCTTTTTCACGCTGTCTCTCCTCTAACCATATGCACACAACCATATTATCTTCCACTCTATCAAGAAACCCGTTTTCCATGACAAGCTCTCTATTTGGTAATTGAGTGTGAATCAACACCTTTTCTATGATGAAAATGCAATGCAAAAAAAAAAACAAAGACAAAATAAAGCAAGTTAGCTAAACACAGAAATAAAACCTAACAATAAAATTGCAATTAAAAGCAAAGATCATGACATAAAAACGCGTCTCTCCTTTATTTGGGTGACCACTAAAGGTTCGGCGTGATGTTTCTTAAGCTCCTAAGGTCGACTATATGCGGTTTGAGTTCTAAAGTAAAGCTACCTCTAAACCAACAGATTCCTCTATCCTCACTCATTATAGGCTCATACGGACGAGTTCAGTTCAGGGGGATACATTTCCCATATGTTTGCATGGAAGTGAAAACTTCACGAAAACATAGGTATGGATGTATTCCCGAAAGCGATCCACTATCCTGCACGGAGGTGAAGACCTTACGAAGGCGTAGTTTCTCACTTCAACTTAAGGGGTAAAGTAACTGATCAATGCAAATGCATGAAACCCTCACTTCAACAATGAACAAATTTAAAAATCAAATATATGAACACAAAATGCAAGGATCGCAAATTAAATTTAAACCAAATTCTCGATTTTCAACAAAAAGACCAAAAATAATTGACTCACGACTTGACTCTCTTATTTGTCCCTAGTGGAGTCGCCAAGCTGTCAAAACCATTTATTTGAAAAATGTCCCACTGTTATTTTAAAATAAAAAATGGAGTCGCCACCAATCTTTTTTAATTTGGTGTGATTTAATCACCGTAAAATACTTAAGTTTGTTTAAATAAAAGTTTTGGTCTTCGAAATCCAAAAAATAGGTTCACGAGTCGGTTACGTGTGAGGAAGGATTAGCACCCTCGCACGCCTAAAATTAATACCTAATCGATTATTTAATGTCTTATTGTTGAAAAATCGAGAACTTGAGGAAAATTTAAAATGATCCTTAAAACATGTAAATGAAACAATTTGATAATATTTTTTAAAAATTTTAAATCTCATGAAAAATTATCTTTTATCTCGAGTTAATTAAGAAAAATCATGTCCCGTAAGTTAGGGGCACGATATTTCGAGTACTCAAAAAATAAAAACCATTTACCGATTGATTAAGTAAAATTTAAAATATGATCTTTTAGTATAAAAATGATATATTTTGCAATCGTTTTAAAAGAAATAAATTTCACAAGTAAACGATCCTTTTTCTCAAGTTAGTTGAGAATCACATCCCGTAAGTTAGGAACACGACATCTCGAGTACTCGAAAGTAAAGAACATTCACTGATAAGAATATATGTTTGAATTTAAAATAGTGTATTTGATTACATAAGTTAAGAGATAAAACTGCATCCCGTAAGTTGGAGAACAATTTTATCGAGTCCCTTAAGTAACAAACATTGCCTTGATTTTTTAAAATAATTTCTACTTTATAAAACAATGCATGATTTATTTTCTTAAATATTTTAGAAGGCTTGAATTAATACATTTACAATTTGTTAGTTAAAATGATAAAAAATAAAATAAAATACATACATAACACAAATTAGATGTCAATGGTTAAATTTAAATGAATAAATAATTCACGAATAGACAAATAAATTGAAGCTTTTTTAAAAAATGAATTATTTTTTTAGGTTTGAAAGGACCCCTTTTTTAAAAAAAAAAAAAAAAGAGTTTAACACAAAAAAAAGATATTAAATTTTTAAAAAAGGGTAATTTTAGAAAAATGTAAAGTTCAGGGGTCAATTTAAAAATATAGTAAAAGGGAAGGGCCAATTTTAAAAAATAAAGTTAGGGGGCTAATTTTAAAAGAAACAAAAATAAAGGACTCAATTAATATGAAAATAAAGTTTTAAGAAAAAAATGAACTAGATAAAACAGGGTCAAACCTGAATTTTTTAAAAAAATAAGGGTTGCATAGGTATTTTCCCAAAAATTCTAACACGTGGCAGCGTTACATTCACCTAGAATCAAGGGACTAAATTAAAAATGGAATGAAATTTGAAGGCTAATTTTAAATAAATTAAAAATACAAGAAAGGGACGAGATTGTAACTTTTGAAAAATGCTGAAGGACTACGCAAATAATTTCACCATTTGTTGAAAACAAGCGGATCCCAAGGCTTGGAGTGGGTCGGATCCGGGTAAGCTCAAAACAACATCGTTTTGATGCCTATGGGATTAGGCCAAAACGACGCCATTTTAACTAGCCTATATAAGTAAAAAAAAAATCTTAAAAAATTCGTTTTACCCTTGTTGTAAAAGAAACCTTCAAACCTTTTTTATTTTCTCTCAAATTTTTCCCCAAGGCCGACCCAAGATCCGGTGGACCTTTGCCGTGGATTGTCAATTACCGGCCCTGACGACCAACGTGAGAATTAAAAAAAACACTCCTTTTCACCACTTTTTCTTTCCTAAGTCTAGATCTGAGATTTAATCTGACAAAAACCAAACCCAAACCTCTAAAAATCCAAAAAGACCTTTCAATTTTCTAGTTTTTGTGTTTCTCTTTCATCAGAGCCCTTACACGGATATGAAGAGATCCAGAGGGCCACCACGGTGGTGGATGGGAAGACCAAGAGGTAAAAACCTAGATCTCCCCTTGTATTTTGTTTATTTTCAAAAATATAAAAAAATAATAAAACAACAATATATGTAAAAAAAACCGATGGCTACCTTTGAAATTTTCTGATTTTTATTGCTTGTTCCTGTGTGAAAAAGTTACAAAATCATAGTAATGACTTTTATAGACAAAATGTATTACAAAATAGTATTTTTTTGTTTGCTCTTCTCTCAACTTCTTTCTTTTCCATAGGTCTCCTTTGGTGTTAGTGGCAGAGTTTCCTCCGGTCAATGGTGTTAGGGAGGAGCACCTTGCATTTTGGTGCAAAAGGGTGGTAGAGGAGGCCTCTAGAGTCGAGAAGTTAGGAGTCAAAGGGTTAGAGGTTGAGGGGTTAGTAGTCGAGGAGTCAGAAGCCGAAGGGCCACGTGGTTGACGCGACGTTGACGTGGTGCTGACGTGGCACCTGTTGACGTGGCAGCGGTGTTGGATGGGTGTTAGGGTTTTAAGTTGCTAAAAATTCTTAAGTTAGTGGGCTGCATGGGCTCTTTGTAATTGGGTGTTAGGTTAGTTTGGGTAGCTATGATTTTATTTGGGCTTGTAATTGGACATTAGTATTATAAATAAAATAGATTTTTAATGTTATTTTTTATTTAGTTTGGGCTTTGTTTATTAGGCCAGGTGAAATTGGGGTGTTACACTCCCTATATATTCATCCTTTTGAAAATTTTGGATGAGCTATTCTGTAAACACAATTTCTGATTTGGCTCCCAATCTTAATCTGTGCTTTTACCTCAACTTTATTTACTAACATATCTAAATTATCCTTTATAATCCTAATGTTAGAATAGGTAGCTTGGTGAAGCCAATGGACGTTAACCTGATATGTTCCCAACAACTTCAAGAATTTATTCTTCCCATGAAGAAACAAGGGTAAAATCCCACTGATCGAAACTTTGAAAGGACTTACTTAAAATCCATAATTTGCATTTTAACAAAATCTTTACCATGGATGTATTTTACGAACTTGAAGATATATCTTCCACCAAGATAATATACAACAAAACCCCACTTCCATTCCCTCATTGATTTTCATCCATCTGACATGAATTTTATATCTGGTCATATTCACCTCACTATCCATGTTATAAAAAACTATTCTAGAGCCAAAGGCCGAGCCAGGATATTAATCTTGGGGGCAAGCTAAAATTATAAGTGCTATGTAACAGTCGGTTTAAACATATAAAAAATTGATTCAAAAGAAGCAATATTCCAACATGACAATCGATTTAAACATATAAAAAATTGATTCAAAAGAAGTAGTATTCCAACAATTAAGATGAAATAGCTTATCACTACTTAAAATTGTGCACGACGTTCTTTCAAGGAAATAAAATCATTAAATAAAGTTTGAATCAAAAGTTTTAGTAATATCTCTCTCAATGTAAACAACAAGATTATCTGTACGAAACACATCCTCCATTTTGTTACGAAGTCTTGTTTTGATAATTTTCATCGCCGAAAATGCTTTTTCTGTAGTTACAGTTGAAACATGAAGAGTCAACAAAAGACAGATTAATCTATTAACAAGAAAATATATCTTTGATATTTGTGTCTCTGCTAATCCTTGACAAAGATAAAAAAATTGTGGACAAATTATGCAAATTAGAATGATTTGGAACATTTTGCTTATAATGTTGCAGTAGATACTTCAAGTTTACTTTATCTTGCTCAGTAAAATCATGAGGATAATATTTTTCCATAATACAACAAATATCATATATTGAAGGATTTATAAGAATCCTCAAGATACAAAGAGGAGCTAAGGGTAAGAAGATCTGATATGAGATGAAAGCGGAAGAGGATCGTAAAGTTTTCAAGTCGCGGATCTACCCTAAAACTCTAGACAAATGTATCTTGGACCTCAAGAAATTGTCTCAACCAAATCTGGAAAATAAAAACACAAACAAATTCATTAGAAGTGATTTGAAAGGTGAAGGCAAATTGTTTAGGCAAGAATGATTGAAACAACAAGAAAGATTGAATCTCTTAATTATTGATTTGTTTCTTGATGGATCAAGGTAGGAGAACGTCCCTCTTGAAGCAATTTCAACCTAGAACGAAAAACAACTAAATCAGTAACCAAAACATTAAGAAATAAACTAGATCAAATAAGAACGATAAATTAAAGATAGAAAAGAGAAGATAACGCCCTAAGAAGCCTTGAAAACGATAAGAATCCACAAATCCTTTCAATCGCTCTAATTCCCCTTCCAAGAAAGAGATCTTGGCAAGAAAAAGCTTGAAGATGATTCCCATAACCTAAAAGATTGTTAAAAACAACTTCTACAAAAAACTCAACAGTAATTCTTGAAGAAAAACTCAAAAGAATCAAAATTCAGTGCCTTGCTTAAAATTCCAAGGCCTATATATAGGGAACCTACATAAATCTAAATAACACTCTTAATTAAACTAGAACTCTAACTTATCCAAACAAAAAACTTTCTTGTTGACATAAATCTCCTAAAAACTTAAACTACTTAATAATTATTAAAAATTCGGAATAAAAATTAACAATAAAATAATAAGAGCTGATAATACAATATTAGGCTCACATATAATAAAAATTAAACCTAAAAACCGAACCCAATATGATTTAAACTCTAATTAAAAGCCCGAAACTCGTAATTCCCGTCATAATCACGTCCAGAAATTCTGCTTGCGCAGTCTTTATTAAAACGATCATAACTTGAGCTCCCAAACTTAAAATTGAGTGATTCAAAATGCGTTTCGAAAATAAGAGATAGCTATTCAAAATCCATGCAGACATCTCAACCCATAAATTCTTGGATCCCATCCAAAAATTTGTCACAAGCCTGCTGATTTCCCCAACTTGAAAATTGGCAGCTTCGGTTTCTTGGACCAAGATTTCCAAGATTTGAAATATTGATTTTCTTGAAAACAAGAAAGTGAATCTTGATTTTCTTTTTCTGCCGTGTGCACATCTAGGCCTTGGTAATGAAGTATTGGATGGTCCCATTCAATCTTGCTCGAATTTGCTTGGCCTTCGACCTCAGTATTGGGCCTTGAGAAACTTTGATCCCATCACATTCATAAGCTTGAATTTGATCCTTACGACTCATATCATTCACCACTTCCTCAAGAAGATTCGTCCTCAAATCTTTAGCTCTCTCCCAAAAATAAAAGTATCGATTGATGGTAGAGTAATGTAATTGAAAGTCTTCCAATGGATGCCACTAAACAAATTCGAGTTATGGTTAGTTGAAACATAATCATTCCTCACTTTTGTATGGGTATATTCTTGTTTTTCATTTTCATTTTCTTCTTGTTTTTCACTTTCTTTTTTCTCTTGAGAACACTCCTATTTTACATCATATGGATTATCACTCACCAAATTTGGACCATCAAGTAGACTTTTATCACTCAAGATCTCTTTTCTCTCGGCCTTTTCACATATTTTTTTCCTCACTTCCCATATCCCCCTCATAAGTATTTTGAATATTCAATTCAGTACAAGGCATCTCAATAGGAGAAAATGATGTTTCTACTTCATCTATAGATTTGAGGGAAAATTTCTCATTATCATCCTTTTTCAATTCACAAAGTTTGCCATCACAACAAATCTTTTTTTCACTAAAGTAAGAGTCAACAAAAGACACAAAGTCATACTTACTTTCTTCTCTAGTTGAATATTGGATTGGACATCGAAAACTCTCATGATCTTTTGAACTACACCAATAACATTGCTCAAAATGTTAGAGATCACTTGGAATCCTCCTTTCTTTTGGCCATCTCTTTGTGAAGTATTCATCAATTGATCTACTTGACCAAATCGTCAAAGTCTGGTTTTGACCTCCCTATAAGAATGTGTTGGGATAAAGCGTTTTCGCATAACTTGTTTCAACTCATCCCATGTGGTAATTTCTCTCTCGTACTTTTCGTTGGCGACTTATACCAAGTTGAGTCCACCAACTCAATGCATAGTCTGAAAACTCAAGGGTCACCAATGGAACTTTCTTATCTTCTAGGCATTTATAGTAACGAAACATAAGCTCTATTTTTTATTCCCACTCACAATATGCTTCGGGATCATTCTTTCCACGAAATTGAGGAATTGTGAACTTCGGCTTCGCCAACGAAGGCTGTTCACGATCATTGGGAACCAAAGGATCTTCATCCACACGAGGAACACGTCTAGCTTGGTGTCTACGAACACGAGGTTGTTCAACCCCATCATCATCATTAGCACCCAAATGTTGAGTCCTTTGCTCTGTTCGCAACTGATTTAAGTTATTGGTCATTGTCTGAAATATAGCATCCCGTTGTCTTTGTTCTGTCGCTTGATGGTCTAGACTTTGTTTCAACTGATTGAACATGGTTTTGATCTTATCAGTGATGTCGTGGAGGTCTAACTATGTTGTGACACCAGCAAGATTTTTGATGTTAACTAGCGGTTTTTCACTCTGGTCATCACTCCCTTTTCTACTATGAGACATTGTGACAAATTTGGAAAAAAACACAACACTCAAAAAGAAAAAATTAAACAAACCTCACCGTTATGCACTCAAAAAGAAAAATTAAATTCTTAATGAGGTAAGAATTAATCTTGTGGGTCCTTTAGAAGTATTTATGTCAATCAATCAGGATGTATTAGAATCAAACTAACAAAGTAATCCTAATAGCACTATGAGTCCAAAATCAGCTAGACGCCAATGAATTGTGTTGCACGGAGGAAGGAAGGTGCAACGTTCGTTAACCTACTAACACAAGAAATAAGAAAGTGTTAGAATCTGTAAAGAAACAACAAAAACAAAAACAAATGAAAACCTAAAACTAATAATCAATAAAATTGCAGAAACTCGAAAACTCAAAAACTGCGAAGCAACTTGACAAACTTCGTTTGAGGTGTTTTCGATTTCCAAAAATCACAAAATTTAAATTGGAGCCTTTACAAATAATGTGCTTTTGATCTGGAAATTTTCGGCACAAAATTCAACCCACGGAATATTTTTTATTTTTTATTTTTCTCGTATTTTCTTTTTCTCTACTTTTTTAATCACTTTTTTTGTGGGAAATAATTTTTTATAATGTAATATGGTGCCAAGAATCAGTATATAAAATTTCAGATCAATTGAAAAACATTTACCTACTCAAAATTATTTTTTTTCAAAAATTTACTGGGTAAAAACTACTAGTTGGCTATTAGTAATGAAAATCAGCGTAGAAAGCAACGAAGAACACCCAAAAAGCCCAAAATTTGATATCAAATGATACGAAACGAATGCGGAAGAGGATCGTAAAGTTGTCAAGTCGCGGATCTACCTTAAAACTCTAGACAAATGTAATCTTGGACCTTAAGAAATCGTTTCAACCAAATCCAAAAAATAAAAACACAAAACAGCAAAAAATAAACTAGATCAAACAAGAACGATAAATTAAAGATAAAAAAGAGAAGATAACGTCCTAAGAAGCCTTGAAAACGATAAGAATCCACAACTCCCTTCAATGGCTCTAATTCCCCCTCCAAGAAGGAGATCTTGGCAAGAAAAAGCTTGAAGATGATTCCCACAACCTAAAAGATTGTTAAAAACAACTTCTAAAAAAAAAAAAACTCAAGAGCAATTCTTGAAGAAAAACTCAAAGAGAATTATTATTAACTCAAAAGAATCAAAATCTAGTGTCTTGTTTACAATTCCAAGGCCTATATATAGGTAAGCTAAATAAATCTATATAAAACTCTTAATTAAAGTAGAACTCTAACTAATCTAAACACGAAACTTTCTTGTTGACATAAAACTCCTAAAAACTTAAACTACTTAATAATTATTAAAATTCGGAATAAAAATAACAATAAAATAATAAGAGCTGATAATATAATATTGGGCTCATATATAATAAAAATTAAACCTAAAAACAGAACCCAATATGATTTAAACTCGAATTAAAAGCCTGAAATTTGTAATTCTCGTCATAATCACGTCCAGAAATTCTGCTTCCGCAATCTTTATTAAAACGATCATAACTTGAGCTCCCGAACTTGAAATTGAGTGATTCAAAGTGCGTTTTGAAGATAAGAGATAGAAGTTCAAAATCCATGCAGACATATCAACCCATAAATTCCTGGATCCCATGCAAAAAGTCATCGCAAGCCTGCTGATTTTCCCAACTTGAAAATTGGCAGCTTCGATTTCTTGGACCAAGATTTCCAAGATTTGAAATCTTGATTTTCTTGATTCTTGAAATTGTTTGGAATGAAAAAATTGGACCAAGATTCGGTTTCTTGATTTTCTTGAAAATAATAAAGTGAATCTTGATTTTCTTTTTCGGCCGTGTGCACATCTAGGGCCTTGGTGCCTTGGTAACAAAGTATTAGATGGTCTCGTTCAATCTTGCTCGAATTTGCTTGGCCTTTGACCTCATTATTGGGCATTGAGAAACTTTGATCCCATCACATTCATAAGTTTGAATTTGGTCCTTGCGACTCGTATCAAGATCAATTGTTTGTTCATTAAATCTACTATTTAGCTCAAGAAGTTGAGACTCTACAGCGGCATTGAATATCTCAACCTGACATTTATAACCCTCCAAACCGGGCCTAGACGTTATGGTCCAATCCAAGCGATCACATAGGCCACGTAAAATGGCCAAAATGCGAGTTTGAAATCAAAGGTCTTTATTTCCTAAAAAACATGATTTTGAAACATTTTTGCCTTTCGATCGTTCTAAAATGAATTTTGAAAATATAAGTATTAATTTGAGGAAACGTTTCAATTGATAATCACGAGTTCATATTAATTTGTTTAACAATGTGGAAGCGAACATATTTGAAAACATCATTTAATTTAGAAATAATGTTATGCATCGTATGATAATATCCAAAATCTCAAAGTTTAACATTCATGCCATGGTTTAAATAAAAACATAATAAAGTCCCAAAATAATAAACAAAGTTCTCAAAGTCCAAAATAAAATGAAAGTCCATAGTTCATAAAAATCCACAAATATCCGAAAGAGACACTCCATCGATGATGCAAGCTCGTCCTCGAGGGATGATTATGAGTCACATGAGTTTTGATTGAAATTAAGAAGTATCGTTCATAATGGATTTCGTGATGGTTGGAAATGATAATAGCGGGTTGTAGAAGGAGTAGTTGGATGGATATGGAAATGAATAATGAAGTATAGGCTTGAACTCAGTTTAAGGACTCGAGAATGAACCAATATTATAGAAGAATATTGACCCAATTCCTATATTAGTTCTTAGAACGAATTACAAGTAAGAACTGTGACCCTCTATCTAGCAAGATAGGAACCAGTCAGTATAAGGGTGGAAGCCACACTTCAAAGAAGTGATAAGTTCGAAAGAATCAGATTGACGCCACAATGGTTACTTGATAAGTCAATTTTAGTAAAATAAGAACAAGGAGTTTGCAAACTAACAATAAGATTAAAATTCATCCAAAAGTTGATACAAATGTTCCAAGCCTCATATTTAAAGGCTTACAAATGACCAGTTGAAAAGTCATGAAATAATTAATCAAATTTACACCATAAATTTGTCCAATATTCCCCATGCACTTTAAGCTAATGTGGTGGCTGCTTCAATGGAATAGTTGACCGAATTTAGTGCTTGGTTGGCTAGGAAGAAGTGCTCTTAAATTCTGCTAAAATTCCCCAAGCACTTGGAATAAATGTGGGCAGTGCATTAATGATTTTGAGTAAACCGAATAGCCACTTTTCATGTTCCCATGATCAGCCTTTGAGCATTTAAACACCTTGAGACCTTTGATGAACCAAATCATCCATGCATGAAGAGAACATTGAATTCCTTTGTTGATCACAAAATGCCCTTTTGGAGAGGTGTTTTCAGCACTTTAAATATTGATAGGTGCATTAAAAGCTTGTGTTGGCCAGCCATGAACATCCCTATATCATCTTAAACATTCTGGTTAGGACATATTAAAAGATTTATCAAATAACACAAAACATAATTATGACATGGATTAAAATAACTAAATGGTTAATACTTTATTTTCCAGCAATTTAATTAGATTAAAATTCAAGTTGAATGTGCAGCACATTGCATGGAATGCATGACGGGTTGTATGAAATGCATGGAATGCATGAAGTGTCTTCCCAAATTTGTTTACTTAAACCTGTGATAGCCTAATTGAAATTCTTGGCTTGTTCTCGCGTGATTGGTCCTCTAGGTAGCTCGATTGAATCGCGCGAGGCTCACCCTTCATCCATGTTTACAACATCAGTGCTCACAGCTCCAGTGTTTGCAACATGAGTGCTCATAACACTAGTGCTCACATCTTCCAAACTTGCAAGGTCCATGCTCGTATTATTAACGCTTGCTCTACTCGTGCTTGCATCATCCCCTCCCTCTTCAAAGCGATTTCTTCTCAAATCGTGGACTACATCATAAGGGGATAGATCAGGAACATTAAAGCTTGCACTAACAGAATACTAACCTAGAAGGTCCAATTTGTATGAATTTTCATTAATTCTTTCCAGCACTTGAAAAGGGCCATTGCCTCGTGGTAGCAACTTGGATCTTCTTTGAGCTGGAAACCTTTCTTTTCGCATGTGCAGCCATACCCAATCTTCGGGTTCAAAGACTACTTATTTACGTCCTTTGTTGGCTTTACTTGCATACTGCTTGGTCCTCTCCTTAATGTTTTCCCTACTTTTTGGTGTAGATTTTTCACGAATTCAACCTTCTTCTTGCCATCTACATGCACAAGTTGATTAGAAGGTAAGGGAATTAAATCTAAAGGAGTTAAAGGATTAAAACCGTAAAAAACTTCAAATGGTGAATGCTTGGTGGCCTAATATACTGAATGGTTGTAAGCAAACTAAATGTGCGACAACCATTCTTCCCATGTTTTCAAATTCTTTTGAATGATTACTCTTAACAAGGTAGAGAGCACTCGATTCACAACTTCAGTTTGGCCATCAGTTTGTGGGTGACATGTCGTAGAAAACAACAACTTAGTACCAAGTTTTCTCCATAAGGTCATCCAAAAATGGCTAAGAAATTTATCATCGCGATCGGATACAATTGTTCTTGGTACTCCATGCTATCAAACAACTTCCGTGAAAAACAAGTTATCTACATTCAAAGCATCATCAGTTTTGTGGCATGGTATAAAATGAGCCATTTTAGAAAATCTATCAACTACCACAACCATTTTTAGTTTTAGGAAGGCCTAGTACAAAGTCCATAGAAATGTCTACCCAGGGTGCTTCAGGAATGGGTAGTGGCGTGTACAGACCATGGGGTTTAATGCGCGATTTTGCCTTCTTGCAAGTAATGCATTGATTGCAAACTTTCTCAACATTTCATCTCATCTTAGGCCAAAAGAAATGTTCATAAAGTATAGATAACGTTTTTCCCACTCTAAAATTTCCCATGAAACCTCTACCATGCGCCACTTTTTACGAGCACATCTCGAATGGAACCTTGAGGAATACATAATTTACCTTCCTTAAAAAGGTAGCCATCATGCTTATAGTATCTTTCAAAAGGCCCCTTTTCGCAAGCTTTATAAACTTCACAAAAATCAGAATCATTTTCATAAAGCTCTTTAAGATATGCAAAACCTAGTAACTTAGAATCTAAGCTATTGAGTAATGCGTACCTTCGTGACAATGCGTCCGTAACAACATTCTCTTTACCTTTCTTGTACTTGATCATATAAGGGAATGATTCTAGGAATTCAACCCATTTGACATGTCTCTTGTTCAACTTGTTTTGTCCCTTGAGATGTTTCAATGCCTCATGGTCAGCGTGAATGACAAACTCCTTAGGCCATAGAAATTGTTGCCACGTCTCTAATGCTCAGATTAGTGCATACATTTCCTTGTCGTAAGTTGGGTAATTGAGAATAATACCATTTAATTTTTCACTAAAGTAGGCTATTGGGTCGCCCATCTTGTGTTAACATGGCTCCAATATTCAATCTCGAAAGTTATTGTAAAATCAGGTAAGGATAATAACTGTACATTAGTCAAACAATCTTTAATCAAATTAAAAGATTTCTCTTGCTCCTCACCCTAATGAAAGTTGGAGTTTTTCTTGATAATTCTAGTTAAAGGAGTAGCTAAGGTGCTAAAATTAGGAACAAACCTTCGATAGAAACTAGCAAGACCATGAAAACTTCTTACTTGGCTTATGCTAGTAGGGCTTGGCCACTCTCGAATTGGTGTTACCTTTTCTTGGTCGACTTCGAGACCTTCAGAGCTAACCAGAAATCCTAGAAAAACAAGCTCGTTAGTACAAAAGGAACACTTCTTAAGATTTACAAGTAAAGTCTCCTTCCTTAGTACCTCCAAAACAAATTTCAAATGATGTATATGTTCTTCCAAAGACTTACTATAAATCAAGATATCATCAAAATATACTACACAGAATTTACCAATGAAGGGTCGAAAAACATGATTCATTAACCGCATAAAGGTGTTGGGTGCGTTAGTTAGGCCAAAAGGCATAACCAACCACTCATACAAATCGTGTTTGGTTTTGAAAGTAGTCTTCTATCCGTCTCCTTCTGTCATTCGTATTTGATGATAACCACTCTTGAGATCAACTTTGGAGAAAATGCGAGCTCCACTTAGCGCGTTCAACATATCATTTAGGTGAGAGATCAGGTGTCGATACTTGATGGTGATCTTATTGACCACGTGACAGTCAGTGCACATGTGCCAGGAGCCATCCTTCTTAGGAACCAATAGCACAGGCATGACACATGGACTTAAGCTCTCTTGAACATACCCTCTTTCCATTAGCTCGGTAACTTACCTTTGTAGCTCTTTAGTTTCCTCGAGGTTGGTTCGATAAGCTGGTTGATTCGAAATGGTGGCTCCGGGAATAAAATTATTTGATGCTCAATGCCTCTAATGGGAGGCAATCCACTTGGGATATCTTTCGAAAACACATCCTCAAATTCTTGTAGCAAAGACACAATAAAAGAAGGAAGAGAATTATCTAAATCGTTAGTACTAAACAAACTTTCCTTGTACATAAGCATAAGCAAAGGTTGCTTTAAAAGCATAGACTTTCTAATTTCTCTCTCTTTTGCAATAACACACAATTTTTCCATCTCACTTTCTTCTTTTCTTTCATTCTTCTCACAGGTTTTTACCTCATGCTCTCAGTTTTTTTTGCTTTTCTTTTGTTATTTTCTCTCTTTTTTTTTTGCATTTTCTAATTTTTCTCACACTCATCTTTTTCTTTTTCTTTCAATTTTTTAAACGAATTTTGTAACTTAAGTTGATCTTCATACACTTGTTTGGGAGTAAGTGGTGTCAAAGTAACGTTCTTTCCTTGGTGTTTAAAAGTATATCAGTTGGTATAACCATCATGCACTACTTGACAATCAAATTGCCATGGTCTTCCCAACAGCAAATGACTAGCGTGCACTGACACTACATCGCAAAGAACTTCATCACAATACTTGCCAATCAAAAAAGTGACAATAGCTTAGTTAGTAACTTTGAGCTCTCCACTGTCATTGAGCCACTGAAGCTTGTAAGGGCGTGGATACTTGGTGGTTTCTAGACCAAGTTTTTCTACCAACAAGTAGCTAGCAACACTAGTGCAACTACATCCATCAATAATAACACAAAATACCTTTCCTTGGACATGGTAGCGTGTATGAAAGATGTTTTCGCGTTGCTGCTCACTCTCCATGGTTTGGATGCTCAAGCTTTGTTTAATGACAAGGATTTTCCCTTCATAGCATATTCCATGTCATTCTCCTCATCAGTAGGTGATTCGGGCTCATCTTTTTTCTTGGGTTCGGATTCAATCTCACCAATTTTCCCTTATAAACATAGCATTTCGGTTTGGACATTGGTTCACATATGGACCCTCCCAAGGCATTTGAAACATTTGATGTCTCAGGATTAGTTTGGTATAGCCTTGTTCTTTCCCTTGCTTGGATCTACACTTGGTTTATTGGGCTTGGACATCCCAACATTGTCTTTGGAACAAAAAGTGGTATCCTTTTTGTAGGTTCCTTGCCCCCACTTTAATGTAGAAACAAAATTAGAAAGGGGTCGGGTGGTACCTTTTCTTTTCAATTGCTTCTCTATTTTAAGTGCCATGTGAACCATGTCAACAACTTCAACATAATGTTGCAACTCTACTATGTTGGCGATGTCTTGGTTGAGGCCGACTAAGAATCTCACCATGGTAGCCTCTCGATCTTCCTCAACATTAGCACGTATCTTTGCTATCTCCATCTCCTTGTAGCAATCTTCCATACTAAGGTTTCTTTGATTGAGATTTTTTAGTCTCTGATGCAACTCTCGGTGATAGTGAGCGGGTACAAGCCTCTTTCTCATGATAGCTTTTATTTTAGCCCATGTAGACACGGGTCATTCGCCATTTCATCTCCTACTCAAAGTTAGCTGATCCCACCAAATAATAGCATAATCAAAGAATTCAATGATAGCAAGTTTTACCTTTTTATTTTCTGAGTAGTTATGGCATTCAAAGACGAGTTCTATTTTCTTTTCCCACTCCAAATTAGCTTCGGGGTTGATTTTACCTCGACGTCTCAAACTTCGGTTGGAGGATTGATCACTCTCCATTTTACTTGGTTCATAGAAATCCACTTGATTATCATCTATCCTCAAACCCCAATTTCGTTGACCTCAGTGTCTAAAACTTCGATTGGAGGATTGATCACTCTCCGTTTCACTTGGTTCATAGAAATCTTCTTGATTTGGCCTTGGAAGACCTCTCTCTCTCCTTTTTTCTTGAGGTGAACGTCCCCTTTGAGATCTTGCCTCCAATTGGTCCAATTGATCTTGCATTGGCTCCAATCGACATTATAACAATCTATCCATCTCTCGTATAAGAGCTTGGTATGCTAAATCGGGCACACCATCACCAGCAGTATTATTTCTTTCAGGACTTTGAGACATGGTGTTTTCTTTAAAAAAAAGATTAGTAACAAAATATTTTGATTGAAAGTAAATGAGTACCTTACCAAATACAAAACCTCACGAGCCACTCGGAATGAAATCACTCCTGGTGTTTGCACTTGATGTTGGCTTTTAATCTTCTCTAATGCTCTTTCGTGCTCTTGCTTTTTACCATTCTTTGCTTGCTCGAAGCTCTTAAGTGACTTCCTTAGATTTATGCAACAAACCTTGTAGAATCAACTTCAAATGGGATGTAAAAGGAGGTATGATGATTAGGTGTTAGGGAAGGCTTAGAAAAAAAATAAAGGATAGGTAGAAATAAGTGTGGCTGTAATTGTTATGGAAATGAAAACTTGTACTCAAGAATTGCACACTTTCAACTAGCTTTTCTTCTTCTTTTTTAATACAAATTTTGAATCTCCCTTGTGTATTTTGATCTTGGGATGCAATATATATATATATATATATATTTGAATTTCTTTCTCTTTTTTTGATTTTTTAATGCTAATCCTAGAAGAGATAAGAACGTTGAATACTTAATTTAACTAGCTCTGATACCAAATGATGTGAGCTCGTCCTCGAGAGATGATTATGAGTCGCGTAAGTTCTCGATCGAAATTAAGAAGTATCGTTTGCTAATGGATTTAGTGATGGTTGGAAATGATAAGAACATGTTGTAGAAGGAATGGTTGGATGGATATGGAAATGAATAACAAAGGATAGGGTTGAACTCGATTTAAGGACTCAAGAATGAACCAATATTATAGAAGAATATTGACCCAATTCCTATATTAGTTCTTAGAACGAATTGCAAATAAGAACCGTAACCTTGTATCTAGCAAGATAAGAACTAATTGGTATAAGGGTGAGCGCCACACTTGAAAGAAGTGATAAGTTCGAAAGAATCAGATTGACGCCACGAGGGTTACTTGATAAGTCAATTTGAGTCAAATAAGAACAAGGAGTTTGCATAGTCACAATAAGATTAAAATTCATCCAAAAGTTGATACAAAATGTTCCAAGCCTTATATTTAAAGGCTTACAAATGACTAGCTGAAAAGTCATGAAATAATTGATCAAATTTACACCATAAATTCATCCAATATTCCTCATGAACTTTAAGTTAATGTGGTGGCTGCTTCAATGGAGTAGTTGGCCGAATTTAGTGCTTGGTTGGCTAGGAAGAAATGCTCTTGAATTCTACTAAAATTCCCTAAGCATTTGGAATAAATGTGGGAGGTGCATTAATGCTTTACACTCATGATGATCTATTATATCATATAGATCATGGGTTAGTATCTTACTTAATAATATTTGATAAAAGAATCGATCTATAAAGGTCTAACAATTCTTACCCTCGATCTAAAACTCTTTCTTGGTAGATGAGTACTCGAAATGGGTTCAAGGGTCTCTTCTTGGATTTCCGTTTTGACCTTCAATTCAATGATGATACATTAGTAACTTAATCATAAAAATACAACAAAAATTAAAAACTAACATCCCATGAAGGCCCCTATACCATTCGGCCTAGGCATGGGAATGCTAGATCGAGGCTCCAATAATTTTAATAAAAATTCATACTTACTCTTGAACACTTGGATACGAAGGACTAATAAAAAAGACTTGATTTTTAGGAAAGGGATGATCTTGCAAAATATTTGGACTAAAAATATGAATAAAATTTAGTAAGGATCAGCAATAATGAGAAGAGGGAAAAAGAATCGAAAGGAGGAGTCTTATTGGTCACCGGCGGTGGCGACGACGACAGTCCGACATGGCTCAAAAGCCTCTCAAGGTGGAGGTTCAATGGTTCAACTAGGGGAGAGGAGGAGAAGAATGAAGAGAAGAGGAGAAAAGGGACAAAAAGAGGAGAAAAAAATACTCAAAGCCTCTCAAGGTGGAGGTTCAAAGGTCCAACGACAGCGCACGGTGGTGCTAGTGATGACGGACGACGGTCTTAACGACTGCGAACGGTGTTTAGAGGTAAGAAAGGGTGGAGGTTCGACCTTGGGTGGTGGTGGTTGGTGCTCGATTTGCGGTGGAGGAAGGAAAAATACTAAAAAATGGTAGTGGTGGCCAGTGGGAACAAAGAGAGAAAATGGAGGTGTCTTGGTGGCTTGAAAATGAAAATAAGGATCAAATGGGAGTGTCTAAGGTGTGGCCAACCAATAGAGAGAAGAAAGTTGGTCAACACTCAAAAGATAAGGTAACAATGAACTTAAGGAAGTTGAGGGAGACATGGAGCATAAAAGGGGTCATGCTTCCTCACTTTTTGGTAAGTTTGACCTCCTAATGGAGGAAAAAAATCCTCCCACTTAAGGCAAAAATGGGGTGGCCAACCATAGTCTCCAAACTTACTAAAAATCATCCTAAAAATTAAATAAAAGTTATGAGTTTAATGAGGCTTGAACCTTGCACCAATAAGTTAGCTAAGAAGTCACTAAGCCACTACACTAATCATTCCCTTATGTCTTATTTTGCGTAGTTTATTTAAAACATACAAGCTAACATTTCCACTGTTCCTTGATAAACAAAAATTGAGGCGTGACAACTCTACCCTCTTTAAAAGAAATTTCATTCTCGAAATTACTTGGCGAGAAAAGGTGAAGATATTACTATCGCATTGCATCTTCTGGCTCCTAAGTATCCTAATTGGAACCATGATTCCTCCACAAAACCTTTATGAGAGGAATCTGCTTCCTTTGTAACACTTTGACTTCCCTTTCTAATATCTGAAACGATTTTCCTTCAAATGATAAGTCTGGTCAAACCTCAATTTCTTCAATCGACACGACATGAGAAGGATCATATCTGTATTGCCTGAGCATGGACACATGAAATATGTCGTGAATACAATCTAGCTCTGAAGGCAATTCTAACTGATACGCTATCGGTCCTACTCTCTTAATGAAACGATAAGGTCCTAAAAACTTGGGGCTCAACTTCCTTTTACGGTTAAATCTTAACACCTTCATCCATGGTGAAACCTTTTAGAAGACTTGATCTCTGAAGTTTTACTTGATATCCTTCCTTTTCAATTTAGAATACAATTTCTATCTATCAGATGCTGCCTTTAGTCGATCGCGAATTATCTTCACCGTATTCTCAATCTCGTGCACTAACTCTGGTCCTAACCTTCTTCTCAATCAACTCTGTCCAACAAAGAGGTGTTCTACACTTGCGTCCATACAAAGCCTCATATGGAGCCATTTGAATGCTTGATTGGAAGCTATTATTGTATGCAAACTCTGTAAGCGACAAATGGTCCTCCTAACTTCCTCAAAAATCTATAGCACAACCTCTGATCTTATCCTCAAGATTCTAGATAACCTTTCAGATTGCCCATCGGATTGTGGATGAAATGTAGAGCTGAAGTTCAAACTTGTACCAAGGGCATAATGGAGCTTCTTCAAAAACCAAGATGTAAACCTGGGATCCCAATCAAAGATGATGGAAATCGGTACCCCATGTAGTCTCACAATTTTAGAGATGTACAATCTCGCCAACTTTTGTAAAGAGTAGTTAGTTTGCACAGGCAGAAAGTGAGCTGATTTGGTCAAACAGTCAACATCACCCACACAGAGTTTTTCTTCGATGGTGTTGATGACAAACCACTCACGAAATCCATGGTAATAAGCTCTCTGATAGCATTAGAAAGAACCACTTATTTCTCCCTACTTATTGTATAATTTGTTCCCATTTGGTCATCTTTAGCATACATTTTTAGTATTTTTAATTTAGTTATTGCATTTTCTAACTTAATGAAGCTCAACCTAATTTCCTTTGAATTTATGATATTTATATGACTGATGTCACTGCATTAGTCTGTTTAGCATTACGCTCAGAGATGTCACTGCAGGAATTTGTCTAGAAGTATCAATGCATGAATTTGTCCAGAGTTGTCGCTGCATAAGAGGATCTAGAATTGCGCCCAGAACTATCGCAGCATCTAACAGCTGTCTGGTTAACACACCAGAAATATGTGAGTTGTTCAGCTGGTATAACCAACTAGTATGGCCAAAGAATTCTAGATTTGAAAGGAAGGACACCTGTACTGTGAAGGAAGGACACCTGTACTGTGAAGTTGTTAAATACTGAAGAGAAGGAGAGAGAAGGGATATTCTTTCCGGACCAGATTTGATTTTATTCTTCAATACACATTTTTCAAAGCTTGCATCCATGGCAGCTTAAATTCCTAAGGGCGACCTATCGCAGAAGAGAAGGTAGATCTGCTCTTGACGAGGAGCGTCCTAAGTGCGACCTAAGAAGAGAGTAAGGGAGCAATTTGAGTAGACTAGTAATAGACTGCCCCATTTGTTCTATTATTTCTCATTCCTAAACACTGGTAATTTTTGTTAATTCAAGTTGTATGGAAGTACATTTGATATTTAAAACTAAATGATATCTATTTCAATCTTGCCTTTACTGCTAATCTTTGGATTTAATTGTTTTGACCACGGAAGTGTGATTATAGTCACTGTCACTGGAAGGTGCAGCGACAAATTAAATTAACAAGCAAGACAACGAAAGTTGCTTAGGGATTGAAGGAATTTAATCCACTTGTTCTTGAATATGTTGCATTGCCAACACTGGAAGGTGTGGTTAGTGTGCATATTTGAGTCTTAGATTTAATAGAAAAGTCAAGTTTGGTAAGATGTTCATCGTGCCTCATTGTAGTGACAATTTACTTGCTATTTTTAACCTTGTGAGCCACACTTAGTTTTCTGTCAACTTTTCATGTCAGGAACCCCATTTCATTATCATTGCATTACTTCTTTAAATTTTCATTATTGTTTGGACAAATCAATCTCATACTTTTACTGCATTTACCTATCCATTTCTTCGACAATTATTATCATAATTTATCTCATTTTATCTATTCGTTGCATCGACAATTATAAACACAAACATCCATCCTCGTGAGGTTGATATCTGACAGTTAATTTGTCTACTACACTTGCGTTGATAATGTACCCTTGCACATATTTACTGTGATGTTCATAAAGCGATCAAGTTTTGGCATCGTTACCAGGGTTGGCATTAGTTTGATGTTTATTCTTGTTTTTGCATTCATTATTTATTTTCTAAACTTTATTTGTTATTAACTTGTTTTCTTTTCTTTGTTGACTACTTTTACATTTTTTTCATTTAGGTGTTTTATGACCAAAAGAAATCCAGAATTTATTGTTGGCTTAGATCTTGATCGAGCGCACCATTCTAAGGAGACCACAAGAACAAAGAAATATGTCTCTACTAGGAAACAATGCAAGAATACCATAATTTCCGCCACAAAATCCTATCGTACCTCCGATACAGCCACAAAATATCAATAATCCACCACTGCCGCAAGAAGATCAGATGCAAAATCGAACTATTCGAGATTTTGTTGTTCCAATTTTGGATGATTTGCAGCCAGGTGTTGTTAGGCCAACTATTCAAGGTGGAAACTTCGAACTAAAACCAGTCATGTTCTAGATGTTAAACTCCAATGGACAGTATGCTGGACTGCCACATGAAGATGCTAGAGAGCACCTTAAATCCTTTCTACTAATTTGTGCTTCTTTCAGTCAACAAGGCATTCCTAATGATGCCTTGAAAATGTAGCTATTCCCTTATTCATTACCAGAACAGGCTCGTACTTGGTTCCTTGGATTGCCTACTAGATCAATCACGTCGTCGAATGTGCTTGTAACTCAATTCATTTTACGTTTTAATCCACCGACTATGAGTACTCATCTCAGAAACGACATCACTGCGTATCATCAACTGGATGATGAAAATTTGCATACCACTTGGGAGCGTTATAAATCTCTTCTTCGATGCTATCCCATGCATGGAATTCAACAAGAGACGTAGATTGAAATCTTTTATAACGGGCTGAATACACAGACCAAAAATCTTGTCGACGCATCTGCTAATGGTCCTTTGTTGGACTGTACATACGAGAACACTGTCAAAATTCTAGAGCGGATTTCTCAAAATGATTACCAATATTCGATCTCTAGAGCTGCTCAAGTAAAAGCAAATCCTGGAGTTTTTGATTTTGGTGCTATATTTGCTCTGAGTGCACATGTGTCTTCGTTAGCAAACATGATAAAGAAAATGAAGGGGACTAGTGAAGTTTCCCCCATTCAAGTTGCCCAATAAATTGATGTCCTTACATTTTGTTACGAAATTTACGGTGACAACCACAGTTATGAAGATTGTCCTCATCACGCAGAGAATGCTTTCTATGTCAATAACATCCGTGGAAACTCTTATGGTAATTCCTATAATAATCCTGTGAGAAATCAGCAGCCTTGGGGAAATTAGAATGTTGCGACATTCAGATATGAAAATTCATCCAATCAAAGTAGTTATCGACAAGAGAATTACAATCCGCAACGACAGAGTTATAACTATAGTACTCAGATGCATGCACATGAAGATTAGATGCAGCCATACACTCGTGTATAGCCACAACAATCTTCAATGCTACATCTGAATGCTCAAGGACAGCAACAAAAACAGCAAAAGTAGTAGTACACACAACCACGAGCTGATCCTTTAGCAGCCCTTAAATCCCTGATGCATAAGCATATAACACGAACAGAAGCCATTATGCAGGGAAATTCATCTTCTATCCGAGCATTGGAAGACAACTGGGGCAAATTGCTTCAAATTTGAACACAAGACCACCAGGTTCTTTACTCAGTGACATAGAGAACCCAAGTTCAAAAGGGAAGGAGCATTGCAAGGCTATCACTCTTCGGAGTGGGAAGTAAAACGGTTGACCCAGCTACCAGATCTAATGCAACACTTGTCATCACTAGTGACATGAATCAGAGTGAAGAGGCTGCATCTAAAGAATTTACAAAAGAACTAAATAAAGAGGCTCCACCAATTGTTACCCCCATGCTTACTATCAGATCGACAAAATTGTCGACATAACTGCTGATGTCGACGCAACTAGCTATGTCGAGGTAACCAGATATATCCATATATTTTCCATTTCCACATTAATTTAAAGAAAAAGAGAATGATAGACAATATCAGTAGTTTCTTACTACATTACAACAACTACATGTTAATATCCCTCTTGCGGATGCCGTTGTACAAATTTCCAGTTATGGGAAATTCATGAAGGAGCTACTATCCAGAAAGAAAAAGCTGACTGATATTAAGACAATTATGCTCATAGAAGGATGCAGTGCAGTCTTGACAAATAAGTTGCCACCTAAGATGTAAGACCTTGGAAGATTTACGAGCCCATGTTAGATTGGTAATCATTACTTGGGTAAAGCTTTATGTGATTTAGGTACGAGAATCAACGTTAAATCATTGTATACATTTAGAAAATTAGGGACTGGTCATATTAAGTCCACTGCAGTGACATTGCAGTTGGTAGATAGATCATTGGTGCAACTTGAAGGAAAAATTAAAGATATCCTAGTTCGCGTAGATAAGTTTGTGTTCCTTGCTGATTTTATTATACTCGATTGTGAAGTAGACAAAGAGGTTTCCATAATCTTTGGACGCCCATTCTTAGCTACTAGATGCACTCTCATCGACGTGTATAAAGCGAAATTGACAATGCGACGTAATGATGAACAGGTCACTTTCATTGTTTTTGAGGCCATTCCTTGTAAAGACAGAAGAATGTCACACATTGACGTGCTGGATGTATTAATTGAGGTGGAATTCAATGAGTGAAGCACAATTGTTACAGAAGAATTTGCGATGATATTGGATGAAGATTTTCTAGTTAACTGTGATAGCAAGGTTGGGGCGAATAATATTGAGATTAGGCATGGATGGCAAATGAAATCTTTAGATTTGACCAATAGAACAGTTCTAGTCTTTAAGCCATCTATTTAAGAAGCTCCTACTCTAGTGTTGAAGTCATTGCCTACCCGTCTCTACAACCCTCAACGTAACTTAGGAAGAAAAATTGATCCATAAACTGAAGCAGCATAAACGTGCGATTTCTTGGAGTATTGCTGATATGAGAGGCATTAGTCCCTCTTTTTTCATGCACAAAATTCGGTTGGAAGATGAAAGAAAGCAATCAATTGAATGAGAAAATGAAGGAGGTGGTTAAAAAAGAGATTATTAAATGGCTTGACGCGGGCATTATCTACCTAATTTTTTATAGTACTTGGGTGAGCCCATTCCAATGTGTCCCTAAGAAAAGTGGTATCACGGTGGTAAGTAATGACAAGGATGAGCTAATCCCTATGGGATGGAGAATGTGCATGGATTATTGCTTTCATTGATCAGATGCTGGACATGCTTGCTGGAAAAGCATATTATTGCTTCCTCGATGGCTATTTTGGCTACAATCAGATCGCCATTACGCTAGAGGATCAAGCAAAAATAACATTTACTTGTCCTTTTGGCACTTTTGCCTTCCTTTGAATGTTGCTTGGCACCGCCCACATTTCAAAGGTGCATGATGACAATATTTTTAGACCTGATCGAGGACTCAATAGAGGTATTTATGGATGATTTTTCTATTTATGGAAATACTTTTGATAAATGCGCTGACAAGTTGGCCAAAGTTTTAAAGCGATGTGAAGACATAAAGCTTATGTTGAATTGGGAGACATGCTTCTTTAGGGCAACAGAAGGCATTGTCTTAGGTCATCGCATTTCCAATCAGGGTATTGAGGTGTATAAGGCAAAGGTAGAAATCATTGGGAAGTTGCCTCCGCCAACTAGTGTAAAGGGTATTTAGAGTTTTCTCAAACACGCAGGTTTTTGTCGAAGATTTATTCAAGACTTCTCTAAAATTACGAAACCCCTCTTCTCTAAAAATTTCTATCTAATGATGCTGTGTGGATGCATTTATGCAAATAAAGAAGTAGTTCGTGAAGGCACTCATTGTCATGGCACCAGATTGGTCGCAACCATTTGAAGTAATGTGTGATGCAAGTGATTTTGCATTGGGTGCAGTATTAGGACAACACAAGGAAAGAGTTTCACACTATATATTTTGCCAAGAAGACTCTCACGGAAGCTCAGATTAATTAGACAACCATAGAGAAAGAGTTGTTGGCATTAGTCTTTGGTTTCGACAAGTTTTGCTCATATTTTGTCAGCGTAAAGGTTATTGTTTTCACTGACCATCCAACTTCGAGATTCCTTTTTTCAAAGAAGGATGCTAAACCAAGGTTGATACGTTGGATCCTACTACTAAAAGAGTTTGATATAGCGATAAAGGATTGAAAGGGGTCGAAAAACCAAGTGGCAGATCACCTATCTCGTTTGGAAGTTGGTAGTGAAGACAGAAATACATTTCAAATTATCGACGCATTTCCTGACGGGAAGCTGTTTGCTGTCGACAGAACCCATTGGTATGTGGATGTGGTCAATTACCTGTTATGTAAGATCTTACCTTTGGGCGTAACAGGCCACAAGAAAGAAAGATTTCTTCGTGATATAGAGAAATATTATTGGAATGAGCTATACCTATTCAAGGTATGCAACGACAATATAATTAGGCGTTGTGTTTCAAAGGAAGAAATGCTTTCAATCTTGAAGCATTACCACAATGCCCCTTATGGAGGTCATTTTGGTGGTATAAAAACTGCTGCAAAGGTTCTTCAATTAGGATTTTATTGGCCTTCCTTGTTTAAAGATGCCCACAACTTTGTGCACCAATGTGACTGATGTCAGCGCACTAGATCAATATCTCCACGCAATGTGATGTAACAACAACCAATCATGGAACTTGAACTCTTTGACGTTTGGGGTATGGACTTCATTAGACCATTTCGGAGTTAGTTTGGAAATGTTTATATCCTAGTTGATATTGACTATGTATCAAAGTGGGTGGAGGCCATTGCAGTCCCAAAAGATGATGCAAGGACAGTGTTGAAGTTTTTCCATAAGCGTATACTCACTCGTTTTGGCATGCCTAAGGCATTAAACAGTGACCAAGGTACTCACTTCCACTCTAATCAGGTAGTAGCCGAACTGAAGCGATATGGTGTTAACCATGGAATGGTGACCACTTACCATTAGCAAACCAATGGACAAGCTGAAGTTTCCAATCGATAAATCAAGAACATTCTCGAGAAGGAGGTAATTCCATCAAGGAAAGATTGGTCTTCTAGGCTTGATGATGCATTATGGGCATTAAGGACAACGTACAAAACCCCACTTGGGATGTCACTGTATCAACTTGTCTTTGGTAAAGCATGTCACTTGCCTATGGAATTGGAACATAAAGCAATGTGGGCGATCAAGCAAGTGAACATGGATTACGATGCTGCTAGGAAGAAAAGGCTGTTGGACATCATTGAACTTGAGGAAATTAGGCACAATGCCTATGAAAATGCCGCAATATATAAGGAAAAGACCAAGGGATGGCCCGGCAACATTATTTTGCAACGATAATTTATTGTTGGATAGCAAGTGTTATTATTCAATTCTCAATTAAAATTACACCCAGGTAAATTGCGCTCACGTTGGTCTGGACCATTTGAAGTTATTGACGCATTTCCTCATGGTGCAGTCACAATTAAAGACATAAATGATGGGCACGAATTTAAAGTGAATGGACAACGGTTGAAGCATTATTTTGGCCATGATAATCACAAATAGAAAGAGACCATTAATGTGGTCACATTTTTCTAATCTCTCTTGTCAATTTTATCATGTAATTTTAGTTTATTTTGTTTGGCTTTCGTTTATCTTACTTAGTATTTTTATAGGTTAAAGTTCTCTCTTTTATCGATGCATGAGCATCTCCTTGTCAATGCATCTCGTCTGTTGACTCACTAGAAAATCAAAGCATATTAGGAAATAAATCATGACGCTTCATCCCTTAACACCTAACCGTTGGATTGGTTTGAAAAAGTGTAATTTTATTGGACGCATTTATCGATTGCAGACCTATTGTCCTTTCTCTGCAGCATAAACAAACACACCTCTCCATCTACTCTTTTCATTCCCTATAAAGCAATCCTTTTGTGCTGACTGTGTTATTTAAAAACCTCCATTGTTATCCCCAAAATTTTCTTCAAGTTTCCACCTTTTCTACTTTATTACTACCTTTGCTACCAATATGGCCAGAACTAGAGGCATTAAGGCACCGTCGAAATCTGTTGCAGAATCTTCATTTGCTGTTATGGTTCGTGAAACAGAGCATCACCATCCAAAGAACCTGTGATGTTTCTTACGAAGGTAGCCAAGGATCATTTCCAAGAAAATATGCTGAAATGGAACTGCCATCCTAAGCAAGGTTTCCATTTATGGAAGCAACAGGACCTTGGGGAAGCAAGTGCATAAAACTATAGCAAAGATGGGATGGGAAACTTTCTGCCGCCATCCTGAGAGCTACTCACTGTCCCTGTTACGAGAGTTTTATGTGTACCTCACCAACAATGAGTCAGAGTTCGTGTTTGTTCGTGAAGGGTTAGTACCTTGGGATGCCGCCCACATCTGTAATAGCCCGTTTTTTGGTGGTGTCAAAAACAGTGATTACGGGATCACAAACCCGACGAGAAATTTTTTATAAATGAGTGATTAAATTAAATTAGTAAAAAATAATTTTATTTGGAATTTTGAATTGAAAGATTTTAATTATTGAATTAAAATTTTGTATAAGTGGTTTGGTTTAAAAGTTAAGTGGCTTTAGAAAATGAGGTATTGGGACCTCGTTTCTGATGTTAAGGGCCATAAATATTTTTATTAAATATTTATAGATTCTTATTATATGTGAATTGAAGTTTGACTGAGTAATTTTGATGATTAATTGTTTAATTAAGGAAAAAGGAGTAATTTGTAAAAGAGGTAAAAGTTAATTGCTATTGATTAAAATAAAAGGGACCAAAGTGGTAATTACACCATGGTCAAAATCTCCAAGCGGTGGAAGATATGATTCTCTTCCACTAACTGTTGGGTTATTTATTCATTTAGTCCTTATTAGTTTAAGGTTAAATTGTAAACAAGTTCATTTACTTAGAATTTAATATAATTGAAGGATCAAATAGGTAAATTAACCTATGGCATTTTAGTGAATGGATTATTATGGGGTAAATTGATCATAAGTAAAATTAATTAAGGCTAAATAAGTGATTAATTAAACAAATCATGAAAGACTAAATATCTACAAAATTGCCATTAAGTATAAAAATGAAATTAAAGAAGAAAAATCACATTTTTCTTCTAATTTCTTCGGCTAAGACAAGAAAACCTACAGTTTTTCATTGATTAACTTTGAGCTTTGATTTCGGTAAGCAAACCTTGACCGTTTTTAGTAATTTTTATTTTTTTGAGTTCGTGTTAGCTTGATCTAACTAATCTATGGACTAATTTGCGAATCTGTCAAATGTTGTGAATTTTACCATTGTTGAATATACTTGTCTTTGAAAGTTTTTGATAGTTTTGGATACTTGATGATTAAGTTGGACCCTTTTGTAAAGTGATTTTGATGAAATTAGGTTTTAAGGACTAAAATGCTAAATAATGAAATTGGATGCACTTTAGGTGAAATAAATGGATTATAAGGGCTTGTATGAGATCAATGTATATTTGGTTGGTATGGGTTGAGGAAAAAATGAGTATTTTGCATGTTTTATGTTGAAAGGACTAGATTGAATATATTATGTTAAATGATCAAATTGTGTTAAATGATTTGATTATGTATTTTAATGTGAAATTTGAATGAATTGTTGATTTAGATTACAATCATACCACGGATCACGGAAAAGAGAAATTAGCAGAATAGTCCCTAAAATTTAGCCCACTGCAATTTCATCCGGTAAGGTTGTACTATTAACTTTTAAATTTGATATTTGCAGTTATATATTTATTTTGAATATATTCCTAATAACGGATCGAGACTGAAGGCTTGAGGAGTAATTTGATTCTGGCTCAAAAGAGCGTTATTCTGATTCTAGCTCAAAAGAGCGTTATTCTGATTTTGGCTCAAAGAGCATTATTCTGATTCTGGGCTCGTAGGAGCTAACCATTTTGGGCTCGTATGGGCTAAATATTGTCTGTGCTTGTAATGAAATAGTCTAGAGAATTGAAAGAGATTAAGTTCGTTATTGTATACATGATTATGAATACATACTTGTTATCATCTTTTAACCGATCTGTTTATTCTGTAAGAAAAGATATTCACGAACTTACTAAGCTTAATAAGCTTAATCGTGAATCTATTGTTGTTTTGTAGATACGTTTTGCTGTCTGAAGATCGGATCATCTCAAGGAAATCACACTATTGTGGAGCTTGTATGGTAGAATTTACATCACTTGGTCTTATGGCATGTACTAGGATAACGTTACCTTTTGCTTATATATAATGAGTTTGTGGAAAACCTTGCTATGTTTGATGAAATATTGAAAGTAGACTTTAAGTGCCTTGTATCGACATAAAAATCATGTATTATGTTGACTTAAATGTTTAATTAAAACTATGTATGTATGAAGTTAATGAATTTGTGTTTGGTATAATCTTGAGATCTTGCATACTTGTTTCGGTAGAAGTACAGGGTAGGAGAGAAGTTGCTCACTTACTTGCATTGTATCGGTAGTTGAATTGTGAGTACCGATAGTTATATGTTTAGAAGTATTGGTAGTTTGTATACTGGAGTTTTTAGTATCGATAGAAGTATGAATTGTTTCGGTAGTTGTATTACATGTATCGGTAGAATCATCTCGGGTATCGGTAGAACTCTGCAATATTTTTAAACTATTTTCTGACTTGACAACTATCGATACTTGTTCATCAGGTACTGGTAGAAATGTCCAAAAATCATGAAAATGACCTTTTTGCCCTTGTTGAGCTGTGATTATATTCGATTGATGATTTATGATATGTTGGGTGCACATATTTATTCAAATAATATTAAAAAAATGAATGAATAATGATAGATGAACAGTAAGACACCAGGACCTTGACCGGTGACGATTTCGGGTTTAGGTGTTACAACATCAATGATCTCTACAACACTACTGTGGATGAGGATGAACATATGGCATTCCTTGAGGTACTCAATGAGGAAGAGGTTGATATTTTGGTGCGAGACCTTTGCACTGAAGGAGCTGTATGGACGAGCTCCAATCCAAATAATTACACAATACATTGACAATTTCTGACATTGAGTAAGGTTTGGCTTCATTTTGTTAACTGTAGAATGATGCCCTCCACCCACAGCACGATTGTAACAATTGATCAATGTGTCTGAAACATTCGATCATTAAGGGGAGAAAAATAGATGTCGTTGCAATTTTTCATCAAGAATTTGATGATTGTGCTGCTAGACAAAATGACATTTTGGTATTTCCCTCCTTGATTATGCAGTTGTGTCAGCAACGGGGAGTGGTACCTCATGAGGGATAGGAGATTTTGGACTACAAGGGACCCACTAATGAAGCCTCAATTGAGTGCATGACTCGTGGGAAAGATACTCCCATTTTTAAATGAGGTTGAGGCCAGAAAAAGAAAAGGCAAAGCAAAAGTAAAAGAAACGAGAACCAATGTAAATACAGATCCATCTTTATGGCGAAAAGTAAAGGAAGTAGAAAAGATCGCGAACTCCATCAACATTAGCCAGATAAAACTTGTCGCCACTATTGAAGATATGGAAAGGTCTCATAACTTATTCTATGCCTACACCAAGGCATGGAATAGTGCCATTGTGACCACATTGAGACGAATGAGCAAGGAACTTCTACCAAAATTTCCTGTTTTCACTCTGATTATTAAAGAAGCTGAGCCTTCAGCTGAGGAGGTTGACTCTAGAGGAAAGGACCAATCTGTGGCTTCCTCATAAATGGTGCATATTTCTGATGATGAAAGAGAGGTTGATTCGAGGGAAGTAGAGGACTGTCTAAGGAATATTGCGAGCTTATTTGAGGATGACTTTACTGCTAGTCCAGAGGTCACTATCATTTAGGAAAAGGCCCCTACTGATGAAGAGAAAATGCCAGTAGAACATGAGGAAACAGAGAAAGGAAAAGAGGAAGAAATAAAGGAAGGGAAAGATGTCGAGATAGATTCAGCTGAGGAATTTGTCTTCGCACCAACAGTTGTGGGTGCATCATCTAAAGATTTGGTGCCACTTGAAGCGATTCTGGCGGAGGCTGTGACTACAATTAATGAGGATCACAATCCTCTAGCTATAGTGGTCTATACTGGACCACTCGCAGAGATACACCCATCCGATATCATAATCGATGATGCTCGATCTTAGCCTGATGTTGCGGAGCAATCCAAAGATCAGATGAAGCCAAAAGAGAGAAAACGAAAGCGCACCAAGGACAAGAAGGGCCACAAGGAAGAGTAGAAGTGCAAGAAGAAGAAGCTTAATACAGCCACATCAACTGCTGCAGTGAATTGAGTTAGTTTTTATTTCAGTTTTTAGTTTTAGTTTTCATGCATATCATGTAACTGTAAATTAATTGTCACCACATTCCCTTTGTCTTTGCATTTTAAAAATTTGCCCTTTTTAGTTTAATGAAGCATGCATGGTTATTGAAAATGTGCTTAATTTTTTTTCATTGATGCTTAATTCTTGAATCATATGAACTATTAACGAATGAGTTGGATGAACTTGATTAATTATTGTATCTTCAATTCTTGGATGAATAACTTAGAGTGCAATAGTAATGAATGAATAGTATCATTGTTTGAATCTTGAATGAATCTTCCATTTACAACTACTTGTATATAAGTATAGTTATAAATAAAAGATACTACAATGTGGGTGTATTGTGAACTATCAAGGTGGAACACTCCGATGCAAGTGTTAGAAAAATTAATTTAGCAAAAGGTTGTCACTATAAGAGTGTGTGTCTGTGCAATTACATACTTCTTGGCTGTTTGCTGTACCCCATCGTTACTTCCCAAGAACAAGAGTATAGTAATAAAACGACACCCCTTAGTCACATATATAAAAAAAGAAAAAGAAAAAGGGAAAGGGAGAAGAAGCAAAAATATCTATATATATTACTATACAATAAATGTTGTTTTGGTAGAAAGAATTTAGGATTTAAAGCATAATGCTAGCATTGATGAAGTTGCATTTTTAATTTTTCATACTTATGAATTGTCGGTGCAATATTCTATCATTTGAATGTGATTCATTCATTAGGAATTTAGATGTTTCAAGGTGCTAGAATGATCATTACCTTGATACATTTTTTGCTATAACCTTGGTAGATTTTGTTTTACTGGAGGACAAGTAAAAACTAAAGTTTGGGGGTGTGATAGCATTAGAAAGAACCATTGATTTCTCCCTACTTATTGTGTAATTTGTTCCCATTTGATCATCTTTAGCATACATTTTTAGTATTTTTAATTTAGTTATTGCATTTTCTAACTTAATGAAGCTTATCCTAATTTCCTTTGAATTTATGATTTTTTTACGACTACTACATTAGTCTATTTAGCATTGCGCCCAGAGATGTCACTGCAGGAACCTGTCCAGAAGCATCGATGCATGAATGTGTTTAGAGTTGCCGCTGCATAAGAGGATCTAAAATTGTGCCCAGAACTGTCGCAGCACCTGGCAGCTGTCTAGTTAACACACTAGAAATGTGTGAGTTGTACACTTGGTATAACCAACTAGTATGGCCAGAGAATGCTAGATCAGAAAGGAAGGACACTTGTACTGTGAAGTTGCTGTTAAATACTAAAGAGAAGGAGAGAGAAGAGATCTTCTTTTTCAGCCAGATTTGATTTTCTTCTTCAATACACATTTTTTCAAAGCTTGTATACATGGCAGCTTAAATTCCTAAGGGTAACCTAACATAGAAGAGAGGGTAGATCTGCTCCTAGTGAGGAGCATCCTAAGTGCGATCCAAGAGGAGAGTAAGGGAGCAATTTGAGTAGACTAGGAATAGACTGCCCCATTTGTTCTGTTATTTCTCTTTCTTAAACGCTGGCAATTCTTGTTCATTCAAGTTGTATGGAAGTGCATTTGATATTTAGAACTAAATGATATCTATTTCAATCTTGCCTTTACTGTTAATCTTTGGGTTTAATTGTTTTGACCACGAAAGTGTGATTGCAGTCACTGCCACTGGAAGGTGCAGCGACAAATTAAATTAACAAGCAAGACAACAGAAATTGCTTGGGGATTGAAGGAATTTAATCCACTTGTTCTTGAATATGTTGCATTGCCAACACTAGAAGGTGTGGTTAGTGTGCATATTTGAGTCATAGATTTAATAGAAAAGTCAAGTTTGGTACAATGTTCATCGTGCCTCATTGCAGCAAAATTTTACCTGTTCTTTTTAACCTTGTGAGCCACATTTAGTTTTCCGTCAAATTTTCACGTCAAGAACCCCATTTCATTATCATTGCATTACTTCTTTAATTTTTCATTATTATTTCGACAAATCAATCTCATACTTTTATTGCATTTACCTGTCCATTGTTTTGACAACTATTATCATAATTTATATCTTTTTATTTGTTCATTGCATCGACAATTATAAACACAAACATCCATCCTTGTGGGATCGATATCCGACAAGTTACACATCTATCTACTATACTTGCGTTGATAGTAAACGCTTGCACATATTTGTTGTGACGTTCATAGCGCGATCAAGTTTTGGCACTATTACCGAGGATGGCATTAGTTTGTTCAATTGAAAATAATCGATGTAGAGCCTTATCGACTCATCCTTCTTCTTAACAGAAAACATAGGGGCTCCCCATGATGATACAATTGGCCTTATAAAACCATAATCAAGCAACTCCTACAACTGTATCTTGAGCTCCTTAAGCTCCTTCGATGCCATACAATAGTGTGCAATGGACACCGACACTATTCCAAGCAACAACTCAATTCCGAATTCAACCTCACGAGGTGGAGGTAAACCAAACAATTCCTCTAAGAAGACATTGAGAAATTCCTTAACTACATGGATGTTCTCCATCACCGTACTATCCAACTTCATGTCTAAGATGTAGGCTAAGTATGCCTCAAATCCTTTACAAATCAACTTGTCTGCTACAAGGGTAGAGATCACATTCGATAGAAAGTCCCTTCGCTCGCTAATCATGATCACTTCACTCCCTTCTGGAGTCCTTATGGTTATTAGCTTCGTATCACAATCGATGCTAACACGGTGCTCACTTAGCCATTCCATCATCAAGATGAGATCAAACTCTCTGAATGGAAACTTCATGAAGTCGATACGAAACATTACGCCTTGGAATTGCAATAGGCATCTCTTATAGATCTTATTTACACATATTAATTGTCCTAAGGGACTAGGTACAGTCGCATCACTTACGATTTCCTCTACTTCAATTCCCAGTTTATCAGCCATATTACAAGATACGTACGAGTGGGTTGATCCAATATTGATAAGTGAAAAATACGAAATAACATTAATGGTAAAAGTACTTGTTATCACGTCGACTACATCATGTTCCTCTCTATGTCTATCCGCATTGACAAGTGATGGCTGCCTCACATCTGCTCGATTAACTCCCTGTCCTGGTGCTTGTTACCTTTGACTAGCATTACCACCTCTATTTTGACCCTGATCTCTACAAGGTTACACTCTAACTCTTTGATTAGGGACTCTATTCTGCCTTTGGGCTTGCATTTGATCACCCATTTGTGGACAGTCTCAAATTTTGTGGTCCAATGATCCACGCTTCAAGCATGCACCCATGCTCCTCCAACACTCACCAGTATGACTATTTCCACACGTGGCACAGTTAAGGATCCTACCTTCAGCTGCTACCATATTCTGACGAGGTCGATCATCTCTAGCTCGCTTAACAGGGCGTGGAGCCTGAACATTTGGGCTCGATTCTCTAATAACAGAGGCCTTAGACTTGTCCTTCCTTTCGCACTCAATATGCCTTACTTTTTGCAACTCTTAGTCTTCTCCACAAGAGTTTCAAAGACTATTTCTTGCAATGGGGCCACTGATATGCCGTAATTTGACCTAGCAGATTAAACTAGTTTTCGCACTTTAGGAGCTTGAAATTAAGCATTTTCCTTTGGTTTGTTTAGGATTTATTTCAATTTTCAATTATTGAATAAAATGTGTAAAAAGTTAAAAAAGTGTTGTTTTATTGACTTTAGGGCCAAGTGAGACCTAAAGGTTAGCTAACAAACATTATGAGAACAAACTTTGTGAGTGTACAGGAGACCTTTAGAAGACAAAAAAAATGAAGCTGATCACCATGTCATGACGTCGATTGATCCATGTCGTAACATAGGTACCAAATTTGCAAGATTCAGAAGTTGTCTTCTATGTAACAACACAGGCATTGTGTGTCGCGGCAACACTTGGAAAACATACCAAAGGAGCGGACTACCTGCTCCATCTTGACACGACTCCTGTGTGTCACAACATCGACTCCTGAATGTGGAAATAACACTAAGTGAAGGTCATTTCAATCTTTACAACGTAACTTAAACACGAAGAATGATAGCTGACCTAGGGTTAAGGAAAATGATCGACCAAAGGCTATAAATAGGACTGATCGGCCTGTAACATCACAACAGTTGTACAAGAGGACACACGTCGATGCAAGTATAGTTGATAGATTGGTTCTTTCAGATATCGATCCCATGAGGAATGGGTTCTTGATGCTTAAATTTCGAAGTAATTAAAACTATGATTAGAGAAAATGCTAGTAAGGATGTCAGCGCAACAAAATTAGATCTGCACACTAGGACAGTCAAAATTATCAATGTAATTATAAAAGTTAATTGTCAAAGCAGCTGAAAGTAAATCAAATTATTGTTGAAATGTTGAGAATTTAAATGCATGAAAGTAAAGTATGATCAAGTGCGAAGAATTGGAGTAGATCATTGATTTTACTAAGTGAACGCTAGATGCGTCGACAAGGTATTGTATAGATGAATTGTCATAGCAATAAGGCTCCAATGAAATCTTACCAATCATAGCCCTCTATTTAATCAAGACTTAAGCGCCCACAATTACCACACCTCTCAGTGCTGGCAATGTTGTGCACTCAAGAACAAGTGACCAAAATCCCTTCTAGTCCCAAGCAACTCTGGTTGTCTTGCTTGTTAACCTAACTTGTCACCTCATCTCTCGATGTCGGTTGACTGCAATTCCACTCCCATGTTTAATGCAGTTAAGTCCAAGAACAAACAGATGAGAAGAATCAAAGTAATCTAACACTAAAAGATATTCTCATATTCATTCAATTGTCAATAATAATTCATCAACAGAAAGAGAGGGGTCAACAAATACATTGAAGCTTACTATCCCTAGACCATTAGGACTATTCCTTAACCGCTCCTCTTGCTTTGCATCAAGCACTTCTCGTCATAAGTAGTTGCTCCTTCGCTCAATTAGCTCACTGTTCTCTAGCATAAATCTTCAAAAACACAAAGTATTTGCAGAATTAATTCCTTCACCTCTTGATATCTTTCTCCATCTTTTCTCATCTATATATAGGCTTCAAGAATTGTAGATCTCATCTCCTCTCAGATCCAGATCCATTTGCAGCTGTCAAAGTTTGTTACAATCCAGCTGTGCACTCACGCAGATCTAGTGTGTTCTTCATTAATCTGCAGATTATCTCCGCATTTCTGGGCGCGATCTACAATCTTTAACTGTGGCGACATCATGTGAAATTCTTTTGCTGGTGCTTCCAGATGTGGTTTCAGTGTGAATTCACCCATACAAAGTAAAGGTTTCTATGCGGTGACATCTCTGGCCGCAATTCAAGTTAAACTTTTGGCTGCAATCTTTAAATTCTTTCTAGCATCTATCTTCTAAGATGGATCCCTACGCTAACAATTTCTACACATAGTACATAGGCTGCATGTAGTGACATTAATATACAAAAGAGATAAAATAACAAGAATTTAAGCCAAACAACAATGAGTTAAAAAATATAGATAAAGTATGAAATGCCTATTATGTATGTTAACTATAATACAAAAGAGACAATTAATACACAAATTTAGGGAGAAAATAGGTGTCATTTCTAATGCTATTATAACTCCAAACTTGAGTGTTTACTTTTTCTCAAGTAAACAAAAGTAAACGAAGGCTCAAACAAAACATGTCACCGCAATCATTATTCTAACAACTTAAAATCTCTGGAATCCTAATATATAAATTGTATTCACATGATAAATTATTGTGCCGAAAATTTATAGACATGAATAATTAGACTTGCACTTTCACTAATGTTAATATGCTTAGAATCTTAACTATTCTCAACCAATACAGCTAATTATTTCTTTTCTTTTTCTTTTCACTTTTTCTTTTCTTTCTTTTCTCAAAATTTTTTATAGGTGACTAAGAGATGTCATTGCATTATTCTACCTTTGTTCCTGGGCAGTAACGATGGGGTGCAACAAACCCCCAGGAGGTATGTAATTGCATCGACACACACTCTTGCAATGACAACCTTTGGCTAGATGATTTTTCTAACACATGCAACAGAGTGTTCTCCCTTGACAAGTCACTATACACTCACATTGGAGTGTCTTTTATTAGTACATTGTCGCTGCAATTGGCAAGTCAGTTTAAAACTCAAAATTGCTACTATCCATTCATTACTAGTACAAATCTTATCATTCATTCAAAAATAGAAGAGCTCAATATTCATTCACATTCATCCAATTCACATAACAGCATCCCAAGCAATTCAAGATTTACGCATAAAATAAAAAATTGTGGTCACATTTTTGTTAGAATTCTGCATACTTCATTAACTAAAGCAACAAGTAATTTTACAAAAATGTGGGTGTTATCACATTTCCATGTCAGATAAGATCCCCCTAAACTTAATGTCTGCATTGTCCTCAATGCACTGTCAATATTATACATACAGACATGGAAATGCAATTACGATGTAGATAAACTAACAAATAAAATGCACTGACAACTAAATAAAATGCATGTAACAAACTACTGAAAAGTAAAACTAACTCATTATGCAGTAGCTAATGCAATGGTTGCTTTTGCTTTCTTCTTCTTTTTCTTTGGGCGCTCGCCTTCATCTTTGCGTCTCTTTTTCTTGTCCTTGCACTTCCTCTTTTTGTCCTTCGAATTCACCGGAGCAACAGATTGCTCCTCTTTAGTCGGTTGAGTGACGGACTCATTGGTAGTTACATCTAATGGGTAGACCTCAACAAGTGGTGCCACATAGGGCACGATGGCTAAAGGATTCAGTCCCTCAATGCTGCTAGTAACTGCCTCAGCCTGACTCACTTCAGGTGGAACCATATCTTTACTAGATGCTCCCACATTGGTGGGTGCTTCGACAATATCCTCTGCTATATTTGTTGAGGCATCTTCCTTCTTCTCTACCTCCTCTTCTTCAGGAGTCTCTTCCTCATGTTCATCTTCCTCTCCTTCCTTCTTCTTCTCATGGCCTTCTTCTTGCTCTAATTCTTCTTCCCCAGGCTTTTCCTGCTCAGTGGTGTCTTTGTCGGTGCCTTCCTCTGCATCCACACCCATGGATACAATCGAGGTATGCACCTCCTCAACCATAGCTGCCTGGTCTACCATATTTGCCCCAAGGCTATTTGAGAACTCTTCTTCGAACAAGCTAGCTGTAGTTCTGTAGCTATCCTCCATAGCATTAGAACGCTCCTCCTATTCCTCGTCATCTAAAATGTGGATTCTCGTTGGAAAGGAGACATGTTGAGGCCTACCATCAAGAGTAGGCTGGTCGGAGGATGAGAGCATTGGTCGAAAGATAGATGGGAAAACAGGGAAATCTGGCAGCGGACTTAGGCTCATACTCCTTAATGCAGCGATAGTAGCATCGTTCCACGCTTTTGTGTACACATAAAATATGTTCTGCTTATAGTCCATGCCTTTCAACACGCTAACAATACGAATATTACGCATGTTAATACGATCAATGTTTACTTCCATAGTAGCCAACCTCTTCCCCAACTTAGGGTCTGTGGCTACATCTGCCTGTGTTTCCTTCTACTTCCCTTTTCCCTTTTCCTTCTTCTTGGATGCTTCTTTTACCAGCAGCATTTCTTAGCCTCTCATCATTCTCTCTACTGAGATATCATTAATGGGGCTTTTATTCTCTAGCACTTACTCACCATCTCTGGGCACAATACCCTTTTGTTTACAAAGTAGCATGATTAAGGAAGGGAAGGGTAATATTCATGTCTACTTAGCAACAGCTTCAGCAATCTGGTCATGGAGGATTGTGCCGACATCGATGTGACGGCTCTTTATGATGGAGTGTAGGATGCATATGCGATCTAATGTTGTTGTAGTGCTATGTGTAGATGGCAATAGATGACTATTCACAAAATGAAACCATACTTTGCTTTAGGTTGCTAGATAACGTCGGTGCATAGTATAGTTGTGTGGACCATTAACTATCCAGACAGCACCTTCATCACAAAGATCTCTCATCACCTGGTCAGCTCCGTCATCAGTAAACTCTTTCAAAAACATAGTGTAGGTTTCCTCTTTCTCAACAATCTGAAACAGAGTTTTGATGTGGGTAGCACTCCATGGTACTAAGCCCTCCCTCACAAAGATGAACTTCTGTTCAGAGTCTAAAAGATTGGCATAAAATTCACTTACCATGGTGGGGGAATATCTGATTGGGTGCTCGGAAGAATTCCCAACCCAAATGACTGATTGTTCATGTGATTTGTTTCCCCAACATCTAGTGTGGGGACAATTGTAGACCTTGCTCTGGGTGGCAATTTCGTTTAAGCATCACATAATGGTAGCAGTCTTTTTCTGCCTTAGACAAGAATAGAACTGGTTTGTTTTTGTAGGGGTTGGTCTGTGGTCCGAGCCACGATAGCGGAAGATTCAATAGGGGCTTTGGAAGGATTTTTTGCGCCTCTTGTCCTTGCAATAATAGCTTAGTAAAAAGGTTAAAAGAAACTTACAGAGAAAAGAATAAACTTGTGAGAGTAAGAGTAGAAAAAACAAAGAAGATGAGTTGCAGTAGCAATGGCGATTGTGAGTGGGAGAAGGAAGTCGATAGAGAAGGGTTTTATAAACTTTGGATTGGAGGAAACGTGATGATTGCAAAAGGTGTGCGAAAACAGTACGTCTACAGCTAATAAATACCAGGCTACAGATCGTACCTTTTGGTTGATTAACGGTTGGGAAAAGATGAAAATCAATTGGCGTGATTCTTGCTGAAAAAGCTTTGTTGAGTCATCACAGTATGCGTCGAAAAGTTGTGCTTTGCGATGCATCGACAAAAAGACGACTTTTATTCCTGTATAGAATTTAAAAGGAAACAAATAAAAGTGAGAAGATAAAAGGAAATACAAAAATACGTTAGCATTATTTAAATGTCACCCGATCTATGGTCTCGTTTGGTTCTTTAACTTCTGGCTCACATATTCCGTCGTTGGCCATTCATCTTGAACTGTTGTCTATCCTTTAGATTTTCAATTATCACCAACCTTAAAAGGGTCTGACCATCTTGAACGCAATTTACCTGGATGCAGTTTTAAACATGAATTAAACAAAAGTACTAACTGACCAGGATTAAATTATCGATGCAAGATAATATTATCGTGCCATCTCTTAGTCTTTTTTTTGTATATGATAGTATTCTCATAAGTATTGCGGTGAATTTCTTCCAGTTCAGTAATGTCCAACAACCTCTTCCTTCCAGCAGCATTGTAGTCCATATTCACTTGCTTGATCGCCTACATGGCCTTATGCTCAAGCTCAACTGGCAGGTGGCAAGACTTACCAAACACGAGTTGATTCGGCAACATCCCCAACGGGGTTTTATAAGTGGTACGAAGCGCCCACAATGCATCATGTAGCCGCGAAGACCAATCCCTCCTAGATGGATTAACCACCTTCTCAAGGATACTTTTAATTTGCCGATTGGAAACCTCTGCTTGGCCATGTTTATGGATGGAACGTTGTGACCATGCGATGCTTCATATCATATCTTTTCAAGGTTGTCGCGACTTGATTATTGTGAAAATGAGTACCTTGATCACTTATTAATGCATTAGGTGTTCCAAATCTTATAAGGATGTACGTGTGAAAGAATTTCAACATCGTTCGAGCATCGTCTTTTGGTACCGCAATTGCCTCGATCCAATTTGAGACATAGTTAATAGCCACTAGAATGTGCACATTCCCAAAAGAGTTTGGTGGATCATCTCGCTGGGTCGAGATATATAACCTGTGCATTGACACCTATCACATTGTTGTGCAAAGTTGTGGGTGTCTCGAAACTATGTGGGATAATAGAATCCTGATTGGAGGACCTTTTCAGCAGTCCTCACACCACCGAAATGGCCTCCATAGGGAGCATATGGCAATGTCTCAGGATAGAAGTCATTTCTTCTTCAAGAATACAACGATAGATAATATTGTCGGCGCATACCTTGAATAGGTATGACTCGTTCCAATGGTACTTTGCAACGTCGCGCAAGAATCTGCTCTTCTTGTAACCGGTGGCACTCAAGGGTAGCTTTTCACAAACAAGATAATTGACAACATCTGCATACCAGGGTGATGCATCGACAAAGAATAACTGGCTTATTTAGAAATGCATCGACAATTTTGGACTTCTTCCCATCCTCACTTTCAACTTCCAAGCGAGATAAGTGATCAGCTACTTGATTCTCGAATCCTTTTCTATCTTTGATTTCCACATCAAATTATTGTAGCAGCAGGATCCATCTTATCAACCTGAGTTTGGCGTCCTTCTTCACAAAAAGGTATTTCAACGCAGAATGATCTGTGTAAACAGTTACTTTTGCGCCAACAATATATGAACGAAATTTATCGAATGCAAAAAAAACTACTAGTAACTCCTTTTTTATAGTTGTATAGTTTATCTGCACGTCAGTTAAAGTTTTGATAGCATAGTACATTGAGTGAAATACCTTCTCTTTGCATTGTCCCAGTACAGCTCCTACAGCAAAGTCACTTGCGTCACACATGAGTTCAAATGGTTGTGTCCAATCTGATGCGACGTCAATCGAAGCTTGTACTAGCTGCTTCTTTATTGTGATGAATGCATCCAGAGACATGTATCATCAAACACAAACTTTTTATTTTTCTTTAACAGTGAGCATAATGGTTTAGCAATCTTGAAAAAACAGCGTGTCCAAGAAAACTTCTTATTTCCTTGTCATTCGTGGGTGGTGGAAATTTCTCGATGATTTCAACCTTTGCTTTGTCCACCTCAATGCCTTGATATGATATGCAATCGCCAAGGACAATGACTTCAGTTGCCATGAAATGACATTTTTCCCAATTCAGAACTAGATTCGTGTCCTTACATCTCTTCGAAATTTTCGTCAAGTTGTTAACTCATTGGTCAAACATTTTCCCATAAATAGAGAAATCATCCATGAATACCTCTAGAGAATCTTCAATCATGTCCGAGAAGATAGCCATCGTCCACCTCTGGAATGTGGCTGGTGCATTGCACAATCCAAATGGCATACATCAGAAGGCAAAGGTTCTAAATGGGCATGTGAACGTGGTCTTTGCTCGATCTAGGAAGCAATAATAGGCTTTACTAGCTAGCCTGTCCAGCATCTAGTCAATGAATGGTAGTGGAAAGTGGTCCTTCTTTGTGGCTGCATTGAGTCAACGATTATCCATGCACACTCGTCACCCCATAGCAATGCAAGTAGGGATTAACTCATTCTTGTCATTACTCACAACAATGATGCCACTCTTCTTGGGCACACATTGGACAAGGCTCACCCAATTACTATCAGAAATATGGTAGATGATGCCCGCGTCTAACCACTTGATAATCTCCTTCTTCACTACTTCTTTCATTTCTCATTAAGCCTTCATTGTTATTCAAAGGATTGCTTCCCTTCATCTTCCAGCTTGATCTTGTGCATGCAAAAAGAGGGACGTATGCCTCTGATATCTACAATGCTCCAAGCGATGGATTTTTTATGCTCCTTCAAAATTGCAAGAAGCTTTTCTTCTTGCATTGCGTCGAGGGTTGCGCTGACAATTACAGGTAACGTGTCATTGTCACCCAAAAAGATATACTTCAGATGCGTCGGTAATGACTTCAACTCCAAGGTAGGAGCTTGTTCAATCGGTGGTTTAAACACAGGGATCATCTTGTTAGACAGCTCTAAAGATTCCAATTGTCAATTTTGTCTCAGCTCACAACTATTAGCCTCAGCTTTGTGGTTGCATTCAGTTAGGATATCATCAGTGAATGTCATGGCATCTTCATCTGGAACTGCTAAATTTCGTTCGTTGAATTCGTCTATAATTATCGCATCCAGCACGTCAATGTGGTGACATTTCTCTTTATTTTTCGACGGAGATGCCTCGAACACACTAAAGGTCACATGCTCTTCGTTATGACGCATAATGAGCTCACCCTTGAAAACGTCAATAAGAGTGTGTCCTGTTGCTAAGAATGGTCACTCCAAGATGATGGACACCTCTTTATCTACTTCGCAGTCACGGATTATGAAATCGACAAAGAACATGAGTTTATCAACTTGCACAAGGACATCTTTGATTTGGCCTTTAGGTTGCGCTAGAGATCTGTCTACAAGCTGTAATTTCACCGCAGTGGGCTTCATTAATCCTATTCCTAACTTCCTGAATATGGACAAAAGCATGAGATTAATACTAGCTCCTAGATCACATAAAGCTTTACATATATAATGATTTCCAAAGGAGCATGGGATTATGAAGCTTCTAGGGTCTTTCATTTTTGTGGCAACTTGTTTGTTAGCACAGCGCTGCACCCTTCTGTGAGTGTAATTGTCTCGATTTCGGATAACTTTTTCTTCTTAGATAACAACTCTTTCATATATTTCCCATAGTTGGGTATTTCACAAGAGAATCTACAAGAGGTATGTTAATATGTAATTGCTTCAAAGTAGAAACAAACTTTTGATAGTCCTTATCATGGTCTTTCTCTTAAGTCTTTGCGGAAATGGCAATGGTATGCTGTTAGTGGGTTATTATGGGATAACCGATTGCATCGACATAGGCAGTTACATCGACATTTTTGTTGGGCGAATTATAGGCATAGAAGTCACTATAGTTGGTTATTCCTCATTTATTTTTGCTTGATTCTCTTCAACTGCAATTTCTCCTTGTTGCGTTGGTTCTGACACATCAACATGTTTTTGGTTGGAATGTCTGCTTGGTTCAGTAGTTTGCTTCCCGCTTCGTAGTGTGATAGCCTTACAATGTTCCTTCCCCTTCCGTGTCGGATTCTCCGTATCATTAGGCAGAGTACTTGGTGACCTTGAACATAGGTTAGAAGCCAATTGTCCTAGCTGCGCTTCCAACGCACAAATAGAAGAGGAGTTACCTTGAACGACCACTTCAGTTCGTATAATATGCTCCCGCATCAGCGCTTCATGAGCAGTCATAGGATCTGATCTTTGTTGAGAAAACTATTACTGTTGTTGCTGAAGTTTGTTGTGGCTGTATTCGCACTTGTGGTTGCATCTAATTATGTGTCTGCATTTGATCAGAATGTGAATGTACCTGAGAATTCTGATTATAGTTTTGCTACTGATTGTTGTTGTAACTCCCTTGTCTATAACTCCCTTACTGTGAGGAATTTCCATATCTGTATGTGGAAGCATTCAGATTCCCCCAAGGTTGTTGAGCTCTATTATTATATGAGTTTCCATAAGAATCCCCTTTGATGTTGTTAACGTACAATGCATTTTCAACATTTGTGGGCAATCCTCGTAACTGTGGTTGTCACCACAAATTTCATAGGAAAATGTCAGGACTTACATTTGTTGGTTCACTTGAATAGGGGCAACGTCACTTGTCCCCTTCATGTTCTTTATAATATTAGCCAAAGAGGATACCTGCACACTGAAAGCTGAAATTGCATCTAATTCAAGAACACCAAGATTAGTTTTTACCTGAGCAGAATGAGAGATAGGGTATTGATAATCATTCTGTGCAATTCTCTCTGGAATTCATACAACTTTAGTGTAGGTGCAATCAAACAAGAGACCATTCACAGATGCGTCAACAAGATTTCTTGTCTGGGCATTCAGTCCATTATAAAAGATCTCGATCTGAGTCCCTTACTGAATTCCATGCATAGGGCAATATCTAAGCAGAGTCTTATAATGCTCCCATGTTGTGTGTAAGTTCTCATCATCTAGCTAATGATATGCTGTAATGTCATTTCGTAACTTTGCATTCATTTTCAGCGGGTCGAATCGTAAAATGAAATGTGTTGCTAGCACATTCCATGATGTAATGGATCCAGTCGGCAAACCCAATAACCATGTTCTCGCTCTTCCCTACATCGAATAACGGAATAATTGCATTTTTAAGGCAACATCAAGAACACCATGTTGACTAAAGGATGCACAAATAAGCAGAAATGATTTTAGATGTTCTCTTGCGTCTTCATGAGGTAAGCCCGCATATTGCCCATTTGAATTAAGCATTAGAAACATCACTAGTTTCAATGAAAAATTTCCAGCTTGTATAGCTGGCCTTACAACCCCTAGTTGTAAATCATCAAGGATAGGAACAACAAAATCCCTGATTGTCCTATTTTGCACTTATTCTTCTTGTGGAGGAGGTGGTATAATATTGACGAGTTGTGGCTGTACCGGAGGAACAACATTTTGTGGTAGCATGGTGGTAGGTGGTTGTTGTTGTTGCCAGCCATTTTCATTTGCTCTTGTTTTCTCCTCCTAAGTGTTCTCTTGAGTTCTAGATCAAATCTCGCAATATCCTTAGGATTTCTCTTTGTGGACATACAACACCTAAATAATTTTGAAAGAAATCAACAAAAGAAAATTAAACAAGTTAGTGAAAATTAGAGGGTAAGTAAGAAAGAATAATTGCAATTACAAAAATAAACATCAATAAACGTCAATTCCCCAACAACGGCGCCAAAACTTGATCGACCTATAACGTGACAACAGTTGTGCAATAGGACACACATCCATGCAAGTATAGTTGATAGATTGATTCTATCAGATATCGATACCACGAGGAATGGGTTCTTGATGCTTAAATGTCGAAACAATTAAAACTAAGATTAGATAAAATGCTAGTAAGGATGTCAACGTAATTAAATCAGATCTACACACTAAGACAGTCAAAATTGTCAATGTAATTATAAAAGTTAATTGTCAAAGCAACTGAAAAAAAATCAAATTTTTGTTGAAATGTTGAGAATTTAAATGCATGAAAGTAAAGTATGATCAAGTGCGTTGGAGTGGATCACTGATTTTACTAAGTCGTAACGCTAGATGCGTCAACAAGGTATTGTATAAACGAATTGTCACAGCAATAAGGCTCCAATGAAATCTTACCAATCACAGCTCTCTGTTTAATCGAGACTTAAGCGCCCACAATTACCACACCTCTCAGTCCTGGCAATGTTGTGCAATCAAGAACAAGTGACCAAAATCCCTTCTTGTCCCAAGCAACTCTCGCTGTCTTGCTTGTTAACCTAACTTGTCACCGCATCTCCTGATGTCGATTGACTGCAATTCCACTCCCGTGTTTAGTGCAGTTAAGTCCAAGAATAAGTAGATGAGAAGAATCAAATAAGAATCAAAGTAATCTAATACTGAAAGATATTCTCATATTCATTCAATTGTCAATAATAATTCATCAACATAAAGAGAGGGGTCAACAAATACGTCGAAGCTTACTATCCCTAGACCACTAGGACTATTCCTCAATCACTCATGTTGCTTTGCATCGAGCACTTCTCATCAAAAGTAGTTGCTCCTTCGCTCAATCAGCTCACTGTTCTCCAACATAAATCTTCAAAAACACAAAGTATTTGCAGAAATAATTCCTTCACCTCTTGATGTCTTTCTCCATCTTTTCTCATTTATTTATAATCTTCAAGAATTGTAGATCTCATCTCCTTTGAGATCCAGATCTATTTGCCGCTGTCAAAGTTTGTTACAATCCAGCTGTGCACTCACGTTGATCCGGTGTGTTCTTCATTAATCTGCAGATTGTCACCGCATTTCTGGGCGTGATCTACAATCTTTAATTGCGGTGACTTCGCGTGAAATTCCTACGTTGGTGCTTCTAGATGTGCTTTCAGCGTGAATTCACCCATACAAAGTAAAGATTTCTATGCGGTGACATCTCTAGCCGCAATTCAAGTTAAACTTGTGGCTGCATTCTTTAAATTCGTTCTAGCATCGATCTTCTGAGATGGATCCTTGCGCTGACAATTTCTACACACAATACATTGGTTGCATGTGGCAATATTAATGTACTAAAGAGATAAAACAACAATGAGTTAGAAAATATAAATACTAAGTATGAAATGCCTATTATGCATGCTAAATATGATACAAAAGAGACAACTAATACACAAATTTTGGGAGAAAATAAGTTTCATTTCTAATGCTATCAATGGCCCATCAACAATTAGGGAGTGGAAGTATGGTTATTTAATTATTATATACAAGGATTTTCAACGAATCAATTGTTTGGAAAAGAAAGAACGTGAAACAAACCCTAGGCCTGACAACCCTAGGAAGTTAATTACGTGGGAATTAATCCAAAATTGGTTATGATCATTTGTGAACACCTTTACCCCAAACCAATCTAGATTGTTACATTGGATGATAAGTAGTCTTTGTTAACTCGTTATGTTGGTGGAAAATCAGAAGATCCTACTAGGGTAGCGACTAGTTGATTGAAGAAAAATCCCCAAAATTGACAATTGAAGAACTCATACTGAAGATAGCTAATCCCTCATAAATCTATTTATCAAGTTTTCACATCTCTTTCCCTTGTTTCATTTCTTTTATTTTTATGTTCTTTAATTTAAACCCAAATTCTTCTATTTTATGTTTTGTACTTTCTTTGCAGGGATTTAAATTACTATATCTTCATCTCCCTTGGGTACGTGACCACCTCGAACATACTCCTGTTCGATATGAATTTTTGACTTTCGCAAGTATACGGGTCAAGTTGTAATATAATTTTTACAACAAAATACTTGGTAGTATTTTGAGGATCGTACCTAAAGGAGGCTTTAGCAATAGTGAATTGTATCCCTGTAAAGAAAAAAATTAATCAATACTATCTTAAAGATTATAGTATTATAGTAAAATAAGGAGTTGTTTTGGAAAGCATAAAAGAAAATAAATAAATAAAACAAATGAAAGAGATTGAGATTTTGAAAAATGACTTTAGGGAGATTAAGTCTCTTCGGTATGGAGTCTTCAATTATCGATTGTTGAGATTTTTCTTCAACCAACTAGTCATTACCCTAGCAGGATCTTCTGATCTTCCACCAACATAACAAGTCAATAGAGACTACTTATCACTAGATATCACAATGTAAACTACTTTGGGGAGAAGGTCTTCACAAATAAGAAATACCAATTTTGGGTTCATTCCCACCTAAATGACGTTCTAAGGTTGTCAGGCCTAGTGTTTGTTTCATGTTGTTCCTTTCCCAAACAGCTAATCCTATTGAAAATCCCTATTTATACAACATTAAAATTTACATACTTCCACTCCTTAATTCCCCGAAATGGAATTTAATTCTTCATGGTTTTCTTAATCATCATAAAAGTAATAATATATAAAAACATATAATTGAACAAATGAAATGAAAAAGAAACTTCAATTGTATTGGCAATCTGTCGGGAAATAATTTCACGATCATTTTTGTGAAGTTTTACAATCTTGTTTCTAAAGCGAAAATACAAAGTAAAAATAAAAAAACTAAGAAAAGGTGTGTAAAACCCTAGTGCTATAGGCCCTATTTATATAGCCTTGGCCGATCGTTTTCCTCAACCCTAGGTTAGCTACTGTTCTTCGTGTTTAAGTGGCTTTGTAAACACCAAAATGCCCTTCACTCGGTGCAAAAACTGCGTCCAGGGGTCGATGTCGGGACACATCAGGACCTCTGTTGCGATGAAGAGATCAGTCCTCTCATATGGTGTCATCATGCAGACGTTGTCACGACATAGCTTATGTATGTCACGATAGAGAAATCAGTCCCACGTTTCTTAAAGTTTGATCCCTTTGTTACGATGTAGAGTAGCCTATGTTGTAACATAGTGATCAGCTTCACATTTATTCAACTTTTGAAGGTCTCCTGCATGCTTACGAAGTATGTTAGCTAACCCTTAGGCCTCAATCGACCTTAAAGACACCTTTTCGCACTATCTATACACAATTTATTCAAATATGAAAACTACATTAAATCTTATAGAAATATAAAGAAAATGCTTAATTTCAAGCTCTTCAAAAGTGAAAACTAGATCAATTTGCAAGGTACAAAATCAACAGATCAATACAATCCTCAGAGTACTCATTACTTCGTTGAAACTATATTATAACTCGACTTGTATACTTTTGGAAGCCGAAAAACACACACCGAATGGGAGTACATTCAGAGGCAGTCAAGTTGTTGGCGCTATTACCGAGGAGGCAACGTCTTAATGATTTTTATTTCTACATTGTTACTTTGAATTATTAGGAAATTTTTAGGATATAGTTACGACTACTATTTAACAGTACTAAAAAATATTCACCTACAGAAAAACCACTGTCAACATTATAAAAATTGGGTGCCATGGATGATTACGACGACGAGGAACAAAATTATGACGATGATAGTTATGAGGATAAATTCTACGAGGATTTGGAGATACAGGAAAATTAGAGACTATTAATGCTCGAGTTGAGTCAACTTTGAGGAGAAACCCCAATCCGAATAAGATGGTAATAAATCTACTGAAAGACAATATGAAGAACCCGATCAAAAAGAACAAGAACAAGAGGAGAAGCCATTTATTTCTCAAGACAAGGAAATTGAAATTTCTGAGGAACCTATTAGCACAACTAGTGGGCATATTGATTAGTGTTTTTAAGTCACAGCAATGTGCAAGTGGACACACGTCGATGCAAGTATAGTTGATAGAACAATTCTATCGGATATCGATCCCATGAGGAATGGATTCTTGATGTTTAAATGTCGAAGCAACTAATACTACAATTAAATGTAATGTGAGTACTAATGCCAGTGCATTTATGTCAGATCTGCACACTAAAATAATCAAGAATGTCAATGCAATTAGAGTTAAACTTTAGAGGTTAAATGTCAGTGTACTGAAAATAAATCCAATTGTTTTGAGTGTTGAGTGCTGAATATTTAAATGCGTAAAATGTAAATATGATCAAGTGTAGAAGGGCAGAAATGGTTCACTGATTCTGCTAAATCACAATGCTGGATGCGTCGACAAGTTGAAATATAGATGGAATGTTGCTACAATGAAGTCCCTTTGAATTCTTACCAACAACAACTCTCTACTTAATCCCAACTTAAATATCCACAATCACTCCACCTCTCTGTGCGAGCAATGATGTGTATTCAAGAACTAGTAACTGGAGTTTGTCCCAGTCCCATGTAGCTCTAGCCAAACTTACTTGTTAACCCAACTTGTCACCGCATCTCTCGATGTCGGCGCATTGCAATTTCACTCTCGTACTTAGAGCGGTTAGCTCCAAGAATAAATAGATAAGCAGTGTAAAATAAGAATCAAAATGATTTAACATTAAAAGACACTCTCATATTCATTTAATATCATCAAAATCCATCATCGTTTAAGAAGAATTAAACAGTATAGCGAAGCTTACCATCTCTAGACTACTAAGCCTACTCCCTAATTGTTCCTCTTGCTCTGCATCAAGTACCTCTTATTAGAAGTGGTAGCAGAGATGCTTCATCAGCTCCCCAATTTCCAGCTCAAATCTCCAATTCACACAAAATTTTTAGAATTAAATCCCTTCACTCTTGATGATTTCTTCATCCTTTGTTCGTTTATTTATAACCTCCAAAATGTTGTAAGTTTCAGCCTTCATTTTCAAATTCAGATCTAGATCTTGCAGCTGTCAAAATTAGTTAGATTACAGCAGTGTACTCACGCAGTTCTAGTATGTTCTTCAAAGATCTACAGATTGTCGTTGTATCACTGGGCACATTTTGAAATCATAATTACAACGACATCTATGAAATTTTTGTGTTGGTCCTTCTAGCTGTGAATTCAGCTTAATTTTACTCATTCGATGTTCAGTTTCATTGCAGCACCATCTCTTGGTCACAATTTCCAGCTGATCTTGTGGTTGCATTCGTCTAGCATTAAGCTTCTAGACTGAGTTCCTGCGCTGACAATATTAAGATGCAATATATCGGTTGCTTGCATCGAAATTAGTACAAAAATAAATAAAAATAACAAGAATTTAAACTAAGTAACAATGAGTTGAAAAATATGGAAACTAAGTATAAAATGCTAATGATACAGGCTAAATGAAATGCAAAAGAGACAATTAAAACATTAAATTGGGGAGAAAATCTATGTCATTTGAAATACCATCACACCCCCAAACTTGAGTTTTTACTTGTCCTCAAGTAAACAAAAATTAACAAAATAATAATTAGAAATGTCAACACAATCATTATTCATACAACTTGAATTCTCTAAATTCCTAATGTTTAAATTGCATTCATAGAATAGAATGATGCGCTGACAATTTATAGGTATGAACAACTTAAAATTGCAACTTCATCAATGTTAGTATTATGCATTGAATCTTATCCTTCCTTGAACCATTTCAGCAATTTTTTTTTCAAGTGAATGAAAAATGTCATTGCATTACTCTACCTTTGTTCTTGGGTAGTAACGATGGGGTGTAACAAACCCCTAGCAGGCATGTAATTGCGCCGACACACACTCTTGCAATTACAACTTTTGGCTAGATGAGTTTTCTTTTCTAAGTCTGCAGCGGAGTCCTCTCCCCTAAAAGTCACAATACACTTTTATTAATACAATGTCATTGTAATGGTCAGTTAATTCAAGATTTAACACCAACACTATCCATCCATTACTGAAGCAATTTCAATTATTCATTCAAAAATAGCAGACTCATTATTCAATCATATTCATCCAATTTCCACATCAGCATTCAAACAATTCAAGAATTACACATCAAAATAAAAGTTGTGAGCACATTACCGTTGAAATTTTGTAATTTTTCATTAACTAAAGAAACAAAATAAAAGTCAAACATGAAGATGTATTTGCATTGACCATTCACATTATCTTCCCCCCAAATTTAATGTCTGCATTGTCCCCAATGCACTGACAATAGTTATACAGAAATAATAGAAATGCATCTACAATGCACTAAACTAAAAGGAATGTAGTGACAATTAAAATACAGGCACAATAAGAATGCATGAAAACTAACTAAAAAGAAATGTACAAAATTATTCAGCAGCAGCAAATGTAGAGGATGCTTTGGTTTTCTTCTTTTTTCTTTAGGCGCTCTCCCTCGTCATGGTGTTTCTTCTTTTTATTGTCCTTGTGCCTCCTTCGCTTTTTATCCTTTGATCCAATCGGCTCGGGGGATTGGTCCTCCACGACAGGTTGGGTGGCGGCCTCATCAGTTGTCACCTCTGATGGGTGGATTTCTGTGAGTGGTGCCACATAGGGCACAATAGACAGAGGATTCAGTTCCTCTACCTCGCCAGTGACAACCTCAGCCTAGCTCGTAGTAGGTAGAGCCTTATCTAAGTTAGATGCCCCCACAACATCCTCAACGATCATTGTTGGGGCATTAGATTCCTTCCCCTCCTGGCAGGTTCTTTTTCTTCTTTCTCTTCTTCCTTTCCTTCTTCTTCTTCTTCTTGATCCTTCTCCTTCAACAGATCCTCCCCCTGGTCAGCATCTTCTTCCACCTGCTGCTCAGGTTCAACTGGGCCAGTGTGGTTATAGTCCACTACGTCAACATCCTTCCCCATAATCGCTGCTTGTTCAGCCATATTTGCGCCCAGACTGTTGGAAAACTCAGCTTCAAATAAATGGGCGATGTGGCGATGATAATCGCCATCAGTCTGCAAGTGCCCGTCATCCTTCTCATCATCGAAAATATGAATATGGATTGGTACAGGTGTAGATGCAAGCCTACCTTTAAGAGTAAGTTGCTCGGAAGACGAGTACTTCATTGGGCGATAGATTGATGGGAGGTTGGGAAGTCTGGTAATGGAGTCTTACCGATCTGGCTCAATGCAGCGACAAGGGCTTCATTCCAGCCCTAGTGTAAGCATAAAACTTGTGGAGCCGAAAATTCATGTCGTCCACTACACTATTAGTGTTGATGGATCGAACGTCAATACGATCCAAGTGTAATTCCATCAAGGCCAGCTTGTTTACCATTTGGGACTCTGTCAGCGAATCAAGTTGGTCAACCTTCGTTTTACCCTTTCCGTTATCCCTTTTCTTAGAGGTTTCTTCGGCCACTGGTGTATCTTGGCCTCGTGTCATCCTCTCAACAAAGATATCGTTGATTGGGCCTTTGTTTTCCAAGACCTCCTCACCATCTTTGGGCACAACAAACTTGTGTTGACAAAGCAGCATAATGAGAGAGGGAAAAGGAAAGATACCAGTTTGCTTTCCTGTAGGATATCCGATCTGGGCTTGTATGAGCTCACCGATGTCGATGTGATAGTGGTGCAGAAAGGAATGTAGGAGACACATACGATCCAATGTGGCCATAGTGTTGTGGGTCGAAGGCATAACAAGACTGTTGATAAAATGAAACCATACCTTGCAAAAAATTGTAAGGTACCATCTTTGCATTGTATAGTTGTGAAATCCTTTGCCCGTCCATGCAACGCCATCGATGCAGAGAGCTTTCATCATCTGGGACATACAATCATTATCCAAATGATGCAAAAAGGGTGCATGATTTTCCACTTGTTTCGGAATCCTTAGCAGTACGTTGATCTGCATAGCGCTCCATGGAACAAGCCCCTCTTGTACAAAGACAAACTCCTACTCCTGATCCACCAGATTTGCATAAAACTCTCTAACTAATATAGGGGAGTACCCAGAAGGATGGTCGTAGAAATACTCCCACCTGAGATGGTTGATGGTACGATGAACTTGCTTTCCCAAAGTTTGGTATGGAAAAAGTTAGAGTCCCTGTTCAAGATGAATGTTGTGTTTTAACATGATATTATGGTAAAAGTGTTTGGCTGCAGTCGTTAGAAATATGACTGGGCCTGTGGATGAGGGTGGTTGTGTTATGGACGGAGCCACAGTAGAAGTAGTTGGGGTGTTCTTTGAAGGGGTTTTGGGAGTGTTTCTTAAAGCTCGGGTTTTTGCCATGGTGAGAAGAAATTCAAGAAGTTTTGTAGAAAAGGATTGCTTTGAGGTTAGAAAAGAAAATATGCGAACAATGGAGAAGATGAAATGAAGTAACAATGGCAGATGCGAAGAGAAAAGTAACTGCAAAGGAGAGGCTTTATAACCTAAGCATGATGATTGGAAAAATACAGGGAAAGTTGCGTCTTCAGCCATTAATTGCCAAGCTGTAGATCATACCGTTTTGATCTAACGAACCACGTTGTAGCAAGAGCAAGACTGTTCAGATTATGAGAGGTTTGGGACTACTGAGACCGAAAAATATTTCTTGGCTTTAGAAGGACTCCCTTTAATCCAAGAACGAGGATTCAAACCTTCCACGGTTCACTGCAAAGAGATCTGGACATTAGTTAAGTACCATCAATAGGAACAATTTTGTGTCACCCCAACAAGTAATGATGTTGTACCTATAGTTCAAGAGTTTTATGTGTCTCTAAAAAATGATATGATTAAAAGGGGTACCAGTAGATAGGTAACAGTAAGAGGGGAAGAGGTTCCTATTTTACCAGAGGATATCTGTGAGTATTATAATGTACCATATTATGAAAAAGATTTTCTAGATAGTGTGGACTCAGTCTTGTTTAAGAACATTAACATGGAAGAAGTTATTAATTTTTTGACACAAGGAAGAGGTTGTTGGAATTATAGACCAGACACAGGTTCTTCTTCTAACTTCAATCAAACTATTATGTTTCCTATTGCAAAAATGTGGATGTAGTTCTTGGCAACTCGAATTGCTCTAGCTTTAAACTTTTTTGATGTTAACACCTTTTGAGCTATCTTATTATATGATATCTTGTAGCGAAAGCAAAATTGTGTAGGTAGTTGGATTTACAGGGAGATGAAGCTTTGTATGCAAAGTTAGAAGAGTGGCCTTTTCTTCCCCCATTTAGTAACAACACTATGCAAAAAGGTGGGAATGCCAATGGACGAAAATGAACAATTCTTGAAGCCAATCGAAGCACTATCAAGGATTCTTTATACAAACAATTATGGAATGGAACCAACGAAGGAAGGAAAATATGGACGTACCAACTTCTCTTAAAACAAAGAATAAAGCTATAGTTCGAGGAGAATGTGCTAGCAACATGGAAGGTAAATTGGATGACATGATTCGATGGATGCAAGAAATAGGGCTAGTACTTACTACATTCGCAAAAATGCATGGACTTCGGGCTCCAAATTATCCCCCAAACATGTTCCCATTGGATTTAGTTCAAGGTGAGGAATGAGAGGAGGCTACTCAAGAATATCTGAGAAAGGAAGACGAGTATGAGGCTATGTTTGAGCTACAATATTCAACTCCTAAGGGACCAATCATTCGAATCCCAACAAAGCAACAAGGTTCACTCTCATAGAGAATATGTCTTTGGCAAGGGCAAGGCACCGATGACTCCACAACAAATGCATCCCTCGGATGATTTAGAGGAGGATTGACCATTTTAAATTTTTAGTTAAAGGACATTATTTTTATTTAAAAGACTTATAATTTGGGATGATTTGGATTTTGTTTTGAGACTTATTTACTAGTAGGAGTAGGAGTAGTATTAGATTTATTTTTGCATGTGTATTTCTTAATTTTTATGTAGGAACCCCATATGATAAAAGCACAACATTTGGAGCTATTCACGACAAAAGGAGAAGGAACCCACCATTAGTAGAGGAGCCTTTTACAATTAATCGGGTAACTTTATTCCTTACTTTTAAGGGCTACAAATTGAAGACAATGTGTTTTCTAAAGTGTGGGGGGTAACATAGGAATTTTTCATTATTTTTGCTTTGTTTTTCATTATTTTGTTTTTGTTTTTGCTTTTGTTGTGTGTTTGAGCTTGTAGAAATACAAGTGATTGGTTAGGAGCATGTACAATAGGTTGATTGTAACTTTTGTATAAATTTGGCATGATGATAAGTAATTTTTAAATTTTTGAGCATGAACTACTAAGTTCTATAGGTTATACTTAATTTAGGTAAAGAGATATTATTTGTACTAAATGACATGAATAATATGAGGAAACAAACATGCTAGTATATATGATAGATGGTAATTTTGGAATTATGTGATAAAATTGACATTTATGCGTATTGAGATGTTTAAGGATGACTTAAGGCATTGTTTGGTCATACTTAGAGCCAAAAAGCAAGCCTTATTCTAATTCTGCCAATTAGTACTCATATTTGAGCTTATTAACCCTTCTTGATGAACAAAATTACAAACCATAAAGCCTAAAAAAGTCAATTTTTGTGTGTACTCTTTTCTTTAGTCTGAATTTGCACGATTATAGAGGTATGGCCATATGTATTGATGGTAAGTAGAGAGTTTGTAAAATCAATGTGAAATATGAACTTTAGAATAGCTAGAAATATGAAAACAAGAAAAATCAAGAAGAAAAGAAGAGAGGAGTAGAAACAAACAAAGAAAAAAATCTTGAGTGAGAAAAAGCATGAAAAGTCACAAAGTGACGAAAGCAAAAAATAGAAATCTTGTTCAAGAAATATAGAATACTCGTAGGCTAGCTAAAAGGATTAGACCATATTAAGATTTCCTAAATGGAGAGGAAAGGAAGGTGAGAGAAGGAGAAATAAAGTGGAGAGAGGGAAAAGGATACTAAAGAGGGAAGAATAGGGAACAACACAATGTGCCAAACTATTTTCGTGTTTGTAACCTTTTGTGCTTAGTATTCTTTTTTAACTTCATACTTGTCCTAATCCTCAGAACGTTACAAGCCGAAAAGACCTATGTAACCTAAATGATCCTATGTATGAATAAATATCACATTACGTAGTTATATTATAACTATATATTGTACTAGGATAATTAAAGGACTTATATTAGTCATTGATGGAGTGACACAAATAAAATCTTTGTATTTGTATATTGTGTAACTTACTAAACTTAAATGTTTTTAGTCGAAAATGGTAGAATTACTTACTCATCATGTTAAAATTATTGGGAGATATATAATGCCTAAAAGTAGATGTTGCAAACTCGATGCTTGTATGATATATGCTCAAGCGTCTATGTTTTCTTTTTATCGTTTTTGCTTTTAGTTGCTTGAGGACGAACAATGACTTAAGTGTGGGAAAGTTTGATCTGTCATAATTTGACCTAACAGATTAAACTAGTTTTCGCATTTAGGAGCTTGAAATTAAGCATTTTCCTTAGGTTTATTTAGGATTTATTTCAATTTTCAGTTATTGTGTAAAAAATGTAAAAAGTGTAAAAATGTGTTTTTTATTAACTTTAGGGTCAAGTGAAGCCTAAAGGTTAGCTAATGAACTTTGTGAGTGTGAACAAGACTTTTAGAAGACAAACAAAAATGAAGTTGATCACCATGTCGTAACATAGACTGATCCATCTTGCAATGTAAGGACCAAACCTGCAGGATTCAGAAGTTATCTTCCATGTCCCGACACGGGCTTTGTGTGTCGCGACAACACTTGGAAAACATACCTAAGGAGCGGACTGCCTGCTACGTCGTAACACGGCTCCTATGTGTCACGACATTGACTCCTAAACATAGAAATAACACCAAGTAAAGGGCATTTCAATGTTTACAATGCAACTTTAACACAAAGAATGACATCTAACCTAGGGTTAAGGAAAACCACCGTCCAAAGGCTATAAATAGGGCCCTTTAGCATTTACATTTACACATCTCTTCCTTAGTTTAGTTCTTTCCTTTGTAATTTAGGTTTAGTCGTTCTTCATTTCTTTTGTTATTTCATTTCTGTTTTTTTGGGAAACAAGAATTGTAACTTTGCATAAACAATTATGGATTCTTCCCAATAGATTGCTATATAATTCTTGGTTTCTTTTCAACTTATATTTTCAATCTTAAATTTTCGTTCTTATTCACAGTATTGAATTTATGATGTTTAAGGAAACTATGAGGAACTAATCCCATTGTGGGGGATTAGGGAGTGGAAGTATGGCTATTTAATTATTGTATACAAGGATTTTCAACGGATCAATTGTTTGGAAAAGGAAGGATGTGAAACAAACCTTAAGCTTGACAACCCTAGGAAGTCATTTAGGTGGGAATTAACCAAAAATTGGTATTTCCCATTCATGAACACCTTTACCCCAAACCAAACTAGACTGTGACATTGAAAAAGAAGTAGTATTTGTTGACTCGTTATGTTGGTGGAAGATCAGAAGATCCTACTAGGGTAACAACTAGTTAATTGAAGAAAAATCCCCAAAACCAACGATTAAACAAACCATATTGAAGCAAGCTAATCTCCCATAAATCTATTTATCGAGTTCACATCTCTTTCCCTTGCTTCATTTCTTTTATTTTTTTGCTCTTTAATTTAAACCCAAATTCTTCTATTTTATTTTTCGTACTATAACCCTAAAAAGAGTACTAACTACTTATTTTCTTTACAGGGATTTAAATTATTATAGCTTCACCCCCCTTGGGTACGATCCTTAGAGTACTCATTACTTCGTTGTAACTATATTACAACTCGACCCGTTGTTGCGTGTAAAATAACATTGCTATAGCAATTGTGCAAGTGTACACGATGTTCAAGTAATAAAGTGATAAGTAGAGTATCGTACCCACAAAGAGATTGGTATTCGATAGAAATTTCTTAAACTACTGACAAAAGAGTTGTGCAAGCAAATAAAATGTAATAACAGATAGGTTTGTAATTGCATATTACATGTCATAACAAATGCAAAAACAATAAATGGATCAAACGAACAAGCAATGCATCAGATCTACTAAGTACTTATAAATCCTAGTTGAAATGATTAGCAAGATCTAAGTACAAAACTAAGTTGTGATCGCTAAACTTGGGATCTTTCAGATCTAAATTCCTAATCTACAAATTCTATAACAAATCTCTGCTTCTACAAATTTCCCAAAAAAACTAAGCAATGGCTTGTCCTGTCATAGCAACTTTTACGGTTAATCTACATTATAAATCTATAACATGAATTGTCCAAACAAAGACTTATCCCACTCTTAGTGAACGCGCTCTATCTCTAGAGTCACTTACAGGTATCTCTCGACTACTTGCTCACAACATCGAATTATGCTCCAGCAAATATGTCCTGCTTTCTGTCGAGATTATACAAATGCAAAACAAGAGCCTATGTTTAGGATTACTAGTTGACCACCCCCGAACATACTCCTATTCGGTGTAGATTTAGGCTTTCCGCAAGTATATGGGTTAGGTTATAAATATAGTGTGTTACAATGGAGCACTTGGTAGTATTTCGAGGATCATACCCAAATGAGGCGTAAGACGATAGTAAATCAAATCCCTGCAAAGAATAAAATTAACTAATACTTATTTTACGTATTATAGTACGAAGAATAAAGAGTGGATTTTTTAAAGCATAAAATAAAAGAGAAAATAAATATAAAATAAAAGAAAGATGATTAAGATATAAAAATTCTTATAAACGGCTTTGGGGAGATTAGGTCATTTCCGTATGAGTTCTTCAATTTTTGGGTTTTGGGGATTTTCCTCCAATCAACTAGGAACTACCCCAGTTGGATCTCTCGATTTTTCGTCGGTATAGCAAGTCAATAGATATTACTTATCGCTAGATGTCACAATCTAAATCGGTTTGGGGAAAAGGTGTTCATGAATGGGCAATACCAATTTTGGGTTCATTCCCACCTAAATGACTTTCTAGGGTTGTCAGGCCTAGTGTTTGTTCGATGTTCTTCCTTTTCCAAATAGTTGATCCAAAAAGGTAAAATCCCTGTAAAACAAAAATTAATTTTTCATACGTCCACTCCCTAATTCCCCAAAATGGAATTAATTTCTCATGGATTATTTGATCATCATTAAAAAAATATATGAAAACATATAATTGATGAAGAGAATGAAAAAGAAACTAGAATTGTATTACCAATTCGTTGAGAAAAATTCCTCGAACGTTTATGCGAGTTTTTACAATCTTGTTTCAAATGGAAATATAAAACAAAGCTAAAAACTAAGATCTAATGAATGGTGCGTAAAACCCTAGTGCTAAAGGCCCTATATATAGATTTGGACGATAGTTTTCCTCAACCGTAGATCAGTTGTCATTCCTCGTGTTTAAGTGGCATTGTGAGGACCAAAACACCTTAATTTGGTGTGAAATCCGTGTCCAGGGGTCAATGTCGTTACACACAGAAGTTGTGTCGCGACGCAGAAGACAATCCACTTCGTTAGGTAAATTTCCCAAGCGCTGTCGCGACTCATCATGCCCACGTCGCAAAATAGGAGCCAATTTTGACATTCTGCAGTTCTGGTCCCTTTGTTGTGACACAGGTCAGTCTGTGTCGTGACGTAGTGATTAGTTTCATATTCTTCGTCTTCTAAATGCTTAATGTATATGCACGAAGTTTGTTAGCTAACCCTTAGGCCTCAAACGACCTTAAAGACAACAATAAACACCTTTTTGCACTTTGTACACACTTTATTTCATAAAAGAAAACTAAACTGAATCTTAAAGAAACAAAGTGAAAACACTTTATTTCAAGCTCTTCAAGTGTGAAAAATAGTTCAATCAGCTAGGTATGAAACCGACAGATCAAACTCCCCCACACTTAAGTCTTTGCTTGTCCTCAAGCAAACAAAACAAGAAAAGCAAGGAAAATGAAGAGCACGAGTTCATAGCTATACAAAGACTGGCTTGTAGCATGTAGTCTAGGCATCATATATTTGTTAATAACTTTGACATGATAATTAAGCAACTTTACCATTTTTTATTAGAAACAATATAAGTTCAGCAAGTTATAGGAAATAGAAATATTAAGGTTTTATCAATATGCATCCATCAATTCCAAATATAAATACTTTAGTTATCCTAGTACAATACAGATAACCATAATGAGATCATCTAATTTTCATATCTATTCATGCATAGAGTTGTTTAAGTCACATAGGGCTTTTCGGCTTGTAACGTGTTGAGGCTTAGGATAGGTATGAATTCCAAAGAACAGTTAAGCACAAAAGGTTAAAAACACGAAAATAGTTTGGATCATTGTATTGTTCCCTATTCTTCCCCACTCCATCTCACCCCCTTATTTCTCATTCTTTCACCATCCTTTTTACTCCATTTTAGGAACTCTCAATATAAAGCAATCCCCTTAGCTAGCCTATGAGTATTCTTTTTCCTTTTGTTTCTTGAGTAAGGTTCTCTTTTTCTTCGTTTCAGTGACTTTATAATTTTGTCACTATTCACATGTTTTCTTACTCATGATTCTTTTGTTTCTACTCATTTTTCTTTTCTTTTTGATTTTTCCTTATTTCTCTCTTTTTGACTAAACTGAAGTTCATACATTATATTGACTTTCCCATTTTACTTTGTAACCTCCACCTTAATGTATCTACTTACCCTCAATACTAATGGCCATACATCTATTTCCATGCAACACAAGGCTCAAAGAAAACGGATATATACGAATTATCATTTAAGGCTTAAGAGGCTTATAATGTGGCTCATCAAGAATGTGTCATACGAATCAAAGATGGGTACTAATTTGAAATTCAGAACAGGGTTTGGATTTTTAGCTCTAAGTGTGTCCAAACAATTTCTTAGGTCATCCCTAAACACCTAAATATGCACAAATATCAATTTCATCACATACACTCAAAATTATCGTCTATAATATATACTAGCATGTTCTTTTCCTTATATTTCGCACATCATTTTGTATCAATAATGCCTTTCTATTTATACTTAATTTAACTTATAGAACTCAAAAGTTTCATGCTCAAAAATGTAAAAATTCCTTATCATCATGCTAAATTTATCAATAAAATAAAATCAACCTATTATACATGTTTCTTACCAATCACTTGTATTTCTACAAGCTCAAGCACACATCAATAATAAAAACTATATGCCAAAAATTCCTATGTTACCCCCCACACTTTAGAAAACACATTGTCCTCAATGTGTAGTCCCTTCAAATAATAAAGGAAAGAAGTTACCCAATTTATCGTGAAGGTTTTCTTCTTCTTATGGTGGTTGTCCTTCTCCTCTAGGCATTAATGCTTGCAATTGTTGTGTCTTCCATAATGTGAGGTTTCTACAAAAAGAATTAAAGCATGTATACCAAAATAAATTCTAATCCTACACCTACGAATTATATAAGTTCAAATAAAAAATAAAAAATTATCCAAAATTACAAACTTGAATTGTCTTAAAACAACTATTCCTCCTCATTTATTTCTTCTTCCTCCTTATCATTATCACTCCCTACTTTCGATTCTTCCTCATCATGTTCCTCATCCATCTCCCCAAACATGTCTGTAATGTAGTTAGGGACCCTAGGGTTATGTTGTCGAGCAACCTCTTGGAATATCGATCCCAATTCGTGCATCCATTGGATCATTCAATCCATCTTTGCATGACTCTCTTAACCAACTTCTTGTTGGGCTGTTGCCATCATTTGTGTGGGTGTTAGTGTGACCGTCAAATATCGTGATTTCTTCTTCCCCTCTCTTATTTATTTAGCACGAAGCTCTTCGTATTGTTGGAAGAGTGTCATCAATGAAACTTTTCGACAGCTTCAAAATTTGTTCAGTGGATGTCATGGGCACTCCTACCCTCTTGCACAAAGCTGTGATTAGGTGAGGAAAGAAAATCCCCACCTTTTGGCTTCTTACACAACGACTCATGTCTTGGTAGATCTATTTTCCTATACAAACCTGCTTTTTCTACAATATTGCAAATAACAAGACTGCTCGAAAAGCATTAACATTAGAAACATTTAAAGCAGGTATTATTCGCGTGCAAATAAATTGAATCCACATTTTAGCTTCAAGAAACATGATGCCTTTATTAAATGATGTGGGAATGCTAATGCTTGGCCTAAATTTTCATTCCCCCCTTCCTTCAGTCAGATAAGTAATTACTTCATGCTATCACTAAAGAATTCTAAGTCAACTTGATCTAAGAAATCCTATTCATAATAAGGAGCATTAAAAAAATTACAAATTATTTTGGGGTTACCTTAACACTGATCCCTCTAATTATTGAGGTTTCCCAATTAACTTCGTCCCTAGTCCTAGAAATATGATCTTTTACGGTAGCATAAAATTCTTGGACTATAGGGATAATAGCAGGTTTTGTGGAGATTGTCCAAAAACGTTCCCATCTATGGTACCTAACTAAAAGTCATATTTCCATGCACAAAACCATCAATGGTTCAAAACCCCTTTCTTGAATGAAGGTTTTTCCTTGAAGTTCATTAAAATATTTTTTTACATTCATATTTAGAAAATTCGAAAGATTTGTACCTAATGATAGTTTTGATTCTACAGTATGTCTAACGTTTCTAAGAGGCATTCTAATAATAGAGATATAAGAGTAGGAACTTTAAACCTGGATGCTCCCCTTTACTTGGAAACTTGAAAAGTTAAGAGAAGAATAGAGAAAGTAAAGGATTCCTAAGTTTTTTTATGAGTTAGAATAAAATAGAGTGAGTTAGAATGTTGTTTTAATATTTATAGGGGTTAAAGTTTAGGGTTTTAGGGTGCAAAAATTTGAAAAAAATAAGCCATTAGCTATCGAAATGCGCAGTCGAGCCGGGTCGATTCTGTAAAAATTACAGTCGATGTTGCGACATAAGGAGTCTTTATCGTGATAAGCCATTCAGTTTCCCTTGGTCACGGCGATTTTGGATCCTTATCATGACATCCTCCTCAGTCCCGATTTGTTGAATTTGTACATTTTTCGCGACAAGGGAAGGTCCATTCGCGACGTCGGCTTCAGTCCTGCTGTTTCCTAAATCTGTCACCTTTGTTACGACATAACTGATAGTGTGTCACAACATACCCCTATTTTCTATTAAACACTACAATAAAAACATGTTAGAATAATATACAATAATATACATAAGTTAGTACCACCGATTTTCCTCTAAGTCTTACTACCAGACTCATTCGGTATGCTTACCCTTACAGAGCGAATCCAACTTTGTTTGCCTTTAGTCCACTTCTCATTAGATCTTCCTCCCTCCTTCAATCTATCCCTTTCTTTAAATCTATTAATTCTTTCTTTGTTCATAAAAGGGTTTCGATTGTGCCCTTCTCCTTTATTCATCTCAAGCAAATGGAAGCGCTCATTGTACTCCCTGGCTTTATCACTTTTATCCCTACATTTGAAGGTTTCAACTTCACCATTGATTTGCATAGTAAGCTCGTTATTATTTAAATCGATGGTGGATCGAGATGTTACTAAGAATGGACTACCTAGCAAGATGGGGATATTTCTATCCTCTTCAAAACTAACATAACAAAGTTTGTAGAGATTATGAAACTCCGTACCTGGACTAAGATGTTCTCTAAAATTCCCCTTGATCGTACAGATGACTGATCAGTTAGTTTTAGAGTAACTTGGGTATTCTTAAGATCACCACTCCCAAGCTTCTCGAATACTGATAAAGGCATTAGATTTATACTTGCACCGAGATCGTACAGAGCCTTGTTAAACTGAAGATTTTAGATTTTGATTGGAATGGTGAAACTACTGTGATTCTTCAATTTTTGGAGAATTGGATTGGAGATAACAGCACTGTAGGATGCGTTTGCCTCCACTTGCTTGCTTACCTTGATTTTTCGACACCTTGTCATAATCTCCTTTAAGAATTTGGCGTACTTGGGTACCTTTTCAATTAATTCAATAAACGGTAGGTATTCAAGGACTTGAAAAGGTTGAGGAAACTTAGAAAATCATCTTCATCTTATCGCTTCTTTTCTTCTTACCTTTTCGAGAAGGGGATTGAGGTGTTGTTTTCTTCTTTAGGCGCATCTTCCTTTATTTCTAGTGCCTCTTTTGTTGGTACCTCTTTTGGTTTGATGACTTTAGTGTCATCGTCAGAAGGGATGTCTATAATCCTATGAGATTAAGTACGCTTTATTAGGTCGTTCTGGGCTACTCAGTACTTTACCGACCTTAATTCGATCACCTTAACCTACTCTTTCCCTTCTCTTCGGGGATTATTCTTAGTGTTGCTAGGGATCCTTGAACCAATTTGTCTTGAAAGATCACTCACCATGCTCATCATTTGATCCATTTGTTCCTCTAGCTTCACCATAGATCTGGCGGTATTAGTACAATCAGATTGAACTTGTTTTATATCCACCCTCATAAAGTGCATCTCCCCTTTAATTTTCTCCAACCTTTGACCACATGCAGTATGGTCACCTTGGCTTGCTTTTTCTGGCTGTCTGTGTAAAAATGGTGGTTGATAACTAGGGTTTCTAGCTTGTGCGTTACTATTACTGTTTCCCCCTTGGCCTCCTCCTCATCTAAAGTTGGGGTGATCTTTCCATCCCAGGTTATAAGTATTCGAATATGGATTTCAACTACTTACGTAATTGGCCTCCTCTGGATTGACGAGATAATGGTAAAGAGGCTTATTTCTCCATGGGATGGTTGTGCCCCTATAGCAAACTCGATTTAGTTTAGTCTCTCCAACAGTTACTGGTATTTCTCTCTTCTTGTATCATCTTTACTGAAGCGGGTTTTTACCAATAAGTGAACCTTTTAATAAGCCTCTAGTAAGAGTTCATCGTCATATTCTCTATTATCCCATAAGCATCATTATACGTTCGGTTCATTAGGGCTCCTCCTTTTGCACCACTTAAAGTAGATCTAACGAATACAACCAACCCATTGTAGAAAGTTTGTAGTTGCATCCATTCCGACATACCGTGATTAGGAAATTTTCATACTAATGTTTTAAACTATTCCCATGTTTCGTTGATCCCTTCACTCTCAAATTTTCGGAAGGTTGACAATTCTCTCATTAGTTGGATCGCTTTTCCCATAGGAAAATATTTTTGCAAAAATTTCCCTACCAGATCATCCTAAGTTATGATAGATCCAGGTACCTACGCATCTAGCCATGAAAAAGCATTATCTATTAGTGAAAAGGGAAATAGTCTCAAACGAATGGCATTGTCAGTAATACCATTAAACCTGAAAGCATCGCATAATTGTAATAATCGTTTAAAATGTAAATTGGGATTTTAGCCATTGTCCCTATAAATTGTAAGTTGTTTTGAATCATTTGAATCATACCTAGTTTTACTTCAAAATTATTAGCGGCAATAGTAGGTCTAGCGATACTCCCTTGAGTTAGATCTAGAGTTGGTAAGAAGTACTCCCTTAAAGTTCTTTGTGCTTCTGCCATTGGTTTGTTTGCAGGGAGTTGCGGAGGTATATGAGCGTGTTCTACGTTGATAGTAAGATCTTCTATTGAATCAACTCTTTCTTCTCTTTCCTTCGATGGTGGGTTTTGCATCGCCTATTAGGTTATGTGATTACATCTAATTAATTATTCAGGGTTAGAAATAGGTTCAACCAAGTTTCCTTGGCTTCTAGTAATAAACCAAAATCAAATAAAAAGTAAAGAAAACGAAATACGAAAAATAAATAAATAAAATGAAATTATATCTATAACCCAAAATTTTTCTAATTACTTTATTAGCAATGGAAGAATAAAATTTACTAAAGCATTGTCTCCCCGACAACATCGCCAACAACTTGACCACCTCGAACGTACTCTCGTTCGATGTAGATTTAGGCTTTCCGCAAGTATACGGGTCAAGTTGTAAATATAGTGTGTTACAACGAAACACTTGGTAGTATTCCAAGAATCGTACCCAAAGGAGGCGTAAGACAATAGTAAATCAAATCCCTGCAAAGAATAAAATTAATTAATACTTATTTTAGGTATTATAGTACGAAGAATAAAGAGGGGATTTTTGAGAGCATAAAATAAAATAGAAAATAAAAGCAAGATGATTGAGATGTAGAAATTCTTATAAACGGCTTTGAGGAGATTAGGTCATATTCGTATGAGTTCTTCAATTGTTGGGTTTTCCAGATTTTCCTCCAATTAACTAGTCACTACCCCAGTTGGATCACTTGATCTTCCATCGGCATAGCAACTCAATAGAGATTACTGATCGCTAGATGTCACAATCTAAACCAGTTTGGAGAAAAGGTGTTCATGGATGGGCAATACAAATTTTGGGTTCATTCCCACCTAAATGACTTTCTAGGGTTTCCAAGTCTAGTGTTTGTTCGGAGTCTTTCCTTACCCCAATAGTTAATTCGAAAGGTAAAATCTCTGTAAAACAAAAATTAATTATTCATACATCCACTTCCTAATTCCCTAAAATGGAATTAGTTACTCATGATTTCTTTGATCATCATTCAAACAATATATGAAAACATATATATGAAGAAGAGAATGGAAAAGAAACTAGAATTGTATTAACAATCTGTCAAAAAAAAAGTCCTCGAACATTTATGTGAGTTTTTACAATCCCGTTTCAAACGAAAATATAAAAAAAGCTAAAAACTAAAATCTAATGAATGGTGTGTAAAACCCTAGTCTAAAGGCCCTAGTTATAGCTTTGGATAGTCATTTTCCTCAACTCTAGGTCAGCTATTGTTCCTCATGTTTAAGTGGCATTGTGGAGGCCAAACGCCCTTAATTTGGTGTGAAAACTATGTCAAAGCCCAATGTCGTGACACACAAGAGTCTTGTCATGATGTAGAAGACAGTCTGCTTCTTTAGGCAAATTTCCCAAGCGTTGTCGCGACACATCATGCCCACATCGTGACATAGGAGGCAGTTTTGACGTTCTGCAGTTCTGGCCCTTTGTTGCAACACAAGTCAGTTTGTGTTGTGACATAGTGATCAGTTTCATATTCGTTCATCTTCTAAATGCTTCATGTATATTCACGAAGTTCATTAGCTAACCCTTAGGTCTCAAACGACCTTAAGGACAACAATAAGCACCTTTTTGCACTTTGTACATACTTTATTTCATAAAAGAAAGCTAAACTGAATCTTAAAGAAATAAACAAAAACATTTGATTTCAAGCTCTTCAAGTGTGAAAAATAGTTCAATTTGATAGATATGAAATCGGAAGATTACTAGCACGTAGAATTAAGAACAAAGAACATGACACAAGTGAAGAAATTCATTAGAAGAATATTTTCATAACATTAATAAAAACAAATTAAAGGATATAAAAACATCCAACCCTCGAATGGTTACTTAAAGGGCACAAAATATTGTTTTAACATATCAACATTCATATTTAGAAATCAAGAGTTCTCCCATTGAGACCCAAAAAGAACATCAAGCTCGCTGCTAGATTTTGCTCCGCATTGCCACTACAACATATCTTTGCTCAAATGGTTAGCGATGGCTTCATCGAGGCTCCACTCCCAGCATTGGCTGTCAAATTTGCCTCTACACTTCCAATCTACTGTGTGATTCTCTTTATTCTTCTCTTCTTAGAGTATTTTGCTCTAGCACTTAGCCTTTGTATTGCTTGATTCGATTTTGATTTCTTCTCCCAAGTGCTGCTTTTATAAGAGCTTTGTCACATATTTCACATTGTCAGATTTGAATTCTAGGGGCCTTCTAGTGTCATCCTCGATTCTTCTAGTACAGATCTACCATGAAATCGGCTTGTTGTAGCAGAATCTTTCGAGCCTGGTATTGCCAAAACATTTAGTGACAACATCTTTTTACTGCTTTCGTTCCCCAACAATCCTTCATTATTGGGTCTCGTACTCCATCTTCATCATCTCACAACACACACCAACAAGCGTAATATTGCTACAACAAAAGGGTAAAATATATGAAATTTGTCGCTTAAGCTCAATACAACTCCAATGACAAAAATACATAAAACCACTACTAATGTTGTAACAAATTTAGTTAAGAACAAACAAAAAGCTTCAGCAACAGTTTGTTTTAAAACTCTTTTTCAAAAGTTATCACCAGTATACTTGCAAAAGCCTAAAAATACACATCGAACGACAATACGTTCGGAGGAGGTCAACCACTTGCATCATCAAATATGCCCTTAACCAAATTAAAATCGAGCACACTTGTCTTGCTCCTCAGCCAGTATACTAGGAGCATATCGACTAAGCCTCATAAACTCGACCTCTTACTCAGCCACGGTCATGTCGCCCTGCCTCAGCTCTATAAACTCTAGGTGTTTGGCCTCAATGTACCTCGCGCCCACGTACTTCTTCTGGAAAGCCTCTATAAAATAGTCTCATGTCAACCTCTCAGCTTGAGTACCTCTTACAATAGTCCCAAATAATATGATAACAAAATAGTTTGGACACCACAAAATAATATTCACTGAATGATAAAATAGTCGAAAAAATCGAGAGAACCTCCGAGTACCAAGTCACCTAAGTCCAAATATATATGTAAAAGGAACTTAGGGGGAATGAGCTGAAGAGACCAGTGTGTCTCTAAAGTGCAAGTAATCACAACACAATATCATAAAGATTTTCATAAAACATTTTAAAAAGGCACGCAAAATATCACAACTCAGATGTAATAAAATCACATAAAAAAAGCAATGCACCCAATCACCAGCACACCATCACAGTGGACAAGTTCCCTAGAACCTCTCCCCATCCAATCGTCATCAATCATAATGTTTTACTATCAACCATTTAAAAGGGTGATAACCATATCTTCCCCCATACAACCCAACCCATGAACACATAATGGCATGATGTCACAATAATCTCAATCGCAACACAATCTCATGGTATTACATCAAAGTACACATGATATTCAGAATATCCACAATCTGATAGACATGCATGGAAAATCAACATGCGATACACAACATCAAGTAATAATCTCACAGATATCTCAACATAGAATAACATCACACAACAAACATATAACACAAACAGAAACACACAGCGAATATGTAGCATGGACAAAAACACACCTCAAGCGGGTAGAAGCTCTAACGTCGCGAAGAACGTCTCCCATGCTCAGCTCTAACTCTGAGTCTAGCTGAATTAAAACTTACGATAATAAACTATACATTAAAACTATGATTGTGCGATTAGAGAGAAATGGTAGATACAACACAAAATCGAATAACAAATACTCACGTGTAACTATAGGAGCTTGTGTAGGGGCAGTCTACACAAGTGAAGGAGAAGGAGGTAACTCGTCAGCCTCAAAATCGTGATCACTTATACACACAATATCTCAAGTCAATTCCCTTATTCCACTTTCTTAGAAATTACTAAGTACAAAAAGTTACAAATAACTAAAACGGGGCTTTCAGGTTCGAATTTGATGAAACATGCTACGAATTCGGAATCGAGACATCGAAAAATGGCAAGATAAGGTTTTTTCAAAAAAGTCAACGATTAACAATCAAATTCAATAATCAATGCTCAATGATCGATGGTTTGTTCAATGGTCAATGGTCAACGATCAATGGTTCGGGTCGAGTCAACGGTTTGGTCAACAAGTCGGGTAAGGTCAACGAGTTGGGTCGGGTTAGGTCAAAGCTTAGGTCACTTGATTTGGGTCAGATTTTAGGTCATAAATTTGGGCTTTTAAGTCGATTTGGGCTCAAGGTTGGGTCAAAAAGCAATTGGTATTAGGTCACAAAGTGGGCCTTGGTTTGAATCATAACTTGGGCTTGCCTCTAGTAGCCCAACACCTACACATAGCAATAAAAAAAATCTAGGGTTTCCATAACCCTTTTAATGGCGTCGATCACCACTACCTTGACGAGCGGCGTATGCTTATTGGTGACGAAATGAAAAGGCCACAAGCAATGCAACAACTCCCACGTGAGGCTTACCACGCTTAGAACGATGTATAAGTGGTGGAACACGATAGGGAGAACAAAAGTCGAACGACTTCCACGTTCTCACAAACGATAACTGCGAGGGAGAGTTTGAAGGTCGAGGTTTGTTCACGAGGTGACAAGGATCACTTTGGTGACAACAGTACGATCCACGGACGACGAGAGGATAGTGGTCAACGATCAATCGAAAAAGGAGAAAAAGAAAGGGAAGAGAGAAAATTCGGCTTTAGAAAAAAATCAAATGGAGGATTAAGAGTTGGAAAAGAGAATGAAAAAGGATTTTAAACTAAGGAAAATGGGTAAATTGCACCTAAAGCTTCAAAAAAATTAGGGTTTTCTTACTAGCCCCAAACTTTCACCGAAGACTCAATTTAGTCCGTAAGCATTCAAATTAGACACAAAACTTTAAACAAATCTCAATTACATCCCCAAAGTTCACTAAAATTTTAATTCAATCCCTTGCCAAAATAGGGTTTTTCAATTGGGGAAAATTAGGTTGTTACAGTATCTTGCTTTGAGCTCTTCAAGTTCACTGAACCACCATTAAGGTAAAACACAAAGCCTGATTACGATCGAGAATCATCCTTATCAGTTTGGAAGATAGCATCAGTGTAATATTTTCTTACACTTAGCTCTTCCTCACCTCCATATATAAGGAATGCATCTTTAGTTCTTCTCAAGTACTTATGGATGTTTTTAACTACCACCCAATGACCTTCTCCGGGATCTACTTGGTATCGACTTGTCATGCTTAAAGCATACGACACATCTAGACGAGTACGTAGCATGGCATACATGATAAACCCTATAGCCAAAGCATATGGAATCTTACTCATGTGTTCTATCTCTTGTAAAGTTGAAGGACATATTTCCTTTGAGAGAGAAGCACCATGTCTTATAGGTAGGAATCCTCTCTTAGATTCTTCCATACTGAATCTTTTCAATAATTTATCTATGTGTGTACTTTGGCTTAGACCTAGGAGTCGTCTTGATCTATATCTATAAATCTTGACTCCTAAGATGTAAGTAGCTTCGCCCCAAGTCTTTCATAGAAAAATAACTTCCTAACCAAGTATTAATAGACTGTAAGGTAGGTATGTCATTTCCTATGATAAGTATGTCATCCACAAACAAAACCAAGAATGTGATAATGCTCCCACTAACTTTCTTGAAAACACAAGGCTCATCTTAATTTTTGATAAAACCAAACTATTTGATTGCATCATTAAAATGAAGATTCCAACTTCGACAAGCTTGCTTTAATCCATAAATGGATCTTTGTAGCTTGCATATTTTTTTAGCATCTTTTGGATCCACAAAACCTTCATGTTGTGTCATGTACACATCCTCTTCACGTTTTCCATTAAGGAAAGCGGTTTTGACGTCCATTTTCCAAATTTCATAATCATGAAATGTAGCTATTACAAGTAAGATTTGGATGGATTTAAACATAGTAACAGGACAAAAGGTTTCGTCATAGACTATACCATGAACTTGGTAAAAACCTTTAACGACTAATCGCCCTTTGTATGTTTGTATGTTATCATCCATATTGGTTTTCTTTTTGAAAACCCACTTGCACCCTATGGGTTTAAACCCTTCAGGTGGGTCAACTAAGGTCTATACTTTGTTTTCTGACATGGAATCCATCTCAGACCTCATAGCTTCAAGCCATTTCTTAGAGTTTCAGCTCGCCACTTCTTCTTAATTAGTCCTAGGCTCATCTTGATCCATAAGAAGAACATCACCATATGTTGTAACGAGAAAATCATATCTCTCAAGTGCATGGCATTCTTTTAAATATTTGAGCGCTAGTTGTGTTTCTACAGCAGTTATTTTTGTTCCTCAATTTCTTGTGGAACCTACTATTATTTTATCTTTGGTTTAGTGGTATTTTGTGGTTCCTAAATTTCTTCAAGTTCAATATTTCTCTCCTTTCCTTTTCTAGAGACAAATTCTCTTTCTAGGAAGACACTAGTTCGAGCAACAAACACTTTGGGATGTTTCCAGGTCCACATCTCATATGGGGTATTTTGAATCGATTTAGATGGAACACGGTTCAATGTGAAAGCAATTGTCTCAAGTGCATGTCCCCAAAAGGAAGTCGATAGATCAGCATGACTCATCATTGATCGAACCATTTCTAGCAGACTTCAATTTCTTCTCTCAGAAACTCCATTCCATTAAGGAGTACCAAGAAGTGTAAGTCATGAGACTATCCCACATTCCTTTAAAAGATCATCAAACTCTAAGCTAAAGAATTCTTCACCTCGATCTGATCGAAGTGTCTTGATAGTTTTTCCTTGTTGATTTTGTACTTCAATTTTTAATTCATTAAACTTTTCAAGTGCTTCAGACTTGTGGCACGTGAGATAAACATATCCATATCTACTAAAATCATCAGTGAAAGTAATGAAGTACTTAAATCCACCTTTGGTTTGTGTATTCATTGGTCCACATACATCAGTATGTATTAGGCCCAATAAATCGCCAGCTCACTCACTTTAACCAGTAAAAGGAGTTTTAGTCATTTTTCCCAATAAGCAAGATTCACATACTTCAATTTGCTCAAAAACAAATGAATCCAAGAAACCATCTTTATAGAGTTTCGATATGCATTTCTCACTTATGTGGCCCAAACGAATATGCAAAATATAAGTTTGATTTTAGTCATTTATTTTAGATTTTTTAGTATTTATGTTGTAAATGGGATTAACTTGATCAAAAATATAATGGCCATTCACCAATTGTTTCGAACCATAGAAAACATTATTGAGATAAAAGGAACAAGAATTGTTCTTAATTATTATCCCAAAACCAATTTTGTCCAAACAAGAAATTAAAATAATGTTCTTAGTCAAACTGAGCGCAAAATAACAATCCTCTAAACATAAAACAAGTCAACTAGGAAAAGAAAAAGTATATGTTCCTACAGCTAATGCAGCAACTCTTACTCCATTTCCATCTCGTAGGGCCATAACTCCTCTAGCCAGAGTCTTACTCCTTTGCAGTCCCTATACAAAAGTACAAATATGAGAACCATAACCAGTATTTAATACCCAAGTAGTAGTTAATAAATTAATATCAATAACATAAATACCTGAAGTAAACGCTCCACTTGCTTTGGCCTTCTTGACTTCCTCAAGATAGACAGGGCAATTCCTTTTCCAATGTCCAATCATACCACAATGGAAGCAGTTTCCTTCCTAAGCCACCCCTATTTTAGGCTTCAGTGTAACCTTTCCTTTTTCAGATTTGGCCTTGTCTTTGACCTTGGGCTTTGGCTTAGCTTTAGCTTTGCCCTTACCCTTGTTATTACGGACCATCAGAATGGGCTTCCGTCTAGCCTTTTGCATGTTACCTTTAGTAGTTCACAACATGTTGAGTAATTGTGGCAAAGTCTTGTCGATTTCATTCATATTGAAATTGAGGACAAATTGGCTATAGTTATCAGGTAATGATTACAGAATAACATCAGTGGCTAGCGCTTGGGTCAGTGGAAATCCAAGTTTAGACAAGCTTTCAATATATTCTATCATCTTAAGAACATGAGGCCCTACTGGCTTCCTTCTATTAGATTACATTGGAAAAGGGCCTTAGAAGTATCAAACATCTCCTGTCGCACTTGCCCTTGATAAATTTCTTTCAGGTGCTCGATCATATCATAAGCATTCATGTCCTTCTATTGCTTCTGAAGCTTAGGATTCATAATGGCAAGCATAAGACATCCAACATCTACCATGTTCGAGATACTACTTGTAAACATCTTTATCAGCCCTCGAGGCATTAATAGGTGGTTCATTTGTAAAGGTTTGTTCAATGACATATAATTTCCACTCTTGTTTAAGGACAATCCTCAAATTACGAAACTGATCAAGGAAATTCAAACCATTCAATTTGTCCTTCTTAAGGATCGATCGTAATGAAAGTGAATTTGTGTTTATAGCCATAATATATCTACAATAATGAAATATGTGAGTGAGTAAATTTACCAAGTTTATATTTAATCTTTAAAAGGACTTTATTAAATAATGCTTTCACTATTTTATTCAAAATTAATAACCCTCGTATTCTAATTTCAAAAAGACTTTCTCAAAAGTTTTTCTAGTAGGTAAGGATCCATATTTCACCACCTCTTAAGTCAATTTTAGCTTTACTCTCAAGATTATGGTTATCTAAGTAAGAAACACTTGCTAATTAGATCACATGTAACTCTTAAATATTTGGTGAACAACTCTTGTTCTAAATCATCTTATGATTTATCCAAATTACTTGCCTCCAAGCTTCTAATCCTATTATAGTAACCTAGTTTAGTCAATAACCAATGTTTTATCAAGCGAATATCACTTGCTTATTCTTTGTGTTTAACCAATATATATACTAGTACTTCGCTTTATCATAACCTACTTAGTATCGATCGAGGCCTTAACGAGGGCAATTATTGGAAGGCAAAGTCGACTTAATATTTTGATTGAGGGAATTTTACTAAGGTTGCATCTCACCAATTATGGTCTACTTTAGTCCATTTAGTCCTTTAATTGATCTCATCAATTAATGGTGTTTATTGTTATCAAAATTTTAACATACTTAAAATTTGACATGTTTTAGACATCCATAGCATCTCATACATGAATAAGTAAAGCAATAAATAAATGCAATAGTTATAGCCCATAAACTAGGGTGGTTCGTCCAAAGCCAATAAGAGAACCAAAAGGAAACCTAAAGGTGTAAGCCGCTTCACAAGTTTCTTGTCCACTTTAGTTGGCTCATCTTTCTTCTTGTCTAGCCCACAGCAAATTATGCAATTTACAATTTGTAGAACCTCGTTTTACATACAAGGAAGTAAGATGAGAAGATAAATACAAGAGAAAAGTAGTAAAGCACGACACACATGTCGTATTTATAAATTTTGCAACCTTTTACAAATGGGTTATTAGGGTATAACTATGCATTTCAAACATCGTACATGTCAAACATAGCAAACATAATATATCATTTTATTATTATTATTCAATGTTTTGATTCGACCTGAAAAGCTCGCGTTGCGACCCATTTGGTGGAAAAATAATTTGAGAAAAAATTCGCACACACAAATAGGATTACTGTTCAACCGAATATGCTTGAAACCTCACGATTTGATAACTTTTATCAACAGTATCGTGTTTTCAGGTTTTCATCCTTGAGGTTTCTTATTGGAACAACCCTTGTTCCAAATCCAAATGAAAACAACCAGTTAGCTCTTAATTGTAAATCACACCTTAATCACTGTCATCGATATAACAGACTTGTTAAGACTTAACAAATACGAAATCTAATAGGCCACAAAATTATGATTAACACTGAATCAATAATCGAAAGGATCAGATCATGCATATTACGACTTAAAGAAGTATTAATGAATATCACATATTCAAGAGTAAATCGAAAACGCAAGAAAAGTAAAGCACGCATCTTATACAATTGCATCACCAAGTATTTAAACCCGATCTGTATCGCACAAGTGACTCTAATGCCACTATTAAATCACCGGTACACCCTATGGCGCAACGAAAAAATTAATCCGACGATCGCATCCAGGTATCCATGTGCGAGGAACGAATCGAGGTGAGAAGGCTATGAACGATTACCTTTAATCCTCTGAAAATTGACTATTGTGAACCGAAATGAACATTTGTATGTCGATCCAAGCCACTACACAATGTTTCGGGCTCTACGTAATCCACCCGAGGTAATAACAAACAATAATTACCCTTTAAACTTTTCAGAGAATATTTTATTGACGGTTGCTAGACCCTCCTTTTTTCTGATTTCAAAACCCTAACACAATTCTACTATATATTCATTTTATTTAATATTTGATATTAAAACGAAATTATTCCTTTATAGAAATACATGGAAAGTTATTAAAACATTATATCCTTTCCAAAAGGATATTAACTTTCATGTTATAATATTTAACGAAATTATTAAAATAAATAATTACAATTACGTTAAATTATATTTAGTTAATATTAAACTTTTATATAAATCAAATTCATATACTAATATTAATTATGTTCTCTATTCATGTAGTACAAGTTCGTAAACATAATGTGTTTAATATTTAACTGTCAAATTAATTCAATAATTAATTTAAATCATGTGATAGCTAAACATAACACCAATTGTGTTTGGATTCCGTTCGTTTCAACCATATGGTGTGACCCTATAGGTTCTTGTAACATTAGCAGCAATACTAGCATGATTCTAATATTACAAACAATGAGTAGCATCTAGCAATGCATCATTGCTACCTAAGTTACAAGAAGTCATGATTCGACAAAACTTCTCTGTAATTAACCTTTCATATCAAATCCTTTTGTCCTTTATATTTAGAGTGAACACAAGTCATGGAATAGTCATACTTGCATAGTCCATCTAATGTTTCTTGATATCTTGAGTAGACTATGATAAACAAATAAGTATGATATCTCATATCAACTTATTCGAGCATGGCCATGCATTTCTAGTCTAACTCAATCAAGTGACCTAATATATTGCTCCTATTATGTAAGAGGGACAAATCTTATATTGATCAACCATATCCCACTACATAGATTGTGGTATATCCAACATCAGCCTTTAGAACAACAAGTTACGAAGAACGTTTGACTATATCAAAATATACGACTCACGATGTTGGGATAAAGATGATCTCAAGTCTAAGGATCATATACATAGTAATCACTATGAGTAATGTTGACTGTTACATAATAATCCAAGAAACATCTGTTACATAATAATCCAAGAAACACACTCATAGCAGGTCAGTCCAATATGTTGTTCTCTAACACACATACTCATGTAATGATTTTGACATCCCATGTCAATAACAACACTTTGTCATCAATAAACTACATGTTAGTCTTAATGCATTATTATTGTCCAAGCTCACAATAATACTCGATTAAGGACCTTTTAAGAATAACCATATTATTCTCAGGATATAATTATAAAACAGATTATTTATATACACAGAAAAGAAACTGAAATAATAATGGCAATGTCTTATATTCATAAACGAGGTAAAACAAGTATGTTATTACAATCATCTTATGATTGGTCTTTGAGCATACTCTAACACTATCTTTATAACTTAAGAAATGAAACCTTTTATTTACTTGTTATTGTGTATCGATCTCAATCCTTTTAGTAACATCACAATTCGTCGATTGACTTGTCGAACAAAAAGGTATTACATTTTTTTTCTTATCTTAAAAAAACATATTTTTAGCTGGAGAAAAGGATTTTATACAGAGGGGTTGGTGTTGCCTGATAGCGTCACGTGACCAAATATTTAAACTGATATCGCCTGACACGTTAACAGCATAAAAAACAATATTTTTTTCTTTGAGCTTTTTTTTCTCCCTTAACATTACCTATTTTAAATACCACTAATCTCACCTCACACATCGACGACACCAATTAAATTGTTTTCTCTTCTCAACCTTTTTTTATGACTCCCTATTTTTAAATACCACCAATGTCGCCTAACACATCGATAACATCAATTAAAATATATTTTTTTCTTCTTAGCCTTTTTTTTTCTCGACAAACTTTTTTTCTTAAAATTATCACCAGCGTCGACTAACAAATCGACGACACCATTTTTTTTAGTTTTTTTCTCGTGTATATTCATATCTTCAAATATATTTTGAAAAATATATACAAATGTTGCTTAAATGAAGACACCAATAAAAAAATCTTTTTTTAAATTATTGATGCAAGCATCAAAGCTGACAGGCTGACTTTACCTCAAAGCCCAATTACAAGGTCAAACGCAAGGAAGATGAAGGTAAAATTAAACAGATTTGTGCAAGATTTCATCACAAAGGCCTTGGACGCACATACAAACCAAAAAGAAAACCAAGATTCACTTTCTTGTTTTCAAGAAAATCAAGAAATCAAATCTTGGTCTAAATGTGTCGTTTGAAGAGATTTTAGAAATCAAGAAAACCAAAAATTCAAGTCTTAGAATTCTTGGCCCAAGAAATTGAATCTTAAGACTGACATCAGATAGATAATGTGTTCAAGCGTAAACGGATCGATCTCGAAAGGAAACCATATGAAGATCAGAATTGGCACATTTACACGTCGCTAAACCTAACTTAAAGTTTTGGGCCCATTTGGAAGCTGAGAAGAATTCGTCTTGGAAATCAAGCCCAACAGAGCACAATTCGAATTTATCTTAAATTTCTAAGTAAAAATTCGACCCAAGCACAACCCATTATGCCTTGGGCTATATTTTATATTAGATTGTTGTTTTTAGCTTTATTTATTTTTTAATTAGTTAATTAGTTATTTGATTATTCTACTAAGTTGTAATCAGTTATTTATTTGACTTTAAACTCTTAAGTTTGTTAGGAGTTTGACATTCAAGGTTATTTAAAGGCCTTATTCACACCTCATTATAGGCATCCAATTTATTTCTCTTTCTTGATTAATCAAGCTCTCTTTGAGTCTTGTTTATTTTAGAAGTTGCTTTGGCAGTCTTTTTTTATTGTAAGAGTAGTATTCACCTTGCCTTAATCTTCTTAAAGGGGAGAATTAGAGCCGTTAGTATGTGGTTGTGGATCTCATTACGGATTCAAGGCTCCCGAGGACATCTTTCAATTAACATTTTCATCTTTCCATCTTTCATTCTTCTTTAGTTTTTGTTTTGTTATTTCTTTATTATTTGATTCTAATTTCATTTGATTTCATTCCAAGTCCTAAAACCACCAAGATTCTTCTATTTCCATCCCAAATCGACAAGATTCATCATAAAATTAGGTGTTCTTGGTCGTTTACAATGTTTGGAATCTTTAATTACAAAACAATTTTCTTTTAAGCTTAAAATTCTATTTAACAAATCTGTGTTGTTTCCCCTTTTAGATCTACCTTTGGACAAAATTCTCCTCTTAAATCGAGGTTTTTTGAGTCTAAGAAACCTTAAAATTCATTCTTTGGTGTCCAAATTCGAACTTCACCTTAATATTTATTATTTAAGGTTTCTTTGCTATTTTTATTTGTTTATTTCCGGTCAATATATTATCCTTCAATTCTGACTTGTTTCTTTGTTTTTAATGTATTTCAAATTCAACAAGCAAACAAGTCATCTCAAAACATCTAGAGCCTTAAGTCAAATCTGTAACAAGAGAACTTACTATCCTGTTCCGTGCATGTCTTTATCAATTAGTACGTGATGATTGCTTAAAAAAGGAGTGATGTTGTCGATGTCTCAGGGTGGACCGATAAGTATTATAGCAAACAATTCATTTTTATAAATAATTTTCCTAGAATCTATTTTCGTAATTAATTAATTAATTATTATATTATTTTTTATTAAAAACCCAACATTTTATAGCATTTAAGGTTAATGTTTAATATTGAATGATTGCCTTTTATTTTAAAAGGCAAGTGATCGAGGGGTTTATATTTTGAAATTAATACTGAATGATTATGCGGAATGTTTTAATCAATGCATAAATTTCGATAAGTCTTTTGTTTTCTTTAGCTCCAATATCCCGGAAGACCAATGTTTGTTGGGCTCAAGAATGCTGGCAGTGCGCTATTCTAACAAACCAGAACATTATTTGGCCTTACCGAATTTGGTTGGGCGGTGTAAAAAGTTGGCTTTCCAAGGCTTGAAAGATGTTAAACAAAAAGTAAATGGATGGAACTCAAGGTTTTTGTCTCAAGGAGGAAGGGAAGTGTTTATCAAAGCGGTTCTCCAAACAGTTCCTTCGTACTCTATGACATACTTTTTGTTATCGAAATCATTTTGCACAAAGTTGAAAGGTATTATTTCTAAATTTTGGTGGCAAAAAGCGCATAATAAGAGGTACATACATTGGTGTGAGTGGAGTCGTCTTTGTGATTTGAAAGGGGAATGTGTTTTAGAAGTTTCACAAAATTCAATTTGACATTGTTAGCGAAGTATGGTTGGTGTCTCATAAGCAATCCTAATTCGCTAATAATGAGAGTATTGAAATCCAAATATTTTTCGAATTCTAATTTTTTGGAGTCGTGGTTAGGACACTTATCCTCTTACACTTGGTAGAGCATTTGGGCAGCTCAATGGCCTCTAGAGAAGGGGCTTTATTGGAGAGTTGGAAGGGGAAACAAGATTACTGCCACACTGGTTGTCTGGATACTAGGTGTGATAAATTACAAAGTCAATATGGTGCTTAATAATGACACTAATTCCACAATTTCTGCTTTTATTGATAGCTCGACTAGATCATGGAAACTTGAGCTACTTTGACATACCTTTTCTATAGAAGATGTTGACAGAATCTTGTGAATCCTTTTGGCTTCTAAGAAACACGATGACTCATTGGTATGGAACGGTGACTCATCAAGTGAGTACATTGTTAGGAGTAGGTATAAATTACTGGTTGCCCCTAATGCTAGCGAATTACATAATGAAACTACTGCTTTTTACAAGAAATTATGGATACTTAAATCCCTACCAAGAAAAAGATTATAGTCTTAAAAGTCTTTTGGGACTTCCTACCTATAGTAGCTAATCTTCAATATCGTTGTCTTCGATTGAGCTCTATATGCCCAAGAGGTGGTGTGGGAATAAAAACCTGCATACGTATTTTGAGAGTACCCGGCAACAATTACAATATGGCAATGCTTGAATATGGCTTGGGTATTGTCAAAGCCTAATTTGGATTGGCTTACCTAGTTATTTCGAGAGAGTTCGACTAGCCAATGTCTTCTTGTCTATTATGTTTTATGGTTCATCTTGAGTGAAAGAAATAAACAAGTACATGAGCGGCAAAATAACTTAGGCAGAGCTATAGCAGATAAGATTATTCGGTTTATGCACGAGAATGAATCATAAATCTTAAAACTCTTACCTCTAATCCTTCAGTGATAAAGTGGAAATCTCCAGAAGCTAACCTAATCCGTGTGAATTTTGATGTGGGCCTTGACAAACCCTCCTTCAAATCTACGACTGGTTTGGTGGTCAAAGATGATAAGGGGAGGGTGCTTTTATCAAGGTATTATAGTATTAGTAGTGTTAGTTAAAACAGTTAGTCAATGTAGTTGTAAATGATAACAGATAACGGAGGTGAGTTGTGAAGTAGTTAGGGAGGTACTTAGTTACTACGGTGGTTTAGCAGAGTTCTATAAGTATTAGTTGTAATTGAAGGAGAAGAGTTTGATTGTTTTCCACACAAATTAATCAATACAATTCAAAAATTATATTTCTAAAATACTATCAAGATTCATTCTTCTCTGTTTAAGGTTTCTTTCATGGTATCAGTTACTTTTTCCTGAGATTTGTGAGTGCGCGATTAGCAAGAAATAGTGGACACAGGTGTACCTGGATCTAGTGCGAGTCTTCTTAGTAAGGATGCCTTTTACAAAATTTTCCAAAGCATGACATGACCCGATTGAGGTCGGACAACTTTGTTCAATGGTAATATCAACTAAAATTGCTCTTGTATGCATATGAACTCATTGGTTTTGTAGAGGGAACAGTGGAGGAGCCGTCGCGGATGGTTGTTGATGCTGACGGAAGGTTAAGTACTAATCCTTTTCATACCTTTTATGTTAAGCAGAACAAAATTCTTGCTTCGTGGTTAATCCCCACTATTAGTGGAGATCTGTTGTTGACTTTTACAGCAAGGCTTCAAGTCTGTTTGCGACGGCTTTTGATGAGAGGGTTGGACAAATCAAGCATGATCTCCACTCTGTCAAGAAGGGGGATTTTTTGGTTACTGATTATCTTGCTCGTGTTATGAGCATGTGATATGTGCTCTCGAGTTCTGGTCACGGGGTATTAGATACAGAGTAGAGGTAAGCGATTCTTGTGGGGTTATCGGTGGAATATAAGTCGGTCATTAACCTTGCCATATACTCTCCTGTGTCGTTATCGATGGAGAGGTTGGAGGAGGCTTTGTTGGATTGCAAAAATAGGCACAATTGGTTTGTGGTGGACGCATCGGTTTAGGCTAACTTGGTTCAAGGACTGGTCACTGAAGTGGACTTAGGAGATTCGCGTGGGTCGAATCAAAGTGGTGGTTGGTTGGTTTGTGGGCAGAGTAGGAGTATGAAGGTACAAGTTTAATGTCAGATATACAGTCAAACTAGGCACGTTGCGTAATGGTGCTACTATCGCTATGCGCATCCGGGTGAGAGCTCTCCGGTGCTATCAATACCGCGACAGTATGCTGGTTTGTTGCCTTCTTCTCCGGTGGCTGCTCCTAGACAATTCCTACCCTCAAGGCATACTCCTAACTCTACTAGAAATAATAATGATTTGTGGTATAATGGTGTTGGACCAAGTGGAAATAATATTGGGTAGTTAGGCTGATGGTGAGAAGTGGGTATGGTAACCCATATGAAAATAATTTTAATGATAATCGTGCTCATGGTAATAATTTTGGATCAATTGGGCTAAAATTAAGGAGTGGATATGTTAGGCCAAATGTTAACCATGTGGAATATAGAGGTGTTACGGTGGAGTGCCAGATGAGGGTGATGATAAGCCCGAGCTTCAAGATCGTGTGGTTCAAGGTCATGTGGAATATGCTAATCGTGGGTGGTCAACCAAACCTCGTGCTAAAGAGTTTTAAGAGCTGAATTTTGATGTTGGGGTGGGTTCGATTATTCCTAGACCGGTTATGGAATGGGTGGGTCGTCCTTGGGTTCTGAATTTTTGACAAGTAATGCTTCTGATGCTACGTTCCCGGTATATGAGGTTGGATCATGTTCTAACACAGTTTATATGGATTCACAACATGTTCTTGAGCCGGTGGGTAATGATGGTAATGGGGTGTAGTATCTTGACTCGGGTGCAACTCACCATGTTTGCAATGAGGCAACCAGGCTAAATACATCCAGTCCATATTCAGGTAAGGCATCGCTTTTTATAGGTGATGGTGCATGTGCTAGAATTGTAAGTGTTAGTGAGTCTACGTTAACTACAAAGAGTAAAATCTTACATTTATCTAACATTTTGCATGTTCCAACTATTCGAAATAATTTACTGTTCGTATCTTAGTTTGCTCATGATAACAATATATTTTTTGAGTTTAACCCTTTTCATTTCATGGTAAAGGATGAGAAGACCCAAGAGGTGCTTTTGACGACCCGCACACATAGAGGGTTATATCAGTTTTCTCCTGGTGATGTTGCCTATTCTACTTAAGTTCATAAGGTTACTCTAATGCTGAGATGAGTGATACTCGTAATTTGTTTGATCTGTGGAATAAGCAATTAGGTCATCCGTCTAAAAGTGTTGTGACTTTTGTTTTGAATTATTGTAATGTGGCCATACATAATAATAATACTTGTGAATTTGTGTGTTTTGCGTGTTAACAAGGCAAAGCACACAAATTGTCTTTTCCTGTTTCTACAACTATTTACAATAGTCCTTTTGAGTTAGTTCTTACTGATTTGTGAAGCCCTATGGCAGTTGTATGTGGCAATGATAGCACTAGAAATGACACTCAATTTATCCTTAAATTGGTGTATAATTTGTTCCTTTTGTAGCTTTTTAGCATGCATTTTTAACATTTCATAATTAGTATGTGCATTTTCTAACTCAGTGTTGTTTGATCTTAATTTCTTTCATTTTATCTCTTTTATGTCACTAATGTCACTGTATCTAGCATTAGTTTTGCGTTTTAAGTTGTCAGCATAGAAATCCATTTGGGAAGATCAGCATTGGAAAGCATTCTGAGTTGCGACCACAAGTCAATCCAAAATTGCGGCCAAATATGTCGTCGCATGAATGCTTCCACAGTTTATCAAGGGCTTCATGCCGCTAACATATTTAGAAGCACCAATGCAGGAGAATGACAAATTGTCACAGCGAATTAAAGTTATAATTTGCATCCAGAGATATCGCGACAATTTGCAACTACTCAATGAACAAATCAAATCTGCATGAATGCATAGCTGGCAATAACAACTTCTACAACTGTAAAAAGGTGTTAGATCTTTTAAGAGAGGAAGATCTAGAAGGAACTAGTGATTATCAATGGAAATATGAAAAGAGAAGATGATATCAGGTGGTGAAGATTTTAATTCCTAAATTTCTCTCATCCTAAAAATCAGCTACCATGAAAGCTTGATTCTGAAGGATGGTGGTCTGATCTAACAAAGGTGCAACAGCGTTTGACGAGAAGTGCTTGGGGCAACGCAAGAAGAGCGGTTAAGGGAGAATTCTAGTAAACTAGGAATAGCATGCTTCAATTCATTTGTTAATTTCTCTTTTAATGCTGATGAATTTTATTGACAATTGATTGTATATGGAAGTATCTTTCAATGTTAGATTACTTTGATTCTTTTGTTAATCCCTCTTTTAATGTTAATGAATTTTATTGACAATTGATTGTATATGGAAGTATCTTTCAATGTTAGACTACTTTAATTCTTACTTAATTCTTCTCATCTGTTTATCTTTGGATTTAACTGTTTTGACCACAAAAGTGTAAGTGCAGTCACAGACACTAGAAGGTGCAATGACAAGTTAGATTAACAAAAAAGACAGAGAAAGTTGCCCGAGACTACAAGGAATTTTGGTCATTTGTTCTTAAGTGCAAAGGATTACCAGCACTAGAAGGTGTGGTAATTGTGAGCACTTGAGTCTTTGCTAAACAAAGAGTTGTTATTAGTAAGATTTCATTGGAGCGTAATTGCGGTAACAGTTCATCTATAAGATACCTTGTAGTAACATTTAACGTTGCCACTTGTGAAGTCAGTGATCCACTCCATTCCTTTACACTTGATCTATTTATTTTAAATTTCTTAAATTTACTTTACACCATCTCAACAATCCATACATTTTTTATAACTTGCGCTGACATTTGACATTCTGATTATGCTGATAGATTTAATTCTTAACTTGTATAAATTTAACTCAGTTGCGTTGACATAACTTTTAACAGATCTTCTCATTTTAACTCAGAATGCTTCGACAGATTAAACAATAAATAACCATCTCTATGGGATCAGTATCTGATAAATTCATTTATATCTACTATTCTTGCATCAGCAGTGTACGCTTTCACATAATATGTTGTGACGTTCATAGTGCTATCAAGCAACAATTGGTATTACATTTCATTCATTGATATGTTTAGTCGGTACACGTGAGTGTATCTTATTTGTCAAAAGTCTCAAGCTGTTTAATGTTTTTTTGCAATTTCAGAACATTGTTCAATTACAGTTTGGTAAAGATATTAAGCAAATACAGAGCGATTGAGGTGGCGAATATAGGGCGTTTACTTCCTTGTTAGCTAAACAAGGTATTTTATATCATGTCACGTGTTTACACACCTCGAAGCAAAACGGTGTTGAAGAGCGAAAACATAAACACATTGTTGATGTCGGACTAACGTTGCTTGCTCAAGCAAAATTGCCCATGAGGTTCTGAGGTATGCATTTACATGTGCGATACATTTGATCAACCGTTTACCAACACTTGTTCTGCAAGGTAAGTCTCCGCATTAAATTTTGTTTGGCAAAGAGTCAATGTATGATTATTTACATGTTTTTGGGTGCTGTTGTTATCCAAACCTTCGACCTTTTCTTAATCATAAGTTAAAGTTACGATGATCAAAGCCTTGCATGTAATACTCTGTTTTTTTTTAAAGGGCTAATCGAATTTTTTTTTTAATTTTAAGGTTTTCCAAAACCCTTGGACTTTATAGGGTCCTCTATGTTAATATCCATATTTTTCTTTAAGTATAAAAACACCCTTAACTCCCTTTTAACCTTTCTTTTTCCATTTTGCTTCCCTTCCTGTCGTTTTTTCCCTCTTCTTCCATTCTCTTATTCTATTCAACCTCCAAACTTCGATCATTCCCCGTCCGTGCTAGGTACCGCCACCATAAATTCATTCCTTGAGTGCATGCAAGTAAAATCGTGCCTTTTTCCCCTTCCTTTCAACCGTTGTTCGTGAGATTCAAGTACCAAACCCATTCGACCATTTAATAATTGGTGGTTTCTTCGTGTTTTCATTGGATTTATGTGTGGGTAAGTTGTAAAATGGTGGTTGTGGTTCTGTTTTGAGATTTATTGTGTGTTGAGTTTGGCGGTTGAACACCGTGCGTGGTTGTGGTTAGTCCCACGAGCGATTGGGAGGGTTTAAAACCTTAATTTTCCTTATGGTAGAAAAGTATGAAGTGGGCTACTATATGCCTAAGACCAAATAGCAAACCTAATAACCCATAAAACCCAAACCTTATAAACCCTTTAAAAACCTTTGAGCCCAAACCAATTAAGAACCAAACCCAAAGTCTTTGACCCAATAACCCAAACCCAAAGTGAACCAAACCCAATTAAACCAAGTCCAAACCCAAACCAAGTCAGAGCGTTGACCAATCGTTGACAGTTGGTAGTTTACCTTGACTTTAACCATTGACTTTTTTGAAAAACCCTACCCTACAATTTTTCGATGTCCTGAGTCTGATTCCGCTATCCATTTTGCTAAATTCTAACCCGAAAATCTCGTTCTGACAATTTTATCTTTAATTTTGTACTTTAAGTTATTTAAAGTTTTAATTTGGGATTGCTAATATGAGATATTCGTGTTTAGGTTATCACAATTTCGAGGCAAACGATTTACCTCCTCCTTCACCTGTGCAACTCGCTCCTACATCGATTTTGAGAGCTACACGTAAGTTACTTTAGTTTAGTCTTATGTTAAAGTGGTGGCTAAGATTGTAATAATATTTAGTTGTATTTGTAGAATCTAATCCTGTTAGGCCGAGTACTCATACAGCACGTGACAGACGACCTCCTCGTCGTTAGAGTTCTATTTGCTAGAGATGTGTTTTTAATTGTACTTAACCTATCATTGAAATGTTGTGATTTGAGTGATTGCATGATATATTGAGGTACATGTTGATGTGATGATTGTGTTGAGATATGGAAATGGTATGATTGAAACTGAGTTAGGTAATATATGTTGATCATGTCATGCATTTACTCAGCATGTGTTGATTAAATTATTGTGTTACTTTATCGTGCTTTGAGATAATTAAACATATGAGAAACATTGGAAATTAAGACTGAGATTATATTGAGATCATTATGTAATCATACCAATGTGTGTTCATGGGGTGGGTTTGTATGGTGGAAGAAGTGGTTATCATTCCTTTAAGGTTGATACTAAAACCACACTGCGATTGGCGACGATTGGTTGGGAAGGGTTCTAAGGAACCTTTTCACTATGTTGATGTGTTGGAGTATTGGGTGCATTGCATCATGCTTGTGTTTGCAACATGATTTGTGGTTACTTTTTTAGTTATATATAATGTTAGGTTGAATGTGCCTTAGAGACACACTGAGCTTTATAGCTCATATCCTTACAGTTCTTTTACATATATTCTAGATTTAGGTGACTTGGTACTGGAGGCGTTATTACAGACTTTTTACATATTATTTTACCATATAATTTTCTTGATTTCGGGGTTTGTTATACTTTGTTCATTATTTTTATAATTAGGATTGTAAATACATTTTATTTTGGGAATCTTGGTACTTTTATTTTGAGATATTAATTATGTTATTTTATTTTAATTATAGACTTAATATTATATATTTATATTTATAATTATTTTTGTAAATGATTTTGGACGATCGAGTTATGTGTAGGTAAAATTATTTTTATAACCTTCTAGATTCGATCGAACACTCTAAACCGAGTAAAGGGGATTACATTTAGTAGTATCAGAGTCGAGTTTAACCTACGAACTGTAAGGCTCTCCAAACTTGGTTTTAAAATTTTAAGGTTACATGAGAATTTTAAATAAATTGATGAGTTATAATAATTTACGATATATATATATATAAATGTGTAATTTGTTCTAAACCTTCGATACCAATTCTTACTCTGGTACTTTTTACTAATGTTGATAGATAATATGTCACCATGTAGGAGTGCTAGACTTACAACTGGCCATGGTCAAGGTCGAGGTCGAACCTGTACTGCTAGGTCCGTAAGTGACCCTACTCTTATGTTTGACCCTGAGGCGAATGTAGAGATGCCTCATATTGATGAGGATGAACTGCCCGTAAGTACTGAGGGTCAAACAGCTATTGGAGGAGACTTCCCTGCTGAGGAAGCCCCTATTGAGGATGTGTCCGATACTAGGGATAGTGAGGCCGTGGAGTTGAACAGTGCCATAATTAATCGAGAGTTACTGAGATTACTTCGTGGATCCACTACGGGTCAATCTAAGGTTCCGAGGAGGCCCATTTCTACTGATTTTATAGCTGCAGGGATGAAGGTGTTTGAGGTTAGAACTAGTATAGATCCTTTAGTTGCTGAGTATTGGTTAAAGGATTTACAGAGATTGTTTGTAAAGATGAACTACCCTGGTGGATAGAAGGTTAGAGTTGCTATCTCTTTACTGAGGGGTGAGGCCCAAAATTGGTAGAACACTGTGGAAGAGTCTACTCCTACTAGACAAACTACATGGGATTATTTTAGGGAGTCTTTCCAGGATCGTTATATAGGTGAGGAATTTCTCGACAAATGTAGGGACGACTTTATGAACTTGAGACAGGGGGATATGTCCATTAATGATTGTAAGACATAGTTGCTGAGTATTGGTTAAAGGATTTACAGAGATTGTTTGTAAAGATGAACTACCCTGGTGGATAGAAGGTTAGAGTTGCTATCTCTTTACTGAGGGGTGAGGCCCAAAATTGGTAGAACACTGTGGAAGAGTCTACTCCTACTAGACAAACTACATGGGATTATTTTAGGGAGTCTTTCCAGGATCGTTATATAGGTGAGGAATTTCTCGACAAATGTAGGGACGACTTTATGAACTTGAGACAGAGGGATATGTCCATTAATGATTGTAAGACATAGTTCCTGAGATTGGTTCGTTATGCGTCAAGGTTGGTGACATATGAAAAAGAAAAATACGACTGGTTTAGGAAGGGACTTCGACTCTCACTTCAGGTTGGGGTTAACATGTACCATGATAGAGTATTCAGTGAACTAGTTAGTCGAGTTAAATCTACTGAGAGTCTGAGGGCTTGTACTAAGGCTCAAAGGGTTCAGGATAAGAAGCGTAGTAAAAAGCTAGTGGTCACATCAACTTAGCCTATTGCGGGTTATCTTTTTGCTAAGAGGACTAAAGAGAAGACAACTCAGCCTAGTTATCCAAGAGTGAGGCCTGCGTTTTCAACAACTCTAGTGGGTAGTGTTGGTGGTTCTTTTGGACCTCGTCCCATGCATCTCTGTTCTTATTGTAATAAAAGACATGGGGGCAAGTGTTGGAGAAAGATCGAGGCTTGTTTTAGGTGTTGTTCACAGAAGCACTTTTTTAGAGATTGTGCCCATCCTCTTACTGGTTTTTTTGTACAGAGTCAGCCTCAAGCTTCAGTTCAGGCTCCTACTGAGAGTAAAGGACTGGTTAGACCAGTTGCTTCAGGTTCAACTACTATAGGTAAGCTGATTCGGAATGGTGGAGCTTCTAGATTTGAGGCGAGATAACCTGGGTTGGTATATGCTACTAGGAGGCATGATGATCATGATGAACCTGACATCATAGAGGGTACTTTCCCATTCATTTTATTCTTTATTTTGCTTTGCTCGATAATGGTTCGACACATTCCTATGTGACGAGTGCTGCCTTGGCTCTTAAGATTACTGTTGAAAATGTTGAGCCTACGGTAACTGTTCAAAGTCTAGTGGTAACTCTGTAGAGGTTAATAGATATACTGTAACTGTCTTTTAAAGATTCAAGGGGAAATCTTTTATGCTGATTTACTGGAGTTGCCATTCAGTGAATTTTGCCTTATAATTGGTATGAATTGGCTTTCTAAGCATCGAGTTAATATGGATTGTGAGAAGAAAAGGGCAACTCTGAGAACTTCTGACGACCGATAAATAACCTTAATTGGCTTACGTAGAGGGTTTCTGTCTAATGTGATCTCAGCCCTTAAACCCAAAAAGTTGATTAGAAAGGGATTCATGGCTTATTTGGCTTACATTTTTTATCCAAGGTAATCTGATTCCGAGATTAATAAGATTCGAGTGGTGAAAGACTTCCCTGATGTGTTCCCGAAAGAATTGCCTGGTGTGCTACCTAAGCGTGATGAGGTTGAGTTTGGCATTGAGGTCTATCCTAGTACGGCACCTTTGTCTATGACACCTTATTGAATGGCACCTAAGGAACTCAAAGAGTTGAAAGTTCAATTGTAAGAGATGTTGGATAGAGGTTTTATTCGACCAAGTGTTTCACCATAAGGAGCGCCAGTCTTGTTTGTAAAGAAGGATGGAACACTTCAATTGTGCATTGATTATCGGAAGCTGAATAAGTTGACGATTAAGAATAAGTACCCTTTACCTCGTTTTGATAACTTATTCGATCAGTGCCGAGAAGCTATTGTGTTCTCCAAATTTGACTTGAGATCAAGGTACTATCAACTTAAGGTGAAAGATTCTGATGTATTCAAGATAGCTTTTCGAACTCGTTATGGGCACTATGAGTTCTTGGTAATGCCTTTTGAATTAACTAATGCCCCTGCTGCTTTTATGGACATGATGAATAGGGTGTTTCAACCCTACTTGGATCAATTTGTGATGGTATTTATAGATGAGATTCTGGTATACTCTAAACCTAAGGCTGTTCATGAGGAGCATCTGAAGCTTGTTTTACAAACTTTGAGAGAAAAGCAGCTTTATGCTAAGTTTAGCAAGTGCAAATTTTGGCTATCCGAGGTGATGTTTCTGGGTTATATAGTTTCTGCTGACGGTATTCGTGTGAATTCGAAGAAGATTGAGACTATTATGAGCTGGAAGCAACCTAAGAATGTTTTTGAGATTCGTAGTTTCTTTGGTTTAGTTGGATATTATCGGAGGTTTATTGAGGGTTTTCTGATTATTGTGGCACCTCTAACTAAGCTTTTGAGCAAAAGTGTTTCATTTGTTTAGCCCGAGGCTCAGAAGGCTAGTTTTAAGAAATTGAAGTCTGTGTTGACTTAAGCACCAGTTTTGATCCAACCTGAACCTGGGAAAGCTTATACTGTTTACAGTGATGCTTCTCACATTGGATTAGGATGTGTGCAAATGCAAGAGGAAAATGTTGTAGCTTATGCCTCTCGACAGTTGAAACCGTATGAGATTAATTACCCTACTCATGATCTTGAGCTTGCTGCAGTAATCTTTGCTCTTAAAATTTAGAGATACTATCACTATGGCAGAAATGTTATATCTTCACTAATCGTAAGAGCTTGAAGTACTTGCTTACTCAAAAGGAGCTTAACTTGAGGAAACGTCATTGGTTGGAGCTACTTAAGGACTATGACTGTGAGACTGAGTATCACCCTAGTAACGCTAATATGGTTGTCGACGCCTTAATTCGTAGTGTTGTGACTTAGTTGAGGGCATTGTTTGCCAAGATGAGTTTGTCTGAGGATAGTAATCTTTTGGCTTAAACTTCAAGTTATTCCCACTGTACTCTCGGAGATTAAGGCTGAGCAAGCTAATGATCCTTATCTAGAGCCCCGTATGAGGGAGGTAAAAGAGGGTACATTTGTGGACTTCTCTGTGGGTCAAAATGGTTTATTATGCCTCTGTGGTCGATATTGTGTTCCCAAGGATTTCGAGATTAAGTAGACTATTCTCCGTGAGGCACATAATAGCCCTTATTCCATGCATCCTGACGGAGATAAGATGTATAAGAATCTTCGTGACAGGTATTGGTGGAAGGGTTTGAAGAGGGATGTTGTGGATTTTGTGTCGAAGTCTCTGACTTGCCAAAAAGTTAAGGCTGAGCATCAATGTCCTTCGAGGTTATTACAATCGATTGAGATTCTTTAGTGGAAATGGGAAAAGGTGATTATGGATTCTGTGAGTGGTTTTCGCTAAACCCTGTCCAAGAAAGATTCAGTGTGGGTGATTGTGGATCGACTCACTAAGTCCGCACATTTTATTCTAGTAAATGTCGATTATCCTTTGAGTAAGTTAGCTCGACTCTACATCTCGGAGATAGTTCATCTTCATGAGGTACCTTTATCTATCATTTCTGATCGAGATCTTAGGTTTACTTTGCGATTTTAAGAATTCTTACACCGTGCCTTGGGCACTCAATTGAACTTCAGTACTGCTTACCATCCACAAACTGATGGTCAACCCGAACGTGTGATTCAAGTTCTGGAAGACATGTTGAGGGGTTGTGTGATTAAGTCTCAAGGGAGTTGGGAGGATTTCTTACCACTGGGTGAATTCGCTTATAAAAACAATTATCAAGCCAGTATTAATATGGCTCCTTATAAGGCTTTGTATGAGCTCAAGTGTCGTACCCCTATCGGTAAGACTAAGTTAACTGAGCATCGATTGTTGGGCCCAGATCTTGTTCATGAGTTTGAGGAGACTGTTAAATTGATTCGTGAGAGGCTTAAGGCTGCTTTTGATAGGCAAAAGTCTTATGCCGACCTGACGCGTCGGGATATTGAGTTTAGTGTAAGAGATGAGGTTTTCTTGAAAGTGTCTCCACGAAAAAAGGAACTTAGATTTGGACAAAAAGGCAAGTTAAGTCCTCATTTTATCGGACCTTATCAAACACTTCGTCAAGTGGGACCAGTTGCTTATCAGCTTGAGTTACCCCCTGAGCTTGAGCGGATTCATGATGTCTTCCATGTTTTCATGTTGAGGTGTTATCGATCAGACCCGTCTCACATTTTACCTATTGAGGAGATCGAGGTCCGTTCAGACTTGAGTTTTGAGGAAGAACCAATTGAGATCATTGCTCAGGATAAGAAAGTTCTTAGAAGGAAGACCATTAAGATGGTTAAGGTCTTGTGGAGCAACCATGATTATGAGAAGGCTACTTGGGAACCTAAACCCGTCATTAAGGCCTAGTACCCGTATCATTTTGGTACAGATAAATTTCGAGGATGAAATTTCTTTTTAAGAGGGGAGAGTTGTAACACTAATTTTTTTAAAAGAGCTAATCGAAATTTTTTTTTAGAAATTTTGGTGTTTTCCAAAACTCTTAAGACTTTATAGGGACCTCCATGTTAATATCCATACTTTTCTTAAAGTATAAAAACACCCTTAACTCCCTTTTAACCTTTCTTTTTTTTATTTTGCTTCCCTTGCCTGTTTTTCCCCTCTTCTTCCATTCTCTTTTTCTGTTCAACCTCCAAACTTTGATCATTCGTCGTTCGTGCTAGGAACCGCCACTATAAATTCGTTCCTTAAGTGCGTGCGAGTAAAATTGTGCATTTTTCTCCTTCCTTTCAACCGTCGTTCGTGAGATTCAAGAACCAAACCTATTCGACCATTTAATCTTTGGTGGTTTCTTCGTGTTTTCATTAGATTTGGGTGTGGGTAAGTTGTAAAATGGTGGTTGTGGTTCTATTTTGGGATTGATTGTGTGTTGAGTTCGACGGTTGAATTCCGTGCGTGGTTGTGGTTGGTGTTCCCGAAGATTGGAAAGGTTTAAAAACCCTAATTTTCCTTATGGTAAAAAAGTATGAAGTGGGCTACTATATGCCTAAGCCCAAATAGTAAACCCAATAACCCATAAAATCCAAACCTTATAAACCATTAAAAACCTTTGAGCCCAAACCAATTGAAAAACAAAACCAAAGTCTTTGGGCCAATAACCCAAACCCAAAGTGAACCAAACCCAATTAAACCAAGTCCAAACCCAAACCAAGTCTGGCCATTGACCGACCGTTGATCGACCGTTGACAATTGACCATTGACCATTGACCATTGAGCGTTAACCGTAAATCGTTGACCGTTGAAAATTTACCGTTGAGCTTTACTTTGACTCGTTGACTTATTTGAAAAACCCTACCCTGCCATTTTTCTTCATCCTGAGTCCGATTTTGCTATCCGTTTTGCCAAATTCTAACCCGAAAGTCTCGTTTTGACAATTTTATCTTAAATTTTGTACTTCAAGTTATTTAGAGTTTTAATTTGGGATTGCTAATATGAGATATTCGTGTTTAGGTGATCACGATTCTGAGGCGAATGATTTACCTCCTCCTTCACTTGTGCAACCCGCTCCTGCATCAATTCCGAGAGCTACACGTAAATTAATTTAGTTTAGTCTTGTGTTAAAGTGATGGCTAAGATTGTAATAATATTTAGTTGTATTTGTAGTTTCTCATCTTGTTAGACCGGGTACTCGTACAACACATGGCGAACGACCTCCTCATCGTTAAAGTTCTATTCGCTAGAGGTGTGTTTCTAATTGTACTTAACCTATCATTGAGATGTTGTAATTTGGGTGATTGCATGATATATTGAGGTACATGTTGATGTGATAATTGTGTTGAGATATGGAAATGGTATGATTGAAACTGAACTGGGTAATATATGTTGATCATGTCATGCATTTTCTTAGAGCATGTGTTGATTAATTTATTGTGTTACTTTATCATGCTTTAAGAAAATTAAACATATGAGAAACATTGTGAAATTGAGATTGAGATTATATTGAGATCATTATGTAATCATACAATTGTGTGTTAATGAGGGAGGTTTGTATGGTGGAAGAAGTGGTTATCATTCCTTTAAGGTTGATATTAAAACCATACTGCAATTGGTAACGATTGGTTGGGAAAGGGTTCTGGGGAACCTTTTCACTGTGTTGGTGTGTTGGAGTATTAGGTGCATTGCATCATGCTTGTGTTTGCAACATGATTTGTGGTTACTTTTTGAGTTATATATATGATTGTGATGATATATGTTAGGTTGAATGTTCCTTAGAGACACACTGGGCTTTATAACTCATATCCCTACAGTTCTTTTACAAATATTTTGGATTTAGGTAACTTGGTATTGGAGGCATTATTACAGACTTTTTACATATTCTTTTACCATATAATTATCTTGATTTCGAGTTTTGTTATACTTTGTTCATTATTTTTTAATTGGGATTGTAAATACATTTTATTTTGGGAATTTTGGCATTTTTATTTTGAGATATTAATTATGCTATTTTATTTTAATTATAAACTTAATATTATATATTTATATTTATAATTATATTTGTAAATGATTTTGGACGATCAAGTTGTGTGTGGGTGAAATTACTTTCATAACCTTTTGGATCCGATCGAACACTCTGAATCGAGTAAAGGGGGTTACATTGCACGTTTCTTGGATATAATTTGCAACATAAAGGCTATCAGTGCCTTCTGCTTGATTGTAAAGTTATTATTTCTAGACATGTTCTGTTTGATGAGTCTAGGTTCTTATTTTTCAAGGATAGTGTGTCGTCTAGTGTCTTAGTGGATAAGGTTACTACGTATATGCCTGTTCTTCCACTAGTGTTTGGTGTGTAGGTAGCAACTCAGCATGCAGCTTCGATTAACGTCCGAACTCCTTCCACTAGGTCTAGTCTTGCTGATTTGACACCTGTGGCACAGTCAAGTCTTGGTGAGTCGGTGCCTATGAAAATGTTGAGTCCAAATGGTTTGGTGTTGGCTACACCACCAAGGTTTGCTAATGCTGATAATTCACCCACATCTGTTCTACCCACTAGACCTACTGATCCGCCTTCGGTTGGTAATACACATTCTATGATCACTAAGGCAAAAGCAGGAATTTATAAACCTAAGGTGTTTGCTGCTGAGGTTCAGAAGCGTGAACCGCATAATATTGTTAAAGCGTTTGCCTCTCTTGAGTGGAAGAAGGCTACTCAGGACGAGTATGATGTGTTACTCATAATGAAACATGGGATCTAGTGTCGTTCCCGTCACAACGAAGGGCTATAGGGTGTAAGTGGTTGTTTAAAAAAAAAAGGAATCCTGATGGCACGATTACAAGGCGAAAAGGGAGGCTTGTTGCAAAAGGGTGCTCTCAAGTTCCCGAGGATGATTTTCGGGAAACGTTTAGTCTTGTGGTTAAGTCAACGACTACTAGGACTATATTATCCATTGTTGTGTCAAAACAGTGGCAGTTACGTCAGATAGATGTTAATAATGCATTTTTAAATGGGGATCTTACTAAGGAGGTGTATATGCAACAACCTCTCGGGTATGTGCAGCTTGGTGATGATGAACATCCTCTTATCTGTCGGTTGAAGAAGGCTTAGTATGGGCTTCGTCAAGCTCCAAGGGCTTGGTTTGACAAGTTGAAGTCTTTTCTTCTAACTGTCAGGTTTATCCGCTTTGAGTCTAATGCCTCATTGTTTATTCGTCATACTAACAATGCTAGTATGTTTGTACTTGTTTATGTTGATGACATCATAGTTACAGGAAGTGTGAAGTAAGAGATTGATGATTTTGTGGCTCACCTTCATTCTCAATTTTCTCTGAAGGACATGGGGGATCTTCACTATTTTTTGGGCATTGGGGTAACTAGGTTGCGCAATGGGTCTCTTCATTTGTGCTACCGTAAATATATTATTAATCTACTAAAGCGTTGTCATATGGAAAATGCTAAGTTTGTGAATACGCCTATGGTTAGTTCTTATTATTAGTCCAAGAATGTAGGATCTCCAGTTGAGGATCCTAGTGAATATAGGGGTATTGTTGGTGCTCTACAGTATATAATTCTTATGAATCCACTGGTTATTGTGTATATTTTGGTGATAATTTGGGGTCCTAGTGTTCTAAGAAACAGTAGGTTGTATCTCGTTCAACAATTGAGGTAAAGTATCGTGGATTAGCAGCTGCTACTGCTGATGTTACATGGCTTGTGTCTCTTTTAAATGAGCTTTGGGTTCAGTCTGTGGACACACCAATGTTGTGGTGTAATAACTCTAATGCAATTGTTGTGGCTGCAAATCCGGTGCAACACTCAAAGTTCAAAGTTCAAGCATGTTTAACTTGATTTATTTTTTGTTCAAGAGAAGGTTGATAACGGGTTTCTACTTGTCGGTAAAGTACCTCGTGTGATCAAGTAGCCGATGTTTTGACTAAACCTCTCTCATCTGCTAGGTTTGAAAAACTAAGATAACTTTTGGGGGTTTCGAAAGTAGAGTAAATAGATGAATATTAAAGTATTAGTAGTGTTAGTCAAAATAGTTGTAAATGATAATAAATAATATAGGTGAGCTGTGAAGTAGTTAGGCTACTTAGTTACTACGGAGGTTTAGCAAAAGTCTATAAGTATCAGTTGTAATTGTAGGAGAAGAGTTTGATTGTTTTCCACACAAATTAATCAATACAATTCAAAAATTATATTTCTAAAATACTATCAAGTTTCATTCTTCTCTGTTAGGTTTCTTTCACAAAGTCACTGTTGCATGATCGACTCGCTTCTCCATTTGCGACGAAAGCTATTGCTTGCTCTCAAGTAGTTTGTTTATGGGTAAAGATAGGAATCGAAGAAATGGAAATTGAAGGTGATGCGTTGCCGATCATCAAAAATTGCCAATCGAACAGAGAAGACAAGTTAAAAATAAGGGCATTTGTAAGGGATATCCATCAAAGTAAGGTCTTATTCCAAGAAATCTACTTTAAACATGCTCATACGCAAGCAAATTAAATGTCTCACGTTATTGCGACAGAGAGTCTCAAGAGAGGAGAGGAAGTTTACTTGATTGACATTGTTCCACCGTATACTGCTCGAATTTTAGACCTAGAGCAACGGTTTGATTTAAAACCCGATTAATAAGAAGATTTGGGTTCTTTTGGCTCGGAGAAGATGATGCATGTAAAACTATTCAATTCTACATCAAAGTACTCGAGAGATTGCAATCAACAAGAAGTTTTAATTTGGGGAAGATGACCTTGACAATTCATTAATTTGACTAGATGTTTAGATTTTATTTTCTTTCTTTATTTGCTTCTTTTATTTTTTGATAGGGTTTCGTATGGGCTTCTGTTTTGGGTTTCTTTTCTTTTTGTTTTATGGGCTTGTTGGTTTATTTTCTTAATAAAATCCAATTGAAATTCACTAAAAAAAAGTTAATGTTTAATGTTCTACCTCTTTACTTAAAAGTTAAATACACAAATTCGAGGACTAATTGACTCGCAAATCTATAATATAGAAACCTGCTGAATAGTTTCACTTACATATTCAACATAGTAATTAAATCTATTAGGAATCGTTCATATAAAAGCTGAAGTAATCTTTAGCATACCATAGACACCACCTCCCACTTGGTGAAACATGCAACAAATTTCAGCACCATCTTCCAAATTTAGCTACATAATAATAAGATTCCACAGTTAAAAAAGCCATAAATCACCATGCAAATGCTCAGATAGTTGTGAAAAATATCTATTTTCTGCTGTGTCAAGTGTCGAGCATAGAATATGTCAAACATGGGTGATCAATATTTTCCAAAACTTTCGTGTTTTAGGAGGGACCCTCAAGGATTGTATCGTCCGTCATACCAATATTTGGTACACATCAAACATGGATATTAGATATGTTATTTGATCTCAAGTGCGAGTGCATGATTTAGGTATATGTCAAACCTATGTTCAAAATAAAAATTTTCAATATTTTCATGTGTTAAAAGCGCCTTTAGATGATCATATTTATATGCCAATATTAGAAAATGCAACAGACGAGTGACCAATACTGATACTTCAAGAAAAATGCAACTACAAAACATATTACGAAAAAACGACAATCTCAAAACTATTTTTAGGTCATGTGTTTTCATTTTTTTTTATTGTTGAATATCGACCTAATTAAACAAGGAACAATTAAAAATAACAGGAAAAATTGAGAAATTAAATACACAAATTTAACGTGAAAACCCCCTTCAAAGAGGATAAAAAATCACGGATAAAAATAATTTTACTATAATAGAAAAAAAACAAAAAATATAAAAGATGAAGATAAAAACTAAACACCAAAATTTGAAAACAAACAACTCTCAAATTCTCCAAAAGTGTTGAGTTTTAATCTTTTAAGGGGGTGTATTTTCTAAAGGTATAAAAAAATTTATTTATAAGCTAAATTCGTATATCAAATGATAATAAAATAATCTAAACTAAATTAGAATTTAATAAAAACAAATAAACAGATTTTAACTCAACATATACCAAAATAATCCTCCAAGATATATATGTACCAGGTAACACAAATATATGAAATCCAAAGGAGTATCACTCCCCTTTTCTAAGATTTATCATATATTTGAAAGATTATATCTGTTACTTATGCCTAGATATATTGACAGATCAGACACAAATATATTAAAAATAAATGAAGAATCGAATTAACGCAAAAAAAAAAACCTGATCTGCCGTGTGTTTCCCAGGAACGCGATGACCTTCATAAATAAAACGCACTGTCTGAATATCCAATTGCTTCTTTCTGCAGTAAGCATGCATTAGTTTGATTAACTTTAGATTGCGCTTAATGTTATAGACCACCTTATTCCCATCCTACATAACACACAAACACAGACAAAAGTGAGAAAGAGTTACTCGAATTCGTGTGCGAATGTTATATACAGATTTACACCTAACAAGGTAGGTAAAATGTTTTTTCATGTATACATATCACAATCCAAGAGCAACGCCAGCATAATAAACCCACTGAGAACCCATAACAAGGATAACACGTTTCCATGAAACTCGTAAAACCCGGGAAAAAAGAGCTGTTTTCTATTTCCACACTATAAAAAATCTCAAAAAAATCACTTGCAGTACAACAAAGAAATCTCAAAAACAGGTATAGGAATACCTACACTACCCGTATTTTCATGAAACACATAAAACCCAGAAAGACAAGGTTGCTTCCATTTCTACACAATAAACATCTAAAAAACTCACTTGAAAGTTCAAGCAATATATATACACTCGAAAACAAGGTATTCGAATACATTGAGACATCTCCGTACTCGTATCCAATATTTTCCGTCAAACCCAGAAAGACAAAAAGTTGCTTCAATTTCTAGACACAAGCATTAAAACAGAAAAATCACTTGAAGATAAAATCAAGAAACACTTAAAAAGTAACAAGGTGCTAGAACAACTACGTGAGAAAAAGAATGGGAGCAAGAAATGCACCTGACCCTTCACGCAAACCTGGATTATCTGCGGTTGACCATCAGCAGTTGTTAAGGCTTTATCATCACCGCCGCTGCCACCAGCAGCAGCAGATCGAAGCATTTTGCTTGAAGAATCCTAAGAGACGCCTAAAAAATTTAAGTTCACAATTGAGCTTCTGAAGAAACCAAGTATAAAAAGAAGTAGACGAATATTTTAGAGAAAAGATTTGCAAACTGACATATTGATTCTGTGACACTAAAAAGTTCAAAATGGAACCAATTTCAGTTCAGCAGAGTTTCCCAAATAAACAGATAATCTGTCGCCTCCGACTCCTTTTGACAGAACCGCCCATTGGTTTTGGGAAAAATAATTTACTGTCCAACCACTTGGTAAATATTTCCTCTCTTATTTTCTAAGTAAATTTTAATAGTATTTACATATTTATAAATACTTTAAACTTTAAATTTATTTGGTTTTTTACCCATTAATATCAAAAATATAATCATCAAAATACGGACACTAAAAATTATTTATAAAAAAAGACATCTATTATAATATTTAATCGGTGTCGCATGTATATTTCTAAAAAAATCTAAAATAAAAAATATATAATTTAAAATATTTATTTTTTAATGATACTGTCATCGTGTCATATGATATCCTTATTTATCCGGCTGTAAAAGAAAAAATAAAAGAAAAAAGGGTTAAAATCTTAAAAAGAAAGCAAAAATCTGAAAAAGAAAAAACTGAAAGGATGTCACGGGCTCCGGTGCCCTTTCTTTTCAATTTCAACTTTTTTTTTTCAGTTTTTTTTAATTTTAAATGTTGTAGTATATAAAGGGCCCCCTTACCGGGAAAAAAATTGAGTTTTGGTGACATTTTTTTACGGGAATACAGTAGGAAAAAAAAGTGTGTTGAAGAGAGCAGAAAAAAAAGTTTGGTTAGTATTAAGGTATGTTTTTTTAATAATATTTTTATATTTTAGATTATTGTTAATTTTTAGATATAACTTTTAATATTAAATTTATGTTTTAAATATTAGATTTGTGTTCATTTGTTTAGTCGATTATTAAACTTTGTTTGTTTGTGCAAATATCGAAATAAGTTCTTTGATTATAATCAACGATCACACGATAATCATGATTAATATGCCAGTAAAAAAAATATATCTGTTATTTGTTATTTATGGGTATACTTATAAATTGACATCTCATATTTGTAATATGGTCAAGATGAGTATTGAGTTTTGAGGGCACATGTCCACGGTGCGAGCTACCGATCGGACAAACGGATTATGCCAATTTTGGATTTTATCGAGTTTGGATTAACGACATTGATCCAGATGTTTGAGTTGAGGGTTAACTTAATATCTGCCTTGATTGAGAGGTGGTGCCTGAAGACGCACATATTTCATTTGTTGTGCAGAGAGTACACCATTACCTTAGAAGATGTCGCACTGCAAATCGGGCTCCCAGTTGACTATTATGTGGTGATGGGTTCAAGTAAAGTGTTGGAACCTGCGTCACTCTTTATGACTTACTTGGATGCTCGCTTGGGGATGGTGAAGTTAGATTTACGAGTTTGAAATTTTCTTGGTTGAAGGAAAAATTCGAAGCCTTACTGAGTAGTGCCACCAAGTGGGACAATATGTGCATTGCTCGGGCATATATACTGCAGTTGATAGGTGGTACTTATGTCGGACTCTAGGTGGTACTTATGTCGGACTCTAATAATAATAAAGTTCATTTGATGTACTTGCCCATATTGTCTGATTTGGAAGCTACCCATCTGTACAGTTGAGGCCAGCAATATTAACAACGTTGTATCAAGAGCTTTGTCGGGCAACAAAGCACGAAACACAAGATATATGTGGGAGTTTGATATTACTTCAGTCTTGGTCGTTGTATAGGATACCATTTATGGCATCAATGGGTCACCAAATACATGTATTCTCACTTGTAAATAGGTAAAAATAAAATAAAATTTGGATCAACATATTTTTTTATGAACACGTGTTCTAACAAGTTTTCTTTATTTTTAGATGGTTAAGTTGCTCAGGTATCGGAAACTCTGAAACCCTCATGATCTACAAATAGATTATTGAGGCATACCCCGAGGAGGGGGTAAATATTTTTCTAAAATAAAATTATAATAGTGTCATGTAATTAATTTTTTTTTAGTTATGTTATTTGATCAATGTCACTATAATCATGTTATTAATTGTGCAGTTTGTGTTTTAAGTTTGGGAGAATCAACAAATCTGTGACGCCTTTTTGAATGGGATCCAGACATTTCATGGTTAAGATGTCTTCATGGCGTTTGACGATCTATCTCTTAGCTTTGAAACACACTTTGAATCACTTGATTTTAAGTTCGGGAGCTAAAGTTATGACTGTTTTAGTGAAGACTACGCGAGTAGAATTTTTGGACGGGATTACGACGGGAATTATGAGTTTCGGACTTTTAATTTGAGCTTAAATCATATTTGGTTCAAGTTTTAGGCTTAATTTTTATTATATATGAGTCCAATATTGTATTTGTCAACTCTTAATTTTTATTATCTATAAATACCTTTACATTGTACACAAAAATAAATTCATTATTATTCAACAACTTCTCTTTTGAGTTAATAAATTCTCTTTGAGTTTTTCTTTTAAAGAATTTCTCTTGAGTTTTCTTTTAGAACAAGTTTAACAATCTTTTCAGATTGCGGAGATCATCTTCAAACTTTTTCTTGCTAAGTTTTCTTCCTTAGAGGGGAATTTAGAGCCGCTTGAAGCGGGTTGTGAATTCTTCTTGTTTCCAAGATTTCTTAGGACTTCTACATGTCACGTTCTTTCTTTTCCATCTATCTTCTTTAATTTTCTTCTTTATTGTTCTAATTTTTGATTTATTGTTCTATTTTATTTATTTATTTTTATTGTTTTATTTTACTTGGATTCAGTTGCATTTTAGGTTGTGTCAATGTAACACCCTTCACCCGGTCCGATCGCTGAACCCGAATAGGTAGTCAATACAACTAAGAAATTCAATTTACATTAGTTTAAAGTTTCTTATCATAACAATTCAGTGTCACATAAACATTCATGCAAGAATTTTTCGAGTTTTAGAATCATTTCTATATAATTCGTGCTAAAATCATTGTTTAATAAATTCTGTGGGACATCTACCAATTCCCGATTAAGTATCAATAGAAGTCAAGTCAGTAAACATTTAAAAAGAACTGCAGTTTACTACCGATAGAAGTGAAGGTTCTACTGATAAAAATATGGATACTACCGATACAACATATTATAGTAAGTTAGGTAAATTTTCCTTGCAACTTCTACTGATACAAGCAATCAGACTACCGAAACAAGTACACAGTTTTCAAATAAATCAATAATGCATAAATCTCTAACTTCTAAAATAACTTATATCTTTTACTACTCAAAGTCATACTTACATAGATCATCCATGGTTCATATACTTAACATTTCATAATTTATCACCTGTTTAACCATACAAATATGTTATAACAACAAAATTATATTAAGCATTATCCATACAACCTTATCCTTAACTACCATTATCAACCAAAACTTATGAGACCTAAACATACAAGAGCATATCAACATCACTCATCATAATCAATGCTATACAAGCCAAGTGATACAAAACTACCGAAAATGCTACCAAGATAGTGTGATTCTTCAAGAGGATCTGATCCTCTAACAGCAAAATGAAATCTACAAAATAATAGATAGATTCACAGGTAAGCTTTCATAGCTTAGTAAGTTCGCATAATCCATAAATCTTACCAAACTAATGATTCAAACAAAAACAAGGAAACAATTGAGTAAACTTGATTCGATCATGACAGAGTACGGTTAATTGAGGTCGTTGTAGAATATAGCTCATTTGAGATCAGAACAGATTATTGATCATTCAAGCCAGATCCAGAATAATACTCTTTCAAGCCTATTATACAGAATAACGCTCTTTCAAGCCAGAGTTCAGAGTAATGCTCTTACGAGCCAAAATACAGAGTAGTGCTCTTACGAGCCAAAATACAAAGTAGTGCTCTTATAAGCCAAAATTCAGAGCAGTTCTCAAACCTTCGCATTAGCTCCATTCAAGAATAATTCTAAGATAATTATAATTTTAAGTATTAAATGGAGAATTAAATTGTACGAACTTATCGGACTAAATTGTAGTTATGATTTAACTTCAGGGACTATTCTACAACTTTTCATTTTTCGCGATCCACAGCTCATTCTTGATCTATTACAAATAATAATTCAATTATCTAATTTAACATGAAATTAAAGTAATTTTATGTAATTAAGTCCTTTCAAAATTTTTACCAAATTACCCTCAACATTTCACCTTTATTCAATTTAGTCCTTAAGCCCCAAATATGCAATATACCCATTTCTATTTCAATCCATCTCTAGCCGCACCTTTAATAACCTCATAACAACCCTTACACGCAATTATTTCACATCAAGTCCATGTATTTTTATCATTTTAATAATCTAGTCCTAAAACCCTAAAAATCATCAAAAATCACTTTACAAAATCATCAAATCCAACAACCAAGCTTGTAAAACTTCCATAAATTTTCAAGAAACAACTCATTCATCAATGGAAAATTTTATAATATTTGACAGATTCACAAATTAGTCCTCCAGCTAGCTAAATTAAGCTAATACGGACTCGAAAACAAAAAATATTACTAAAAACGAACATCATTTACTCACCTAAATCAAGGTTTCAAAGCAAGACAATGAAAACCCTAAGTTTCCCTTAGGTTTCAACCGTGAAAGAAAAAAAGAAAGAAGAAGAAGAAGATGAAAATATCATCTTTTGTTTCTTTTATTTTTCATTTATATACTTCGGCATTTTTGTACCATTTTAGGTCTTTTATAATTAAGCTTAATTAATCTCTTTTAACTTTAATTAATAATCTCTTTTAACGAAAGAAAGAAAGAAAGAAGAAGAAGAAGATGAAAATATCATCTTTTGTTTCTTTTATTTTTCATTTATATACTTAGGCATTTTTGTACTTTTTTAGATCTTTTACAATTAAGCTTAATTAATCTCTTTTAACTTTAATTAATAATCTCTTTTAACTTTAATTAATCTTATCCATATACAATTAAATATCATGGTAATTCACTAGCTTAACCTCTATTAGTTATTATACTTATTTGGTTCCTCTAGTTACACAATTCAACTTTTGTAACTTTTACAGTTTAGCGCTTTTTACTAATATACTATTTAAACGATTAAATTTCCCATCCAAAATTTGATATGACTCTAATGTCATCATAAATATCAAATAATAAATATTTACGAATTGACTCGTCGGAGTTGTGGTTCCGAAACCACTGTTTCCTACACCACTGAAAAACGGGTTGTTACAATCAAAATCCAAGTTTCTTCCGAATGTTTAGAGCCTTAAGTCAAATACGTGACTAGGAAAAACTTTACAATCCTATTTTTCACTCATCCTTATCATTTGGTATCAGTTTTTTCGGCATTTTTTGTGTTCTTATAATATAATTTCCAGTAAATAACCTCAAAACATTTTTTTACCTAGAAAGTTTTCGGAAAAAATATTTTTCAGTGGGTAAACATTTTTCTAGCAATGTGAAATTTTACATACTAATTCTTGGCATTATTTTAGAATATTAAAAAATATTTCCCACAAAAAATAACTGATAGAAATAATGTAAAAATATAAAAAATATGAAAAAAGGAAAAAAAATTAAAAATAATTTATGGCTTGAATTTTGTGCCAAAAATTTACAGATCATATCTACATTATTTTAGGAGGCTTCAATTTAAATTTCGTAATTTTTGGAATTTGAAAACACCTCGAACAAAGTTCATCAAGTTGATTCACAATTTTTTGGGTTTTCGAGTTTCAAAGATTTTCATTGACTTTTAACCTTAGGTTTTTATTTTTATTTTTGCTTTTTATTGTTCCTTTACACATTTTAACACTTTATTGTTTCTTTTGTTAGAAACATTACACGTTTTTCCTCCGTGCAACACAATTCTTTGGTGTCTAGTTGATTTTGGACTCTTAATGCTACTAGGTTTGCTTTGCTAGTTTGATTCTAATACATTCTGATTAATTGATATAAACACTTTTAAAATACTCACCAAATCAATTCTTACCTCATTGAGAATTTAATTTTATTTCTGAGTGCATAATAGTGTGGCTTGCTTAATTTTTTTCTTTTTGAGTGTTTTTATTTCAACCTCTAATAATGGTACACAAAAATAGTATGAAAGAGGTTTTGGAACCTCTTAATGATGGGGATGATTTGCTTGAGTCCAATTGTCTTATAGTGTGGCAATCCATTAACATTCAAGTAAGGGACGATTTTGACGAAGTGAAAATGACTAACATCTTCCACGCTAGGTGCTTGATTTAAGGAAAGTTATGTTCTCTTATTATTGATAGTAGTAGTTGTGCCAACATGATGAGTAGTTTCTTAGTGGATACTTTATCTTTACCTTCTCAAAACCATCCTAAGCCATATCACTTATGATGGCTTAACGAAGGTTCGAAAGTTAGGGTAGTTCAACGATCCTTAATTGCATTCAAAATGGGGAATTATCTTGATGAGGTTGCCCATTTGCTTCTTGGAAGACCATGGTAATATGATCGTGATATGGTACACCATGGCAGATTGAACTGTTACTCCTTTGTCTTTAATGGAAAAAAATACACTTTAGCCCCTTTGGAGCCCAAAGATGTGTATAAGGACCAATTGAAAATAATGAAATTTTGTGAGAGGGTTAAGGGGAAAGAAAAAAATTGAAAAGATAGAGAGAAAAGATACCTTGAGTGATAAAAGTCTACTTGATGGTCCACTTTTCGTGAGTGAAAATACATATGAGGTAAAATTGGAGAGTTCTCAAGTGAGAAAAGTAAATGAAAAACAAGAACATATTCATGCAATAGAGAGTAATGATTATGCTTTAACTAACCATTAATCAAATTTGTTTAGTGGTTTTTCCTTGTTACATGATTTCAAGGATCCATCGATGGACTTCCAATTACATCACTCTACCATCGATAGATAATTTTACTTGTGGGAGAGAGGTAAGTTGAACATTGATAATTCTCCACAAGGGCTATAAGGTAAGAAAGGTAATGAAACACTAGAAATTAAATTAAGAAGGCATACCATGCGTGTGTTTGATAACTATGCTATTGATTTTAAATTTCCTTATGACATGTTTTCTCGTTGGTCAAGTTTCAATAAACCTTTATCAGTTTCAATTAATTTTATGGGTTTATCTAGATTTGTAAAGGTTAAAAATAATAATTTTGTTGCATTAAATAGATTTATTAATGCATTTTATACATTTTTTCTTACAACAAAATTTTCTATCTTGACTTTTAACGATGAACTTTTACATAATCTTAACCTTTTTTATTTTTATAATTATGAGAAATTTTTTACTCATCGTTAGAAATTCTTATGGATGATCATGCATATTCAAAGAAAGTTACAGGTTTTTTACTTGAACACTCATGTGCCTAACATTTCTTTGTTTAGTGTTAATACCTTGTTTTTAAAGGAGACATCCATAATGGAAGCTGATTTGAATTATCGAAATAATGTCTTTGATCATGGAGATAGTTTTGCTGTCCAAGAAAGCTTATGTAAGTATTTTTTTCATTTTATTGTTATTAATTCTAATCCCTTTTCTTTTTATGCAGCAAAAGATTCAAGGATGAATCTTCTTGAGGAAGGGGGAATGATGCAAATCTCAAGGTTCAATTTCAAACCCATGGATGTGATGGGCTTACAGTACCTCAAGGCTCAACAATAAGATCAAAAGCGAAGCAAATTAAACCAAGATTCAATTAAAGGAAATATGTGAGGATGAATTTTTTGAGGAAACGAGGAATGATACATGCACATTTTTATTTAATTCCATTTTCACAAGCTACTAGTTTTTAAGTTTGGGGAATTAGCATACTTGCGATGACTTTTTGGATGGAATCTATGCATTTTTTGTTTACAATTACTTCATGGTGTTCAAAGATCTATCTCTTAGCTTCGAAACACACTTTAAACCACTTGATTTTTAATTTAGGAGCTCAAGGTATGATCGTTTTAATGAAGACTGTGTGAGTAGAATTTTTGGACTGGATTATGACGGGAATTACGAGTTTCAGTCTTTTAATTCTAGTTTAAATCATATTCGATTTGGATTTTAGGCTTAAGTTTTATTATATATGAGCCCAATATTGTTTTTATCAACTCTTATTATTTTATTGTTTTTTATTTTGGATTTTTTATAATTATTAAGTATTTTAAGTTATTTAGAAGTTTTATGTCATAAAAAAATTTAGTTTAAAACTACTCATTGTTTAGGTTAATTAGAGTTCTAATATACTCAAGAGTTTTTTTTAGATTTATTTAGAAAGCTTATATAAAGGCCTTTACATTGTATATAAGAATAAATTCATTATTATTCAACAACTTTTCTTTTGAGTTAATAAATTCCCTTTGAGTTTTTCTTTTCAAGATTTTCTCTTGAGTTTTCTTTCAAAAGAGTTTTAACAATCTTTTCAGACTGTGGGGATCATTTTCAAACTTTTTCTTGCCAAAATTTCTTCATTGGAGGGGAAATTAGAGCCGCTTGAAGGGGTTGTGGATTCTTCTTGTTTCCAAATCTTCTTAAGACTTCTACATGCCACGTTATATCTTTTCCAACTATCATCTTTATTTTTCTTCTTTATTGTTCTAATATTTGATTTATTGATTTATTTTATTTATTTATTTTAATTGTTTTATCTGACTTGGATTTGATTGTGTTTCAGGTTGTGTCAAAATTCAAGTTTCTTTTCGAATATCTAGAGCCCTAAGTCAAATCTAAGACTTGGACAAACTTTACAATCCTATTCCACATTCATCCGTATCACGTAAGGTATTTGAGGTTGATAATTGAAATAAATTATATTATAGATCAAAAAAATAATCAATCGATAGATAAATGTGGAATAGGAAAAATTGTTGAGCAGTCCTTGGTGTCGTGTTTGTTGCTGCTTCAATTTAGGTAAGTGCATATAACTATTAGTTTGAATTATAATTGACTTGTGATTTGGTATGTAAGTATATCTTGTAGTTTGAATTTTAATTGTGATGTTCATAGTGTGGCATACCTAAATCCTAAGTGGATGACAAACTATGTAGGTGTGACTCAAATATTTTGATATACGTAAAACCTTGAGTTCGAATAGATAAGGAAGGTGCATTAGGTATATGACTTTTGCAGTATGTAGTGTCATTCACAACAATGAAATTCATAGTCCGAGACATGGTTAAATGATATCCTCTCATTGGCATTACATGGCTAATGAAAAGTAAACGTGATTACGGGTCGTTCATCTTTGTGATGAATGACTTAATTACTATTTGATAGTAATTTACTTAAATAATTGTTTAACTTTTTATTTATTTTTCAAAATCAGAACATGAGATCCCGAAATTTATCTGAGCTTATATCACTAACATGCAAATATCTCATTCAATACAATTCCAATGATTACTTCGTTTCTTCCATAAATAACTAGATTCATTAAGATTTAATTTTATGCTTGGTACATCATTTAACTCATCTTCTACAATATTTGATGAATTTTCAAATTTAAGTTACTGCTACTATCTTGAAACTATTTTAGTAATAATACATTTTCATGATTCTTTACATTAACTTCCATTTAAACATACATAATGATTATAATTTTGAATATTATTAAATTTAGTGATTTAGATTTATATTTTGATAACATAATCAATTCTTTACCTTAAAGCTTCTCATAATACAAATAATATTTCTCTCTTTCACTTAAAAACTTAGTGTTTCTACATATCATACTTCATGATTTTTATCTGTATTATTTCAATTAAAATTCACGTATCATACATTTCATTAATAACATATTTAACTCAACTCATAGAAATACTAATTGAGAGAGCGGACCAAGATCGTATTTAAGTTGTTTGACTTAAAATAAATTAGGATCTGACATGAAAGAAGAAACAAATAGATTTAGAAACAAAGAAAACAAAATCAACTAAAAGAAAAAATTTAAGAACAAAGAATAAATATTCAAAACAATAAATAAATATATAAAATGGAAATTAAAAGGTCTAAGATGGACCGAAAAAAACGATGGATATGGATAGACGATAGTTGTCCAACCAAACTTTTGAGGTATAAACCACAACAAATTCAATTAATGACTTTAATCAACCATCCAAAAAATAATTCTTGGAAAATTGAAGGATGAAGAATGGATTCCCATGCCTCTTTGAAAAAATTTGAAAAGAAAAGTCACTTCTAAGAATTATAAAAAAGCAATCTTGCATAAAAAATTAACTCCAAGAGTTTAAAACTTTATTAACGAGATAATCTATCTACTAATGAATAATGAATAGGCCTTTATGTAGACTAGTTAATTACATCCAAACAAAACTCTCAAGTATAATAAACTCTAATTAATCTAAGCAAGAAATAGTTTTAGTAGAACTAAACTTTCTTGTTGACTAAAAAATATAAAGTCCTAAATAAATTTAAATATTCAAATATATCATAAAATTCGAAATAAATAATAAAATGTATAATTTAATACATAGAATATTTGGCTTGCATATAATAAAAATTAAGTCTAAAAATCGAATCCAATATGACTTAAACTCAAATTAAAGCCGAATACTCGTAGTTTCCTGTAATAATCTCGTCCAGAAGTTCTCCTAGCACAATTCTCACTAAAACAATTATAACTTGAGCTTCTGTACTCGAAATTAATTGATTCAAAGTGTGTTTCAAATTTAATAGATAAATCTTTAAACTCTAAGAAGACATTTCAACCCAAAAATATTTGGATCCCATCTAAAATGTTATCAAAAGTCTGACTGATTTTTTGGCAGCTACGATGAGTGTAATTTAAAAAATGTCATCCTATCCGTGCATGTATCACATACAAGTAAAATTAATGTGAAAACTTACCTCTTTTGACAAAAATTTATGTTTTCCTTCTCTTTTTATTTCTTTTGCAACTTGATTACTATCATTCTCTTTATCATATAATATTCTTTACTTCCATCTACTAATTTCTTACTTCTAAATTTGTAACACTTGAAAATTTGGATGTTCGATTTTGGCGACATTCTTATTAATTCAATTAAAAAAAAGGTAATATTGTCGACGAAGGAAAATGTTGATTTGACAAGTTCGAAAGGGTTTTTTTTAGCAAGTTTTGATACTTTAATTTGATTTAATTTTAATTTTTTTACCAACTTGAAGGTAAACTTATTTCATTACATACTATATCTTGTGCATGAAATTGTGGGCCTTATTTTGAGAAGCATAAAACCTACCATTTAAATGCAACTAGAGGCCTAGGTATATCATGATAAAAATGAACTAAGGTTGGTTTTGGATGGGGAGTGAAAATTTGATCAAGTCGAGTAGAATCGAATAAAAAAATTTCGAGTTAGTCAAGTTGACATCCTATTTTAGCAATCGAACTTAGTTTGAAAATTTTCTGAATCGAATCAAGTCAAAAAATTTCAAGTCGAGTTAATGAATCCTATTTTTTATATTCAATGTTGCATTTACATGGATCAATTGTTTAACTAGTAGACGAAGTACAAGATTATTTAATTACATAAACATTATAATGATTTTCCCTTTTAACTTAATGAATAAAGATTTATCATAACGAAGTAGTTTTACTTTTTAAATTAATGGTTTTAATATTTAACTTTAAAAAAGGTAAAAATTGATTAAAACGACGTAGTTTTTTCTTTTCTTATTCGGATTTTCAAATAATTCGAATTGTGTAATTCATATTCGAGTTAAATAGAAAATTTTGATTTTTTATTCTAGTTGATCTGAATAACTTGAACTAATTAATTTAAAAATTAAATTTTTATCAAGTTTTTCGAATTGAATCGGATTTTGTTCACACCTATCGGTTAGTGTAAAAATAGCGGTGGTGATGAAATTAGATATTATAGTGATACTGTAGCATGAGACAAAAAATAAGCTAAACATATTGCACCACTCATCTAAACCTACACTAAGGCTTTGTTTAGTAATGCTTTTTAGAATTACTTTTAATATGAATAGCACTTTTGAACAAAAAGGAATGTTAAACAAGCAACTTTTGGAAAAAAATTTGGATTTTCAAAAGCACATTTCCCCAAATGGAAAAATTAAAATTTTTAGCTTTTCCATCCCAAATACGTTTTCATCCCTCCAACACATAGTACTTTCTCTTCTTTGATTACTTGCTTAAAAATATTTAAAATTTATTTTTCATATGTTAAAATATTAACAACAAATTATAATAAATTATTTTATGTATTCTTATTAAAATATCATAAAATTAACTAATTTAAACATTATTTAAATGTTTATTTATTACTTTATAACACATGCCTAAAATAAATATTTTATTTCTCAAAAGCACTCTTTGACAGCCATACTAAACACTTAAATGTTAAACCAAGCTTTTCAAAACTACATTTCAAAATCACTTTTCCAAACTTCTTCTCAAAATCAATGTTAAACTAGCCCTAAATATTATATGAAAATGGACATAATGATGAGAGATATGTTAGAACCGTAAAATAATATTTGATATAAAACTTAAAACTATAAATTAGGATCTATCATGTCAAATCATCAAGAATAAATAAAAAAACAAAACTAGATGCGGAAGTGTACCTAAATTCATCGATTTCTTGAAATCGAGAGGGTGGCTCTCACTTTCCTAAAGATGGGATATCAGAAAAGTAACTCATGCATAATTTAGGGACTATAACCCTAATATATAACTTTGACACATTAGCCCTAATTTCTAATCAGCCCATCATCGATTAAAAATTAGTTACTAGAGTATCTACACATATTTGACCCATACTTTATTTAATAATTGAAGCCCAACAAACCTTAACTAAATTAGATCACTTTTAATTTGAGCTAACATATTATGATAGTAACTAATAACATGTAATTACCCTTATTATATATGTGATGTCCATATTTTCCAACAATCTCCCACTTGGACCACATATATATACTAATTACTCTATAATTACATGTCATAATATAACCTTATGAGCTCAAAACTTTACTATCATATCCAAATCGTATTTCGAACAATCTCGTCCATTAATTATGTTAGCATAGAACCAAGATGACTTTCGTTACATATATCGTAACTAAATCCTCCCTAATCACGTATATTAACACAACCAAATGACATAGATCAAGTATGGATGTGTAGCATGGAAATTACATGCAATATGATCTAAACATGTCTATTTCCAACTGATCCTCCTTAAATCTTAGTGAGATCAAACTTTACCAAAATCAAAGTGTGAATAAAACAAATAAACTTTATTTCTGCAGAAAATAAACTTAATATCCGTAAATTGAAATAACTGAAAATGTGTCTATGACATAAAAATATTTAAAATTACAAACTCCCACTAAAACCAAATATCCTTAAGTTACATTACACCTATATGAGAAATGTGCTCATGAAAAACCTTGGGTGTAATCCCTTAGTAAACAAATCCACAATTATGGAGTTTGTTCCAATATGCTTTATAAACACCTAGCCACTCTGAACTTTTTACTTTAATAACCAGGAAATTAAAGTCTATGTGCTTTGACTTTGATGTGCTCCTGTTGTTATTGGAATAAAGTACTACCAATTATTGTCACAATTTGCACCCTAATGAAAAAATCTTGTATCCATATTCCATCAAAATCAGAGTTTGTATACCTGATGATCTTTAACTGATCAGACCTCCGATATGTGAGCATGTAATCTTTTTTTCTCTGAAAATACCTTATAACCCTCTTGGATGCTATACAATGGTCCAAACTAGGGTTGCTTAAATATCTACTTAACATCCCAATAGTGTACACAATATTCATATGTGTACAAACCAAAACATACATTAGACTTTTCATTGTTAAAATGTAAAAAAAAATTATGCATTTCTGTAATCTCAAAAACATTCTTAGGGCATTGATTGAGACTCTTTATTATTGACAAGCAGTATGTCATTAACATATAAAACCAAATATAGAACCTTACTCCCACTAAACTTATTGTGACACCCCAAACCCGACTGGGACGGATCGACCCGAATTCGAAACGTTACATTAGCCATGGAATAGGATCAAATTCTCTATAAGTAATTGAGCACGAATCAATACATTATCAAGATACCGACTGGTCCAAATAGTTTTTCATTACCTTATCAAGATACCCCTTTTCCATGAATAATTCTCTATAAGTAATTGAGCACGAATCAATACATTTCCTAGTATGAGTATGTAATGCAAACAAAAAAAAAATAATGCAACTATATTAAACAATGAATCCATTGCCGCACCTTCAATATCTAGTACATACAAAGCCAATGGATCAAATTCAATTTTTGCTTACCTCTTCTACTAGAAGAGTAAAATTCAAGTTAAATAATTCAGTTTGCTAAATAAGATTATAAATTGTACCAGCTGTGTTGGAATAATGCATTTTGAATACCATAATAAACACAAAAAACAGTGTAATCAACATTTAAACATTTTCCTTAAAGCCAACAATATAGAAGTTATTTAGTTGGTCTTTGAATGGTTGGCACCAGGGAATCTAACTCAGTGGCCCACTTTAAAACAACCATGGCAAGATCATGTTAGCCAGACTGTAAAGTGTAAACACTAATCTCATATACCATGGCACTAAATTAACTGGAAAAAGAAGGAAGTGGATAACTATGATTAACTAAGAAAACTGATGTTTTTGACATGTTCTTACAATACACATTGACAGAAAAGTAAAGAAACCCAAATAAGATATTTGACTTTCATGTCTTGAATCAGTGTGGTTGAGGCAACATCTCCTTTGGGTTATTTTTTCCCTATACACAACTAAAATAGTGGCGATCTAATCCACTTAAGAACAATGGCTTAAACTGCAAGTTGGTGGTGATGGGAGGATTTATCTTCATTGAAACATCAATGGATCTTCAAGGGCCTCCCAATGTTGAAAGAGCCTAGGTTGAGGCAACAAATTTTGTGAAGGGGATTGAATTTGCATACACATTTCTCTTTGGAGAAAAGTGCAGTAAGTGTGGAAAGTTGTAGGTGCCACATTTAATTGGAACCCCAAACCAAATAAAAAATCCACTTCAAGAAGGTCAAAAGAACATAACATAACAACCCATACTTGATATTGCAGCAACATAAAAAAACTCTAAACTTCCAACGAGATTAAAAGCAACAAACAACCCATACTTCAGCCATAACAAAAACAAATAAAAACATAACATAATAGATATAAAAAGAACATAAACTTTAGCTAAACTTATGCTACAAGACAGCAAACAAATAACAACCCATACTTGAAATTGTAGCAACATCAAAAACTCTCAACTTCCAATGAGAATAAAAGCTTAATAAACTCTCAACATCATATCAACCAATCTTACAAGTCGATTAGATCAAAAGCTTAAAGTCTACTATTAGGTGTTAGAAAAGCGTAAAGTGCATTCAATGGAAGGAATTAATTAAACAAAAAACTCTTAACTTCCAACGAGATAATGAACACCATCAATGGAATATTTAGTTAATAATTACAACTTACAGGATCATCAATCACAGGTGAAGCAATATGGAAAACTCCATCGCAACCACTAATCGCTTCCTTAAGAGACTGGTAATCAAGAAGGTCAGCTTTGTGAAGAGATAGCCTCTTCTTTGCTCCTTCAAGTTCACTCAAATGACAATTCTTGGGATCGTCTGAATAGAAAACCAACATCTAGAAAAATTTAACACAAACAAATATGAACAAGCAAAATCTCTTTCTTCAGACTGATTAAAAAAATGGAAAGCAACCAACCTGGGTTCCTTATAGTGCCCTTGACAGTGTAACCTTTTTCAAGAATAAGCTTGACAATCCAGGAGGCGATGAAGCCACCGACACCGGTTACACAAATGGTTGGGCCATTAGTGGAAGAACTGTCAATTGTCATATTTGCTTTGTACGAGAAAGGGGGAAGGGGTAAGGGAGAAAAACTTTGGAAAATGTCTTATCGATATGGAAACGGTAAGACATTTTCTTGAAATAAGGGGTGTTTTTCCATGTTTTGTAAAACATTTTACATGAGTATTTCATTTTACAACAAATAAACAATGTAAAACAATGAAAATATTTTTCGGAAAACATTTTGACAGGTAAACAAACACACCTTAAGTTTTTAATTCAAATAAAAAAATTGATTACAAAATGACAAACTATTTGGACCAAATTATACGATTTTCCGAGCACGGAATGTTCAAAAAATTACTCGAAGGAATGAATCGTCTTGAATACTTTAAGGAACCGAAGTTATAAAAGAACTCATAAAAGTTTGACAATTTCGGAAGTTCAGGCCAAGAAATAAGTTAGAAACAATTCTCATGTAAATAAATTTTTAATTCAAAGATAAAAAGTTGTTCACAAAATGACAAACTATTTGGACCAAATGATGCGATTTCCCGAGCATGGAATGTATGGTACATTGCTTGAAGGAATGGATCATCTTGACTACTTTAAGGAAACGAAATTATAAAAGAACTCGTAAAATTTATACAAGTTCGACAGTTCAGCCAAGAACCAAGAGAGAAAAAATTCTCATGTAAATAAGTTTTTAATTCAAAAACAAAAGATTGATTAGAAAATGACAAACTATTTGGACCAAATGATGCGATTTCCTGAACATGAAATGTTCAGAAAATTGCTCGAAGGAATGGATTGTCTTGAATACTTTAAGGAACCAAAGTTATAAAAGACCTCGTAAAAGTTTTACAAGTTCGAAAGTTCGACCAAGAACCAATAGAGAAAAATTCTCACGTAAATAAGTTTTTAATTCAAATACAAAAAAATTGTTTACAAAATGACAAACTATTTGGACCAAATGATGCGATTTCTCGAGCATGGAATGTTAGGAAAATTGCTCAAAGGAATGAATCGTCCTGAATACTTTAAGGAATCGAAGTTATAAAGAACTCGTCAAAGTTTGACAAGTTCGGAAGTTCGACCAAGAACCAAGAGAGAAACAATTCTCACGTAAATAAGTTTTTAGTTCAAAGACCAAAAGTTGTTTACAGAACGATGACTGGACGGCGACTGGGGCATGGACGGACAGAGGGGGTCTTCAGAGAAAAAAAAGAGAGGGGCTCTATTTTTTTAAAAGAAAGGGGGAAAATGAATTTTTTTTTTGAAGAAATATAACTTTTTATAGGCCTTAGAAACGGTGCCGTTTTGAGGGCTGAGTTTCAACCCCAAAACGACGTCGTTTTAAGCCTTACCCATTTTCGAACCCGACCCGCTTCAGAGGATCCGCGTGTTTTTGCTTTAGGGGTTATTTACCCATTTGGTCCTTCCACTTTTTTCAAATTTATAATCTCATCCTTTTTGTATTTTTGATTAATTTTAAAATTACCCATTAATTTTATTTCATTTTCAATTTAGTCCTTAACCTTTTTGAAGCCTGAGAAGCTGCCACGTGTCCTTTTTTGGTTATTTGTGCAATTGGTCCTTTTTACTTTTCATTCGTTTCAATTTTGTCCTTAAATCAAGCTTTATTTTATTATAAATTTGCCTAGTAATTTTGAATTATTTTCAAATTGGTCCTCTTACTCTGGAGGTATGAGAAGCTGCCACGTGTCCCATTTTTTGTTTTATTACCCAAAAGGTCCTCGAACTTTTTAAAAATCACGTTTTGACCCTAAAACTTCACAAAATTACATTTTTACCCTTAAACTTTCCAAAAATAATGTTTTGACCCTCGAACTTTCTAAAAATCACAATTTAATCTTATACTTTCCAAAATTACATTTTTACCCTTAAACTTTACAAAAATCCAATTTTAACCCCTAAACTTTTCAAAAATTACATTTTAACCCTTAAACTTTCATAAATTACATCTTTACCCTTAAACTTTCCAAAAATCACATTTTAACCCCCAAACTTTCTAAAATTACATTTTTACACCCGAAAATCTAAAATTTACCATTTTACCTCCAAATTTTCAAAAATCACATTTCAAAGTTTAAATTTTCCAAAAGTTTGATTTTAATCCCAAATTTCCCCAAATTTTAATTTTGATCCCCAAATTCCTCGAAAATTAGATTTTCATCCCGAATTCTTCGAAACTCCGTCTTTAACCCCGTTTGTTTTGTTTTTCTTTTTCCTTCAATGTTCATACATCGAATTTAATTATTATTCTTTCATATTCTATTAATTTTAGGTTAAATGTTTTGTATTTATTCATCTGCTTAATTATTTTTCGTATTATTCAATTTCTACTATTAATTGCCCATTCATATTTAATTCACACGTTCGTTTTTTTAAAATTATTTTTACATACAAATAAACCTTTAAAATTGAGGCAATATCCTTTTCGTGTGAAAATCTCGAAAAATCGTACCCTAACATGCTGGGTGTGATTTTTCGTATAATCTACCCGAATCGAATATCCTCTTTCAAACTTCTCAAATGCCTTTTAATTTTGAGATTCGGAGAACGTCGTGCCTATAACGTGTTGGACACGACTTCAATTCTCCGAGAAACTAGAAACACATGAGCATTTTTCTTCAAATCTAATTTTTGAAAGTCACGTAAAATAAGTTGTGTCTGAGGATCGTATTTTAAACTTAATTTGAAACTTCAAGTTCTCAAAAAATATACAAATAATTTTAAACAAAACGAGGCAATATCCTTTCGTGTGAAAACTTCGAAAAATTATGCCTTAATGTGCTGGGTGTGATTTTTCATATAATTTACGCGATTGAAATATCCTCTTTAAATCCTTTCAAAATGTCCTTCAATTTCGAAATTTCTAGAATATCGTGCCCTAATGTATTGGACACAACCTTAATGAAATTCGAAACACACGAGCATTTTGCTCCTCATATTTTAAACTTCGCTTGAGATTTCAAACTTTTAACAAATCAAGACTCGAAAGTAATCAACATGGTACCAATTTTGGGCGTGTGAGGGTGCTAATCCTTCCTCATGCGTAACCGACTCCATAACCTATTTTCTGGATTGCGAAGACTAAAATATTTTTCAAAATGGATTTAAAACATTTTATGATGATCTAATCACACCATATAAAGAGATTGGTGGCGACTCCATATTTTGTTTTTAAAATATTATTCGACACCTGTTTGTTTTCCCGAAAAATAAGCGTTTCGATAGCTTGGCGACTCCGTTGGGGAGATTTTTAAAATAAAAGAGAGTCAAGCCAAAAATTGATTATTTTTGGTTCTTTTTTGACAAACTTTTAAACCTTCGGTTTTGTTTAATATACGATCCTTTGCATTTTTGTGTGATGCTATATTATGTTGATATTGCTAGTATCAGTTTGCATTCATATGCATTTGTTACTACCCTTTTAAGTGGTAGCGGGAAACTACTCCTTCGTGAGGTTTTCACCTCCCTGCAGGATAGTGGATCACTTTCGGGATTACATCCGTACCCATGTTTTTGTGAAGTTTTCACTTCCGTGCAAACATGTGGGAAATGTGTCCCCTAAATCGAACTCATCCGTATGAGCCTATAATGGGTGAGGATCGAGGAATCTACTGGTTTGGGTACCCTTTACTCTAGAGACTAAACTGCATATAATGAGCCATAAGTACTTGCCTTAAAAAGATTTATGCCGAACCTTTTAGCAATTATCCAAGACAAGTTCTTAGGTTCTTTGTTTTATACCTATATATTGATATTGATGTGCTCTGCTAACGTGTTCTTTTTTGTCTCTTTTTCTTGCATTGCATCATCATACAAGAAAAGATTCTAACTTAAGTTCGATTAACGAATAGGAAGTTTCATCATGGAAGACGAATTTCTTGATAGAGTGGAAGATAACATGGTTACACGCTTATGGTCAAAGGAATGATAGCGTGAGAAAGGAGACAGTTTGAAGGAGGGGCATTTATCAGAGTTTTGGGATTGTACTCGGATTAGGGTAACTCAAAACAATTTGCAAGAATTGAGAGACATTTGGGGTTAGTGGGATAGTGAGATGAAGTAGATGTTCTATTAGGAATATGGAGACTTACCCTATTTACTCGAATTGAAGATAGATAAACATCTCTTTCGAGCTCTCACCCAGCACTGGAATCATGCATATAGCTGTTTCACCTTTGGAAATTTTGACATGACGCCCACGGTGGAAGAGTATACCGTATTGATTCATTGTCCCAGAATTCAAGTTGACAAAACATACTTGAAAGATGCATGTGTCCCAACCTTTTTGAAAATATTGATGAACGTAATCGGGATAAGTGAACAATGGGTTGCATCTCGGATCAAGGTAAAAGGAGACAGTAAGTGTATTAATTGGAAAAGTCTACGAGATCTGATATTGGCACACCCATATATGAAGAAACGCATAGACATTTTTGCTCTTGGCATATATGGGTTAGTCATTTTCCCAAAAGCATTAGGGCATGTGGAAGATGCAGTTGCAGTTCTGTTTGATCGGCTTTGTAAAGGAGTCACGCCCGTCCCAGCAATTCTCCGAGATCTTCATATCATTAAACGCTTGTCGAAGAGAAGGGGAAGGGAGGTTCATTGGTTGTGCACCACTTCTAATGGTTTGGTTTCAAAGTCATTTCTGGAAGGTAGAAAAATTTTCATGCAAAGTGTTCTCGATCGATTTCTCACCTTTGAGAGAATTTGTTGCCACACAAAGGGAACAAAATATATCCCAGGAAAATTGGATGGCTATCCTTCAAAACCTTCAAGATGAGAACGTCGAATGGTGCGCACCTTGGTTTATCCCTGATGAGATCCTCTATCGTTATGACGGCTTTGATTGGGTCCCTTCACTTAGGGTATGGGGTGTTATAGGATATGCCCTCTGCTCGTGTAGAGGCAATACAAGACGAGACAATTTATCCCTGCGACACATGGCCTAGCTTAGTGTGAATTCTCCTACAAAGGGAATGATTACAAGAAAAGGGTCCGAGAGGTAGCAAATGCATGGAAGAAAGTACATAGGATGAAGAAGTTCAGTGCAAGCCCGTGGATGACGTCAAACTATGATTGGTAGAGAAGTAAAAGAGTTAACGATAAAATTCCAACCCCAAATCCTGAAAATGTTCGACCAATAGAGGAATATTTGCAGGAGGTCCTATCAGAAATAGACATCATGAAACAAGACTTCGAGAAGAAGAGCGTAGAATTCGGAAAGAGAATAGAGGTTTTGGAAGAAGAAAAAATGAAGTTGGGACTAGACGTGGATATACATAGGTTATAGGCTGAAAGATTAAGGAAAGGAAAAAACAAGATTAAGGAAAGGAAAAAACAAAGTCAAAGAAGACTTAAAAGATTTGAATAAGGTTTATAAGAAGCTTTGATTGTCCATGAGAATCGCTGGATTAGGTAAGATGTCGAAATAATGGCGGTAAGAAATTCAGAAGCAAAAGGAACAAACAGAATAGTGGCAAAGGAAATTCCAAGACGGTCAGGCTCGAAAGAACGCCATTAAAGGAGAACTGCTAGAAAAATAAGTCGAGAAGGCCGAACTGAAAGCCCAAATAGCTGGGTTAGAAGCTAGAATAATAGAGATAGAAGAGTCACTACTTAGACACCGAAAAATTGGAACTCCGTCCTGAAACTTAAGGCAAGTATGGTCGAGAGTAAGGAATTAAGGGAAAAGGTACAATAATTAGAGGCTGCACTCCACAACAATGAGATTCAAATTTAGATCCTTGAAAGGAATCTAGAAACCAGCGAATGACACTTTCAACAAACTCAGAGACAGGTCAAAGAAAGGAGTATGTAATGTGAAAAGCACTGACCCAAATGAGAGAAGCCGCTGACCACATGCAAAAGTTAGTTATCGAAGCTGATATTTTAAGCATGCAATATGAATCGAAATTAGGACGAGGACAAAAATTAGTTGGGCGTCTTGGGAAGATCAAAGCTTTAGGCAATAAAGCAAAGCTATTTGTGTAATTTTGCTTTATGTAAAGAAGTTTTTCTTCTAGAAAAGTTGTTCTAATGAAATTAAATTCAAAGTTAATGCCTTTTCTTACATTGCATATATACATTCATTCACATTGCATCTTCACATATTTTAGCATGATAATTCTAACTAATTAAAACTTTAACAGTTACATCAGTAATCATTGAAAATCCACATCACTCTAACACTCGAAAAAAACCAAAGCTATGGAGCAAAGGCTAGAGCAAATTCAAAAGGAAATGCAAGAGCAAGTGCAAGTGCAGTTGCAAGACCATTTGGAAAAGGTACAACAAGATATGAATGTCTAGATTATAGAATCTCAAAAGAGTATTATAAGTGAGCTAACACAACTAATAAGAGCAGGGGCGGATAAAGGAAAAGGTCTTGCTATAAGCCTATGGGAGGAGAGTAAGGAGCCTAGATATCTCCTACGCTATGCTTCTATGCATACTCAAGCACCGCCAGAAACGTATCCACGTGGAGTACTTATAACAATAAGAGCACAATAACACCCAGGCGATATGTCAGGGCCAGTAAATTTTTAGATGGGATCCGGTTCCAACCCCAAAGATAATGTAGCTCTTCCTGTCGTCCATGACTTGGATGGTGTAGAGGAGATGGAAAGAGCAAGGCCTGAGTTCCCTAGATAATTAGAGGACAAATACAAGTGGTTGGAAGAAAAAGTGAAAGCAATTGAAGGTGCTGATACCTTCTATGGCATTGATGCTAAGGAGCTGAGCCTTGTCCCAGACCTAGTGCTCCCCCCAAAATTCAAAACACCTGATTTTGACAAATACAGCGGGACCAGCTACCCCGAGGCACACATTACCATGTTCTATAGGAAGATAACTGGGCATGTACATAATGACTAGTTATTAATACACTATTTTCAAGATAGTCTAACAGGATCTGCAGCCAAATGGTATAATCAGTTGAGTCGTGCCAAGATAAGCTCATGGAAGGATCTAGCACAAGCATTTATGAAGCAATACTATCATGTAACTGACATAGCACCTGATAGACTGACCCAATTCAACATTTATTGTAATAAAATTTTTTTCTTCTATTCGTTTCTCTTTCTTTTTCTCATTTTTTTCTTTTTCAAGTGACTAAGAGATGTCATTGCATTACTCTACCTTTGTTCCTGGGAAGTAACAATGTGGTGCAACAAGCCCCTAAGAGGTATGTAATTGCGCCGACACACACTCTTATAGTGACAGCCTTTGGCTAGATAATTTTTTTAAACCTGCAGAGGAGTGTTCTCCCTTGAAAAGTTACAATGCACTCATATTGGAGTGTATTTTATTCATACAATGTCACTGCAATTGGTCAGTTAGTTCAAGATTCAAACATTCACACTATCCATTCATTACTGAAGCAATTCCAATCATCCATTCAAAAATAGAAGACTCACTATCCATTCACATTCATCTAATTTACACATCAACATTCTAAGCAAATCAAGATTTACGCATAAAAATAAAAATTTTGGACACATTTCTGTTGAAATTTTGCATATTCTCATTAACAAAAGAAACAAGTAAAATTCAAATATGCGGGTGTAATTGCATTTCCATTTCACATTATCTCCCCCCAAACTTAATGTCTGCATTGTCCCCAATGCACTGACAATATTATACAAATATAATGGAAATGCAACGACAATATAACTAAGTTAGCAAAATGAATGCAATGACAAAAGAAAATGCAGTGACAATAAAAATGCATGAAAAACTATCTACAAAGAAGTGTACCAATTTATTCCTCAGCAGTCGATGTAGAGACTGCCTTTATTTTCTTTTTCTTTGGGTGCTCACCCTCTTCCTTGTTCTTCCGCTTCTTATCCTTGAGCTGTTTCCTTTTCTTATCCTTCGAAGCAACCGGCTCGGCGGATTGCTCCTCCTCAATAGGTTGGGTGGTGGCTTCATCGGTAGTTACTTCGGATGGATGGATTTCAGCTAATGGTGCCACGTAGGGCACAATTGTAAGAGAATTAGGCTCCTCAATGCTGATCGTAACAACCTCGACCTGGCTCAAATAAGGTAGAGCCTCGTCAGTACTCGATGTCCCCACACTCACAGGTGTGCCGATAATATGCTCAGTGATAGTTGTCGAGGCATCTTTTTCCTTCTTCTCCTAGTCTACTGTAGGGTCCTTCATGTCATTCTCTTCTTCTTTTTCTTCCTTATCTTCTTCTTCCTTCTCTTTCTACTGGTTATCTTCTTGGTCCTCACCTTCATCCGCATGCTCTTCATTCATTACGCCTACACCTATGGATATAATCGGGGTAGTCACTTCCTCCATCATAGCCGCACACTCAGCCATATTTGCATCAAGGCTATTAGAGAACTCATCTTCAAATAGACTGAAATGGTGCGATGACAATCCTCCTCAGTGAGTGCCCTTCTTGTTCATCATCATCAAAGATGTGAATCCTTATTGGTACATGGGCAGGCCTACCATCAGGAGTAGGCTGGTCAGATGAGGAAGCTTGCATTAAGTGAAAAATATCGGGAAAGGCTAAGAAGTCTAGCAATGGTTTGGTACTGATTCTGCGTAGTGCGGCGACAATGGCTTCATTCCATGCCTTTGTATATGGGTAGAAGATATGTTGCCTATAATCCATATCTTCTAATACGCCCAGAGTACGGATTGTGTGCGTATCAATTCAGTCAATATGGATTCCCATAATAGCCAGTCTCTATGCCACTTGGAGATCTGTGGGCGCATCAATTTATGCTTCCTTCTTCTTTCTCTTGCCCTTATTCCTTTTCATTGATGCTTCTTTTGCCACTGGCATCTCTTGGCCGCAAGTTATCCTTTCAACGGAGATGTCATTGATGGGACTCTTGTTTTCTAAATACCTCATTATCATCCCTGGGCACAATGCCCTTCTGTTTGCAAAGCAACATAACCAGAGAAGGGAATGGGAGTATACTAGTCTGTTTGGCAGTGACTTCTATAATTTGGTCGTGAATGATTTCTCCAAGTCGATGTGTCTGCATTATAGGATGAAATGGAGAAGACATATATGGTCCAGTGTCGCCGTAGTGCTGTGAGTGGACAAAAGAATGCGGTTGTTGATGAAGTGGGACCATACTTTACTGAAGGTTGTGAGATACCTCCTATGCATAGTGTAATTGTGGAACCCATTACCTGTCCAGGTGGCACCATCAACACAAATATCCTTCATAATCTGAGTAGTGACTTCATCATCTAGTCGATGCATAAACGGAAGATGGTCGTCCACCCTCTCAAGGATCCGTAACAGCACATTGATTTGGGCGGCACTCCATAGGATGAGCCCCTCCCTCACAAATACAAATTCCTATTCAGAATCAATGAGGTTTGCATAGAACTCCCATAACAGTGTGGGAGCATAGCTAATGAGATGTTCGTAGAAGAACTCCCATCCTAGGTGGCTAATGGTTCGCGCAACGTGTTTTCCCAAGGCCTGATGTGTGGAAAATTGTAGACCTTGCTCTGGGTGGAGATTTCACTTCCGCATGACATTTTGATAACGATCCTTGATTGTAGTCATAAAAAATAGGACCAGCCTTGAAGACGGTGCTGGTGTTATGGTCGGAGCCATAGTAGTTGAAGTTGAAGGGGTTGTTTTAGAAGGAGTTTTGGAAGTGTTCTTTGATGCTTTGGTTTTCGCCATGGTGACTGAAAAAGAAAATAAGAAAAACTTGCAGAAAGAAGTTAACTTGTGAACGTAAGGAAAATAGAAGCAATGAAAGAGATGAGATGTAGCAACAATGGATACTGTGAGTAAAAATAAATCTGCAGGAAAGGGGTTTTGTAACCTAAGCTTTGTATTAACCGTGATGATTGCAAAGGTTATAGGGAAATGCTGCGTCTGTAGCCATTAATTGCCAGGCTGCAAAATGTACGTTTACATTTGATCTAACGGCTGGAATAGAAGAGAGTTCAATCGGCGCGATTATTGTTGAAAAAGTTTTGCTGACTCATCACAGAATGCACCGATAATTTGTGCTTCGATGTATCGACAAAAAGACGATTTTTATTTGTGCAAAGAATGTAAAACAAAACAAGTAAAACTGAAACAAATAAAGGAAAATGTAAAAATGCATCGACATTATTTAAATGTGACCAGATCGATGGCCTCGTTTGGTTCCTTGACATCTGGGCTCACATAGTGTTTCGGCATTTTACCATTCACCTTGAATTATTGTCTGTCTTTCAGATTCTCAATTGTCACCGCATCGCTCTAGAATGCCTCGACAACTTTGAAAGGGCCTGACCATCTTGATTGCAATTTACTTGGATGTAATTTTAAACGAGAGTTAAACAAAAGCACTAATTGACCAGGGCTAAATTGTCGACGCAAAATGATAATGTTGTGCCATCTCTTGGTCTTTTCCTTGTATATTGTGGCATTCTGATAAGCATGTCGGCGTATTTATTCTAGTTCAGTGATGTACAACAATCTTTTTCTTCCGACAGCATCATAATTCATATTCACCTTCTTGATTGCCCACATGACTTTATGTTCAAGCTCAACTGGCAAGTGACAAGACTTACCAAACACTAACTGATATGACGACATTTCCAATGGGGTTTATATGCAGTGCGAAGTGCCTACAATGCGTCTTGTAGTCACAAAGACCAATCTCTCCGAGATGGATTAACCACCTTCTCAAGGATGCTTTTGATTTGACGATTGGATAGTTCGGCTTGACCATTGGTTTATAGGAGATATGTAGTGGCCATTCGATGCTTTTTACCATATCTCTTTAATGCTGTCGCTACTTGATGGTTGTAAAAATGAGTTCCTTGGTCACTTATTAATGCTCTCGATGTTCCAAACCTTGTAAGAATGTAAGTGTGAAAGAATTTCAACACCATCTAAGCATCATCCTTTGGCACCGTAATTGCCTCGATCCACTTCGAGACATAATCAACAGTAACTAAGATGTACATATTCCCAAAAGAGTTGGGAAATGGTCTCATAAAGTCTGTACCCCAAATCTTAAAGAGCTCTACTTCCATGATAGGTTGTTGGAGCATCCCATTATGCCAAGATATCGAACCAGTGCATTGACATCTATCACATTGTTGACCGAAGTTGTGGGCATCTCGAAACAATGTGGGCCAATATAATCCTGATTGTAAGACTTTTGCAGTAGTCCTTACACCACCAAAGTGTCCTCCATAAAGGGCATCACAATGTCGTAGGATTAAAGTCATTTCTTCAGGTACGCAATAATGGATAATGTTGTCGGTGCATACTTGAATAGGTATGGCTCGCTCCAATGGTATTTTGCAGTATCGCGTAGAAACCTGATCTTTTTGTAACCAGTAGCACTTAGTGGTAGCATCCCACACACAAGGTAGTTGACAATATCGGCATACCAGGGCAATATGTAGACAAAGAATAGCTGCTCGTCTGGAAATGCTTCTATAATTTGGCACATCTGTCCATCTTCACTTCCAACTTTCAATCGAGACAAGTGGTCAACTACTTGATTTTCAGATCCCTTCCTATCTTTGATTTCAACATCGAACTCTTAAAGGAGTAGGATCCATCGAATAAGTCTAGGTTCGGTGTCTTTTTTCGTAGAAAGGTATCTCAATGCCGAGTGGTCTGTGTACATTGTAATCTTTGCGCTAACAAAAAATGAACGAAACTTGTCAAATTCAAAGACCATTGCTAGCAACTCCTTTTTAGTGGTTGTATAATTAACCTGTGCTTCAGTTAGAGTTTTACTAGCATAATAAATAGAATGAAATATCTTCTCTTTTCGTTGGCCTAGTACATCTCCCACAGCAAAGTCACTCGCATCGCACATTAATTCAAATGGTTATGTCCAGTCGGCGCGATAATAATTGAAGCTTATACCAGCTGCTTCTTTATTGTCATGAATACGTCCAGACAGGCGTCATCGAACACAAACTTTTTATTTTGCTCTAACAGTGAGCATAATGGTTTAGCAATCATGGAAAAATCACATATGAATCTTTTGTAGAAACCAACATGTCCAAGAAAGCTTCTTATTGCTTTGACATTTGTGGGTGGTGGTAATTTCTCGATGATTTCGACCTTTGCTTTATCAACTTCAATGCACTGACAAGATATCCGATAGCCAAGGACAATGCCTTTAGTTGCCATGAAGTGACATTTTTCCTAATTCTGAACTAGATTTGTGTCCTCGCATCTCTTCAGAACTTTTGCCAGGATGTCAGTGCATTGGTCAAAATTTTATCCACAGACAGAGAAATCATCCATGAATACCTCTAGAGAGTCCTCGATCATGTCCGAGAAGATTGCCATCATACACCTCTGGAATGTTGTTGGCGCATTGCACAACCCAAACGGCATACGTCAGAAGGCAAAGGTTCCAAAAGGGCATGTGAACATAGTCTTTGCTTGATCTTCCGGCGCAATGGCAATTTGGTTGTACCTAGAGTAGCCATCTAAGAAGAAATAATAGGCTTTACCAGCTAGCCTATCCAGCATCTGGTCAATGAAAGGTAGAGGGAAATGGTCCTTCTTTGTGGCCGCATTTAGTCGACGATAATCCATGCATAGTCATCGGCCAGTCGTAATGTAAGTAGGGATCAACTTGTTTTTATCGTTGGTCACGACTGTGAAACCACTCTTCTTTGGCACAAATTGGAAGAGGCTCACCCAATTACTGTCAGAAATGGGATAGATGATGATCGCGTCTAGCCACTTGATAATTTCCTTCTTCACTACTTCTTTAATCTTTTCATTAAGTCTTCGTTGTTGCTTAATTGATTGCTTCCCTTCATCTTCCAACCTTATCTTATACATGTAAAAAGAGGGACTAATTCCAGGCTATGGCTCTTTTGTGCTATTTCAAAATTGTGATAAGCTTATCTTCCTACGTTGCATCAAGGGATGCATTGACAATAACTAGTAATGTATCATTGTCACCAAAAAAGACATACTTTAAATGCGTCGATAATGACTTCAACTCCAAGGTAAGAGCTTGCTCAATTGATGGTTTAAACATCGAGATTGTCTTGTTCGACAAATCCAAAGATTCCAGTTGCTAATTTTGTCTCAACTCACAATTATTAACCTTTTCTTTATCGATACATTCAGCTAAGATTTAATCAGTGGACGTCAGCGCATCCTCATTTGACACTGCTGAACTTCTTGCATTGAATTCTTCAATAATGATTTCGTCCAACACGTCAATGTGATGACATTGCTCTTTAGTTCTGGACGGGGATTCCTCAAACAAACTGAAGGTCACATGCTTATCATTATGTCGCATGATAAGTTCTCCTTTGAACATATCGATAAGTGTGAGTCCCGTTGCTAGAAATGGTCGCCCCAAGATAATGGGCACCTCCTTATTTGCTTCGTAGTCTAGGATTATGAAATCAGCAGGGAACACGAGCTTATCAACTTGGACAAGGACATCTTTAATTTGGCCTTCAGGTTGTGCTAAGGATCTGTCCGCAAGTTGTAATGTCACCGCAGTCGGCTTCATCGATCCTATTCCTAACTTCTTGAAAGTAGATAATGACATAAGGTTAATACTTGCTCCCAAATCAAATAAAGCTTTACCTAGATAATGATTCCCAATGGAGCATGGGATTGTGAACCTACTAGGGTTTTTCGTCTTGGTTGGCAACTTATTTGTAAGCACAGTACTGGACCCCTCTGTGAGTGTAATTGTCTCGATTTCAGACAATATCTTCTTCTTTGACAACAGCTCCATAAATTTCCCATAACTGGGTATTTGAACAAGAGCATCGACAAGAGGTATATTAATGTGTAATTGTTTCAAAGTAGAAACAAACTTTTGATACTCTTTATCATGGACGTTCTCTTTAAATCTTTGCGGAAATGGAAAAGGTATTGTAACATTAGGTTGTTGTGAAAAACTTGGTGGTGTCGATATTGGTAGTTGTGTCGACAACTTTGTTGGGTAAACTGTAGGCATAGATGGCATTATAGTTGGTTCCTCCTCATTTGCTCCTGCTTGGCTTCCTTCAACTGCATCCTCTTTTTGTTGCTGTGGTTTAGATGCGTCGACATGGTCCTGATTAGAACTTCTTGGTTCAATTGTCTGCTTTCCACTCCTCAACATAATAGCCTTGCAATGCACCTTCCCTCTCGTTGGGTTTTTAGTATTACTAGGTAGATTACCTGGCGACCTTGCACTCATATTAGAAGCCAATTGTTCTAGCTGAGCTTCCAATGCTTGGATGGAATAAGAGTTTCCTTGCACTATTGCTTCAATCTGCGTGATATGCTCTAGTATCAATGCCTCAAGAGCAACCAAAGGATCTGACTTAGGTTAAGAAAACTGCTACTATTGATGCTGATGATGTTGTCCTTGAATATGTGGTAGCACAGACTGTTCTGGTTATAATCGAGATTGTGGTTGCATCTGGCCATGTGCCTATATCTGTTTAGAACGAGAATTTACTTGAGAATTTTGATTATAATTCTGTTTTTGGTTGCTAATGTTACTCCCTTGTCTATAACCCCCTTGATTTGAGGAATTTCCATATCTGAATGTGGAAGCATTTTGATTCCCCTAAGGTTGTTGAGCTCGGTTGTTGTATGAGTTACCATATGAACACCCTTTGATGTTGTTGACATAGAATGCATTTTTCGCATGTTGTGGATAGTCCTTATAACTATGTTTGTCACCAAAAATTTCACAGGAAAATGTCAGCGCATCAAATTGGTGGACCACTTGAATAGGAGCAACGTGACTTGTCCCCTTCATATTCTTTATGATATAGGCCAATGATGATACCTATGCACTCAAAGTAGTAATGGCATCTAACTCAAGAACTCCAAGTTTAGTCTTTACTTGTGCAAAACGAGAGATTGGATATTGATAGTCATTTTGAGCAATCCTCTCTAGAATTCTTAAAGCTTCATCGTAGGTACAATCCAACAATGGACCATTAGTAGATGCGTCGACAAGATTCCTTATCTCAGCATTCAAACCATTGTAAAAGATCTCTATTTGGGTTTCTTACTGAATACCAAGCATTGGGCAGCGTCGAAGCAATGTCTTGTAATGCTCCCAGGTTGTATGTAAGTTCTAATCATCCAGCTGATGATATGCAGTAATATTATTCCACAACCTTGCGTTCATAGTCGGCAGATTGAAATGTAAAACAAACTGTGTTGCTAGCACATTCCAAGATGTAATGGATCTAGCCGGCAATCCCAAGAACCATGTTCTCACTTTACCTTGTAACGAATAAAGAAATAATTGCATTTTCAAGGCATCATCAGAGACACCATGTTGACTAAAGGATGCACAAATAAGCATAAATGATTTTAAGTGTTCTCTTGCGTCTTCATGAGGCAACCCAAAATATTGCCCATTTGAATTAAGCATTTGAAACATCATTGGTTTCATCTCAAAATTACCAGCTTGAATAGCTGGTCTCACAACCCCTATTTGTAAATCATTAAGGATAGGAACAACAAAATCTCGGATTGTCCTATTTTACACTTGTTCTTCTTGTGGAGGTGGTGGTGGTAAATTATTTATTTGTGGTAGTGATATTGGAGAAACTCCATCTTGTGGTAGCAGTGGTGGTAAATTATTATTGTTGTTGTTACCAGCCATTTTTCATTGTTCTTGTTTCTTCCTTTGAAGTGTTCTCTCAAGTTTTGGGTCAAAGCTTACAAAATCCTTAGAATTTCTTCTTATGGACATGCAACTTCTAAAGAAATAAGAGGAAATCAACAAAAGAAAATTAAACAGATTAGTAAAAATAAAAAGTTAAGTAAGAAATAATTGCTACTACAATAGTAAACATCAAACAAACACCAATTCCTCGGCAACAGCGCCAAAACTTGATCGCGTTTGTAACGTCACAGCGATTGTGTAAGCGAACACACGTTAATGCAAGTATAGTTGATAGAATAATTCTATCGAATATCAATCCCACGAGGAATGGGCTCTTGATGTTTAGATGTCGAAGCAACTAATACTGGAATTAGATGAAATGTGAATAAAGATGTCAGTGCAATTAAGTTAGATCTGCACACTAAAACTATTAATATTGTCAATACAATTAATGTTAATTGTCAGAGCAACTGAAAGTAAATCAAAATGTGTTGAATGTTGAGTGATGAATATTTAAATGTAGAAAATGTAAATGTGATCAAGTGGAAAGGATTGGAGCGGATCACTGATTTTACTAAGTTGTAACTCGGGATGCACCGACAATGTATTGTACAGATGAATTGTCGTAGCAATGATGCTCTAATGAATTCTTACCAATAACAGTCATCTGTTTACTCGAAACTCAAGTACCCACAATCACCCCACCTCTCGGTGTGAGCTATTTTGTGCACTCAAGAACAAGTGACTAAAATCTCTTCTAATCCCAAGCAGCCCTCATTGTCTTGCTTGTTAACCTAACTTGTCACCGCATCTCTCGATGTTAGTAGACTAGAAAGCCACTCTTGTGTTTGATGCAGTTAGATCTAAGAATAAATAGATAAAAAGCATTAAATAAGAATCAAAGTAATCTAACAGTGAAAGATACTCTCGTATTCATTCAAATGTCATTAGAATCAATCAGCATAAAAGAGGGATTAACGAATACAATTGAAGCTTACTATCCCTAGACTACTAGGACTATTCCTTAATTGCTCCTCTTGTGTTGCATAGAGCACTCCTTGTTAGAAGTGGTTGCTCCTTTTCTCCATCTGCTCACCGTCTAGCTTAAATCTCCAAAACACAAAGTAATTATAGAATTTAATTCCTCTACCTCTTGATGATTTCTTCCATCTTCTTTCCTCTATTTATAGCCTTCAAAAGTTACAAATTTCATCCTCCCATTCTCAAATCCGGATCTAATTTTTGCAGCTGTCAAAGTTAGTTATAGTACAGCTGTGCACTCATGCAGATTTGATGTTTTCTTCAGAGATCTGTAGGTTGTCGCTACATTATTGGGCATAATTTGAGATTGTTAATTGCGGCGACAACTTGTGATTTTCTTGTGCTGGTGCTTCTAGGTGTGAATTCAGCTTCAGTTTACTCATTCGAGGTTCAGGTTCTATGCTGCGACATCTTTGGTCGTAATTCCAAGCTGATCTTATGGCTGCATTTTGCTTCCAGCATTGATCTTTTGGGCTGAGTTCCTATGCTGACAATTCTAAGGTGCAATACATCGACTGCTTGCGGCGACATTAGTACAAAAAGAGATAAAAATAACAAGAATTTAAACTAAACTACAATGAGTTAGAAAATATAAAAACTAAGTATGAAATGCTTATGATGCATGCTAAATAAAGTACAAAAAGAGACAATTAAAACATCAATTTAGGAAGAAAATATATGTCATTTGTAATGCTATCAAAAACCAGAAGTTGTTTGCAAAATGACAAACTATTTGGACCAAATGATGCGATTCCCCGAGAATGGAATGTTCAAAAAATTGCTCAAATGAATGGATCGTCTTGAATACTTTTAGAAACCAAAGTTATAAAAGAACTCATAAAAGTTTGATAAGTTCGGAAGTTTGGGCAAGAACCACGAGAGAAACAATTCTTACGTAAATAAGTTTTTAATTCAAAGACCAAAAGTTGTTTACAAAATGACAAACTATTTGGACCAAATAATGCAATTTCTCGAGCATGGAATGTTGGAAAAATTGCTCGAAGGAATGAATCGTCTTGAATACTTTAAGGAACCAAAATTATAAAAGAACACGTAAAAGTCTGACAAGTTTGAAAGTTCGGCCAAGAACGAAGAGAGAAACAATTCTCACGTAAATAACTTTTTAATTCAAATACAATTTTTTTTTTACAATTTGACAAACTATTTAGACTAAATGATGCGATTTTTCGAGTATGGAATGTTCGAAAAATTGCTCGAAGGAATGGATCGTCTTTAATACTTTAAGCAACCAAAGTTATAGAAGAACTCGTAAAAGTTTGAAAAGATCGAAAATTCGGCCAAGAATCAAGAGAAAACAATTCTCATGTAAATAAGTTTTTAATTCAAATACCAAAAGTTGTTTACAAAATGACAAACTATTTGGTGCAAATGATGAGATTTCCCGAGCATGGAATGTTTGGTAAATTGCTTGAAGGAATGGATCATCTTGAATACTTTAATGAAACAAAATTATAAAAGAACTTGTAAAAGCTTGACAAGCTCGAAAGTTCGGCCAAGAACTAAAATAGAAACAATTCTCACGTAAATAAGTTTTTAATTCAATTACAAAAAATTGATTACAAAATGACAAACTATTTGGACCTAATGATGCAATTTTCTGAGCATGGAATATTCAAAAAATTTCTCAAAGGAATGGATCGTCTTGAATACTTTAAGGAACCAAAGTTATAAAGAACTCATAAAAGTTTGACAATTTTGAAAGTTTGGCTAAGAACTAAGACAAAAACAATTCTCACGTAAATAAGTTTTTAATTAAAAGACAAAAAGTTGCTCACAAAATGACAAACTATTTGGATGAAATGATGCGATTTCTCGAGCATGGAATGCTCGATATATTGCTCGAAGGAATGGATCACCTTGAAAACTTTAAGGAAATAAAATTATAAAAGAACTCGTAAAAGTTTTACAAGTTCGAAAGTTTGGCCAAGAACCAAGAGTGAAAACATTTTCACGTAAATTAGTTTTTAATTCAAAAACAAAAAATTGATTACAAAATGACAAACTATTTGGACCAAATGACGTGATTTCTTATGCATGGAATATTCGAAAAATTGCTCGAAGGAATGGGTCGTCTTGAATACTTTAAGGAACCAAAGTTATAAAAGAACTCGTAAAATTTTGAAAAGTTTGGAAGTTTGGCCAAGAACCAGAGAGAAACAATTCTCATGTAAATAAGTTTTTAATTTAAAGACCAAAAGTCGTTTACAAAATGACAAACTATTTGGACCAAATGATGCAATTTTCCGAGCATGGAATGTTCAAAAAATTGCTCGAAGGAATGAATCTTCTTGAATACTTTAAGGAAACGAAATTATAACAGAACTCGTAAAAGTTTGACAAGTTTGAAAGTTCAGCCAAGAACTAACAGAGAAAGAATTATCACTTAAATATGTTTTTAATTCAAATACAAAAAATTGTTTACAAAATGACAAACTATTTGGACCAAATGATGCGATTTCCCGAGCATGGAATGTTCGAAAAATTGCTCAAAGGAATGGATCGTCTTGAATACTTTAAGGAACCAAAGTTATAAAAGAACTCGTCAAAGTTTGACAAGTTCGAAAGTTCGGCCAAGAACCAAGAGAGAAACAATTCTCGCGTAAATAAGTTTTTGGTTCAAAGATAAAATTTGTTTACAAAATGACAAACTATTTGGACCAATTGATGCGATTCTCCGAGCATGGAATGTTTGAAAAATTGCTCGAAGGAATGGACCTATTTTCTCCCTAAATTTGTGTATTATTTGTCTCTTTTGTACCATATTTAGCATGCATGTTAAGCATTTCATACTTAGTATTTATGTTTTCTAACTCATTTATGCTTGGTTTAAATTCTTGTTATTTTATCTCTTTTTGTGCACTAATGCCGTCACATGCAGCATATATATTGAGTCTTAAAATTGTCAGTGCAAGGATCCATCTCAGAAGACCAAAGTAAAAAAGAATCCGAAAATGCTGCAACAAATTCAGCTTGAAATTACGACTAACGATGTCGCCACATAGGAATCTTTACTTGAAATGATAGAATTCAAGCTGCAATCACAACTGGAAGCACCAGTGTAGGGGAAGAGCACGTTGTCACCACAATAGAAGGTTTCAAATTGCGCCTAGCGATGCAGCAACAACCTACAGATCCATGAAGTTCACACCAGATCTGCATGAGTGCACTGCTGGATTGTAACAAACTTTTACAGCTGCAATTGGATCTGAATCTGAGAAGACAAAAGGTCTATCATTTTTGAAGCCTATAAATAGAGGAGAAAAGTTGAAGAAATATATCTAGAGGGTAGGAATTAAATCTGCAATTACATTGTGTTTTTGAAGTTTTATTGGAGACGATGAGCTGACTGAGAAAACGAGCAACAACTCCTAACAAGGAGTACTTGGTGCAGGCACAAGAGGATGGGTTAAGGAATAGTCTTAGTGGTCTAGAGAGAGTAAGCTTCGATGTATTTATTGACCCCTCTTTTATGCTGATGGATTATTATTGATAATTGAATGAATATGAGAATATCTTTCTGTGTTAGATTACTTTGATTCTTAACTTAACTGTATTAAACACGAGAGTGGAATTGTAGTCTATCGACATCAAGAGCTGCGGTGACAAGTTAGGTTAACAAGCAAGACAACGAGAGTTTCTTGGAATTGGAATAGATTCTATCACTTGTTCTTGAGTGCACAATGTTGCCTACACCGAGAGATGGGTTATTGTGGGTACTTGAGTCTCGATTAAATAGAGAGTTGTTGTTAGTAAGATTTCATTGGAACCTCATTACTTCGTCTATTCATCTATACAATACCTTGTCGACGCATCCAGCGTTGCAAATTAGTGAAGTTAGCGATCCACTCCAGTTCTTCACACTTGATCATTATTTTACTTTTCTACATTTAAATTCTCAAAACTTCAACAACAATTTGATTTACTTTAAGTTGTTCTGACATTTAACTTTTATAATTATATTGACAATTTTAACTATCTTAATGTGCAGATCAGAATTAATTGTGCTGACATCTTTACTCAAATTATCTCTAATCTTAGTTTTAATTGCTTCGATAAATAGACATCAAGAACCCATTCCCTATGCGATCGATATCCGATAAAATTAATCTATCAATTATACTTGCTTCAAAGTGTGTTCGCTTGCACAACTGTTGTGACGTTATAGGCCGATCAATCATCTTGTACACTTTTAGGAACCAAAGTTATAAAAGAACTCAAAAAAGTTTGACAAGTTCGAATGTTCTGGCAAGAACCAGGAGAGAAACAATTCTTACATAAATAAGTTTATAATTCAAAAACCAAAAGTAGTTTACAAAATGACAAACTATTTGGACCAAATAATGCAATTTCCCGAGCATGGAATGTTTGAAAAATTGCTCGAAGAAATATACCGTCTTGAATACTTTAAGGAACCAAAATTATAAAAGAACACGTTAAAGTTTGACAAGTTCAAAAGTTCGACCAAGAACAAAGAGAGAAACGATTTCACGTAAATAAGGTTTTAATTCAAAGACCAAAAGTTGTTTACAAAATGACAAACTATTTTGACAAAATGATGCGATTCCCCGAGCATGGAATGTTCGAAAAATTGTTTGAAGGAATGGATTGTCTTAAATACTTTAAGGAATCAAAGTTATAAAAGAACTCGTAAAAGTTTGGCAAGTTTGGAAATTCGACCAAGAAATAAGAGAGAAACAATTCTCACGTAAAAAAGTTTTTAATTCAAATACAAGAAGTTGCTTACAAAATGACAAACTATTTACAAAATGATGCGATTTCCCAGGAATGGAATGTTCGAAATATTGCTTGAAGGAATGATTCGTCATGAATATTTAAGGAACAATAGTAATATAAAAACTCGTAAAAGTTTGACAAGTTCTGAAGTTCGACCAAGACCAATAGAGAAACAATTCTCACGTAAATGAGTTTTTAATTCAAAAACCAAAAGCTATTTACAAAATTACAAACTATTTGGACCAAATGATGCGATTCCCCGAGCATGGAATGTTCGGAAAATTGCTTGAAGGAATGGATCGTTGATAGCATTAGAAATGACACATATTTTCTCCCTAAATTTGTGTATTATTTCTCTCTTTTGTACCATATTTAGCATGCATGTTAAGCATTTCATACTTAGTATTTATGTTTTCTAACTCATTTATACTTGGTTTAAATTCTTGTTATTTTATCTCTTTTAATGCACTAATGTCGTCACATGCAACATATATATTGCGTCTTAAAATTGTCAGTTTAAGGATTCATCTTAGAAGACCAAAGTTAAAAACAATCCGAAAATGCAGCCACAAATTTAGCTTGAAATTGCGACTAGCGATGTCACTGCATAGGAATCTTTACTTGAAATGAGAGAATCCAAGATGCAATCACAACTGGAAGCTCCGACGTAGGGGAAGAGCACATTGTCATAGCAATTAAAGGTTTTAAGAATGCGCCTAGCGATGTCAGAACAACCTGCAGATCCATGAAGTTCACACCAAATCTACGTAAGTGCACAACTGTACTGTAACAAACTTTTACAACTGCAATTGGATTTGAATCTGAGAAAATAGAGAAGGTCTACCATTTTTGTAGCCTATAAATAGAGGAGAAAATATGAAGAAATATATCAAGAGGGAAGGAATTAAATCTGCAATTACTTTGTCTTTTTGAAGTTTTATTAGAGATCGGTGAGCTGACTGAGCAAACGAGCAACAACTCCTAACGAGGAGTGCTTGGTACAGGCACAAGAGGAGCAATTAAGAAATAGTCTTAGTAGTCTAGAGATAGTAAGCTTCGATGTATTTGTTGACCCCTCTGTTATGTTGATGGATTATTATTGATAATTGAATGGATATGAGAATATCTTTCAGTGTTAGATTACTTTGATTCTTATTTGATTCTTCTCATCTGTTTATTCTTGGACTTAACTGCATTAAACATGAGAGTGAAATTGCAATCTACCGACATCGATAGCTGCGGTGACAAGTTAGGTTAACAAGTAAGACAACGAGAGTTGCTTAGGATTGGAAGAGATTCTGTCACTTGTTCTTGAGTGCACAGTGTTGCCTACATCGAGAGATGGGTTATTGTGGGTACTTGAGTCTCGATTAAACAGAGAGCTGTTGTTAGCAAGATTTCATTGGAACCTCATTGCTCCGACATTTCATCTATACAATACCTTGTCGACGCATCTAGCGTTGCAAATTAGTGAAGTTAGCGATCTGCTCCAGTTCTTCACACTTGATCTTCATTTTACTTTTCTACATTTAAATTCTCAAAACTTCAACAACAATTTGATTTACTTTCAGTTGCTCTAACATTTAACTTTTATAATTATATTGACAATTTTAACTTAGTATGCATATTAGATTTAATTGTGCTGACATCTTTACTCACATTATCTCTAATCTTAGTTTTAATTGCTTCGGCATATAAACATCAAGAAACCATTCCCTGTGGGATTGATATTCGATAGAATTAATCTGTCAACTATAATTGCTTCGACGTGTATCCGGTTGCACAACTGTGGTCGATCAATTGTCTTGAATACTTTTAGGAACCAAAGTTATAAAAGAACTCATAAAAGTTTGACAAGTTTGGAAGTTCGGGCAAGAACCACGACAGAAACAATTCTTACGTAAATAAGTTTTTAATTCAAAGACCAAAAGTTGTTTACAAAATGACAAACTAATACTGCAATATCCCGAGAATGGAATGTTCGAAAAATTGCTCGAAAGAATTGACCATCTTGAATACTTTAAGGAACCAAAATTATAAAAGAACACGTTAAAGTCTGACAAGTTCGAAAGTTCGACCAAGAATTAAGAGATAAATAATGCACATGTAAATAAGTTTTTAATTCAAATACCAAAAGTTGTTTACAAAGTGACAAACTATTTGGACAAAATGATGCGATTGCCCGAGCATGGAATATTCAGAAAATTGCTTGAAGGAATGGATTGTCTTAAATACTTTAAGGAATCAAAGTTATAAAAGAACTCATAAAAGTTTGACAAGTTTGGAAATTCGACCCAGAAACAAAAGAGAACAATTCTCACCTAAAAAAGTTTTTAATTCAAATACAAAAAGTTGCTTACAAAATGACAAACGATTTTGCCAAATGATGCGATTTCCCGAGAATGGAATGTTCGAAAAATTGCTCGAAGGAATGAATCGTCTTGAATACTTTAAGGAACAATAGTAATAAAAAAACTCGTAAAAGTTTGACAAGTTTGGAAGTTCGACCAAGAACCAACAGAGAAACAATTCTCACGTAAATAAGTTTTTAAGTAAAAAACCAAAAGTTGTTTACAAAATGACAAACTATTTGGACAGAATGATGTGATTCCCTAAGCATGGAATGTTCAGTAATCGCTCGAAGGAATGAATCGTTGATAGCATTAGAAATGACACCTATTTTCTCCCTAAATTTGTGTATTATTTGTCTCTTTTGTACCATATTTAGCATGCATGTTAAGCATTTCATACTTAGTATTTATGTTTTCTAACTCATTTATGCTTGGTTTAAATTCCTGTTATTTTATCTCTTTTTATGCACTAATGTCGTCACATGCAGCATATATATTGCGTCTTAAAATTGTCAGTGCAAGGATCCATCTCAGAAGACCAAATTAAAAATATTCCGAAAATACAGCCACAAATTCAGCTTGAACTTGCGACTAGTGATGTTGTCGCATAGGAATCTTTACTTGAAATGAGAGAATTCAAGCTGCAATCACAATTGGAAGCACCAATGTAAGGGAAAAAGCACATTGTCGCCGTAATTGAAGGTTTCAGATTGTGCCTAGCGATGTCGCAGCAACCTGCAGATCCATGAAGTTCACACCAGATCTGCGTGAGTGCACAGCTAGACTCTAACAAACTTTTACAGCTGTAATCAGATCTGAATCTAAGAAGAGAGAAGGTCTACCATTTTTGAAGCCTATAAATAGAGGAGAAAAGATGAAGAAATATATCAAGAGGGAAGGAATTAAATCTGCAATTACTTTGTGTTTTGAAGTTTTATTGGAGATCGATGAGCTGACTGAGAAAACGAGCAACAACTCTTGACGAGGAGTGCTTGGTGCAAGCACAAAAGGAGCGGTTAACGAATAGTCTTAGTGGTTTAGAGATAGTAAGCTTCGATGTATTTGTTAACCCCTCTTTTATGCTGATGAATTATTTTTGATAATTGAATGAATATGAGAATATCTTTCAGTGTTAGATTACTTTGATTCTTCCCATCCGTCTATTCTTGGACTTAACTACATTAAACATGAGAGTGGAATTGCAGTCTACCGACATCAAGAGATGCGGTGACAAGTTAGGTTAACAAGCAAGACAACGAGAGTTAATTGGGATTGGAAGAGATTTTATCACTTGTTCTTGAGTGCACAGTGTTGCCTACATTGAGAGATGGGGTAATTATGGGTACTCGAGTCTCGATTAAATAGAGAACTGTAGTTGGTAAGATTTCATTGGAACCTCATTGCTGCGACAATTCATCTATACAATACCTTGTCGATGCATCTAGCGTTGAAAATTAGTTAAGTTAGTGATCTGCTCCAGTTCTTCGCACTTGATCTTCATTTAACTTTTCTGCATTTAAATTCTCAAAACTTCAACAACAATTTGATTTACTTTCAGTTCCTCTGACATTTAACTTTTATAATTATATTGACAATTTTAACTATCTTAGTGTGCAGATCAGATTTAATTGCGCTGACATCTTTACTGATGTTAACTCTAATATAAGTTTTAATTGCTTCGACATATAGACATCAAGAACCTATTCCCTTTATCCGATAGAATTAATCTATCAACTATACTAGCTTCAACGTGTGTCCACCTTCACAACAGCTGTGACGTTACAGGCCGATCAATCGTCTTGAATACTTTTAGCAACCAAAGTTAAAAAAGAACTCATAGAAGTTTGACAAGTTCGGAAGTTCGAGCAAGAACCACGAGAGAAACAATTCTTACGTAAATAAGTTTTTAATTCAAAGACCCAAAGTTGTTTACAAAATGACAAACTATTTGGACCAAATAATGCAATTTCCCGAGCATGGAATGTTTAAAAAATTGCTCGAAGGAATGGATCGTCTTGAATACTTTAAGGAACCGAAGTTATAAAAGAGCACATAAAAGTTTGACAATTTCGAAAGTTTGGCCAAGAACTAAGACAAAAACAATTCTCACGTAAATAAATTTTTAATTAAAAGACAAAAAGTTGCTCACAAAATGACAAACTATTTGGATGAAATGATGCGATTTCTCGAACATGGAATGCTCGATACATTGCTCGAAGGAATGGATCACCTTGAAAACTTTAAGGAAATAAAATTATAAAAGAACTCGTAAAAGTTTTACAAGTTCGAAAGTTCGGCCAAGAACCAACAGAGAAAGAATTCTCACTTAAATAAGTTTTTAATTCAAATACAAAAAATAGTCTACAAAATGACAAACTATTTGTACCAAATTACGCGATTTCCAGAGCATGGAATGTTCAAAAAATTGCTCACAGTAATGTATCGTCATGAATACTTTAAGGAATAGAAGTTATAAAAAAATTCATAAAAGCTTGACAAGTTCTAAAGTTCGGCCAAGACCCAAGAGAGAAACAATTCTCACATAAATAAGTTTTTAATTCAAATACAAAAGATTGATTGCAAAATGACAAACTATTTGGACCAAATGATGCGGTTTCCGAGCATGGAATGTTCAAAAAATTGCTCGAAGGAATTGATCGTCTTGAATACTTTAAGGAAACAAAATTATAAAAGAACACGTAAAAATATGACAAGTTCCAAAGTTCGACCAAGAACCAAGAGAGAAACAATTATCACGTAAATAACTTTTTAATTCAAATACAATTTTTTTTTTACAATTTGACAAACTATTTGGACTAAATGATACTATTTTTCGAGCATGGAATGTTTTTAAAAATTGCTCGAATGAATCAATCGTCTTTAATACTTTAAGCAACCAAAGTTATAGAAGAACTCGTAAAAGTTTAAAAAGATCAGAAATTCAGCCAAGAACCAAGAGAGAAACAATTCTCATGTAAATAAGTTTTTAATTCAAATACCAAAATTTATTTACAAAATGACAAACAATTTGGTGCAAATGATGTAATTTCCCGAGAATGGAATGTTTGGTAAATTGCTCGAAGGAATGTATCGTTTTGAATACTTTAATGAAACGAAACTATAAAAAAACTCCTAAAAGCTTGACAAGTTCTAAAGTTCAGCCAAGAACCAGAAGAGAAACAATTCGTACGTAAATAAGTTTTTAATTCAAATATAAAAAATTGATTACAAAATGACAAACTATTTGGACCAAATGATAAGATTTTTCGAGCATGGAATGTTCGAAAAATTGCTCGAAGAATGGATCTTTTTGAATACTTTAAGGAACCAAAGTTATAAAAGAACTCATAAAGTTTGACAATTTCGGAAGTTTGGTTAAGAACTAAGACAGAAACAATTCTCACGTAAATAAGTTTTTAATTCAAAGACCAAAATTTGTTGACAAAATGACTAACTATTTGGACCAAATGATGCAATTTCCCGAGCATTGAATGTTCAGTACATTGCTCGAAGGAATGGATCATCTTGAATACTTTAAGGAAACAAAATTATAAACGAACTCGTAAAAGTTTTACAAGTTCGAAAGATTGGCCAAGAACCAAGAGAGAAAAATTCTCACATAAATAAGCTTTTAATTCAAATACAAAAAATTGATTACAAAATGACAAACTATTTGGACCAAATGACGCGATTTCCCGAGCACAGAATATTCGGAAAATTGCTCGGATGAATGGATCATCTTGAATACTTTAAGGAACCAAAGTTATAAAATAACTCGTAAAAGTTGGACTAGTTCGGAAGTTTGGCCAAGAACCAAGAGAGAAACAATTCTCACGTAAATAAATTTTTAATTCTAAGACCAAAAGTTGTTTACAAAATGACAAACTATTTGGATCAAATAATGCAATTTCCCGAGCATGGAATTTTCGAAAAATTGCTTGAAGAATGGATTATCTTGAATACTTTAATGAACAAAAGTTATAAAAGAACTCGTAAAAGTTTGACAAGTTCGAAAATTCAAGGGAGAAACAATTCTCACGTAAATAAGTTTTTAATTAAAACACAAAAAGTTGCTTACAAAATGACAAACTATTTGGCCAAATGATGCGATTTCCTGAGAATGGAATGTTTGGAAATTGCTCGAAAGAATGAATCGTCTTGAATACTTTAAGGAACCGAAGTAATAAAAAAATCATAAAAGTTTGACAAGTTTGGAAGTTCGACCAAGAACCAAGAGAGAAACAATTCTCACGTAAATAAGTTTTTAATTCACAGACCAAAAGTTGTTTACAAAATGACAAACTATTTGGATCAAATAATGCGATTTTTTGAGCATGGAATTTCAGGAAAATTACTGGAAGGAATGGATCGTCTTTAAAACTTTAAGGAACCAAAGTCATAAAAAAACTGATAAAAGTTTGATAAGTTTGGATGTTCTAGCAAGAACCACGAGAGAAACAATTCTGATGTAAATAAGTTTTTAATTCAAAGACCAAATGTTGTTTAGAAAATGACAAACTATTTGGACCAAATAATGCAATTTCCGGAGCATGGAATGTTTGGAAAATTGCTCGAAAGAATGGATCGTCTTGAACACTTCAAGGAACCAAAATTATAAAAGACCTCGTAAAAGTCTGACAAACTCAAAAGTTCGGCCAAGAACCAAGAGAGAAACGATTCTCATGTAGATAACTTTTTAATTCAAATACAAAATATTTTTACAATTTGACAAACTATTTGGTCTAAATGATGCGATTTTTCGAGCATGGAATGTTCGAAAAATTGCTGGAAGGAATAGATTGTCTTTCATACTTTAAGTAGCCAAAGTTATACAAGAACTAGAAAAACTTTGAAAAGATCGAAAATTCGGTCAAGAACCAATAGAGAAACAATTCTCATGTAAATAATTTTTTTTTAAATTTGACAAACTATTTGGACTAAATGATGCGATTTCCCGAGCATGGAATGTTTGAAAAATTGCTCGAAGGAATGAATCATCTTTAATACTCTTAAGCAACCAAAGTTATAAAAGAACTCGTAAAAGTTTGAAAAGTTCGAAAATTCGGCTAATAACCAAGAGAGAAACAATTTTGATGAATAAGTTTTTAATTCAAATACCAAAAGTTGTTTACAAAATGACAAACTATTTGGTGCAAATGATGTGATTTTCCGAGCATGGAATGTTTGGTAAATTGCTCGAAGGAATGGATTGTATTGAATACTTTAAGGAAACAAAATTATAAAAGAACTCATAAAAGCTTGACAAGTTCGAAAGTCCAACCAAGAATAAGGAGAGAAACAAACATAAATAAGTTTTCAAATCAAATACAAAAAACTGATTACAAAATGACAAACTATTTGGGCCAAATGATGCGATTTCCCGAGCATGGAATGTTCAAAAAATTGCTAGAAGGAATGAATCGTCTTGAATACTTTAAGGAACCAAAGTTAGAAAAGAACTCATAAAAGTTTGACAATTTCGAAAGTTGGCCAAGAACTAAGACAAAAACAATTCTCACGTAAATAAAATTTTAATTCAAAGACAAAAAGTTGTTCACAAAATGACAAACTATTTGGACCAAATGATGCGATTTCTCGAGCATGGAATGTTCGGTACATTGCTCGAAGAAATGGAAAGTCTTGAATACTTTAAGGAAACAAAATTATAAAAGAACTCGTAAAAGTTTTAGAAGTTCGAAAGTTCGTCCAAGAACTAAAAGAGAATAAATTCTCACGTAAATAAGTTTTTAATTCAAATACAAAAAATTATCTACAAAATGACAAACTATTTGGAGTAAATGATTTGATTTCCTGTGCATGAAATTTTTGGAAAATTGCTCGAAGGAATTGATCGTCATGAATACTTTAAGCAACCAAAGTTATAAAATAACTCGTAAGAGTTTGAAAAGTTCGGAAGTTCAGATAAGAACCAATAGAGAAATAATTCTCACTTAAATAAGTTTTTAATTCAAATAAAAAATTGTTTACTAAATGACAAACTATTTGAACCAAATGATGGAATTTCTTGAGCATGGAATGTTACGAAAATTGCTCGAAGGAATGGATCAACTTGAATACTTTAAGGAACCAAGTTATAAAATAACTCATTAAAGTTTTACAAGTTTTGAAGTTCGAGCAAAAACCAAGAGAGAAACAATTCTCATGTAAATAAGTTTTAATTCAAATACAAAAAATTGTTTACAAAATGACAAACTATTTGGAGCAAATGATGCGATTTCCTGAGCATGGAATGTTCGAAAAATTGCTCGAAGGAGTGGAGCGTCTTGAATACTTTAAGGAACTGAAGTTATAAAAGAACTCATAAAATTTTGACAAGTTCGGAAGTTCGGCCAAGAACCAATTGAGAAACGATTCTTACGTAAATAAGTTTTTAATTTAAAGACAAAAAGTTGTTAACAAAATGACAAACTATTTGGATCAAATAATGTGATTTCCTGAGCATGAAATTTTTGGAAAATTGCTCGAAGGAGTGGATTGTCTAGAACACTTTAAGGAACCAAATTTATAAAAAAACTCATAAAAGATTGAGAATTTCGAAAGGTCGGCCAAGAACCAAGAGAAACAATTCTCGCATAAATAGGTTTTTAATTCAAAGACCAAATGTTGTTTACAAGTTGACAAACTATTTGGACCAAATGATACAATTTCTCGAGCATGGAATGTTCAGAAAATTGCTTGAAGGAATGGATCATCTTGAATACATTAAGGAACTAAAGTTATAAAAGAACTCGTAAAAGTTTTACTAGTTTGGAAGTTCGACCAAAAACCAAGAGAGAAACAATTCTCCTGAAAATAAGTTTTTAATTCAAATACCAAAAGTTTCTTACAAAATGAAAAATTATTTGTACCAAATGATGTGATATCCCGCCCATGGAATGTTCGAAAAATTATTGGAAGGAATGGATCATCTTGAATACTTTAAGGGATCGAAGTTATAAAAAATTATAGAATTTTGAAAAGTTCGGAAGTTCAGCCAAAAACTAGAGAGAAACAATTCTCACGTAAATAAGTTTTTTAATTCAAAGACCAAAAGTGGTTTACAAAATGACAAACTAATTGGACCAAATGATGCGATTTCCAGAGCATGGAATGTTCGTAAAATTGCTCGAAGGAATGGATAGTCTTGAATACTTTTAGGAAACAAAATTACAAAAGAACCCGTAAAAGTTTGACAAGTTCGAAAGTTCGGCCAAGAACCAACAGAGAAAGAATTCTGACTTAAATAAGTTTTTAATTCAAATACAAAAAATTGTTTAGAAAATGAAAAACTATTTCGAGCAAATGATGCGATTTCCTGAGCAGAGAATGTTCGGAGAATTGCTCGAAGGAATGGATCGTCTTGAATACATTAAGGAACCAAAGTTATAAAAGAACTCATAAAAGTTTTACTAGTTTATAAGTTCGACCAAAAACCAAGAGAGAAATAATTCTCTCAGAAATAAGTTTTTAATTCAAATACCAAAAGTTTCTTATAAAATGAAAAACTATTTGGACCAAATGATGGGATATCCCGACCATGGAATGTTCGAAATATTATTGGAAGGAATGGATCGTCATGAATACTTTAAGAAATCGAAGTTATTAAAAAACTCGTAAAATTTAGAAAAGTTCGGAAGTTCAGCCAAAAATCAAAGAGAAACAATTCTCATTTAAATAAGTTTTTAATTTAAAGACCAAAAGTGGTTTACAAAATGACAAACTAATTGGACCAAATGATGCGATTTCCCGAGCATGGAATGTTTGAAATATTGTTCCAAGGAATGGATCGTCTTGAATACTTGAAGGAAACGAAATTATAAAAGAACTCGTAAAAGTTTGATAAGTTCGAAAGTTCGGGCAAGAACCAATAGAGAAAGAATTCTCACTTAAATAAGTTTTTAATTCAAATACAAAAAATTGTTTAGAAAATGACAAACTATTTGGATCAAATGATGCAATTTCCAGAGCATGGAATGTTCGGAAAATTACTCGAAGGAATGGAATACTTTAAGGAACTGAAGTTATAAAAGAACTTATAAAAGTTTGACAATTTCAAAAGTTTGGCCAAGAACTAAGACAAAAACAATTCTAACGTAAATAAGTTTTTAATTCAAAGACAAAAAGTTATTCACAAAATGACAAACTAATTGGACCAAATGATGCGATTTCCCGATCATGGAATGTTCAGTACATTGCTCAAAGGAATCGATCGTGTTGTATACTTTAAGGAAACAAAATTATAAAAGAACTAGTAAAAGTTTTACAAGTTCGAAAGTTCGACCAATAACAAAGAGAGAAAAAATTATTATGTAAATAAGTTTTTAATTCAAATAAAAAAATTGATTACAAAATGACAAACTATATGGGCCAAATGATGCTCCCGAGCATGTAATATTCGAAAAATTGCTCAAATGAATGGATCATCTTGAATATTTTAAGGAACCAAAGTTATAAAAGAACTTGTAAAAGTTGGACTAGTGCGGAAGTTCGGCCAAGAACCAAGAGAGAAACAATTCTCACCTAAATAAATTTTTAATTCAAAGACCAAAAGTTGATTACAAAATGACAAACTATTTCGATCAACTAATGAAATTTCCAAGCATGGAATTTTAAAAAAATTGCTCGAAGGAATCAATCGTCTTGAATACTGTAAGCAACCAAAGTTATAAAAAAACTAGAAAAAGTTTGAAAAGTTCGGAAGTTCAGCCAATATCCAACAGAGAAAAAATTCTCACTTTAATAAGTTCTCAATTCAGATACAAAAAATTATTTACAAAATGAAAAACTATTTGGACCAAATGATGAGATTTCCCGAGCATGAAATGTTCGAAAAATTGCTCGAAGGAATGGATCGTCTTGAATACTTTAAGGAACCAAAGTTATAAAAGAACTCGTAAAATTTTTACAAGTTTGAAAGTTCGACCAAAAACTAAGAGAGAAACAATTCTCACATAAATAAGTTTTTAATTCAAATTAAAAAATTGTTTACAAAATGACAAACTATTTGGAGTAAATGATGCGATTTCCCAAGCATGGAAAGTTCGAAAAATTGCTCGAAGGAATGGAGCATCTTGAAGAATTTAAGGAACCAATGTTGTAAAAGAACTCGTAAAAGTTTGACTAGTTTGGAAGTTTGGACAAGAACCAAGAGAGAAACAATTCTCACGTAAATAAGTTTTTTTCAAAGGCCAAAAGTTGTTAACAAAATGACAAACTATTTGGATCAAATGATGTGATTTCCTGAGCATGAAATTTTCGGGAAATTGCTTGAAGGAATGGATCATCTTGAATTCTTTAAGGAGCCAAAGTTATAAAAGAACTCATAAAAGTTTTACAATTTCGAAAGTTCCGCCAAAAACCAAGAGAAACAATTCTCACGTAAATAAGTTCTTAATTCAAAGACCAAAAGTTGTTTACAATTTGACAAACCATTTGGACCAAATGATGTGATTTCCCGAGCGTGGAATGTTATAAAAATTGCTCGAAGGAATAGATCATCTTGAATACATTAAGAAACCAAAGTTATAAAAGAACTCGTAAAAATTTTGACTAGTTTAGAAGTTCGACCAAAAATAAAAAGAGAAACAATTCTCCCGAAATAAGATTTTAATTCAAATACCAAAAGTTTCTTACAAAATGAAAAATTATTTGGACCAAATGATTCGATATCCCGACTATGGAATGTTCGAAAAATTGCTGGAAGGAATGGATCGTCTTGAATACTTTAAGGAACCGAAGTTATAAAAAAACTCGTAAAATTTTGAAAAGTTCAAAAGTTCAGCCAAAAACTAGAGAGAAACAATTCTCACATAAATAAGTTTTTTAACTCAAAGACCAAAACTGGTTTACAAAATGACAAACTAATTGGACCGATGCAATTTTTCGAGCATGGAATGTTCAAAAAATTACTCGAAGGAATGGATCGTCTTGAATACTTTAAGAAAACGAAATTATAAAAGAACTCGTAAAAGTTTAACAAGTTTGAAAGTTCGGCTACGAACCAACAAAGAAAGAATTCTCACTTAAATAAGTTTTTAATTCAAATACAAAACACTGTTTAGAAAATGACAAACTATTTGGATCAAATGATGTGATTTCCCGAGCATGGAATGTTTGGAAAATTGCTTGAAGGAATGGATTGTTTTGAATACTTTAAGGAAACGAATTTATAAAAGAGCTCGTAAAAGTTTGACAAGTTTGAAAGTTCAGCTAATAACATACAGAGAAAGAATTTTCACTAAAATAAGTTTTTAACTCAAATACAAAAAATTGTTTAGAAAATGACAAACTATTTCGAGCAAATGATGCGATTTCCTGAGCATGGAATGTTCAGAAAATTGCTCGAAGGAATGGAGCATCTTGAATATTTTAAGGAACTGAAGTAATAAAAGAACTTGTAAAATTTTGACAAGTTCTGAAGTTCGGCCAAGAACCAAGAGAGAAACAATTCTCATGTAAATAAGTTTTAAATTCAAAGACCAAAAGTTGTTAACAAAATGACAAACTATTTGGATCAAATGATGTGATTTCCTGAGCATGGAATTTTCGAAAAATTGCTTGAAGAAATGGATCGTCTTAAATACTTTAAGGAACCAAAGTTATAAAAGAACTCATAAAAGTTTTACAATTTCGAAAGTACGGCCAAAAACCAAGAGAAACAATTCTCACATAATTAAGTTCTTAATTCAAAGACCAAAATTTGTTTACAAAATGACAAACCATTTGGACCAAATGATGTGATTTCCCGAGCGTTGAATGTCATTAAGGAACCAAAGTTATAAAAGAACTCGTAAAAGTTTTACTAGTTTGGAAGTTCGACCAAAAACCAAAAGAGAAACAATTCTCCCGAAATAAGATTTTAATTCAAATACCAAAAGTTTCTTACAAAATGAAAAACTATTTGGACCAAATGATTCGATATCCCGACTATGGAATGTTAGGAAAATTGCTGGAAGAAATGGATCGTCTTGAATACTTTAAGGAACCGAAGTTATAAAAAAACTCGTAATTCGAAAGGTCAGCCAAAAACTGAAGAGAAACAATTCTCACGTAAATAAGTTTTTTAATTCAAAGACCAAAACTGGTTTACAAAATGACAAACTAATTGGACCGATGCGATTTTCCGAGCATGGAATGTTCAAAAAATTACTCGAAGGAATGGATCGTCTTGAATACTTTAAGAAAACAAAATTATAAAAGAACTCGTAAAAGTTTAACAAGTTTGAATGTTCGGTTACAAACCAACAAAAAAAGAATTCTCACTTAAATAAGTTTTTAATTCAAATGCAAAAAACTATTTAGAAAATGACAAACTATTTGGATCAAATGATGCGATTTCCCGAGCATGGAATGTTCGGAAAATTGCTCGAAGGAATGGATCGTCTTGAATACTTTAAGGAAACGAAATTATAAAAGAGCTTGTAAAAGTTTGACAAGTTTGAAAGTTCAGCCAAGAACCTACAGAGAAAGAATTCTCACTAAAATAAGTTTTTAATTCAAATACAAAAAATTGTTTAGAAAATGACAAACTATTTTGAGCAAATGATGCGATTTCCTGAGCATGGAATGTTCGGAAAATTGCTCGAAGGAATGGAGCATCTTGAATACTTTAAGGAACTAAAGTAATAAAAGAACTCGTAAAATTTTGACAAGTTCTGAAGTTCGGCCAAGAACTAAGAGAGAAACAATACTCATGTAAATAAGTTTTTAATTCAAAGAAAAAAAGTTGTTAACAAAATGACAAACTATTTGGATCAAATAATGTGATTTCCTGAGCATGGAATTTTCGAAAAATTGCTCTAAGGAATGGATCGTCTTGGATACTTTAAGGAACCAAAGTTATAAAAGAACTTATAAAAGCTTGACAATTTCAAAAGTTCTACCAAGAACCAACAAAAACAATTCTCACGTAAATAATTTTTTAATTCAAAGACCAAAAGTTGTTTACAAAATGACAAACCAATTGGACCAAACGATGTGATTTCCCGAGCATGGAAGGTTCGAAAAATTGGTCGAAGGAATGGATCGTCTTGAATACATTAAGGAACCAAAGTTATAAAAGATCTCATAAAAGTTTGACAAGTTTGGAAGTTCGGCCAAGAACCAAGAGAGAAACAATTCTCACTTAAATAAGATTTTAATTCAAAGTCCAAAAGTTGTTAACAAAATGACAAACTATTTGGATCAAATAATGTGATTTCCTGAGCATGGAATTTTTGGAAAATTGCTCAAAGGAATGGATTGTCTTTAATACTTTAAGGAGTCAAAGTTATAAAAGAACTCATAAAAGTTTGACAAATTCAGGAGTTTGACCAAGAATAAAGAGTAACAATTCTTACGTAAATAAGTTTTTAATTTAAAAACTAAAAGTTTTTTACAAAATGACAAACTATTCGGACTAAATGATGCGATTTCCCGAGCATGGAATGTTCGAAAAATTTCTCAAAGGAATGGATCGCCTTGAATACATTAAGGAACCAAAGTTATAAAAGAACTCGTAAAAGTTGTACTAGTTTGGAAGTTGGACGAAAAACCAAGAGAGAAACAATTCTCCCGAAAATAAGTTTTTAATTCATATACCAAAAGTTGCTTACAAAATGACAATCTATTTGAACCAAATGATGCGATATCCCAACCATGGAATGTTCGAAAAAAGTTTGGCCAAGAAATAAGACAGAAACAATTCTCACGTAAATAAGTTTTTAATTCAAAGATAAAAAGTTGTTCACAAAATCACAAACTATTTGGACCAAATGATGCGATTTCCCGAGCTTGGAATTTACGAAAAATTTCTCGAAGGAATGGATTATCTTGAATACTTTAAGCAATAAAAGTTATAAAAGAACTCGTAATAATTTTAAAAGTTCAGAAGTTCGAGCAAGAACTAACATAGAAAGAATTCTCACTTAAATAAGTTTTTAATTCAAATAAAAAAAATTGTTTACAAAATGACAAACTATTTGGACCAATTGATGCGATTTCCCAACCATGGAATGTTCGAAAAATTGCTCGAAGGAATGGATCGTCTAGAATACTTTAAGGACTAAAGTTATAAAAGAACTCGTAAAAGTATTACGAGTTTGGAAGTTTGACAAAAAACCAAGAGAGAAACAATTCTCACGAAAATGAGTTTTTAATTCAAATACAAAAATTGTTTACAAAATGACAAACTATTTGGAGCAAATGATGTGATTTCCCGAGCATGGAATGTTCAGAAAATTGCTCGAAGGAATGGAGCATCTTGAATACATTAAGGAACCGAAGTTATAAAAGAACTCGTAAAAGTTTGACAAGTTCGGAAGTTCGGCCAAGAACCAAGAGAGAAATAATTCTCACGTAAATAAGTTTTAATTCAAAGAACAAAAGTTGTTAACAAAATGACAAACTATTTGGATCAAATAATGTGATTTCCATAGCAAGGAATTTTGATAAATTGCTCGAAAGAATGAATCTTCTTGAATACTTTAAGGAACCAAAGTTATAAATGAACTCATAAAAGTTTGACCATTTCGGAAGTTCGACCAAGAACCAAGAGAAACAATTCTCACGTAAATAAGTTTTTAATTCAAAGACCAAAAATTGTTTACAAAATGACAAACTATTTGGACCAAATGATGCGATTTCCCGAGCATGGAATGTTCGAAAAATTGCTCGAAGGAATGGATTGTCTTGTATACTTTAAGGAACCTAAGTTATAAAAGAACTCATAAAAGTTTTACGAGTATGGAAGTACGACCAAAAACCAAGAGAGAAACAATTCTCTTGGAAATAAGTTTTTAATTCAAATACAAAAAGTTGCATACAAAAAGACAAACAATTTAGACCCAATGATGCGATATCCCGACCATGGAATGTTCGAAAAATTACTGAATGAAATGGATCGTCTTGAATACTTTAAGGAACCGAAGTTATAAAAGAACTCGTAAAATTTTGAAAAGTTCGAAAGTTCAGCCAAAAACCAGAGAGAAATAATTCTCACGTAAATATGTTTTTAATTCAGAAACCAAAAGTTGGTTACAAAATTACAAACTAATTGGACCAAATGATGCGATTTCTCGAGCATAGAATGTTCAGAAAATTGCTCCAAAGAGTGGATCGTCTTGAACACTTTAAGGAAATGAAATTATAAAAGAACTCATAAAAGTTTGACAAGTTCAAAAGTTCGGCCAAGAACCAACAGAGAAAGAATTCTCACTTAAATAAGTTTTTAATTCAAATAAAAAAATTGTTTATAAAATGACAAACTATTTGGACCAAATGATGCGATTTCTCGAGCATGGAATGTTCGAAAAATTGCTCAAAGGAATGTATCATCTTGAATACTTTAAGGAATTGAAGTTATAAAAGAATTGAATAAAGTTTGACAAGTTCGGAAGTTCGGCCAAGACCCAAGAGAGAAACAATTCTCATGTAAATAAGTTTTTAATCGAATGAAAAAAATTTGTTTACAAAATGACAAACTATTTGGATCAAATAATGCAATTTCTCGAGCATGAAATTTCCGAACAATTGCTATATGGATTGGATCATCTTAAATACTTTAAGGAACCAAAGTTATAAAAGAACTCATAAAAGTTTGACAAGTTAGGAAGTTCATCCAAAAACCAAGAGAGAAACCATTATCATGTAAATAAGTTTGTAATTCTAAGACCAAAATTTGTTTACAAAATGACAAACTACTTGGACCAAAAGATGCGATTCCCCGAGCATGGAATGTTCAAAAAATTGCTTGGAGGAATAGATCGTTTTGAATACTTCATGGAGCCAAAGTTATAAAAGAACTCATAAAAGTTGACAATTTCAGAATTTGGGCAAGAACCACGAGGGAAACAATCCTCCCGGAAAGAAGTTTTAAATTCAAATACCAAAAGTTGCTTACAAAATGACAAACTATTTGGACCAAATGATGCGATTTCCCGACCATGGAAAGTTCGAGAAATTGCTAGTTGGAATGGATCATCTTGGATACTTTAAGGAATCGAAATTGTAAAAGAACTTGTAAAATTTTGAAAAGCTCGAAAGTTCAGCCAAGAACATGAGACAAACAATTCTCTCGGAAAGAAGTTATTAATTCAAAGACCAAAAGTTGTTTACAAAATGATAAACTATTTGGAGCAAATGATGTGATTTCCCGACCATGGAATGTTCAAAAAATTGTTAGATGGAATGGATCGTCTTAAATACTTTACGGAACGGAAATTATAAAAGAACTCGTAAAATTTGAAAAGTTCGAAAGTTCAGCCAAGAACAAGAGAGAAACAATTCTTACGTAAATAAGTTTTTAATTCAAAGACCAAAAGTTGTTTACAAAATGACACACTAATTGGACCAAATGATGTGATTTCTCGAGCATGGAATGTTTTGAAAATTACTCCAAGGAATGGACCGTCTTGAATACTTTAAGGAAATGAAATTATAAAAGAACTCATAAAAGTTTGACAAGTTCGAAAGTTCGGCCAAGAATAAACAGTGAAAGAATTCTCACTTAAATAAGTTTTTAATTCAAATACAAAAAATTGTTTACAAAATTGACAACCTATTTGGACCAAATTATGCGATTTCCCAAGCATGGAATGTTCGAAAAATTGCTCACAGGAATGTATCATCTTGAATACTTTAAGGAACAGACGTTATAAAAGAACTCGTCAAAGTTTGACTAGTTCGGAAGTTCGGCCAAGACCCAAGAGAGAAACAATTCCCACGTAAATAAGTTTTTTATTCAAAGAAAAAATATATGTTTACAAAATAAAAACCATTTTGGATCAGACAATGCAATTTCTCGAGTATGGAATTTTCTAAAAAATGCTCAAAGGATTGGATCGTCTTCAATACTTTAAGGAGCCTATGATATAAAAGAACTCATAAAAGTTTGACAAGTTCGGAAGTTCAGCCAAGAACTAAGAGAGAAACAATTCTCTCGTAAATAAGTTTGTAATTCAAAGACCAGAGGTTGTTTAAAAAATGACAAACTATTTAGACCAAATGATGTGATTCCCTGAGCATGGAATGTTTGAAAAATTGCTCGAAGGAATGGATCGTCTTGAATACTTTAAGGAACAAAAGTTATAAAAAAACTCATAAAAGTTTAACAAGTTTGGAAGTTTGGGCAAGAACCACAAGAGACACAATTCTTACTTAAGTAAATTTATAATTGAAAGTCAAAAAGTTGTTTACAAAATGACAAACTATTTGGACCAAATAATGCAATTTCCCGAGCATAGAATGTTCGAAAAATTGCTCGAAGAAATGGATCATCTTGAATACTTTAAGGAACCAAAATTATAAAAGAACTCATAAAAATCTAACAAGTTCGAAAGTTCGGCCAAGAACCAATAAAGAAACAATTCTCATGTAAATAACTTTTTAATTCAAATACAATTTTCTTTTTAATTTGAAAAACTATTTGGAAGTAAATGATGCAATTTCTCAAGCATGAAATGTTCGAAAAATTGCTCGAAGGAATGGGTAGCTTTAATACTTTAAGCAACCAAATTTATAAAAAAAACTAGTAAAAGTTTGAAAAGTTTAGAAATTCGGCCAAGAACCAAGAGAGAAACAATTCTCATGTGAGTAAGTTTTTAATTCAAATACCAAAAGTTGTTTACAAAATGACAAACTATTTCGTGGAAATGATGCGATTTCCCGAGTATTGAATGTTTGGTAAATTGCTTGAAGGAATTGATTGACTTGAATACTTTAAGCAACCGAAGTTATAAAATAAGTCGTAAAAGTTTGACAAGTTCGAAAGTTCGGTCAAGAACCAACAGAGAAAGAATTCTCACTTAAGTAAGTTTTTAATTCAAATACAAATTTTTTTTACAAAATGACAAAATATTTGGACCAAATTATGCGATTTCCCGAGAATGGAATGTTCGAAAAACTGCTCATAGGAATGTATTGTCTTGAATACTTTAAGGAACCGAAGTTTTAAAAGAACTCATAAAAGCTTGACAAGTTCTAAAGTTCAGCCAAGACCTAAGAGTGAAATAATTCTCACGTAAATAAGTTTTTAATTCAAATACAAAAAATTGATTACAAAATGACAAACTATTTGGACCAAATGATGCGATTTTCCGAGCATGGAATGTTCAAAAAATTGCTTGAAAGAATGGATTATCTTGAATACTTTAAGGAACCAAAATTATAAAAGAACACGTAAAAATCTGACAAGTTCAAAAGTTCGACCAAGAATCAAGAGAGAAACAATTCTCACGTAAATTACTTTTGAATTCAAATACAATTTTTTTTTACAATTTGACAAACTATTTGGATTAAATGATAAGATTTTCTGAGCATGGAATGTTTTAAAGAATTGCTCGAAGGAATCGATCATCTTTAATACTTTAAACAACCAATGTCGAAACCATTTTTAAAACGTGTTTCGAAAATTATTTTAAAATTGGAAAATGGGAGTCGCCACCAATATTTTATTTGGTGTGATTAGATAACCACAGAACGTTTAAAATCCGTTTTGACACATATTTTGGTCTTCACAATCTAGAAAACAAGTTCAAGAGTTGGTTACGCATGAGGAAGGGTTAGCACTCTCATACGCCAAAAATTGGTACCACTTTAATTACTTTCGGGTCTTGGTTTGTTAAAACTTTGAAAACTCGAGTAAAATTTAAAATACGATCTTTGTCTTTAGAAAACTTCGTAAGATTTAAAATAAAACCCTTTTTAAGGAAATCTGTCCCCGTGTTTCGAATCTCTATGAGAACTGGAAGTCGTGTCTAATACGTTAGGGCACTACGTTCTTGGATTTTCAAAATTGAAGGACGTTTTAAAAGATTTTAAAGAGGATATTCGATTGTGTGAATTATACGAAAATCACACCCCGCACGTTAGGGCATGGTTTTTTGAGGTTTTCACACGAAAAGATATTACCTCATCTTGCTTTAAAATTATTTTTATATGTGTATTTGAAAACTTGAAATTTCGTATTAAGTTTAAAATACGATCCTCAGACACATGGCTTAAAAAGATTTGAAGAAAGGATGCTCGTTTGCTTCGATTTTCACGGAGAATTGAAGTCGTGACCAGCACGTTAGCACACGACGTTCTTGAAATCTCGAAGTTAACAAGCATTAAAAAAACCTGGAGGAGGATACTCGATTCATGTGAGTTGTACGAAAAATCACACCCAATACGTTGGGGCATGATTTCCCGAAGTTTTCATGCGAAAAGGACATTGCCTCAGTTTTGAAATAATTTTGAAAACAAATGTGTAATTTTAAATATGAATGAACAGTTAATTATGAAAATTAAATAACATGAAGTGAAAATGATTAGGTAGATAAATGATATACAAAAAAAAATACGAAATACGAAAGCATATAATAAAAAACTAAATATAAACATTGAAGAGAAAGAAAAGCAAAATAAATAAAGTCAAAAATGTGATTTTTGGATGCCCGAGGGTAGAACAGTAATTTTGGACGCTTTGAGGGCAAAATAGTAATTTCCAGAAGGTTCAAGGTTAAAAATAGAATTTTCACACATCCGAGGGTAAAATGGTATTTTTTGGCAGTTTTGAGGTCAAAAATGGAATTTTTGGATATTCGGGGGAAAAATAGTAATTTTGGAAGTTTGAGGATAAAAATGTAACTTTTGTAAAGTTCGGGGAAAATATATAATTTTTAGAAAATTCAAGGTTAAAATAGAATTTTGGGAAAATTTAGGGGTAAAATGTAATTTTTAGAAAATTTAGGGTTAAAAATGGAATTTTGGAAAGTTTAGGGTAAAAATGTAATTTTAGAAAGTTCAGGGGTAAAAATGAAATTTTTGGAATGTTAGGGTCAAAAATGGAATTTTGGAAAAGTTCAAGGGTTAAAATATGATTTTTGGATAGTTTAGGGACCTCTAGGGTAAGAAAACCAAAAAATGGTAACACATGGCAGCTTCTCAAGCATTCTGAAGTCAAAGGACTAATTTGAAAATCATTTAAAACTTCTGGGACATTTTGTAATAAAATAAAATTGACTTAAGGGCAAAATTGAAACAAAAATAAAATGGGAAGGACTAATTGCATAAATAAGCGAAATTAAGGACACGTGGTAGCTTCTAGGGCTTCAAAAGGGTTAAAGGACTAAATTGAATAAAAAATGAAATTGTTGGGCAAATTTAAAAATAATTAAAAGTATGAGAAAGACTAAAATGTAAAAATCAAAAAAAGCGAAAGGACTGAGTGCATAAATAACCCATTTTCCAAAAACACGCGGGTCCTAAGGCCGGATCGGGCCATAGGTTAGGGCATGAAACAGTGCCGTTTTGGCACCCAAAAACCCTCCCCTAAACGGCGTCGTTTTCGTTGTTTATAAAAACAAATTCTTAACAAAAAAAATCATTTGTTTGCCAGTTTTTAAAAAAAAAACTTTTTACTTCCCTTGTTTTCTCTCTAAGCTCCTCATGCTCGGCCTAGATTCGTACGCAAGCCGTCCACGCGCCACTGTCGATCCGCATTGCCGTCCGTCGTTGAGTCGCAGTCCATGGTGCTTTCCAGGTACGAAACTCATCCCTTTCTTTCTCTCTCTTTTTACTCCTTTTCTCTTTTAAAAACACAGATCTAGACCGAAATCTAGATCTTAGAAAGCTTTAATCCCATTTTTTTAAAACCTTAAATCCATTTTAGTTATTACACCTTTTTGTTTTAAAATGGAACCTAAATTTGGTTTCTCTATTTTTAACTTGCTTTAGTGTTTTCTTCGGACACTATCGGTAACTTAGGCCAATGGTGGTACGGGACCATCGGGAAGCATCGGACACCATCGACAAGTAAGGTCGATGGTGGTGCGGGACGATCGGGAAGTATCGACACCATGGTGCCTTCGATGTGCGAGAGCATCGGACACCATCGAAAACTAAGGCCGATGGTGGTGCGGGACCATCGGGGGAAGCATCGGCACCTTGGTGTCTTGCATGTGCAGGAGCACGGGACACCATCGGCCCAAAAAAAGCGCGGGACCATCAGTAACTTGGCGCCAAAAAAAAAGTTTCCCTGTTTCAGACATAATAATGTTTCCTGGTAGCACATCGAAAAAGTTTTTTTAGCTCTTTAGGGGGGGAGTGATTGTGAGGGACCAGACCCAGGGGTTGTCAAGGGCACTTCCCATGCCCATCCCATGCCCCAACGTTGGAGCCCCCCACTGCCGGTTAGGTTCCTGGTAATGCTCCAACGAGCCGTCCCGGTAACCGTCCGGTGACTATTCCGGCAAACTTCCGGTAAGGCATCTCGGAACATAAAAAATGATGCGAAGAGTCCCTCCCCCTTCCCAAAGCTATGGATATCATTACATGTTCATTCGCCTATGAATGAATTGTCCCGATCCCTCCCCTCTTAAAACAAGATCCTTCACCACCTTGAGACATTGGTGGTGCGGGAGCCTCATACACCATCGACAACGTATGCCATTGGTTAAGTATGGGTCCATTGGGTAGCAATGGCACCTTGGCGCCCTTGATGTGTGGGAGCCTCGGACACCATCGGCGACCTAGGCCCTTGGTTGTGCGAGAGCATCTAACACCATCGATAGCTTAGGACCCGATTGGTCGATGCTAAGAAAAATTATCCCTATTTCAGACATGTGCGAGAGCATCGGACACCATCGGCACCTTGGTGCCTTGGATGTGCGGGAGCATTGGACACCACCGGCACCTTGGTGCCTCAGATGTGTGCGAGCCTCAGACACCACTGGCACCTTGGTGCCTCAGATGTGTGGGAGCCTCGGACACCACCGGCACCTTGGTGCCTCGGATGTGGGGGAGCATCGGACACCATCGGCACCTTGGTGCCTCGGATGTGCGGGAGCATCGGACACCATCGACACCTTGGTGCCCCGGATGTGCGGGAGCCTCGGACACCTTGGTGCCTCGGATGTGCGGGAGCATCGGACACCGTCGGCACCTTGGTGCCTTAGATGTTCAGGAGCCTTGGACATCGTCGACACCTTGGTGCCACGGATGTACGGGAGCCTCGGACACCGTCGGCACCTTGGTGCCTCAGATGTGCAGGAGCCTCGGACACCTTGGTGCCTCGGATGTGCAGGAGCCTCGGGCACCTTGGTGCCTCGGATGTGCGGGAGCATCGGACACCGCCGGCACCTTGGTGCCTCGGATTGTGGGAGCATCGGACACAGTCGGTACCTTGGTGCCTCGGATGTACGGGAGCCTCGGACACCGTCGGTACCTTGGTGCCTCGGATGTGCAGGAGCATCGGACACCATCGGCACCTTGGTACCTCAGATGTGCGGCAATCTCGAACACCATCGGCACCTTGGTGCCTCGAATGTGCGGGAGCATCGGACACCTGCCTTGGATGTGCGAGAGCATCGAGCTAAAAAATAAAGTGTCCCTGTTTCAAATAGGCTAATGTCTCCTGGTAGCACAATGAAAAAGGTTTTTAGCTCTTTAAGGGGTAGTGATCCATTGCCCCCCGTCGCCTCCCACTTACCGACGTGGGGGGCGTCCCTCACCCCCATGGGGGTGTGGACGGCTACGTGGGTATTGATGTGGTAGCAAGTGGATCGCCGGCGGTGGTGGTGGGGGCGATGATTTTTCGGCCGGCCAAGCTCGTGCCCATAGAAATTTAGCCAACAACTCTAGGACCAAGTTCCTTATTTCGGGCAAAGATCCCCTGGGGTGGCATACGCATATCTATGGGCTCCAGCTTGGCTTGCTCATTCCCGTCATCATAGGGGAGCCTTGTGCTTCCCAAGTCGGCAACCACTCGATGCCTTGGCCTTGCCAAGCACGAGCCTACAATCGATGCTGCCCGTGACCCCAACACCAAGTCCCTTCGATGGCAACGGCTCGTTGGGGGGTGTAAGTTGAGATTGTAGGCTCGATCTTGGCTTGATCAAGGTTCGAGTGGGTTCTCATGCCAAGCAGTTGTGGTGTCCCCTCGTTCATTGTTTCTTCCGCTCACTTATCAATTTGTTGGTTGGGTGGGTTGTAGACCGGTGTCCGTGGGTTCCACCACTATTTGGACCAAATGATGTGATTTCTCGAGCATGAAATGTTTTGAAAATTACTCCAAGGAATGGTCTTCAAAACTTTAAGGAAACAAAATTATAAAAGAGCTCATAAAAGTTTGACAAGCTCGAAAGTTCGGCCAAGAATCAACAGTGAAAGAACTCTCACTTAAATAAGTTTTTAATTCAAGTACAAAAAATTGTTTACAAAATTGACAAACTATTTTGACCAAATTATGCGATTTCCCGAGCATGGAATGTTTGAAAAATTGGTCATAGGAATGTATCATCTTGAATACTATAAGGAACTGAAGTTATAAAAGAACTCGTCAAAGTTTGACTAATTTGGAAGTTCGACCAAGACCCAAGCAAGAAACAATTCCCACGTAAATAAGGTTTTAATTCAAAGACAAAAATATGTTTACAAAATAACAACCTTTTTGGATCAGATAATGCGATTTCTCGAATATGGAATTTTTTTAAAATTGCTCAAAAGATTTGGATTGTCTTGAATACATTAAGGAACCTAAGATATAAAAAACTCATAAAAGTTTGACAAGTACGGAAGTTCGGCCAAGAACTAAGAGAGAAACAATTCTCACGTAAATAAGTTTGTAATTCAAAGACCATAAGTTGTTTACAAAATGACAAACTATTTGGACCAAAAGATGTGATTCCCCAAGCATGGAATGTTCGAAAATTTGCTCGAAGGAATGAATCATCTTGAATACTTTAAGGAACAAAAGTTATAAAAGAACTAATAAAAGTTTGACAAGTTTGAAAGTTTGGGCAAGAACCACGAGAGAAACAACTCTTACTTAAATAAGTTTTTAACTGAAAGTCAAAAAGTTGTTTACAAAATGACAAACTATTTGGACCAAATAATGCAATTTCCCGAGCATGGAATGTTGGAAAATTGCTCGAAGAAATGAATCATCTTGAATACTTTTAGGAACAAAAATTATAAAAGAACTCATAAAAGTATGAGAAGTTCGAAAGTTCGGCCAAGAACCAATAGAAAAACAAGTCTCACGTAAATAACTTTTTAATTCAAATACAAATTTTTTTTACAATTTGAAAAACTATTTGGAGTAAATGATGCAATTTCTCGAGCATGAAATGTTCGAAAAATTACTCGAAGGCATGGATCGGCTTTAATACTTTAAGCAACCAAATTTATAAAAAAAACTAGTAAAAGTTTGAAAAGTTCAAAAATTCGGCCAAGAACCAAGAGAGAAACAATTCTCATGTGAGCAAGTTTTTAATTCAAATACCAAATGCTGTTTACAAAATGACAAACTATTTGGTGCAAATGATGCGATTTCCCGAGTATTGAATGTTTGGTAAATTGCTTGAAGGAATGGATCGCCTTGAATACTTTAATGAAACAAAATTATAAAAGAACTCATAAAATATTGACAAGTTTGAAAGTTTGACAAAGAACCAGAAGAGAAACAATTCTCACGTAAGTAAGTTTTTAATTCAAATAGAGTAATTTTGTTTAATTGATAGTTAATTAAGGTACAAGTGTAAGGATCCTAAAGTTAGTAATTTTGGAAAATAAGATATCGGGGACTCGTCTCTGTAAATCGAGCTCGTGAATATTTTTATTAAATATTTACGGAGTTGTTGTAAGTGAATTAGATTTTGGATAAGTACAATTTGTCGATTTAGTGATTAATTAAGATATAAGGACTAAATTGTAAAATTTAATTTCTATTAATTTTGTTTTGATAATAGAGTTAAATAACATTTAACCAAGGCCTAAAATGGCAAATTACTATTTCTTTATGTTAAGTGTACGGTAGAAACATGGAATTAGGTGGAAATAAAGTTAAACCTTTATACAATTATAATAAAGAAATGAATAAAACAAAACAAAAAATGGTGTGATCTTTCACTTTCTTTTTTTTTACTCCACCGTTTGGAAAGGGCTAAATTAGGCTTATATGCCTATTTTTTAATTAGTCCTTTAATTAGGGAAATAGGTTATTTTTAGGAAAGAGAGAAACGGAAAGGGCATTCAATTGGACATGCTTTCTACACAGGTGGCAAGAAAGCTCGTCTAGTTGGACATCCTTTCCCCCAACGATAAAAAAGTAATGACTTTTTAAACGTTGTCGCGCTAACGGTAAACAATTTTTAAAAATTCCAATGGTTACTTTTTTTAACCTATAAATACCCCCAAATTTCGTTTTGTTCATTCACATCCTTTTCTCAACTCTCTCAAACTCTCTCAACTTTTTTTGTTCTAAATTTATCAATATTTTATTTAAAGAGATTATTTTTTAATAATCTCATATTTTATTTGTTCGGATTAATTTCTAAAGAATGGCCACCTCTCTAATTTGTTTCGATGACAATCATATTTCCACCGCCCAAGCAATAATGGTAAGACAAAAATTTAAATTTCATTATTTTCAATTATGTTAAAAATGTTTTTTTTTAATAAATCAAAATATTTTTTTTATGTTATAAATAGGCATATGATTGTGTGTTGGAGGTGCTCATACATAATATGGGAAAGCCTTTGATCCTTGAAATTCGTGGCAACTTGCAAGAGGCTAGATTCTTGCATGCATCTTGCATGCAAGGGGGCTAAAAACTCGATCTCATACTAATCAGTGTGTTGGTAGAAAGATAGAGGCCCAAAACACACATTTTCCACCTTCCATGCGGTGAGTGTAGAATCACACTCGAGGACGTAGCGTTAAAACTCTATCTGTCGGTGGATGGTCAAGTCATCACGAGATCAACGGTGGTTTCGGGTAAAGTGGACCTCTGCATAACAATGTTGAGGAAGGTCCAGAACAAATCGATCAACTGGTTCGATGAAATTTTTGATAAACTTCTCGATGACCCAACGAAGGAGGTCATAGAGCAATACGTTTGAGCATTCATCATGAGGTTAATTGGGGGCATTTTTATGCCCAATAAATCTCGAAATTTGGTGCACGTAAGGTGGCTACTAAATCTAGTGGACTTCAGTGAATGCAAAAAACTAATTTGGGGAGTTTTTGTCTTGTCCATGTAACACTCTAAACCTAACCTAGACGATACGATCAAGACTAGAACATCACATCACAAATAAAAGACCATCACAAATTCATAGCAACAATGTCACACATTTAGTTCATATAATATTGATCACTCTATGAACGTCACAGCAATAATGTTCAAGCATACACTGTCAATGCAAGTATAGTAGATAGAAGTGAATCTGTCGGATATCGATCCCACGAGGATGGGTGTCTGTTGTCTAAAATTGTCGGTGCATTGAATAAGTAAAATGCAATAAATTGTGAGAATGGTTGTCGGAGCAATAATGTGAAAATAAAGATAAAATGTAATAAAGGTAAAATGGGATCCACAACATGAATAGTTAGCAGAAAACTAAGTGTGGCTTACAAGGTTAAAAATAACAGGTAATTTGTCGGCATACCAAACTTGGTTTTTCTATTAGATCTATGATTTTAGTATGTAAACTAACCACACCTTCCAATGCTGGCAACGTAACACACTTAAGAACAAGTGGACCAAATTCCTTCAATCCCCAAGCAACTTTCGTTGTCTTGCTTGTTAATTTAAACTGTCACTGCACCTTCTAGTGACTGTGACTGCAATAACACTTCCGTGCTAAATTTATTTAAACCAAAAGATTAAACAGTAAAGACAAGCTTGGATAAGATATCATTTAGTCTAACATTCAAGAGTACTTCCATACAAACTTGAAATAAACATGAATCACCAGCGTTTAAGAAAGGAAATGTAAAAGAACAAATGAAAAATACTATTCCTAGGCTACTCGACTTGCTCCATTACTTCCCTCTTGTGTTGCACTTAGGATGCTCCTCGTCAAGAGCTGATCTGCCTTGCCTTCATGTTGATTCACCCGAGGGGTCTCAAGCCTCCATAGCCTAAAAGCTCAAAAGTTAGGTTGAAGAAGATAATATTGCAAAATGGGATACTAAAGGAAGAAGAGACTCCCCTTTCTCTTTCCTTGTGAGTGCTAATATTTAGCCCAAATTGTACAGGTGTTTATTCTCCAAAATTGAGCTATACAAGTTGGTTATACCATATTGGACAACTCACACATTTCTATTCTTATCAGACAGCTGTTAGATGCGACGACAATCTTGGGCGCAATTCTAGACACGTTTATGCAATAACAATTATGGACATGTTCATGCAACGACATTCCTGGGTGCAATTGAAGAATACTTATGCAACGATAGTTTTGGATGCAATTTGAAGAATATTTATGCAACGACAATCTTGGGTGCATTCTGGAAATATTCTTGCAGCGACAGTTTTTGGTGCAATCTAGAAGTGCTCATGTGACAACAGTTTTGGGCGCAATCTAGAAGTGCTCATGCAGTGACATTAGTAGTAAAATATGGCAAAATTATGGAAAACTAAGCCAAGGTCCATTGAGTTAGAAAATGCAATGTACTAAACTAAAAAAATGCTAAAATATGCAATAATAATGGGAACAAATTATCCAATAAATAGGGAGAAACTATATGTTCTTTTTAGTACCATCACATCCCCAAATTTGAGTTTTTACTTGTCCTCAAGTAAAACAAAAACTAGCAATGCTACAAAAGAATTTTTGTCAAAGCAATAATCATTCTAGCAACTTGAAGCATCTGAAATCCTAATGCATGAATTACATTTAAATGACAGAATATTGCACCAACAATTTATAGGTATGAATAACTAAAATTACAATTTCATCAATGCTAGCATAATGCTTTAAATCTTAAATTCATTCTACCAAAACAACATTTATTGTAAAATAATATACACATATATATTTTTTCTTCTTTTCCTTTTTTTTTGACTGAAGGATGTCGTTGCATTACTATACCCTTGTTATTGGGAAGTAAAAATGGGGTGCAACAAACCCCCAAGGAGTATGTAATTGCGTCGACACACACTCTTGCAGTGACAACCTTTGGTTAAATTACTTTTTCTAACACCTGCATTGGAGTGTTCCCCCTTGATAGTTCATAATACACCCACATTGGAGTGTTTTTTATTCGTAACTATACTTATATATAAGCAGCTGTTAATGAAAAATTTATTTAAGATCTAAATAATGATACTATTCATTCATTACTAATGCAATCTAAATCATTCATCCAAAAATTGAGGATACAACATTCAATCAAATTCATCCAACTCATTCATTAACAGTTCACATGATTCAAAAATTAAGCATCAAATGAAAAAAAAAATTCAAACACATTTTCAATAACCATGCATGCTTCATTAAACTCAAAAGGAAAATTTTTTGAAATGTGGGTGCAATTGCATTTCCAGCCCATATATATTCCCCTCAACCTTAAAGTTTGCATTAAAGCATTGACATTAATAAATATATATGGAAATGCAATGACAATATAGATGTAGTGATAATAAAAATGCAGGGACAATTATACTACAGCTACATGATATGCATGAAAACTAAACTAAGTGCTAAAAATAAAAACTAACTCAGTGTCCTGCAGTCGAAGATGTGGCTGCATTTGTCTTCTTCTTCTTGTGCTTCCGCTCCTCCTTCTGGCGCTTCTTGTCTTTGGCGCGCTTCCTCTTTCGTTCCTTTGGCTTGGCCAGATCTGCGGATTTCTCCTCAACATCAGGTTACGCCCTGGCATCATCGATCGTGACATCAGATTTGTGTATTTTAGCAAGTGGTGCAACATAAAGCACCATGGCTAGAGGATTGGAATCCTCATTACTGATCACAGCCTCCTTGATTCACTTCAAGTGGCACCAAATCATCAGATGATGCACCCACAAGTTCAGGTGCGGTGACAAATTTCTCTGTCGAATTTGTCGCGACATCAGATGCTTCTCTTCTTTTTCTGTTTCTTTTTCTTTTGTTTAAGCTTCGCATAGTCTGTGGACTGCTCCAACATCATCAGCTACTACATTTGTTGGTTCAGTGTAGACCATTATTGCCAAAGGATTGTGGTCCTCATTAATTTCATCCACAGCTTCCACCTGACTCGCTCCATCTTATGCCAAGCCGTTAGTTATTGCACCCACAACTTCAGGTGCGGGGACAAATTTCTCAGCTAAATTTGTCTCGACATCTATTTCTTCATCTTTTTTTTCCTTCACATGAACTTCTTCCGTTTTCAGCATTAAGTCAATAGGTATAGTACAACTGTACAAAATTGAGCTAATAATGGAATCCTACTGTGTCGAAAATGGTGTTTACTTATTCCTCAATCGGTGCAAACACAGTATTTGTTCCTTCTTTAAGTGCTTCATACTCTTTTATTCTTCACACGATCCCAAAAAAAAAATTCCACTCTTTCTTGCATTTTTTCCAATTCTGTAACTTCTTAATTATGGATAGAGAAATCAAAATTATGCTAACGTTGCCATCACATAATGCCTTTCTAATATACCGATCACCAATGGAATAGGGTATTGAGAAGCTCTTGGGATCCTTAAATTCTTGGAGCAACTTAATTGTCATGGCAGTGCACCCTTCAGTAAGTGTGGTTGCTTCGACTTCTCCCAATCTTTTCTTCTTTGACAATATATCTTTAAGTTTCTGAGGTTGTTTTGCTGTAGCATTTGTGGCGACAAAATGATCTGATATTGTCTCCGCAATATTTTGTTTAACCTCTTCAGTTGTAGTTTGCTTTTTAGATTATTCTGACATCTTTTTATTATCGAGATCTGAGTTATCTTCCTTTACTGTAGCATCTGTAACAACTTCAATTAGTTGAGTCTCACTTCTAGGAATGATTCCCTCACAATGCTCTTGCCTTTGTGATATCGAATTCTCAATATCAATCGGCAAAGATTCTTGTGGTAGCAAATTTATTGCGCTCACAATCTGGCCAAATTGATATTCTAGAGCTCGTATGGATTTAGCTTGACTCTGAAGCACAGCTTCAGTCTTGGCAAAATATTGTATCAACAAATTTTCCATTGATGAAAATTCTGATGCTTCGTCTTGCTGGGTATTTTGCCTTGATAAGAGTTTATCATAATTAGGCAGTGTTTACTCGGATCTAACATTGTTGTTTATTCAAAGGTCTTGATTGTTCCAACAAAAATTTGGATGTTGCTCCCACTCTGGCGTGTAGGTGTTGGAATATGTATTTTCATTTCAACCAAAATTCCCCATGTGGTACACAATTGCTAGATTTGATGGGCATTGTTCAGACTCATGGTTGCTTCCACAGTAATCGCAAATTGTCATAGCAAATTTTCATTCTGCAATTGCTGTAGCATTCTGCATTGAATTACTCATAATAGTCAAAGAAGATACCTAGGCGGTTATGGCATCGAGCTCCCTTTCTATAGCATCACTTATGCTAGTCCAACATCTTGAGGTTCTATACACCTCGTTCCTAAACATATTTTGCTAAAAGAAAAATGTAAAAGTAAACAACAAAAAGGAAACAAGATAGTAACAAATAAAATTTAGATAATAAAGAATAAAGGCAAAGACAAAAATAGGCATCAAACAAACGTCATCCTCGTCAACGACACCAAAACTTGATCATGCTATGAACGTCACAACAATAATGTGCAAGCGTACACTATCGATGCAAGTATAATAGACAAATGTGAATCTGTCGGATATCGATCCCACGAGGATGGGTGTCTGTTGTCTAAAATTATCGGTGCATTGAATAAGTAAAATGTAATAAATTGTGAGAATGGTTGTTAGAGCAATAATGTGAAAATAAAGATAAAATGTAATAAAGGTAAAATGGGATCCACAACGTGAATAGTCAGCAGAAAACTAAGTGTGGCTTACAAGGTAAAATGTAATAACAGGTAATTTGTTGGCGCAATGAAGTGTAATGAACATCTTACCAAACATGACTTTTCTATTAGATCTATGACTTTAGTATACACACTAACCACACCTTCTAGTGGTGGCGATGCAACACACTTAAGAACAAGTGGACCAAATTCCTTCAATCCCCAAGCAACTTCTCTTGTTTTGCTTGTTAGTTTAAACTGTCACTGCACCTTCTAGTGACTGTGACTGCAATAACACTTCCGTGCTAAAATCATTTAAACCCAAAGATTAAACAGTAAAGACAAGCTTAGATAAGATATCATTTAGTCTAACAATCAAGAGTACTTCCATACAAACTTGAAATAAACATGAATCACCAGCGTTTAAGAAAGGAAATGTAAAAGAACAAATGGAGAATACTATTCCTAGGCTACTCGACTTGCTCCCTTACTTCCCTCTGACGTCGGACTTAGGATGCTTCTCGTTAGGAGCTGGTCTGCCTTGCCTTCACGTCGATTCACCGGAGAGGTCTCAAGCCTCTATGGCTTTTGTTTGATGCTTCTCATTAGGAGCTGGCCTGCCTTTCTCTTTCCTTGTGAGTGTTTATATTTAGCCCAAATTGTACAGGTGTTTATTCTCCAAAATTGAGTTGTACATGTTGGTTATACCAGATTGGACAGCTCACACATTTCTATTCTTATCAGATAGCTGTCAGATGCGGCGACAATCCTGGGCGCAATTCTGGACACGTTTATGCAGCAACAATTCTGGACATGATCATGTAGCGGCATTCCTTGGTGCAATTGAGGAATACTTATGCAGCGATTGTTCTGGATTCAATTTGAAGAATTTTTATGCAGCGACAGTCTTGGGTGCATTCCGAAAATATTCTTGCAGCGACAGTTTTTGGTGCAATCTAGAAGTGCTCATGCGGCGACAATTTTGGATGCTGTATAAGTGCTCATGAAACGACATTAGTAGTAAAATATGGCAAAATTAAGGAAAACTAAGCCAAGGTCAACTGAGTTAGAAAATGCAATGTACTAAACTAAAAAAAAATGCTAAAATATGTACTAAGGACAACTAAATGGGAACAAATTATCCAATAAATTGGGAGAAAATATATGTTTTTTTTGGTACCATCAAATACACATAGAATAAGTAAAAATCCAAATCCAAGCACATAGTAACAGTATACGAATAACGCTCAACACTTTTAGTTTTAGTTCTTAAATAAAGAGTACCAGCTAACATAGCTAAAAGTCTTAAGAAATTCTAAGAAAAAATCGAGTCCCCGGATCGTCGGTCGTCATGCCTGTGAAGACCCTAAATGCCAATAATTAAGTCAAGACAAGTTGTATTGATAAAGTACAGGAGTTCATAAACATTAGCATATATATCACTGTTACAATCCAATTATCAAATTGGTATATCCCAGTTACATAAGCAATCACGTTACAATTCAGTGATACAGGTAACAGTTATAGGAAGAGTTCTAGTTTCATACTCAATTATAGATTCAGTCACAATTATGCAAACCCACCCCTGCACACCATCTTTGTCCAACCCAACACACCAATATCCAACCCTGCACACCTTAGAGTGTCAGTCTGACACATTGGAGTGTTTACAATGTCACTGCCAATTCAATTGTAATCTTGCAGCATTTACAGTGTCACTATCAGTTTAGTTATAATCCTGCAGTGTTTACAGTGTCACTACCAATTTAGTAAATATTCTCAAGTGGTTTAACCACTGAAATAGTTCAGTCACTTCCTTCAGCACATAACCCAACCCATGCAGATGCAAAATAGATATCAATGCATACATTTCAGTACTGACTCAATACGTCAGTCATGTTTATATCTACGTATCAAATATTAACTATACATAAATTATCAGTCACATACTCAAAATCAAATTGCAAACACGCATAACAACTTTCACTAAATAGTTTAGGTCATACAAGTTCTATGATTAACTTACAGTCGATGTACGCAGAAATTTCGCACAAATACACATTGCACACGGTTTGGTACACGCCTGTGTGACCACTATACCTGAATTTGCAAAACAGTATATTCACACGGTCGTGTGCCCAGCCTGTGTAACACAAAATAGTATACACACACGATCTAGCATATGCTCCTGTGTACCTTGAATCACAAAATAGTATGCACACATGGTCTGACACATGCTCGTGTGGCCAGCTCGTGTGCACCAAAATAGTATACGCACACGGTCTGACACACGCTCGTGTGGCTAGCCCATGCGCCCTAAAACTGTATACACACATGGTTTGACACAAGCCCGTGTGTCCCCTGAAGCTTAATTTAATGGAATACAGCTTGGACACATGCCCTTGTGGCTTTGAACAGGGATGATTTCTGAGTAAAAATGCAGAAAAATAGTAGAGAATTAAAGGGTTTCGACACCCTACCTTACGTGAAGTTGCTATGGAGCGTTCTTGTAAATTTCGAAGCCTAAACAGTAAACCGATAACCCAAATCAACAATAATTGCAACCATTTTCGCCAAAGCAACAATCACAACTACAAACTCATCTCTAACCATCTAAGAACGATTTTACCTTAGCAGCATACCACGATCCCGAGCTATGGCACTACAGAGAACCATTGTGATCCACACCTAAAAGAAACCAAATTCATACTTAAACCAACGAATTCAATTATTCTTTCCAAATTAACCAACTCAACTAAACGAAAACACAATTGTAACACCCAAATCCCGAACATTGTCGCCGGTTAGGATTTCGATGTTTCTATCCATTTAACACTGTTCATCTTTTAAAATATCCAAATATTTTCATCTTTATTCAATACGAAATTCACTTCTCACATTTTAGATCAATATTTAATCATAACATAATTTCATCAAGGGTAAAAATGACATTTCCAATAATTTAGAAGACTTCGACCGGTACTTGATGGTTTAGTATCGGTAGTAGTCAAGTCAGTGAATAATTTGAAAAATGTGCAGATTTTTACCGGTACTTGTGCTAGCCCTACCGATACAAGTATGATTTCTACCGATACAAGTCATGCATCTACCGATACCAAAAACTCTAGAGAGCAATATTTCTCATACTGCAACTTCTACTGATATATGCATACAAACTACTGATACATCAATGCTAAAAACTACCGATACTTGTTACTTAACTATCGATCTAACTCAAGTCAGAGAAAAACCTCTCTCCTACCGTGTACTTTTCTTAATACATGCACAAGTTCTACCTAAACAAGTATGCAGAATCTCAAGAATTATGCCAAGACACAAGTTTAAAATCTCAAACACATCCAACACAAGATATGCATTAAGTTATCACACAACATACATAACTTCTAAATCTTTACAAGCATCTTAAGCCTAAACATCTAAATTGTACTTCATGCATTTACACATTCAAAATAGTAAGATTTCAACATCTTTAGTTTAACATCAAAGGTTAATATCATCCTAGTACATGCCATAAGACCAAGTGATGCAAAATCTACCGACAAACTCCGCGATGTGTGACTTCAAGAGATGACTATGATCCGATCTTCAGTCAGCAAAACGATCTACAAAACAACAACAATAACTATGGTAAGCTTTATAGCTTAGTAAGTTTGATAGTTAAGAAATACCAACATGGTAATAAGCAACAATAAGTTTGATAGTTAAGAAATACCAACATGGTAATAAGCAACAATGACTCCATCGAGCCAACGTGATTCTATTGCTCTTTGAGTTATTTACAACTCCTCTTCCTAGCCTCAACTTTCCGTTATTGGTACTCGATGCTTCTCACACGAGCTGTCGAGGACTCACAACCTATGCGATACCCCAACCATCGGTACAATGTCTATTTGTACTATAAACTGTTTCCTAATGATGTTGCTCACACGAGCTATTGGGAGTTTGCATAAAGCATAAGTCTCAGCCATCGTAGGACTTGTAATCCATATAGGATCCATATCTCTTTCTGAGTCACGATGCTGCTCACACGAGCTATCAAGGACTCGCAACACATACAGTACCCCAGCCATCGTGTCGATACTATTTAAACGGCATAAAGCCTACTATCTCTTGCGTTTCATTTCTTCGATCATCTTCAATATCGAATGCTTCCGATTTGCTAAACATCGACAATATATACAAGAAATATTAAGTAAGATTTACATTACGAACTTTTCGGACTGGATTACAGTTTAGGAAAGAGTTTAGAGACTAATTCGCCAATTTCTCTTTTTCGCGGTATGTAGCACGATCATAGTCTACATTAACAAATCATTCAATTCTCACATTAAGTCACATAATTTAGTCATTTTAGGATAATTATGGTTTTACCCCTGATAGTTTCCTTTTATTCAATCTAGTCCTTTCAACACAAAACACGCAAAATAATCATTCTCTTACACAACCAACCATAGCCGAATTCTCTTGGTTGTCTATCCAACTCATTCCAACATTTAATTTCACAACAATACATGTAATTTCACCACTTTCACGTTTTAGTCCTTAAACCTTAATTTCATAAAAAATACCTTTACAAAAAGATTTAACCCAAGTATCAAACATTCAAATATATTAAAAGCTTTCAAGAACAAGTAATTTCAACAATGGCAAGTTTCCTAACATTTAACAGATTCACAAATAAGTCCTTACATAAGCTAAATTAAGTTGATACGGACTCAAAAACATAAAAATTACTAAAAACGAGTGAGATTTCACTCACCAAATCAAGGAACTAAGCTTGATCGAATGCTCCTCTTTCTTTTAGGGTTTTTAGCTTTTCAAAGGTTGAAGAAGAAGATGAAATTATGGTTTATTTCATCACATCTTTTCTTTAATTCATTTATTAACAAAGTTACTATTTTACCCTTAGTGGTTTTTAGCCAAAAATCCACTCTTTAATGCCCATAACCGTCCACTTCCCTAATGAATGATCTAATTACCATTTAAGGCCTTTTTCTTATCTTCCAATTAACATTTAATTCATTTAATCAATGGAAACCAACTGTTATCTCCTTACGATTTAATTCCTCTTTACTTAATTAACAATCTAAACGATAATATTTCTTAACCAAAATTTAATACGACCTTTATGACATCACAATTATTGAATAACTAATATCTATGACTCGACTCATCAGAGTTGTGATCCCGAAATCACTTTTTTCGACACCACTAAAAACCGAGCTATTACAACTCTCCCCCTTAGGTAAAATTCGTCTCGAAATTTCTTACCAGTGAACAGGATAGGTTACTATGATCTCATCAAAACATTTGTCTCCCATGTACCTTTCTGAAGCCCGTGTCGATTGCATAGTACCTTCACCAATAGTACTCTTTTGTTTCGTAGTTTCTTTACCTCTCGAGCCAAGATTCTCACTAGTTCTTCTGAGTATGACGAATTTGGTTGTATCTCAATCTCACAGGGACTAATCACATGTGAAGGGTCTGATCTGTATCGTCTCAGCATCGAAACATGAAATACATTATGAATCTTCTCTAGTTCTGGTGGTAAAGCCAACTTATATGCTATAAGACCAACACGTCCAATAACCTCATACGGTTTAATGAATCGTGGACTCAATTTTCCCTTTCTACCAAATCGCAACACCTTTTTTCCAAGGTGAAACTCTTAGGAACACTTGGTCTCCTACAGCAAATCCTATATCTTTTCTCTTAAGATCGACGTACGACTTCTGTTAGTCAGATGCTGCTTTCAAACAATCACGAATTTCTTGCACTTTGTCCTCAGTCTCATAAACTAAGTCGGTTCCAATCAATTTAGGTTCGCTCAATTCTGACTAATACAAAGTTGATCTGCATTTTCGACCGTATAATACTTCAAATGGTGCCATTTTAATGCTGGACTGATAGTTGTTATTATATGCAAATTCTACCAGCGGTAGACATTTCTCCCAGCTTCCCTCAAACTCAAGTATACAACACCGTAGCATATCTTCAAGAATATGTATCACTCGCTCTGACTGACCATCCGTTTGCGGATATTATGCAGTACTAAAATTTAGTCTGGTTCCTAAAGCTTCATGTAGTTTACCCCAAAATCTCGAGGTAAAATGGGGATCTCTATCAGAGATGATAGAGGTGGTACTCCGTGTAGTCGCACAATCTCAGACACGTATAACTCGACCAATCTCTCAAGTGGATAATCTACCCGAATGGGAATGAAATGAGCTGACTTCATCAATTTGTCTACAATTACCCAGATTGAATCTTTCTTTCTCAGTGTTACCGAAAGTCTTGTAACAAAATCCATTGTGACTCATTTCCACTTCCATTTAGGAATGGAAATCGGATGTAGTAACCCAAATGGCACCTGGTGTTCTGCTTTCACTTACTGACATATAAGACATCTAGTCACAAACTCAGAAATCTCTCGTTTCATACCTGACCACCAATACAATTTCTTTAGGTCATTATACATTTTCACACTCCCTAGATGTATGGAATAAGTATTATTGTGAGCTTCCGTTAGAATGTCCAGTCTATCACAAGCTTTGGATCTTTCTCTGTAATTCTTGAATTTGTTGTAGAAATAACGGCCTCGTCCTAAGCTCCATGGTGATTAAACCATCACGTTCCCATGACAGATGGGCATTCATTGCTCTCAAAGAAAACATCGATTTCTAACTCAAGGCATCAACAACAACATTGGCCTTACCCGGATGATAGTCTATCACAAGGTCATAGTCTTTTAACAGCTCTAACCATCAATGTTGTCGCAAATTCAACTTCTTCTGTGTCATTAGATACCTCAAACTTTTTTGTAATAGTTTCGTCATCGGCAAGGCTATTATGGAGAAATTTCTCATAAACCGACAGTAATAACCTGCTAACCCCAATAAACTCCGTACCTCGGAAACATTCTTTGGTACTTTCCAATCAAGGATAGATGAGACCTTGCTTGGATCAACCCTGATTCCTTCTGAAGATACCACATGACCCAAAAATCCAACCTCTTGAAGCCAAAATTCAGATTTATTGAATTTTGCATACAACTGCTTTTCTCGCAAAATCCGTAACACCTCTCTTAAATGCTGAGTATGCTCTGATTTTGTATTGGATTAAATCAATATGTTATTAATAAACACAACCACAAACCTATCCAATTGGAGCTGAAATATTATGTTCATCAGGTCCATAAATGCTGCGGAGGCATTGGTCAATCCGAATGGCATAATCAAAAACTCATAATGACCATACCGAGTTTTGAATGTCGTTTTCATAATATCACAATCCTTTACTTGCATTTGATAGTACCCTGACTGAAGGTCTATTTTAGAGAATACAGTTGCACCTTTTAACTGATCAAATAATTCATTAATCCGAGGCTGCAGGTATTTGTTCTTGATCGTCACCTTATTTAGCTGTCTGTTATCTATACACATTCGCATCGATCCATCCTTCTTTTTCACGAATAATATGAGTGCACCCCATGGTGATACACTAGGTCGTATGAATTGTCTGTCTAACAATTCTTCAAGCTGAGCTTTCAGCTCTTTCAATTCGGTCGACGTCATTCTGTACGGTGGAATAGAGATCAGAGCAGTGTCAGGTAGTAAATCAATACCGAACTCTACCTCTCTAATTGGTGACAAACTCGGTAGTTCTTCCGGAAACACATTTGTCTCTTGAACAATTGGTACCTGATCTAATTCTGTTCTTGAGCCCCGAGTATCAAGTATGTATGTCAGGAGTGCTTTACAGCCTCTATGAACCATCTACTGTGTCGAAATAGCTAAAATCACTCTGGTTTCACTGGTCAATCTATCGAAATCTACTGTGATTACTTCACCTGTAGAACATTTCAAGCTAATCTATCTTTGCTTGCAATTTACTATCGCATCATGCTCAAATAACCAATCCATACCCAAGATCACATCAAACTCAGTGAATGGCAATAGCATTAGATCGGCAGAAAATTTATAGCCTTGAACTTTTAGTGGACATTTACGACATACCAAGTTAGCAATGACACTATGACCCAATGGGTTTGTGACTTGCACATCAAATTCAATTGATTCAACTAATAATCTCTTATCAGTAGCTAAGGTAGTGCAAATATATGAATGAGTTAACCTTGGATCAATCAAAGCACATACAATTTCATTAAAAAGATAGAATATACCAGTCACCACATCAGGAGCAATAACCTCTTCTCTAGCTCGGATGGCATAAGTCCGTGCAGGTGCTCAAGCTTCTGACCTACTCCCACTATCTCTCTGTTCACTTCAATTTCCACCTGCATCGCTACTCTGCCCTAGGCGCTTGCCTTTCTGATGTGTAACTGGAGGGTTAACACTCCGATCTTCCTTTGCTTCTGAGTTCATTGGACAAATCTGCATGAAATTACCCATATTTCCACATCTAAAATAGGCTCCTTTAACTAACTGACATTCGCCCGAATAAATTATTTTGTAATGCTCGCACACTGGTGTTGGCACGTTACGAACACTTGCTACACTGTCAGCCGACCAATTTTTAAATCTGGATTTTGATGGTCCTGATCGACTTCTACTTAGAAAGCCAGAAGAGACTGCTCCTCGGACTTCACTATCTTTGAATTTCTTCGAGGGTGGCATTGAATAGGTTATGGTGGGATTTTTCTTCCCAAAATCTCGAAGTCTATTCTCTCTCTATCTTTTCTGGTTGTATATTTCTTCCATTTTCTGTGCTCGGTCTGGTAAAATGACAAATGGCCTAATTTTTGAACCACCCACCTTCATCTTTATCTCATCACTCAAAATGTCTTCGAAATGGACACACATAGCCTCATCAGTGGGTACGATCTCCTGTGCATACTTACTAAGGAATACAAACTCCCGTTCGTATTCTGCCACAGTCTTGTTTCTCTGTCTCAACTCCAAGAATTCTTTCTTCTTCTTGTTCAGATATCTCTTGCTAGCATACTTCTTTTTAAATTCTGTTTGGAAAAATCCCCAGGTAACCTCATTTTTCGGTATCACTGCCACGATCATTGCCCACTAATTATAAGCTTAGTCTTTTAGCAACGAAACTAAACACCAAACAAAATCTTCGGGCGAACAAGCCATTTCATTTAGTACCCTCAGGGTGTTTACCAACAAATACTCAGCCCTGGACGGATCATCCTTAGCATTTTCACGAAAATCCTTTGTCCCGTACTTCCTTACCTTATCTGTCAAAATACGATGCCTCTGTTCAATTATCGGAGGAGGAGGAGGCATTATAGGAGGTACCGTAGGTCGAGCAGTAGGTTGTGTAGCTTGGGGTGGAAGAGGTGGCGACATTCGGTTATTCTGCATAAATTTTGAGAACCACTGTCCCATTAAGCCAAAGAACTTGTTCTTAGCTTCACTTTCTGTCATTGGTAAACTAGGAACCCCATGACTGGCCCCGGAATCACTTGTCGGATCATTGCTGTTTACTTTGTTAGTCTCATCTCTTTCAGATTCAGGCATCTTTACTTTTATCTGTAAAAACTATGGTTAGATCGAATTCATCCTATCACACTATCACAGGTTCATATGGCATGTACTATGAACTCATCTTATACAATCACATCTGTCCAAGAAATGGCTAAATTGAAAGCTCTGATACCACTAAATGTAACACCTAAATCTCAAATACCGTAACTGATTAGGATTTTGGTGTTTCTATCCGTTTAACTCTGTTCATCTTTTAAAATATCCAAATATTTTTATCTTTATTTAATACGAAATTCACTTCCCACATTATAGTTCAATATTTAATCATAACACAATTTTATCAAGGGTAAAAATGACATTTTCAATCATTTAGGAGACTTCTATCGGTACCTGATGGTCAAATATCTATAGTAGTCAAGTTAGTGAACAATTTGGAAACTGTACAAATTTCTACCGGTACTTGTGCTAGCTCTACCGATACAAGTATGATTTCTACCGATACAAGTCATGTATCTACTGATACCAAAAACTCCAAAGAGCAAAATTTCTCACCCTGCAATTTCTACCAATATATGCATACAAACTACCGATACATCAATGCTAAAAACTATCGACACTAGTTACTCAACTATCGATACAACTCAAGTCAGAGAACAACCTCTCTCCTACCCTATTCTTCTACCGATACATGCATATGTTCTACCGAAACAAGTATGCAAAATCTCAAGAATTATGCCAAGACACAAGTTTAAAATCTCAAACACATCCAACACAAGATATGCATTAAGTCATCACTCAACATACATAACTTCTAAGTCTTTACAAGCATCTTAAGCCTAAACATCTAAATTGTACTTCATGCATTTACACATTCAAAATAATAAGATTTCAACATCTTTAGTTCAATATCAAAGGTTAATATCATCCTAGTACATGCCATAAGACAAAGTGATGCAAAATTTACCGACAAACTCCACGATAGTGTGACTTCAAGAGATGACAATGATCCGATCTTCAGTCAGCAAAATGATCTACAAAATAACAACAATAACTGTGGTAAGCTTTATAGCTTAGTAAATTTGATAGTTAAGAAATACCAAAATGGTAATAAGAAACAATGACTCCATCAAGCCAATGTGATTCCATTGCTCTTTGAGTTATTTACAACTCCTCTTCCTGTTCTTAACTTTCTGTTATCGGTACCCGATGCTGCTCACACGAGCTATCGAGGACTCGCAACCTATGCGGTACCCCAACCATCGGTACGATGTCTATCTATACTGTAAACTGGTTCCTAATGATGTTGCTCACACGAGCTGTCGGGAGTATGCATAAAGCATAAGTCCTAACCATTGTAGGACCTATAATCCATATAGGATCCATATCTCTTTTCAAGTCACAATGCTACTAACACAAGCTGTCGAGAACTCACAACACATGCGCTACCCCAGCCATCGTGTCGGTACTATTTCAACGACATAAAACTTACTATCTCTTACGTTTCATTTCTTCAATCATCTTCAATATCGAATGCTTTCGATTTGCTGAACATTGAAAATATATACAAGGAATATTAAGTAAGATTTACATTACGAACTTATCGGACTGGATTGCAGTTTAGAATGACTTTAGGGATTAATTCGCCAATTTCCCTTGTTCGCGATCTGTAACACGATCATAGTGTACATTCACAAATCATTGAATTCTCACAATAAGTCACATAATTTAGTCATTCAACACAATTTAGTCATTTTTAGTAAAATTATAGTTTTACCCCTAATAGTTTTCGTTTATTCAATCTAGTCCTTTCAACACAAAACATGCAAAATAACCATTCTCTTATACAACCAACCATAGCCAAATTCTCTCGGGTGTCTATCCAACTCATTCCCACATTTAATTTCACAACAATACATGTAATTTCACCACTTTCACATTTTAGTCCTTAAACCTTAATTTCATAAAAAAATCCCTTTACAAAAATATTTAACCCAAGTATTAAACATTCGAATATATCAAAAGCTTTCAAGAACAAACAATTTCAACAATGGCAAGTTTCCTAGCATTTAATAGATTCATAATTCAGTCATTGCATAAGCTAAATTAAGCTACTACGAACTCAAAAACCTAAAAATTACTAAAAACGGGTAAGATTTCACTCACCGAATCAAGGAACTAAGCTTGGCCAAATGCTCCTCTTTCTTTTAGGGTTTTATCTTTTCAGAGGTTGAAGAAGAAGATGAAATTATGGTTTATTTCTTCACACCTTTTCTTTTATTCATTTATTAATAAAATTACTATTTTACCCTTAGTGGTTTTTAGGCAAAAATCCACTCTTTAATGCCCATAACCGTCCACTTCCCTAATGAATGGTCTAATTACCCTTTAAGGTCTTTTTCTTATCTTCCAATTAACATTTAATGCATTTAATCAATGGAAACCAACTTTTATCTCCTTTACGATTTAATCCCTCTTTACTTAATTAACAATCTAAACGATAAAATTTCTTAACCAAAATTTAATACGACCTTCATAACATCACAATTATTAAATAACTAATATCTATGACTCGAATCATCGGAGTTGTGATCCCGAAATCACTGTTTTCGACACCACTGAAATCGGGCTTTTACAACAATAGTAAGTAATTTCATAATAAAACTTACGATTCCTCCCTTCAGTTACAATAACGAAATAGACAGTCATTTCGTAACGGTATTTTGGAATAATTTAATAGAAAAATGCTAAAAATTGATATAAATTCCTTGATGGTACCACAGACAACTAACAACAAAGAAAATAAAAAGGAAAAGAAAAAACCACAGAAACTAACGAAGGAGAAACCATTTAATTGACTTAAATTCAATTTAACAAAAAAGTGCAAAAAAATAAATGCAGTTACATACACGCACCGGGATTCGAACAGACGAATAGAAGGCAGACAAACATATACATGACCATTGAACCACTAGGCTCATCATTGAAATCAAAGTGCACAGAAATCAATTTAAGACATAAGCTCAGAGTTTGAGGTTCGAAAAAATAAATCGAAACCTTTCAAAATGCACAACCTGAACCCCCAACCTCAGATAACCAACAAAACATAAAACCACAGTGAAAAAGACAGATTCAATGTTATAACTCACATGGATAGGTTTAAAAATTTTGGGGCATTACAACTTTCTCTCCCCCTAAAAGAAATTTCATCCTCGAAATTTACCTAAATAAAAAATATGTGGATACTGCTGATGGTTTGAATCCTCAGGTTCCTAGGTGGCTTCCTTAGTACCATGATTCCACCATAGAACCTTAACTAAAGGTATAGTCTTCCTTCGCAAGACTTTAACGTCTAGCTACAGAATTTGAATAGGTTCTTCCTCAAAGATTAAACCGAGTTGCACTTCGATCTTTTCCACCAAAAAGATGTGAGAAGGGTCAGAATGATACCGCCATAACATCGAAACATTGAACACGATGTGAATATGATTGAGTTTGGGAGGTAGCTCAAGTTGATAAGTTACCAACCCCACCCGTTTCAATATCCGGTAAGGTCAGATGAACCTCAGGCTCAGTTTACCCTTTTACCCAAATTGAAGCACCTTTTTCCACTGTGACACCTTTAGAAATACCTGATCCCTTACAGAAAATTCAATGTCTTTCCTTTTCATATCCGCGTATGACTTTTTTCGTTTAGAAGTAGCCTTTAATTGATCTTGAATCAGTCGAACTGTATCCTCAGTCTCAGACACTAATTCAAGACCCAATACCTACCTTTCGCCTAATTCAGTCCAATAAAAAGGGGTTTGGTACTTACGACCATACAGAGCTTCGTAAGGTGCCATTTGTATACGAGACTAAAAGCTGTTGTTGTATACAAACTCAGCTAGCGGTAAATGATCCTCCCAACTGCATCTAAATTTGATCACATAACTCTAAAACATATCCTTTAAAATCTGTATAACTCATCAGGCTGTCCATCCGTTTGAGGATGATACGTAGTACTAAAGTCCAGTCGCGTACTCAATACTTCATGCATTCTCTTCCAAAACCGCGAGGAAAAGCGCAGATCCTGATCTACAATAACCAAAATAGGGACTCCGTGCCACCTTACAATCTTAGACACATAAAGCTTAGCAAGCTTTTGAAGTGAGTAGTCGATCCGAATTGGTAAAAAATGAGAGACTTGGTCAATCGATCAACGATGACCCAGACAAAATCTTTCTTAGTAGGCGTTAGGGGCAACCTACTGATGAAGTTCATCATCACTCATTCCCATTTCCATTGGGGAATCTTAACTAATTGTAGCAACCCTAAAGGTAACTGATGCTCGGCCTTAACCTTCTAACAAGTCAAGTAGTGCGAAACAAAAGTAGTCACCTCCTGTTTCAACCAAAGCCACCAATATAACTCGCGTAGATCTCGATACATCTTATTTCCGCTAGGATGCATAGCATAAGAACTACTATGTGCCTCTTGCATAATCTCTAATCTCAGTTCAGAATCTTTAGGTACACAAACACGACCCTTAAAACACAAAACTCCATCGCTATTCAGACCAAATTCAAATAGAATACTAAACTCAATCATATGCAGCCGCTTAACCTAAACTCGTCTTGCAACTGCTTAGCCCGAATCTGATCAACCCAGGTTGGTTTCACTTGAAGTTCAGCTAACAATCCTCTGTCCTCAAACAAACTTAATCAAGCAAACATTACTCGTAGTTCAGTCATTGCTCGGTGACTAAGAGCATCAGCTACAACATTAGCTTTACCGGAATGATATTCTATTGAACAGTCGTAGTCCTTGAGTGTTTCAACCCATCCACGTTGCCTCATATTCAACTCTTTCTGAGTTAGCAGATATTTGAGACTTTTGTGATCAGTATAGATTACACACTTCTCACCATACAGGTAATGTCTCCAGATTTTCAACGCAAACATGACCGCAGCTAGCTCAAGATCGTAAGTAGGGTAATTGCCCTCATGCTTCTTAAGCTGTCGAGATGCGTACACTACCACCCTACCATCTTGCATTAAACGCAACCTAAGCCAACGTGTGATGTGTCACTATAAACTACAAACTCCTTACCCGACTCAGGTTGGATCAACATAGGAGCTTGCATCAGAACAAACTTGAGCTTCTCAAAGCTCGACTGATGCTCCTCAGACCACTTGAATGGACGCTCTTGCGCAAAAGTTTAGTCAGAGGGGATGCTATCAGGGAGAACCCTTAGACAAACCTTCGGTAGTACCCCGCTAAACTTAGGAAACTCCGAAGTTTAAACACATTTTCGGTTGTTTCCACTCAACAACCGCTGCAATTTTCTTGGGATCAACTCGAATCCCCTCGGCAGTCACTATGTGTCCTAGAAATGTAACTTCAAATAACCAGAACTCACATTTACTAAACTTCGTGTAGAGTTGTTTCTCGCGAAGGGTTTGAAGTACGATTCGCAAATGCTGATCGTGTTCAGTCTCAATTTTGGAGTAAGTCAGAATATCTTTAAAGAAGACTATTACAAACTGGTCTAGGTACGACTGAAATACCCGATTCAATAGATCCATAAACATTGCCGGGGCATTCATTAAACTAAATGGCATGACTAGGAACTCAAAGTGCCCGTAATGCGTTCTGAAGGTCATTTTGAACACATCTTCATCCTTAACCTTAAGCTGATAATAGCCAGGTCGGAGATCAATTTTTGAAAACACTAAAGCTCCGCAGAATTGATCGAACAAGTCATCAATTCTTGGTAAAGGATACTTGTTCTTTATTATTAGCTTATTCAATTGACGATAATCGATACACATTCTCATCATACCATCTTTCTTCTTAACAAATAAAATCAGTGCTCCTCAAGGAGACACTCGATCGGATGAACCCTAGATCGAGAAGTTCCTGCAATTTGGCTTTCAGTTTAGTGAGCTCTTTTGGTGCCATGCGATGAGGAGTGATGGACACAGGAGAAGTACTTGGTAACAAGTCAATACCAAACTCAACCTCTCAGGTTGACGCTACACTCGGTAACTCATCAGGGAAGACATCTGGGAAATCCCTGACTATTTGAATATCGCTAATAGTTAGCTTAACTAGTACGGAATCAAAGATAAAGGCAAGATACATAGCCATTTCTTACCAGGTTCTCGGCCAAAAAAGCGGAGATTACATTGGATAAGTAATCTTGACGCTCACAAATCATCACTATCTCATTACCGACTTCTATTCTCAGGGTAACCCTCTTTGATGCACAATCCAAGCTAACCCTATGCTCAACTAACTAGTCCATACCTAGAATCAAATCAAACTTCTTAAATGGAAGCTCCATCAAATTAGTCGGGAACACAACCCCTTAGATCTCTAATGGTACATGCTTATACACTTTGTCAGCCCTTAATGGATTGACCAAAATGACTAATTACAGAAATTACGCTAGCAGTATACTCAACCAACACATTTAGTTTCATAGATACAATACTAGCTACTTGAGAATGAGTAGAACCAATGTCAATTAAAGCATAATAAGGTACAAAATATATGTGAAACATACCCGCAATAACATCGACGTTATCTTTATCCTCGTGACGTCAAGCTGCATAGACAAGAGCAGGTCGTCGAGCCATAATCTGAGTCGCACCTCTGTGCGGTGCTTCTCTACCCTTTCCAGTACTACTGCCAGCTCTACCAAAACCACGACCCCTAGTCAGCTGCAGTATCACCCTCGAAGACTACATAGTGCTCGCAACTGTAACCGGTGTCGGTGCTAGCATCTGATCAGATCGCTGTGGACATTCTCACACCTTGTGCTCTAATGACCCACATCGAAGACACGCTCCCATCTTTCTCCAACACTCATCCAAGTGGCGTCTCTCATAGTAATAATAGCGCACCACGACATTGGAGCCCACCGATGCCTCAACCCTCAGAAGTCCATCAGGTCTTGCCTGTTTCTTGGGGAGCAAAGCAGTACCAGTAGGTTCGATTTCTTTCTTGGCTCTACTTTGAGCCCTCTCTTGCTCTCTCTTCTTATGCACAATGTTCTTAACCTTGTCAACCAACATAACAAATACTCGTTCCCTTTGGAAAGCTATCAAAATCCTCAACTCATACCTTAAACCCTCCTCGAACCTCACGCATTTGTCGTACTCAATGGGACCAGTGCTTGAGCATAATTGCTCAATCTCAGAAACTTGGGCTCGTACTCAACTATAGACCTCTCTCTCTGTTCTAGACTCATAAACTCCCGTTGATGAGCCTCGATGAAATTAACTCCTACATGCTTACCTTAGAAAGCATTCTTAAAGTAGTTCCAAGTCTCTATCTAAGGCTAAGCACCCTGTTCAACGGTCAGCCACCACTGATATGCCTAATCTCGGAGTAGAGATATGGCACCTCTCAATTTTTGTGCTGATGTGCAGTCTATGTCATCCATAATGCGGTCGGTGCCTCGAGCCAGTACTTAGCTATGATAGGAGCAACTCTAGAGATGCCTCTAAACAACTCAACTCTATTCGAATGGAGCCACTCTATGACTGATCCCCAAACTACGGGTCTAGCACGAGTCTCAGTGACCCTCTTCAGTATGCGTAACATGGCCTGGGACACGAGATCGTCCCTTATTGGCTCAGTCTGAGATCTCGTCTTAGTAGTGGGAGTACCAACAGTCTCGCTAGTCTCCAAGATGGGAATGCTTCCCATTGAAGATGACTCAGCTCGAGCTCTTCCTCGGCGTTCACGAGCCTACGCATACCATGTCTACAGCTTCTTCGTGAACTCATCTTACATTGTCTACAATATCAGAAGTGCACAAATCAATTCAGAATTTCTTAACAAATTATATCAGATAACAGTGTAGTCATAAGATCAATTTTCATAGTATAATAGGCATATAAATGCTATAATAAACATTTACAAGCGTGGCATAGGAGACTTGGTCTTTCTACACCAATTATTTGGTTTCTACCCTAATGGAATACATTCTAACTTCATAATTAGACTCATTACATAGTTCGAGTGTTGTCAAACCTAACTCTGATACTACTAAATGTAATACCTTAAATCCGACCTAGATGATACGACCAAGATTAGAACATCACATCACAAATAAAAGACCACCACACATTATAGTAACAATGTCGTGCATTGAATTCATATAATACCCACAAAATAAGTAAAAATCCAAATCCAAACACATAGTAATAGTATACGAAATCCTAAGAAATAATCAAGTCCCTAGATCATCGATCGTCATACCTGTGAAGACCCTAAAATGCCAATAATTAAGTCAACACAAGTTGTATTGATAAATCATAGGAGTTCATAAACATAAGCATAGATATCATTGTTACAGTCCGATTATCAAATTGGTACATCTTAATTAGATAAGCAATCATGTTACAGTTCAGTGATATAGATAATAGTTATAAGAAGAGTTCCAGTTTCATACTCAATTATAGATTCAGTCATAGCAAACCCACCCCTGCACATCATCTCTATCCAACCCAACACACCAATATCTAACCCTGCACACCTTAGAGTGTCGGTCTGACACATTGTAGTGTTTACAGTGTCACTGCCTGTTCAGTAAATATTCTCAAGTGGTTTAACTACTGAAACAGTTCAATCACTTCCTTCAGCACATAACACAACCCATGCAGATACAAAACAGATATCAATTCATACATTACTGACTCAATATCTCAGTCATGTTTATATCTACATATCAAATATTAACTGTACATAAATTATTAGTCTTACACTCAGAATCAAATTACAAACACGCATAACAACTTTCACTAATCAATTTTGGTCATACAAGTTCTATGGTTAACTTATGATTGTTGTACACAACTTTTCGCACAAATACACACTGCACACGGTCTCGCACAAGACCCTGTGCTAGCCCATGTGTGACATAGGCGTGTGTCTAGCCCGTTGATAGCACTAGAAAAGACCATTAAATTCTCCTTAATTAGAGTATAAATTGTTCCCTTTTTGTTATGTTTAGCATACATTTTTAACATTTTGTAGTTAGTAATTGCATTTTCTAGGCCAGTGATGTATGGTCTAATTTTCTTTCATTTTATCTCACTTATGCTACTAATGTCGCTACATTTAGTATTAGTATTGCGTCTAAAGATGTTAGCGCTGGGATTCATCTTAAAATATCAAAGCAGGAAAGTGTTCAAAGCTGTCGCAACAAGTTTGATCCAAAATTGTGCCCAGAAATACCAGCACATGAAATGTCAAAGTTGTCGCAGCAAATTAAAGTCTTAATTTTCATCTAGAAATGTCACGAAAACTTACAATTGCTTAATGTATACACCATATCTGTGTGAGTGTATAGCTAGAGTAATTAACTTGTACAGCTATAAGGAAGTTAGATCTGGGAAAAGAAGGATACCTATACTGGCCAGTGAAGATAAATACTGAGGAGAGAGAAGAGAAAAGGGGAATCAAGCTCGTGACAAATTAATTATATTTCTAATTTTTCTTAAGGAAGTTGTCATGGAAGCTTAAACCCTAGGAGGGTGAACTGATGCGACGAGAAGGCAACATCAACTTCTAACGAGGAGTGTTCTAAGTTCGACCCAAGAGGAACATTTACGGAAGAGTTCAAGTAGGCTAAGAATAGAATGCTTCAACTTGTTCTTTATTTCCTCTTAAGCTTTGATAAATTCTGATGACTTTAATTGTGTATGGAAGTACCTCTTAATGTTAAATCTACTTTGATTTCTTCTCAATCTTCTTAACTGTTTATCTTTGGATTTAATTGTTTTGACCATAGAAGTGCGATTGCAGTCACAAGTCACTGGAAGGTGCAGTGACAAGTTAAATTAACAAGTAAGACAACGAAAGTTGCTTGAGGCACAAAGGAATTCTGGTCACTTGTTCTCAAATGCAAAGCATTACCAGCACTGGAAGGTGTGGTTAATGAGAGTGTTTTGAGTCTTTGATAAGCAGGGAAGTTGAAAGTAGTTATATCTCATTAATCTTGATTGTGTTGACAATTTATCTATCAATTACCTTGTAGTAACATTTGGTGTTTGCCAACTTATCAAGTCAGGGATCCCCCATATTCTTATCATTGTTTTACTTCTTAAATTTTCTTTTTGCATCAACAAATTATCTTTAACATTCATTTCATTTTTTGTCAAATTATTCTGACATTTTATATTACAGTTTTACAATATTTGCGCTGACAGTTTTAACTCTTTTATTGTGCAGTCTTTGACTTAATTACATTGACATTATTCCTGACAATTATTCTTATTTTAACTTCTTTTTCTTCGATAAAATTAAACATGGACAACCATCTCTGTGGGATCAATATCTGATAGCTTACACCTATCAACTACACTTGCATCGACAAGTGTTCGCTTGCACAATTGCTGTGACGTTCACAGCGCGATCAAGTTTTGTCGTCGTTGTCGGGGATTGCATTTGTTTGATGTTTATTTTTGTAGTTGTAATTATTTTTTATTTACTGACTTTTATTTGTTACTAATATGTTTATTTTTACTAATTCTTTTCAACTCTCTTTTAGGTATTGTATGAACACGAGGAGAAATCCTAACAATATTGTTGGCTTAGATCCAAAAATCGAAAGAACCATTCGAAAAAGGAGACAAGAGCAAAGAAATATGGATTTACCTAGAAATAACGATATACTGCAGCCATAGTTTCCATCACAAAATCATGTTCCTCTAGTGCAGCCACAAAACTTCAACAATATACCGCAACCACAAGAGGAGCAATTGCAAAATAGGATAATTAGAGACTTTGTTGCTCCTGTACTTGATGATCTGTAGCTAGGGGTTATTAGACCAGCGATCCAAGCTAGAAATTTTGAATTAAAACAGTGATGTTTCAGATGTTAAACTTGAATGGGCAATATGCTAGTTTACCTTATGAAGATGCGAGGGAGCATCTTAAATCTTTTCTGCTAATATGTGCTTCTTTTAGTCAACATGGTGATCCTGATGATGCCTTGAAGATGTAGTTGTTTCCTTATTCTTTGCAAGGAAGGGCTCGTACCTAGTTTTTGGGATTACCTGCTGGATCTATTACATCGTGGAATGCACAACAACTCAATTTGTTTTACGATTCAACTCACCCACGATGAGTGCTCGATTGCAAAATGATATTACTATTTACCATCAGTTGGATGATGAAAACCTGCATACTACATGGGAGCATTACAAAACTTTGCTTCGATATTACCCTATATGCATGGAATCCAATAGGAGACACAGATCGAAATTTTTTACAATGGATTAAATGCGAAGACAAGAAATCTTGTTGATGCATCTGCAAATGGTCCTTTGTTAGATTGCACCTATGATGAAGCTGTGCGAAATTTGGTGAGAATCGTACAAAATGATTATCAATACTCGATTCTCAAGCTACTCAAGTGAAAACAAATCCTGAAGTTATTGAGTTAGACACCATATTAGCATTAAGTGCACAGGTATCCTTATTGGCCAACATGATTAAGAACATGAACGAGATGAGTGATGTTGCTCCTATTCAACTGGCCTAGCAAATGGATATCCTGACATTTTGTCCATAACATACCAAAAATGCATTTTATGTCAATAAGATTCGAGGGAACTCATATGGTAACTCTTACAACAATTCCACTAGGACTCAACAACCTTGGGGGAATCAAAATGCGTCCACATTTTGATATGGAAATTCCTCGAGTCATGAATACTTTCAACAAGGGAGTTACAATCAGCAGAAGCAGAATTACAATCACAATCCTCAAGTGCATTCACATCCTGATCAGATGCAACCACATGCTCGTATGCAGCCACAATAGATTGCAATGCCAAATATAAATATGTAACGACAGCATCAACAACAATAACAACAATACTCTCAACCAAGTTCAGATCCATTAGCTGCCCTTGAAGCTTTGATGTGTGAGCATATTACCAGAAATGGAGCTATCATCCAAGGAAATTCTTCTTCCATCCGCGTGTTGGAAGCACAATTAGGACAATTGGCTTCTAATATGAGCACAAGAGCACCAGGTGCTTTACCCAGTGACTGAGAATCCAAATCAAAAGGGGAAGGAGCATTGTAAGGCCATTACTCTACGGAATGGAAAGCAAACTATTGAACAAAGCAACAGCTCTAATACAGCACCTGTCAACGCAAATGAACCAAAGCAACAAGGAAAGGTCATATCCGAAGAAGACACAGTAGAAATAAATGAGGAGGAACCACCAGTAATCACACCCATACCGACCATTCGACCACGAGGTTATCGATGCAACTACCAATGTCGACGCAACTAGGTGTACCACAGCAGTCTAATGTCAATATACCTTTGTTGTTTCCACAACAATTCAAGGAGAAAGAACATGACAGAAAATATCAAAAGTTTATGACTACCTTGAAACAATTACATATTAATATACCTCTTGTTTATGCTCTTGTGCAAATTCCCAACTATGGGAAATTTATGAATGAGCTCTTATAAAAAAAAAGAAGTTATCCGATATCGAGACAATTGCGATCACAGAAGGTTGTAGCGCTATACTGACAAATAAACTACCACCCGGGATGAAAGATCCTAGAAGTTTTACAATTTCATGTTCCATTGGAAACCATCATTTAGGAAAAACTCTTTATGATCTAGGAGCAAGCATCAACCTTGTGCCCTTTTCAACATTTAGAAAAATGGGAATTGGTCACATAAAGCCCACTGCAGTGACATTGCAAGTTGCTGATAGATCGTTAGCGCAACCTAAAGAACAAATAAAGGATGTTCTCGTCCAAGTCGATAAGTTTGTGTTCCCAGCAGATTTCATCATACTTGACTGCGAAGCTGATAAGGAGGTGCCTATAATTTTGGGACTCTTATAGATGTTTTCAAAGGCAAGCTAATCATGCGACATAATGATGAACACATTACCTTCAGTGTTTTTGAAGTAACTCACTGCAAGAGTAAAGAGCAATGTCACCATATTGATGTCCTGGACAAGTTGATTGCAGTAGAATTTAACGAACGTAGCTTCATAGTGCCAGAAGAATTTGCAATGACGTCTGAAGAAAATTTTATACTTGATTGTGACCACAAGGTTGATGCAAATATTTGTGAGCTTAGACATGGTTGGCAGATAGAATCTTTGGATCTGACAAATAGGACGATACCTGTTTTCAAACCGTCCATTTAAAAAGCCCCAATTTTGGAGTTGAAACCATTGTCAATAGATCTAAAATATGTTTTCCTTGGTGACAACGATACCTTACCAGTAATTGTCAGCACAAGTCTAGATGAAAATCAAGAGGAGAAATTAATCGGAATACTGAAGTAGCACAAGTGAGCCATTGCTTGAGGTATCGCGGATATCAAAGGCATTAGTCCCTCTTTCTGCATGCATAAGATCAGGTTGGAGGACGAGGGAAAGTAGTGTATCGAACAGCAACATAGACTAAATGAGAAAATGAAGGAAGTAGTGAAAAAAGAGATCATAAATTGGTTGGATGTAGGCATTATTTACACAATTTCTGACAATACATGGGTAAGCCTAGTCCAATGCGTGCCAAAGAAGAGCTGCATTACGGTGGTAAGCAATTATAAAAATGAATTAATCCTTACTCGCATTGCTACAGGTTCGCAAGTGTGCATGGATTACCGTCGTTTGAATGCTGCCACACAAAAAGATCATTTCCCACTTCCATTCATTGATCAGATGCTGGATAGGCTGGCTGGTAAGGCTTATTACTGCTTTCTTAATAAATATTCTGGCTATAACCAGAAAGCAATTGCGCTGGAAGACCAAGCCAAAACAACTTTTACTTGTCTATTTGGTACATTTGCTTTCTGTCGAATGCCATTTGGTTTATGCAATGCACCAGCCACATTCCAAAGGTGCATGATGGCTATTTGTTTCAATATGTTTGAGGATTCATTAAAGGTATTTATGGATGATTTCTCTGTTTATGATCATACATTTGATAAATGCACTGACAATTTAGCTAAAGTGTTAAAGTGATGCGAGGACACCAATCTGGTGTTAAATTGGGAAAAATGTCACTTCATGGTAATTGAAAGCATTATCCTTGGGCATCGTATCTCTTGTTGGGGCATTGAAGTTGATAAAGCAAAGGTGGAGATTATTCAATAGCTACCCCCACCTACCAATGCTAAGGGAATAAGGAGTTTTCTAGGCCATGCCGGATTCTATTAACGATTCATCCGAGATTTCTCCAAAATTGATAAACCTCTCTACTCCCTGTTGGAGCAAAATAAAAAGTTTATGTTCAATGATGCTTGTTTGGAAGCATTCATTAATATTAAGCAGTAGTTAGTGCAAGCACCTATTGTCGTCACATTGGACTGGTCACAACCGTTCGAATTAATGTATGATGCGAGTGACTATGTCGTAGGTGTTGTGCTTGGACAATGCAAGGACAAGGTATTTCATACAATATATTATGCTAGCAAAACTCTTGCTGAAGCGTAGGTAAATTATACAACCACAAAAAAAAAATTACTGGTAATAGTTTTTGCATTTGATAGTTTATACTGATGACTCTACATTGAGATACCTCTTCACCAAAAAACATGTCAAACCCAGGCTGATTAGATGGATCCTGTTATTACAAGAATTTCATGTTGAAATTAAAGATAGAAAAGGATCGAAAAATCAGGTAGCAAACCATTTATCTCGTCTGGAATATGGGAGTAAAGATGGAAATACGTTACAAATTGTCAACGTATTTCCAGACAAGAAGCTTTTTTTTGTCAATGCATCTTCATGGTATGCAGATGTCGTCAATTATTTGGTCTGTGGGAAGCTACCATTAAGTGCAAATGGTCACCGAAAGGTCAGATTTCTTCGAGATACTGTAAAGTACCATTGGAATGAGCCGTACTTGTTCAAGGTATGCGTTGGTAATATTATTCGTCGCTACGTCCGTGAAGAGGAAATGCTTTCTATCTTGACGCACTGCCATGATGCACCTTATGGCGGTCATTTTAGTGGTGTTAGGACTACTCAGAGGTCCTTTAGTCAGGATTTTACTGGTCAACATTATTTTGATATGCCCATAATTTTGTTCAAAAATGTGATAAATGTCAGTGTTTTGGATCAATATCTCAACGCAACGAGATGCTGCAACAACCTATCATGGAAGTTTGGCTTTTTGATGTTAGGGGTATGGATTTCATGGGACCATTTCTAATTCTTTTGGGAATATTTATATTCTTGTTATGATCAAGAAACTCATTTCAATTGCAATCAAGTTGCGATAGCATTAAAATGCTATGGTGTTAAGCATCGAATGGTAACCACATATCATCCGCAAACAAATGACCAGACTAAAGTATCCAATTGGTAAATCAAGAATATCCTTGAAAAGGTGTTCCAGACACGATAGGTTTTCATGGGTCAATGATGCATTATGGGTGCTTCGCAAAGCTTACAAAACACAATTAGGAATGTCGCTGTATCAACTGGTTTTTGGTAAATCCTGTCACTTACCTGTAGAACTTGAACATAAGGCCATGTGGGCAATTAAACAAGTGAATTTGGATTATGAGGCTGCTGGGAAAAAGAGATTGTTGGATATTTCGAAACTGGAGGAAATTCGATGTTTACGAAAATGCTTCCATCTACAAAGAAAAAAGGAAGCGATGGCATGACAACATCATTTTGCAGCGACAATTTTTTGCTGGTCAGTTAGTGCTTTTATTTAATTCACGCTTAAAACTGCTTCCTAATAAATTATGATCCAGATGGTCGAGACCTATCGAAGTTTTCGAAGCATTTCCTCATGGTGTGGTGACAATTAAAGATTTAAACGATGGACACCAATTCAAGGTGAATGGCTAACGATTGAAGCACTATCTCAGTCCAGACAACCAAGAACAGAACAAGACCATTAACCTGGTCAAATTTCTTAATATGTCCCTACAATTTTTCTATTTACTTTTTGTATTATATTTTCATTTAATTCTCTCCTTTAGTTCTTTGCAGGAATAAAAGTTACCCTTTTTGTTGATGCATAGAAACACAACTTGTCGATGCATTTAATAGCTGACTCATCGAAGCATTTTAGGAAAGAATCACGCCGATTGATTCACCCTTTTCCTCAACCGTTGGATCTATTAAAAAAAGGACAATCCGTGTCATTGCATTTATTGGTTACAGACACAATGTCCTCTCACTGTAGTGGAAATCATCATGCCTCTTCATCTTCATCCTCTATAAAACACCCCATTGTGCCAAAGGTGGTCTTCACACTCATATCCACCATTGTTGCTGCAATCCTTCCTTTTCTTCAACCTTTAGATTTCTTGAAAATTTCACTTTATTTCTCTCATATAACCATGGCCAGAACTAGAGGATCTAAAATCGCTTTGAAACAAGTCGCGAAATCATCTACGACGATGGTTCATAATGCTGAGCAGCTACCACCCAAAGAGCTAGTCCTATTTTTAACAAAAGCTACCAAAGACCACTTCCATGATACTATGTTGAAGCGAAATTGCCACCTAGAGCAAGGCTTCCAGCTATCTCCAATGCTCACACTGGGAAAGCAAGTCAATAGAACCATCTCACGTCTGGGATGGGAAAAGTTTTGCTACCATCTAGAGGGGTATTCTCCGTCCCTAGTAAGAGAATTCTATGCCAATCTGATTGATAAGGAGCAAGAATTTGTCTTTGTCTGAGAGGGGCTGGTATCATGCGGCGCGGACCATATAAATGCCCTATATAACATCCCTGAGGGGGAGGGTGAGCATGTCGCTTTCTTGGAACAACTAATAGAGGAAGGTGCAGACTTGTTGCTGAATGATTTGTGCATAGATGGTGTTGTCTAGACCGAGAACAATCCTAACAATTATACAATGCATCACCATTTCCTCACAATCCAGAGCAAAGTTTGGTTCCATTTCATCAATTATCGCCTTTTGCCCTCCATCACAGCACACGGTCACTTTGGATAGAATGTGTCTTATCCATTCCATTATCAATGGTCGTCAGATAGATGTCGGTACAATCCTCCATCAAGAAAATTGTAGAGTCTGTAGTGAAATAAATAGGTATACTGCCTTTTCCCTCTCTTATCATGCAGTTTTGTTGATGGAAAGGTGTTGTACCTTACAAGGGGGAAGAGTTCTTAAAAACTAAAGGCCCCATTAATGATGTCTCGGTTGAGTGAATGAAGAGGGGACAAGAAACCCCTGTTGTAAAAGAAGCTATGAAAAAGAAGGAAAAAGGTAAACCAAAAAAGAAGGACAAGCATCCTCATGCGCCCACAGATCTCAACTTTGGAAGAAATTGAAAGAAATCGAGCAGCTCGCTGATAGGATATGTGTGAGACAAATCAAACTTGTTGTCACAGTGGAAGATATGGAGCACTCACAAAACTTATTCTATGCCTACACTAGGGCATGGAATACAACAATAGTCAGCATGCTACGCAGCATGAGCAAATAGCTCTTGCGAGAATTCCTAGTGTTTCCCCTATCATCAGGAAGGTAACACCATCAACTAAGAACGTTGCTTTAGAAGGGAAGACTCAATCTGTCCAGTCTCCGCACATGGTCCACATTTTTTATGATGAAGACTAAGATGTACAGTCAAGGGATACAGATGAGTGTTTTCGCAATATCGCTAGCCTCTTTGATGATGAGTTTTCTAACAGTTTGAGGGTAAATATGGTGGAGAAGGCTACTGCAGAAGAGCATAACACCATGGACTCTGTGGGTATTGTGAAGGAGAAGGAAGAAGAGAAAGAAGAAAAATAAGAAGAAAGAAAAGAAGACAAGAAAGAGGAAGAATTTGTCACGATAAATTTATTTGAGGAATATGTCATTGCACCTGATAACATAAGTGCAACCACTAACGACCTGGCACCAACTAGGACAAGTCAGGTCGAGGTTGTAACATTCAGCAACGAGGATTTTAATCCGCTAGCTATTGTGCTTTATCTAGCACCACTTGCTGAAAGTCATCCTTCAGATGTTATAGTCGATGAAGCCAGTATACAACCGAACCTGGAGGAGCAATATTCCTGCCCCGGTTGAACCAACGAAAAAGAAATGTAAGCGCAAAGACAAAAAAAAGCACAAGGAGGAGTACCCAAAGAAAAAGAAAAAGACCAAGGCAGCCACATCTTCGGCTGCCATGGAAGCTTAAACCCTAGGAGGATGAACTGATACGACGAGAAGGCAACATCAACTTCTGACGAGGAGTGTTCTAAGTGCGACGCAAGAGAAGCATTTATGGAAGAGTTCTAGTAGGCTAAGAATAGAATGCTTCAACTTGTTCTTTATTTCCTCTTAACTATTTATCTTTGGATTTAATTGTTTTGACCACAGAAGTGCGATTACAGTAAGAATCACTAGATGGTGCAGTGACAAGTTAAATGCAAAGCATTACCAACACTAGAAGATGTGGTTAATGTGAGTGTTTTGAGTTTTTGATAAGCAGGGAAGTTGAAAGTAGTTAGATCTCATTAATCTTGATTGTGTCGACAATTTATCTACCAATTATCTTATAGTCACATTTAGTGTTTGCCAACTTATCAAGTCAAGGATCCCCCATCTTCTTATCCTTGTTTTGCTTCATAAATTTTCTTAATTTTCATCAACAAAATATCTTCAACATCCATTTCATTTTCTATTAAATTATTCTAACATTTTATATTACAACTAAACAATATTTGTGCTGACAGTTTTAACTCTTTTAGTATGCAGACTTTGACTTAATTGCACTGACATTATTCCTAACAATTATTTTTATTTTAACTTCTTTTGCTTCGACAAAATTAAACATGGACAGCCATCACTATGTTATCGATATTTGATAGCTTACAGCTATCAACTATACTTGCATTGACAAGTATCCCCTTGCACAATTGCTGTGACGTTCATAGCGCGATCACCCGTGTGACCACTTTACCTGAATTTGTAAAATAGTATATTCACACGACCATGTGCCCAGCCCGTGTGACACAAAATAGTATACATACACAAGCACATGTTCGTGTGCCTAGCCCTTGTGTCCCCTGTACCTTGAATCACAAAATAGTATGCACAAACGATCTGACACATGCCAGTGTGGCCATCCCGTGTGCCCTAAAATAGTATACACACACGATCTACCACACGCCCGTGTGGCTTCGAACAGGGGTGATTTTTAAGAATACAAAAAAATAATAGAGAATTAAAGGGTTTTGACACCCTAACTTACAAGAAGTTGCTACGTAGCATTCCTACAAATTCTGAAGCCTAAACAGTAAATCGATAACCCAAATCAATAACAATTGCAACCACTTTCGACAAAGCAACAATCACAACTACAAACTCATCTCTAACCATCTAATCACAATCCTGAATGATGGCGCTACGGAGAACTATCGTTACGATCCATGCCTAAAGGAAACCAAATTCATACTTAAACCAACGATTCAATGATTCTTTCCCAATTAACCAACTCAACCAAACGAAAAGACAATATTAAGAAATTTCAAAGTAAAACTTTCAATTCCTCCTTTCGGTTACAATAATGGAAGAGACAGTTGTTTCATAATGGTATTTCGAAACGATTTAATGGAAAATTGCTAAAAATTTATACAAATTCGTTAATGTCACCACAGACAACTAACAAAAAAGAAAATAAAAAGGAAAAGAGAGAACAATAACTAACGAAGGAGAAACCATTTAATTGACTTAATTTCAATTTAATAGAAAAGTACAAAAAAATAAATGCAACCACATGCACGCACCGAGATTCAAACATGCGACTAGAAGGCAGATAGACATATACATGACCATTAAACCACTAGGCTCATCGTTGAAATCAAAGTGCAAAAAAATCTATTTAAGACACAAGCTCAGAGTTCGAGGTTCGAAAAAAGAAATCGAAACCTTTCAAAATGCATGACTTGAATCCCCAACCTTAGATAATCGACAGAACATAAAACCACAATGACAAAGACAGATTCAAGGTTATAACTTACATGGATAGGTTTAAAAATTTTTGGACGTTACAGTCCATGTAATACAAGGAGCTTTGTCAGGCCACGCAACCGTAGAAGATATCAATCGATGGTTGTCTGCTCCTACCACAATTATAGTCCTAGTGGCGACTACCATTTCTATGTCCCCAAGTAACCAACCCATTCATGTTCCCATTGGTGCTTCTTTCACTTTCAATTGATAATACCTCGACCTTAGATCAATCTTGGAGAAAATCATAGCACCTTGAAATTAATCGAAAAGATCCTCGATCCTCGATAAAGGATACTTGTTCTTCACAGTCAACTTATTTAATTTGCAGTAGTTAATACAGAGCCTCATCGATCCATCCTTTTTCTTCATGAATAGAATTGGAGCTCTTTAAGGTGACACATTTGACTTTATAAAACTACGGTCTAACAACTCTTACAATTAAGCCTTTAGCTCCTTAAGCTCCTTAAGTGACATGCGATAAGGAGCAATGGACACTGGAGCTATCCTAGGAAGCAAATCCATCCCAAAATCAACCTCGCATTTTGGGGGCAAACTAGGCAACTCCTCCAGAAAGACGTCAGGAAACTCCCTCACTACATGAATGTTCTTTAACACTAACTCATCAGCTTTCGTATCCAAAATGTATGCCAAGTAAGCATTGCATCCTTTATAAACCATTTTCTTGGCCACCAAAGCAAAGATCACATTGGACAAGTAATCTCGATGCTCACCGATCATAACTATCTCTTTCCCTGTCGAAGTCATCAGAGTAACCCGCTTCGTATAACAATCTAAGCTAACTTGATACTCCTTCAACCAATCCATGCCCAAAATAAGGTCGAATTCTCCGAAAGGCAGCTCCATCAAGATGGTTGGAAACAACTCTCCTTGAATTTCTAAAGGACATCTCCTAAAGATTTTATTTACATACACAGATTGTCCTAAGGGACTAAGTACAATTACACACTAGTAGTGTTTTTCTCTAAAACCTCTAATTTATCAAACATAGAGCATGCAACATATGAATGAATTGATCCTACATCTACCAAAGCAAAATACTGTACATAATTTATTATAAAAGTACATGCGATAACATTAGCTACATCACGGTCCTCTCTACACCTCGTTGCATAAACCAAGGTGGGATGTCTAGCATCAGTGTGATTCATACCCTAATCGGCTATCCTCTACCCAGCATTACCATTTCTATTATTACCATGCCCCCTTTGATTTTGATTCTGTTGGGGTTGCGGTGCTTGTCTTTGACCCCTCATCAGTGGACATTCCTTAATCTGATGTTCCATGGATCCACACCTAAAACACGCTCCCTTATTCATCCAACACTCTCCATTATGGGACTTCCCATAGTGAGCACATTCACAAATCTAATTTCTATCACCTGTAGCAATAGGATATGTAACAGGTCGTTTTCAATGGTGTCAAAAACAGTGGTTTTGAGGCCACAAATCCGAAGAGTAAGTCCATAAATATTATTACTTAATATTTACGAGTCAAATATAATATTAAAATAAATTTTGAATTTACAATTTATGCTATTTGAATGAGTAATTAAATTTATGTGGTAAATCCTTAAAGTCTAGTGATTTTAGAAATTGAGGTATCGAGACCTCATTTCTATAAACCGAGCTCATAAATATTTTATTAAATATTTACGGAGTGTTATTAGCATCATATTGAATTTTGGTTAAGAAATTTTAACATATGGATGGTTAATTAATTGAAAAGGACTAAATCATAAAAGTTACAAAAGTTAGATCCTATTAGTTAAATGCATCAAATTGCTATAAAAAAGGTGAGTGGGTGGACTTTAAATAGTAATTATACCATATTTATAGTTAGTGGAGGTTGGTGGCAAAATTTTGTTAATATATGGTATATTTTATTATAATAAAGTATGTATTAGGTAAAAGGTAATAAAAAAAAAAGCAAAACATGTTCTTGTCTTTATGTTCATCATTTCAAGCCCAAAATACACCGTTTTTAGAACCATGGAGTTCGGCCAAGCTCCTTGCCATGCATATGTGGGATTTTGAGGTTTGTTTTTCAAGATTTTTATGTTTTTGTAATTGTTTAACCTTAATCTAGCTAATTTGGGAGTTGATTTGCGAAAATGTTAAAAGATTAGACACTTGTCATGAATGATTAAACTATATTTTTGCTCTTAGTTGATGTATTCATGTAGGTGATGGTTTAATTTAAGCTTTTTGTTAAGTGAATTTTAATAATTTTAATGTTTAGTGATTAAATTGTTTAAATAATAAAAATCATGAAATTTTTGTAAAAGCATGATAAAAATGGGTTGTAATAGGTCCCTAGAGTATTCGACCAGCATGTGTAGTGGCTAAATTTAATGAATTTGCAAGTTTAAGACTTAAGAACTAAATTGCATAAAATGTAATATTTGAGAGTAATTTCGTAAATTTTCATTATTAAAGGTCATAATTTAAATTGATTATTTTAATTGATGGAATGGGGTTATGTACCATAAAAAGCCCATTTCCAAAATTATTTATGGAAATGGGCCAAAATGAAAATAATTACTAGAATAGGTCGTTTTTACAAAAACGCACCTACATGGACGCCAAGTCAGGGAAAATTGCAAAAAAGTGCTTTCACGTGGAAACACTTTTCCTTGAATGAGACAAAAATGCCTCCATGTGGAAGCACTTTTTCTTGAATGAGACAAAATACCTCCACATAAGAGCCTTTTTCCTTGACAAAGACAAGAACACGCTGAAAAACGCGTCTACGTGGACACTAATTTGAAAAAAAGCTTCCACGTAAGAGCGTTTTTATCCCATTCAAGGAAAAGTGCTTCCACATGAAAGCGCTTTTTTGCAATTTCCCCTAACATGGAGTCCATGTAGGCGTGTTTTTGTAAAAAGGACTTATTCTAGTAATTATTTTTCATTTTGGCCCATTTCTGTAAATAATTTCGGAAAAAAGCTTTTTTTGGTAAATAACTCGATGTGAGGTTAATTGAATAAAAATATTTATCTAGATCAAGAAATAACTCGAATGAACAAATATTACGGAAAAGTCAAAGTAGCGGAATAATGGTTAGATCGTGTTAGAAGTTGTTATGTACTCAAGGTAAGTTCGTATAAGAATTAAGTTATTATATGTTATTTTGTATGTCATATTCATAATTACTATGTATAAATAAATTAGATTGATAATTACATAATATTTTGGTAATATAGACGAAAATATGATGTTAATTAAATTGAATGACATAGTGCTTTGGTTTAGATAAAATATTTAAAAAGGGAATTATGGTAAAAAAAAATGTGAATTGGAAAAAAGATATAATAGAAAGCAAAATTAAGGTAAGTGGATTTCAGATGGATTATTATGTATAACATGGTTAATTGTATTGTATTTAATAATTAAAGTGAGTTAATGATGAATTTATGAGCATGTAAATTACATGAATGGTTATATGAGAATGAAGGTCACAAATAAGGATATGAAAAGAGACCTGGTTGAGCCTATAGAGAATGCTTAGGATACAAATGACATGTCATTAGGAAGTATATGTATTGGGTGCTGGTTCTGGAGGTTCTACCGATGGTTGAGATCCAACTTGTGTTATGGATTCTCCATATCACGTGTGAGCAACATCGTGTAGCTACCATCTCGACCCACAGCTCGTGTGAGCAGGCCCACTTCACAGCTTGTGTGCGCACTATTGAAAAGAAAATATTATAATTACATGAAAACGGATTCCGAGTATCCGATTTTATTCGAAAAGATTCATCGAGTAAGAAAAAGGTCAATGGAAAGGCATGTATAAAGACTTAATGTTCATATGGTATGGAAAGATGAATATGCATTTACGAAATCAAAATGGATGATAATTTACCGTATGATGGATAAAATATGCATGGAATCCATTTCTTAATACATGTTATATTTTATAGATGGTATGTTACTTATTATCTCTTAAGTATACGAATTCAATGAGAAGAATGTGTAATGGACATAGGTATGTGTGTAATGGATGATGGATAAAGTTTAAATGCTTATCATGTATATGCCATGAGTTACTTGGGATTATATGTAATGTTATATCCACTAACCTTATAGGTGATATGTATAGGAAAGAAAGTTTGGCACATGACATGAGGAAAGTAAGTTTGGTTGTTTTATTTAATATGTTTAGTAAGTCTAAGTTTCTCTTATACGAATTTACTAAGCATTAAATGCTTACATAATCGTTTCCTCTATCTTGTAGATTATTCATAATCGTTTCCTCTATCTTGTAGATTATTGGAAAGTTGATCCGATTGGAATCTTGTCGGAGTATCGTCACACTATCTATTCGACATATTAATATTTATGGTTATTTTGGTTAATGGTTATAAATGACATGTAATAGGGTTGAAAGGTTATTCAAGTGGAATTGCTTGTCTTGAGTTGTGTCAAGTTTGTTGTGGTTAATAATGTAAATGTTGGAATGTAAATAATGGATGCAAATATGGGTGAATGAACCTTTATGCATACTCCATAGATACTAGATAATATATGGATTGATGGCATGTTTTGGAATGGTTATTTTGGCATGGTTGGCATAGGGTTAAACTAGAGCTTTGATGACATATCAGTTATGTTCAAGTAGAATGATTTATAACATGTTTTAGGTGATTGAGAAAAGTGCTTTAGGCATGAGAAAGTACCTATAGATGGTATTGCTTGATGGGTAAGAATTGAAGTTAGAATTGAATCGATTTAAGGCAAATTGTACTGCATACGATTTGGGACACGGGCTGTCACATGGCCGTGTGCCACACACGGTCGTGTGCCCCTTTTTCTCACATTTTTCAACTTTTTCTTAAACTTTTGAAATTATTTCAAATTAGTCCTTAAATGATTTTAAGTTGTTTTTAAGGTCTTGAAATCACAATTTACGACCTAAATGTACATGTTTGCTATAAAATACTTAGAGGTGTGATTGAGATGAACTATTATTGTATTTTGATGTTAAATGTTTGTATTTCTCGGGTAATTCTTCGAAACCTTAATCCGGTGACAAATGTGGGTTAGAGGTGCTGTAGGATACTACCGAGGTCTATCATCACAAACCCTCTTAGCTGGACTTGAATTAGAATTTCTAGAACCAAAATCCCTTTTCATTAGAGTCTTGGTCCTATCCCTTCTATCTTGCTCAACCCCTTTTACCTCTTCAAGGATCTTTACCTTGTCTACTAAAGTCTTGAAGACTCTCCTGTAGCATAGCAACTTGGACCTTGAGATCATACTGCAACCCATTCTCAAATCTTACACACTTGTCCTACTCTGAAGTTGCCATCCCTCGGGCATACCAACTCAACCTTAAGAACTTGGCCTCGTACTCGAATACAGTCCTGTCTCCTTACTTCAATTCGATGAACTCAAGTCTTCAAGCTTCAACATACCTCGAGCCTACATACTTCTTACAGGAAGTAGTTTGGAAGTATTCCCAAGTCATCCTCTCTGGCTGGGTACCCTCCATAATAGGCTACCACTAATAATATACCTCATCTCACAGAAGAGGTACTGTACCTTTAAGCATCTATTACGGGGTTTAATCCAAATCATCCAAGATCCTCTCGGTAGATGCCATCTAGTATTGAGCTACCGTAGGGGTCATCCCAGCAACTCCCTTAAACACTTCGGCTCCACTTGATCAAAGCCTCTCAGTAATAGACTTACAGCCTCTAGTTATAGATAGGCCTCTAGCAACTTGCTGTAAAACCCTCAACAATGCTTGAGATATCGTACCATCAACGAGCTTAGGATTTGCCTCCTCATTAAAAACTTCCTTGGGTGCGTCACACACATTGTCCATAATGGGCTTATTCTCATCGACATTGAGGTCCGATGTAGGCACTCGATCAGTGGATGACTTTGATTAAGCCGCACGACGACATGCACCACGAGTTCTATCCCCTTGTCTATTCATAGTGCTTAAGTCTTATGAATTATCTGACAACTTATAAAAGTAAATTCTATGTTATCGCTTGTTTATTATCTATCAAAATCTTTAGTATTTAAGAGTATACTATCCAAAATCTCATAATCTAAAGTAAAGAGTACTTATCTTGGATTAGCTTCGAAAATCTCGGAGTTTCGGAGTTTTAAATCTTTAAATTCAATAGAAAAAGGGTTTTTTTATATTCTTTTAAAATATGCATGCAAACCCAAAAATACATAGTCCAAGTTTTGAACCAGACTTTGATACTACTAAATGTAACACCCAAAACTCAGCCTAGACGTTATGGACAGATCTCAAAAATTACATTAATGATTTTCGAATTTATTGGTTTATTTGAAAAGTAAAGGTTTGAATTTGAAAACATAAAATTCCAAACAATTTTATCTTCTTTGAAAAATACTGAGTAAAAATATACTTATTTTAAAAGAGAAAAATGTCATTTAATTGTAATATCGTTTGACGTTATTTAAAACAAAGGATCTTATATAATATTTATAAAAAAAATGATTTTTTTTATAAATAACTTCGTAGCATATTTTCATAAAACTATTTAAAAAATTTACAAGTTATTATTTTATTTGAAAACGAAGAAAAATGTAATTAATTTAGACAAATTATATAATAAAAATACTTGAAATCCCATAGTATGCATGCATGATAATTCTAAAGTCATAAAAATATGAATCACAGATCAAAATAGAAGTAAAGTCTAAAGTCCAAAAGTCCACAAAATCCACAAACCCAAAATCCAAATAATTTAAAATCCCAAAAAAAAAATCCATGATGTAAAATTTTTCGAAAGGCTCCTTCGAGTGCTGAATCAAAGTCCTATGTCTGAGTGTTACCTAAAAGGTTGAAATACTAATGGGGTGAGCTTGAAAGCCCAGTGTGAGATTAACATAAACTCAAACAGAGACTTATAAACATACATGATATATAGTCATAATATCACATAACTCAATATTTCATAAGCATATCATGCAAGATCATGTCATTGCATATTTCATAAAACGATGCAGATTTTAGGAAAAATGGTCCTACCCATTTTCGCTACAAACCATAATTGAGTTTTTCCAAAACTCGTCCGTCCAACACATCAAATTGTGAACAGTGTCACAGTAGCACAAATAAATTGTCATATAATCAAAATCGTGAACATGCCACCACAATCGCAAATCAAACTATCATATAATCAAATCATGAACAGTATCACATTAATGCAGATAAACTACCATATACTTCCACCTTACACATATCCCACCCTATACATGTGACATGGTCAAAATCATTGAAATCATATAGGCATGTTTATCATGCAATCACATAAGTACTCATGGTAAAAAAAATTCACATTTTACTTCATACATGTTTATCATGCAATCACATAAGTACTCATGGTAAAAAAAATTCACATTTTACTTCATACGAATTTCACATATATCATATAATCACATAACAAGAGAATGAGCTGTACATATTTTTTGCATTAATAGTAAACATCAATATCACAACATGCTTTTGACAACGTATATGATTTGAGAATCACTTACTTGATAAATTCAATAATGATGATTTATCTCTCTTTATGGATACATAACATATCCTCATCAAAACAATATTTTTAAATAACAATATTTTTATCAATACAAAACAAGTCTTAATTTTATTTAGTGTTAAAACCCACAACTGATTGCGAAGGAGTGCAACATGGAAGGATGAACCTTCGCTGTGGCTGGTAAATCCAATTTATAAGCCACTGTGCCAATACGCTGGAGAAATTGAAATGGACCAAAGAAACGTCATCCAAGTTTGTTGTGGCGTTGTAGTCGGACGTAATTCTGACGGAATGGTTGAAGGCGGACATAGACCCAATAACCCTCTTCCAAGATAAGATTGCGACAGTGTTTATTAGCCTAAGCCTTCATCTTAGCCTGTGCGCGCATCAAGTTGGTCTTGAGGAGATCAAGTGTAGCATCTCAATCACGCATGTACTCGTTGACTAACGGAGAGCCCGACGTATCCTGAATCTAACAGGAAATTGTTGGTGGTGGACACCCGTAAAGGACTTCAAAGAGAGTCATACATGCCACTGACTGAAAAGCGGTGTTATACCAATATTCAGCCCAAGGCAACATGGGTACCTAGCATGAGTGTCGGCGATAAAACACTGAAGGTACATTTCTAAACATTTATTAAGAACTTCTGTTTGACCGTCCGTTTGGGGATGGTAAGGGTGCTTATTGCCAGTTTGGTGCCTTGCAAGCGATGGAGCTCTTGCCAGAAAGTATGCATAAAATGGGGGTCTCTAGCCGTGATGATAGTCGTGGGAATGCCATAAAACGCACAATGTCATTCACAAAAGCAGCTGCGACAACTTCATTAGAAAAAATTCCAAGAAGGGCAGTAAAATGACCATATCTAGAGAGCCTGTCAACTACCACCATGATTACTATTTTACCTTTCAACAGAGGAAGTCCCGTGATAAAGTCCATCGAAATACCTTCAAAAACCAAGTCGAGAATGGGCAGAGGCTGCAAGAGGCCCACTGGTTGGAGGGAATAATCTTTCATTTGTTGGCATATCTGACATTTGGAAACCAACTGATGAACATCTTGATGCATACCTTTCCAGTAGAAATTAGAAGATAGTCGATGAAATGTTCTTGCGATGCTGACATGACCACCAATCGACGACAAACGAAATTCCAACAAAATTTGGTGACGGAGTGGCAAATCTGATGGGAGGACGAGACGACCACAAAAGAAAAGAAGTCCATCCTTCTAGGCAAAGTCCGGCAGTAATTGTGGATTGGAGTGAAGGCGATGACACAATTCTTGGAGTTCTGGATAGGATTGAGTAGCAAGACGTACAACTTCAAATTTCAAAATAGGGCGTGAGAGCGCAAGAAGTGCTTCCGAAGGAACTCAAGATAAGGCATAGGCGGTGAGGTTGGTCTTGCCTGGGCGGTATCGAATTTCAAAATCATATCCCATGAGTTTCCCCAACCATTTCTGCTGCTCCGGTGTTTGAATCACCTGGTCGATGAAACACTTTAAAGATTGTTGATCAGTAATAATGGTAAATTGGTGACCCAACAAATATTGACGCCATTTCACAACTGCCTATGTAATGGCGAACATCTCCGGTTGAAAAGTGGAAGCAAATTGCGTTCGATGAGTGAGCTTTTGGCTAGAATAAGCAATTAGATGATGATCTTGGGACAAGATGGCACCGATACCTACTCTTGAAGCATCCATTTTGAGAACAAAAGGTTTTGCAAAATTCGGTAATTGCAAAACTGGAGCAGAAGCAAGTAACTGTTGCAAACGGGAAAAAGCATCCGCCACTTGGGAAGTCCAATGGAAGTTGTCTTTCTTTAATAAATCCATAAGAGGTACAACGATGATAGCATAATAAAGGATGAAATGACGACAATAGCCTACAAGACCCAAGAAGCTTCGGACCTCCTTAACGGTGATTGGTGTTGCCACTAAGAAATGGAGTGAATTTTGGTAGGATCGACAGCAACTCCTTGTGCCGAAATAATGTGTCTTAAATAGCCAATAGAACCATGGCCAAATAAGCATTTAGACTATTTAGCCGCAAGCTGATGGGTCCGAAGTCGTTGAAGGACCTGCTCAATATGATTAAGATAAGCAGCTCAAGTTAAACTGTAGACCAAAATATCGTAAAAAAACCAGAACAAAGGCACGAAGAAAGGGTTGGAAGACATCGTTCATTAGTGCTTGGAATGTCGATGATGTGTTGGTTAAGCCAAATGGCATAACCGAAAACTCAGAATGGCCGTCATGAGTCCAGAAGGCTGTCTTGAATTTGTCACCAGCCTTTATTCGAATATGTTGATAACCTGCCAACAAATAAAACTTGGAGAAAAATCGGGCACCGTGGAGCTTATCTAACAATTCGTCGATTGATGGAATGAGAAATCAGTCTTTGATCGTGAAGGCGTTGAGGGTGCGATAATCAATGCAAAAAGCCATGTCCCGTCTTTTTTGCACACCAACAGTACAGAAGAAGAAAATGGATTGGTATAGGGTCTGATTACACCATCGCGTAACATTTCTTGAACTAATTTCTCCATTTCCTTCTTCTAAAAGTGAGGATATCGGTACGGTCGAACTTGGGCGGGTCTCGTACTCGGCAACAAGTGAATGGCATGATCATTTGGATGAGTAGGTGGAAGACCTAGAGGTTTGGCAAAGACATCAGAGAAAGTCGATGAGTCGTGGGATCAGTCGGATATGGAGGAAGAGAAGTGGTGTTGAGAGACAGCAGATCGAGTCGAAAATACTCAGCAATAGCTTGTGTATGGGCTATTCACCGAAGACAATTGTACTTAATCTGATGAACAATCTGAGACGTGTCACCTTGCCAGCAAATTGGTTGATTGTTGTAGGTAAATTGAAATTGGGCGATGACGTAGTTGGTGACAACTGGTCCAAGAGTTACCAGCCATTCAATCCCTAAAACCATATCCCAACCCTTGAGAGGCAGAACATAAAAATCAACATTAATTTCCTGACCCTGAATCACCAACAAAACCTGACGAAAAATACCCATACAATGCAACCGATCACCGTTTCTGACTAAGACAGAGAACAAGGGAGTTTTTTCAATAGGCAAATGCAGAAAAGTAGCTACACAGGTTTGAACAAAATTGGGGGTACTACCCCTATCCAAAAGCACCTGTACCTGCTTACCATGAATGCAGCCAATAAATCGAAGGCTAGTGGTGGAACAGCCACCAGCCAATGCATTATAAGAAAGAGCAGAAGCTGTAAGAACTTCCTGAAGTTATTGATGATCAACAATAGAGGAATCAGACGGTTCTATTTGGGTGGGTTCATCGATGGCATATGGAGTAGAGTCACGATCATCATAAAAAAGAATAAGCCGAGGCTTAGACTTGCACTTATGATCCCATGAATATTTCTCGTCACAGTGGCAGCAGAGGCCCTGGGCACGACGATAAGCGGCCTCGGTGGAGGAAAGACGCCGAAAAGGAATTTCGCACCCCTGAGAGAGTAGCAACATTGGGTGGAACTGGATAAGACAAAATAGAATTGGCAGAAAGTGAGGCCAACTTAGGGGTAGCCAAAATGGGCCTACCATGGCCCAATGTAGGTTGGAGGAGCCCTTTTAACAAAAGAAATTGTTGCTCATGCAACTGGGCAAGCCTAATAGCATCCTCTAGCTCCATTGGCTTGTGGATGACAGTTTTGAGATCCGATCGTAGCCCCGATATGGAACAATGCACCATAAATAACGGTGGTAAAAACATGGTTCAATTCGTAATAGCTTTAAAACGGGTGCGATATTCACTGACTGTGAAGGTTTGCTGTAGCTTGGCAAGCTGGCCTTTTGGAGATTCCAAATCACGAGAACAAAACCGCTTAATAATGGCATCTGTAAAATGCGCCCACCCAGCTAACTGACGATTACGGTACATCCAATTGTACCAGTCGGCTACCGCGTCGTCGAGGTAAAAAGAAGAAATCGTCAAGCTTTCGTTCTCATTGATGATGTAAAAGGAGAAATAATGATTGGCTTGTAAGACCCACCGATCGAGATTATCTCCGGAAAATCAAGGAAACTGGATTGGGGCTGGATTACGAGTTCCGAAAGGGGTTGGCCCTAGTGGAGATTGAGAACCACATCCAGGTGAAGATGTGGATGTCGAGGAGGCAGTGGGAAGTCGATTCAGGATTTCTTGAAGCATCCGTTGATAAGAGGCGAACGAAGTGGACAAGGAGTAGAGTTCTTTGCGGATCGTGGATTGAGATTCTTGGACGAATTTGACTAACTCTTCGAGAAGCTTTAGGCGAGTACCATCGACCATCTGAGCGGATGGTTAATGAAAGCACCAAATGCAATGTACTGGTATTTCCAAATTGCAAAAAATTACAAAAGAAAAAGATGAGGTAACAAAATTCTGAATTTTCCAAAGAAATAACATGCATTTCATCATTTTGCTTATGCTTTTTATACTCCAAACCGTTACTTCCATGCTAATATGGCTCTCATATTAAAATCAGCAAATTTCTTTAGTGCCTTGCAGTTGCGAATGGGTCTCTGGTATACTGAAGGCCCATCACCTTGGTCTTCTTGTGTGCTGGTCCCTTCACTGTTTGGCCCATTCACAACAGCATTATTCAATTCGCATTTAATAACATGCTACTGTTACCTTCCACTATTGTAGGCTTTTACCCTGCTTCACTGGTTGACAGCAGTATCTGAAGCAATTTGGGTCCATCTGACAAGAATCTTACTAGATCTCATTGTCTACAAATTTTCCATATCCTTGTATGCAATGATGGTTGTTCTGATCGGAAACTTGTGATACTATTAGTGGAGATGCAAATATGAGCGGCTATTGAACATACCATGGCAAAATTCATCTATATGTTTTCTTCTTTTAACATGTGGATCATCCAATAAGAAATGCCAAGTTGTGAAGCTCTGTCTTCGGAATGTAGGGAAACAACTGGTATCATGTAAATTTTAAGCTGCAGTACTTGTATATTTATTTAATCTGTACCAATTTAATGGTATTAAGTTTCTATTAAAATGAAAAAAATATTTTAATATTTAGATAAATCATTGAAAAGTTTTATTTTTAATGAAATGAAATCTTTTAATAATTAAATATTTTTAATTGTGTTTGATAATTTTATTTATTTTTTACTTGATATAATTTTTTTTTAAATTGTTGAATATGACTCTTAATATGGATAATATTAAGTTGATTTTATTTTTTAAAATCTTATTTTTTTAAATAATTTTTTTATTTTATTAAAAATTAAAACATTCAAAATTTATATTTTTTAGCAAATTACAAGGGGACGGTAAAGCCTTAACAACAACAGAACAGGCGCAATGAACACCTTTAATCATTAGGTCAACACACGAGTTTCATTCCAAATTTTATCTAAAACTATTCAAAATAAAATAAATAAAATTATTATTAAAATTATGAAATAATAATTTTTCAAAAATGAAGATTTAATATAATCAAACAAAATAACTATATTTAGTGCCAAATTTTTACTGATATATTAAACAATTTTATAATGTAAAATTTAATGTTAAAAATTCAAAACTTAATTTTTGAGTAATTAAAATTAATTTATCTAACACCCTTAGTTCTTTCTTTGACTAGATTCTTGATAAACCTTATATTTTTTGTTTGCTTATTCTTGTATGCCACCTATTTTCCATTTTTTCTCTCATGCCAAACAAGTATTGCTCATCTTCAATTGCATTGAAATTACATGATATAGATATTAGCTTCTCAATTGCATATTCAGTTGCAATTGGAGTTAATAATTGGAAGAGTAAATTAGAGATTACACAAAGGTTACACAACAGAAAAAACTTCCTATGTTTAAGGGGTCTTATCGAGAGAGTAATATATCATCAATTTGCACTACAACATGTGATTTAAGTTCAACTCACTTACAAATTGCAACTTCACTTTTATTCATTAATTAGATCACTCACTCTACTAAGAAATTCCCTTTGAAAGCTTAATTACAAACTAAACATGAATAAGAGTGATCTTCACTACAAAGGCTCTCCTCTATAAGACTCTCCCCCACTATGTTGCTTTATTGAAGTTGTAATCAATGATACTATCATAATTCTTTTAACAGTTTGATTCATCTTCTCCATGTAACATCCCAAACCCGACTTAGACGTTATGGTCAGATTGTGAAGGTCACAATGCTTAATAAAAACATTAATCATTCCATTTGAAGAAAACTAGTTTCAACGGATTGAAAACAAATAAAACATACTAATCCTCGAAAATTCAAAACTTAATTGTAATCCTAAAATTTAAAGTTAAGTTCACTTATAAAATTCTTGTACCAAAATCCCCCTTTTTGTGAAATCTCTCAACTTATTTTGCAGAGGAAAAACCTTAAGTTTTCGTTGTCTGAAAAATTGGATTTCATCTTAGTTATCTTAAATTCGGCGTCATTATCCCGTTTGAGCTTATGCTTAATAAACCTTTATTGTCTTAGCATCCTAAACTAAACATAAAATGTATGAAAATTAAGCAAATCAAAACAAAGTCTGAAATGTCCAAATTTAACAATTAACAAATCTGTAAAAAATTGAATTAAATAGTGAAACCCGAGATCTAGTGTCGCCGTGCAATGCTAAGTCGGAGGATTATCTGAATGAAACATACAGAATGTGAGCTTAAAGCCTAATGTGTTGTTTGGCCCAAATTTTAAAATATTACATATATATTCTCATATGCACAAATTATATATCAGAATACTACATAAACACGTTTCTTTCAAATAATTCATTTCGTATCAAATTTCACATGGATCATATCTTATTATATTGTAGCATATCATGCTAGAGAGCATCGGACATATCAATCATAGCATACATATCAAATCCTACCCCCATCCGCTACACACCATCTCCGTCCAACCAGTCACACCATATTGGGCTACAAGAGTCCATCCATCCAATCACACCAATATGTGATGATGTGCCACTCGTATAGTTGCGGCAAAGCTACCATACATATAGTTTTGTGGTTTGGTCGCCATATTTGTAGTAAATACTATCATATACATTTTCTCCATCATAACATATCTCACCCTACATGCATTTCATATGCATATCATACATATCATATTCATACCATAAACATCATATTCATAAACAGATGATAAAGTTATATATATATATATATATAGATAGCACATGCCACATAACATGCTTACATACTTAGTTTATTTTACACATTGCATAACTTATAATTTAACTAAATCTTAACATATTTATCATGCTTTTAAAGCTTCACATACGAACTTTCACACTAAACTTATAGTTATTCGGCCCACATGATGTTCCCTAACCCAAATATCGTATTCACTAAACAACCCTTAATCGAGCCTTGAAATTGGCCAAAATGAGCCACATGGCCGTGTGGCCCACACGACCTAAAAGCTTAGCCTGTGTGATCCACATGGGCCACTCACACGGTCTACACATTTCCACACGGTCGTGTGCCTCACATGGCCCAATCACAAGGGCTGCTTAATTTTACACGGTCGTGTGCCACACACGACCTGACACTCGACCGTGTGGAAACTGGGTAGCTTCGAAATAGCCTTTGTTTCTCGATTTTAGTCGAACTTTTAATGGAGTTTTGGGTCGTTTTCACACACCTGATAGCAAGTACGACGAAACCCACAATTAAAATGCTCCAAACACTACATACAACTCAAAAAAGGAGCCATTTAAACACACTATAATCCTCAAATTCCTACTCTAACGCATCATCTTTATTATAAAGAATAGTCCCAAAAACAAACTCGAACACTTACCCTCTACAACTAGCGAGCAATGAAGACAATCACACCACTGGAGGATCTTGATTTTCTATCCTTTTGCCTAATCAAAAACTAATCGAACACTTAACATTTCATATCACGAAACTTATCAATAGAATCAACCAAGATAAAACGAGCAAAAACGAGCAACACTATAAAAATAAATAACGACGAACTTACGCTATAAATAGCATAATGCCTAAATTAGAACCCAATACGAATCACACACTCCAGCAACAATTCGACTAAGCAAGACTAAAGCCCCAAAAAAGAAGAAATAGTACTATAGTACATAAATAAATAATAATAACAATACACGACTATGACTCATGGAACTATACCATTAAACATGTCAAGGAAACACTAGGAGAAGGATTTTTATGACTCAAAATAATCCATACTTACACTTGATCAATTCAAATCGAACGATGAATCGAGAAGGGGCGATTTCATTAAATCGAGCAATCTAGAAAGTATCATTGCAATAAAAGAATGAGTTTGATTAAATTAAAGTGAGAATTGACACAATGAGAGGAAAAGAAAAAGAAAACAAAGGTTTTAGACACTGACGGCGACGGCGGTCTGGCAATGGTGGAGCTATGTTTGGCAGTGGCTCAACGACGGTCCAACGGTGGTGGAGTTATGCGATTCGGCTAAGGAGAGGGGGAGAAAGGATAGGAGAAAGAAAATTAAATAAAAATGGAGGATGAGAAGGACTTGCGGTGGCGCAAGGCGACATTCACAGTGGTGATGGGAGGAGACAGATGAGAAGAGTGAAAGAGCAATGGCCCAAGAGGTGGTGACCAGTGAAAGGAAGTTTGGGTCACAGTGGAAGAATAGAAAATGATTAGGAAGAAAAAATGAAAAAAAGTGAGAGAGAGGGGGTATGTAGGGCAATGCAAGGATGGAGGGCTTGGTCAACCATGACTAGCTTTAATTTATCATGCTATAAGGTAAGATGTGAGGTTAAGGCAAAGGAGGGGGCATGGAGTAAAAAGGGGATCATGTACCCCTAACTATGGTAAGTTTGACCTTCAATGGAGGAAACAATTCTCCTCATTATGGTGCAAGAGGTGGACGAAAATGCTCATTAAGCATGAGGAAAATTGTAAAAAATATTAATGCAAGAGTGTGAACAATAAGGCTTGAACCTTACACCACTAGATTTGCTAAGTAACCACAAAACCACAAGACCATCCACTTCCTTATTTTTATTCTTACGCATGAATTAATAAAATATATATACGAAGTGACACACAAGTTAAATGAAGACGACCCAAACAACAATTACATACACAATTTACTATGAGAACATAATAACATTTTCTTGAAACTTAAATAAACTCATTTAGTATATTATTCACATGTTTATGCATCCATCTCACATCGTATTACCACAATATATAAGATCACATTTAAATGATAATTTGACACTTGAGGCTATGAAACATAAAAGTGGGCACTATCACTACTTATCGAATACACGAATCTCCAACACACCAAATGACTCGTATAGTCGAACATCTCCCAAAAGTGAAGTATAAAGCTAACACTCTCTTACACACCAACATATCCCAATGAATGGAGCTTAGCTCACATTCCCTTATCTCTCCAAACTGTCACGGGGACTCAATGCCCGAATCACAAACACAAGGGTGAGTACTCAAAATCCTATGGCATGCCAACTATATCAACGGTTCCAAGAGATCACAAAGCCAAAATATCCATAATTACACAATTTTAATTACTGATTTAATGGACATCATCTCTGTTCACATTCATCAATTTACATCATAAACTTGTACATAATGTATGCTTATCAAATTCACATTTAATTGCACTTAAAGTGCCACAATAATTATCGTTGAGCCATCACATATCCGACCACATATGAATGCATTAAAATCAATTTATCACATACATTACCTATTACATTATCATCACATTCCACAATTCAACACATACGTACTTACCGGTTTTTTCACACTTTCATTGCTCATTTATATTACTAACACAACATCATCATTGTCATTCGACATATTTAATATGCTCACAACTAACACAATCACAAGAGCTAACACAATATATATCACATGTCACATTATCTCAACTTAATACTCAATCCATAATTATTCATATAATCACATTATTTTGCCAAATTAAACGAGGGGAAATGGGAAGCTTACACTCGAAACATAGGATAGGAGTTTAGGCTATTCCTAAGCTCCCATTTAACCTATGAATAGTGCCTACAAGTAGTTATTCCAAACACTAACCAATTACGCTTTCGCTGAAAAGCCGAAAGCTCAAACTTGCATTTCCTTGCCTTTGTCTCTACTCGTTGAAGGTCCTAATGATTCCAAAACTTCAACAAGGTAAACCACACAAAAAAAAAACCAACAATCAACCAAAGACTCACCTCAAAAAATAAAAAAATAAGCCTAAGCTAGGTTCTCTTGTAACCAAAACCTTCGACATATAAAACATAAAACTCAAATATCTCGATCTATACTTAATTTTTTTGCGTGAAATGAATTTCATTCATCTATTTGTTCATCTATTACTAATTTGCAACCCTTAAACTACAGCAAACTACTTGTTTCATGGTATCAAAATTTTTCAATGTAAAATAGACATTTTTCATGAAAAATCAATAAAACCTTATAATTCTTTAACGAAACTTTAAGGAAAGTTTAGAAACTTTCTAATCATGTTAAAAAAATTGAAAAAAAAAACACTTTGAAACCAAGTTTTTACTCAAAATTCTGAAATCCACCATTAATGACCCAATTTTTGACTTTTATTTAAAACATGCGATGTAATGGTTAAAATTTTAGTTCAAAAGACCAGATAACATTTAAAACTAATTAGGAATTAAATCATTACCTTAGTTGACGAAAAACCAAGCATTTGATCGAAAACCCTAAAAACCCACAAGCTTGAAAATGGAGAAAATTTTGGTGTTTTTGGCTTGGTTTCGGTTTAATGATTTGGAAGGTGGTAGGAATAAAAGGAATTTAGGTTTAGCAAAGAAAATTGAATGGGGAGAGTTGGGAGAGCTATGGATGGCAACACAAAACAAATGGAAGGGTTTAACATGAATAAGTTGGAGGTGAAGGAAGTATTAGAGTGATTTTTAAAATTTGGTTTAAATGCCTCATAAAAACTCACAAATTTGAATCTTTTACAAATCAATCCTTATTCAAAAATTTGAGGTCTTTAAAACTCATTTTCAAAAATTGATTTAATTTTCTAAAAGCTATAGTAAAAAACATTACTGGTTACTAAGTTTACGAAATTTCGAACATAATTGAGGTAAATTTTTTTTTTTACCCTTGAACCTTTTAGTCCCAATTTTGAAGTGTGACAATTCTTCCCCTCTAAAAAGAATTTTTTCCTCAAAATTCCTTGCTAACACGTCACTTGCTTAATCACAAAATATGTTGTTTTTACTTTTAAACCAACCATTACACTTTCTCTATGCACTTTGATTTTTATTCTCTTGAACTTCTTACGACATTTCTTAAAGATCTTATTCACTACTATGGACTATTCTATGGTAACTTTGTTAACAGTTTCCTCTATTCACTACGAAACTCTTGTCTAAAGAACTTGTGACCATTGTTCCTAATTTAATTATCTTTATCAAGATTCTCCAGTTATTACCTAAATCACTAAAAAATTTTGAATGTTATCGAACCTAAATCTACCACCATAGTGCTCTGCTGCCTGATTTGGCTTGAATGAAACCCTCATCGAGTACTCCTACCGAAATTTCCAACTCACTAACTATTTCACTCAAAACATATGAATACTTTCACACTCACATTCACATTAACACATCTAGGAGGCATATCGATTCTAATCTAATACACACAAACAAACAAAGGTGTGAGTGACGGGGAAGTGATCCAAGATATGTTCTTGCAAGAAAAATATTTCAATAAAGGCAATGAGTCCCCAATCTTACCTCAATAACAAGGAAACTCATACATTTTCAAACAGTTTAAGTAATCAGAATAATTTTAAACACATGGGTTTCTAAACACCTAGGTTACGTAACCCCAGTTCGTATATCAATCACCTAGGTCTGAGTGTTAGTGAACCTAGGCTTTGATACCACCAAATGTAACACTATACTCGACCTAGTTGTCGAGCTCGAGTAAAAGAATGCTACACCACCTTCACACATCATATACATTACAAATTGACACATTATTAAACAAACATCCTCTTTATTAGCATTTGTACAAATTTTAAGTAATATATAATCTAATCATCGTTTACACATGCTAAACATACACCAAATAAACTTATAATATGAATTAAACATGTATTAGAAGCACTTAGCAAAATTTCTAAATCAATCATGTAGGTATCGATATCGAAATAAAGGTATCGATATTTCTCTTAAATGGTATCGATATCGGTTGGAAAATTGATTCCAAAACAACATTTTGTTTCTTGTTTAAAAATCAAAGTCAAAAATTATCGATACCTTTCAAAAAGTATTGATTATTTTACCCCGAGTATCGATACTTGTGATATGGTATCGATACCAAATAATGTTATTGACTTTCTGTACTTTTAAAAATCATGGAGGTATCGATATTAAAACCCAAATATCGATACCTTTACTCCAGACATAAAAAATACAACATATAGAAGCATATAATCCATTCCAACTTAATTCTATTCATCATGCATATTTTACTTCATCAAATAAACACCAAAACGTTCATAAATCCTAAGAGTAAATAAGACGTATAAGAAACCAAAACATCATGGCAATAACAAGCAAAAAGTCTACCACATTGCCTTTATTTCCCAACATAAACAAACGATAAAACACCTACGACATGATATTAAAGTCTTGTTTGGATTACTCCCTTGGAACCACACCGCTCACACCGGCACACTACTTATCTGCAACAGTTTAAAAGGAGTGGGTGAGCTTAAGCAAGCTCAGTCAATGTTGGAGTAACCATAAAGATACAAAATATCAAAGGTTAAATAAGAACATACTATAACACATTCACATCCATATTCTAACCAAGTCACAATAACATATTCACGTTTCATTAAATCATAAAACTAGCATATACTCTCATGTACAACTACACTCAACTCATATACAAATCGTTCATTTTACAAAAATCCATTAAGAATAAATAACGTATACATACTCTAGTAACTCACAAGTCTAGCATATATATTCACACGCATTCACAAGTTAAATGAAGACGACCCAAACAAAAATTACATATGCAATTTACTATGAGAACATACTATCATTTTCATGAAACTTAAATCAACTCATTTAGCATATTATTCATATGTTTATCCATCTCACTTCGTATTATCAAAATATATAATATCACATTTAAACGATAATTTATCACTTAAGGCTATGAAACATAAAAGTAGGCACTATCATCGGATACACGGATCTCCAACATACCAAATGAATCGTAAAGTCGAACATATCCCAAAAGTGAAGAACATAGCTAACATTTCCTACACACCAACATATCCCAGTGAATGGAGCTTAACTCACATTCCCTTACCTCTCCAAATTGTCCCAAGGCCTCAATGCCCAAATCACAAAACACAAGGTTGAGTACTCATAATCCTATGGCATGCCAACTATATCCAACGGTTTCAAGAGATCACAAGGCCAAAATATCCTTGAACACAATGCATGCTTATCGAGTTCACATTTAATTGCACTTAAAGTGCCACAATAATGCTCATTGAGCCATCACATATTCGACCACATATGAGTGAATTAAAATCAATTTATCACATACATTACCTGTTACATTAGCATCACATTCTACAATTCAACACATACGTACTTACCAGGTTTTGCACACTTGGAACAATGAAAATGTGGAAGTGTACACAATCGCAACAAGTAATAAAATGACAAGTAAATATCGAGTTATCGTACCCACAAATACTGTCAGAAAAATATTTATGAAATGTAGGTTAAACACTTTGGTGATGAAAAATATGACATAATGTGTTAGATCAATTGCATTCTTTAACTCAATATTATTAGAATCATGTTCATGTCATTACGAATTAAATTCACGGCAACTCGACAATTTGCTAACTTATGAACATACTCACTTACCAAAATCCATTTATCTCTTGACTATATCTCTATGTCAATTCAACTGATTAAACTAATTTTATTAAGTAAATGTGTTAACGCACATACATACTCATGAAATTAAAATAATCTCTTGAACATATTTTTATGTCAATTCAAACAATTAATTAATATTCATAAGCAAGTAAAGGATCAAGTGAAGTAACAACATAACTCCATATTGAAAAAAATTAATCACAAGAATCCTTCAAGTTATGCAAGGCAAATATATTGTTTAATATCGTTGCTAATTTAACCTTCAACTTCCTTAGAAGATTAAACATGCACCAATTAAATATTGTGTCCATTAATTACAATTGTAATTCGCTTAAATAATTAATTCATTTGTTATCTTACAATTGAAATACAAACATAACATAGACATGATTATATTTAATTGAACAAATCAGCAAGGCCTATAACAACACAAACTTGATTTTTAATAATTTAAGCAATCGAATGCAATTAATCTAACATGAATTAAATTAAGCCATTTTAATTAAACCAAGAGTGACAAAACAATAAGTATTCAGCATAACATAAACAAGAAATGAAAAAGAAGGGAACTAGAAACAAATCCAGTGTCTCTCTGAAGCCACTAGTGCGCTCCACTTCTTCTCTACTCGTTCTGTTAGATTGAGGCCTCTACGTATACTCGAATGCTGCTACTACAAGGCAGAAGAAAGTTCTTTCTCAAGAGGGGAAATCGGCAAAGGAAGAGAGAGGAAAGAAAATGGAAAACAAGGAGGAAAAGTGAGTGAAGAGAGAAGATGTTGTGGATGAATTGAGTGATGAACGATGTAGAAAAGGGGTTATTTATAGGTGGGATTGGCTGCTAATTTTAGCAAAGAAAAATCAGTCATTCAACCTCCCCATGGCTGGCCACCACTCATTCAAAGTTGAAGCTTTCAACTTTGTTAATTTTGGCTAGGGGCAAATCTACAAAAGCTTGATAAGTGGAGGGGTTTGAATGCAATTTTAAGGAGACTTCAAGGGCTGGTTTGCAAGTCAAATAATCAGCTTAAATCAGCTGATTGGATTAGCTATAGGGATGGTTTTGGGCTGCCCAATTGCTTGGTGGTTCAATCCTTTAAACTTAGCACACAGGGCCACTTCCTTCTTCAAGCTTTATATTAATTTTTAACCCAATTAAAGTTGGATAAAAATTAAATATAAAGTATGTAAAATAATCATATTTTGGACCGTCATTGGCTGGAAAAAATATTAGCCTTGGTCTTGGTTCACTTGGTGTACAAATTACCCTAATGGTTCAGGCATTTTTGCAGTGTCTACCAAGCCGATTTTCATCATTTGTGCAAAACTGTCGAAAATAAATCAAAGTCAAGAATAATTATTATAAAAATAATTAAAATTTAATATGTTGGTAATTTAAGTACAATTTAATTATAAAATAATTAAATTATATTTTTTAACAATAATTATTATGAAATTGCATGAATTTGAGGTAAATTATATAGAAGTCTGAATCAAATAGGTCTTTTTATATAGGTTGTAGTGGGGCTAGACTAGGGTAGGTAAAAGATAGATATATTTAAGCTAAAAACCCTAGACTTAGCTTGTATCAGACCTTCAAGGTAACCTCCTTCAAATTCACCAACTTTTTTCGAACATGAGTAAGTACACATGCTCTTTGTACATCTATTTCTTTTAAGTACATATGCTCTCTTCTTTCTCTTTTTCTTTTTCATTTTTTTCGTTTTTTTTTTTTTTCATCATACTGTATGTACTACAAATTGTTGAGCATTTAGGTACTTCTTCTCAACTCCCCCAAACTTATCTTCAGAAAATATTATTGATAGACTGAGTTTAATGGTTGGTCCAATTTAGAGACATGTACGAGAGATAGGATGCCTTATCATTGTAAGGTTCATAGAAAATCAGGTCATATAGTTTCAAAGTTGGTTTCAAGGGATAACATTCATTAAGGTTGGCTTGGATGACTCAAACAGTCCAAATAAATATTGTCTATTTTAAAATTTCCATGCCTTCTAGGATTTCACCTCAAGAAATTACTAAGTCAATTCTAGAGAATTGAACTTTCACGCATGTTTAGTTTTTTATAAGGATTTAAAAGTTCCATGGTTCAGTTTACAAAAATAATTAAATTATATTTTTCGACAATAATTATTATGAAATTGCATGAATTTGAGGTAAAAAGGGCATGAAAAAGTATATATATTTTTGTGTTTCCACACCCCCAAACTTAAGTCATTACTTGTCCCAAGTAATGCACAAATCACACATCAATGAAATATTTCTAAATCATTTATCCCCATAATTATGAATTTAGTGTAATTAAGCACAAGAACATGAATTCTGAGGTTATGCAGCTCAATTATGTACATTATTCAAATTAATCTCAATTATCATCATGGTAACAAAAAATAGACTAAATGCTTTTTTAATAAAGACATGTCAAAATCTTACCAATTGATTTTCATTCCCTAATTTAGGACCAAACTACAATCACTAAGTTTAATTTATGCCTTCATATTTGAACATAGCAATTTCTCTCCACTAATGTAGGTAGCATAGAAGTCTGAATCAAATAGGTGTTTTTATATAGGTTGTAGTAGGGCTAGGCTAGGGGTAGGTAGAAGACAGATATATTTAAGCTAAAAACCCTAGACTCAGCTTTTACCGGACCTTTGGGGTAATCACCTTCAAATTCACCAACTTTTTTCAAATAGTAAGTACACATGCTCTTTGTACATCTATTTCTTTTGAGTACATATGCTCTCTTCTTTCTCTTTTTCTTTTTCATTTTATTTGTTTTTCATTTTTTTTTTTGCATCATATTGTATGTACTACAAATTGTTGAGCATTTTGGTACTTTTTCTCAACTCCCCCAAACTTATCTTTAGAAAATATTCTTGATAGAATGAGTTTAGTGGTTGGTCCAATTTGTAGACACGTACGAGAGATAGGATGACTTATCATTGTAAGGCTCAAAGAAAATTAGGCCATATAGTCTCAAAGTTGGTTTCAAAGGATAACATTCATTAAGGTTGGCTTGGAAGACTCAAACGGTCTAAACAAATATTGCCTAAATCATTTTCAAAATTTGCATGCCTTCTAGGATTTCACCTTAAGAAATTACTAAGTCAATTCTAGAGACTTAAATTTTCATGCATGTTTAGTTTTTTATAAGAATTTAAAAATTCCATGGTTCAGTTTACATGTTTTATTAAGATTAACTTTTATGTCATGGTTCAACTAACATCATAACCATTGAGATAATTGAACTTTATTTATACTAAAGCTTAGCATAATTAACATAAATTCAAATTTTTGATCAAAATTATAAGTAAATTCATAAAAATAAGAAGAAATAATTCTTAGAAGAAGTTTTCAATATTTGGTCCCCCTACTTAAGATAACAATGTCTCCATTGTTAAAAACAATAGAGAATATGTAAAATTAGAAGTGAACAGATACTGTACAGCAGGTAGGATCAAGGGAGAGGAGGTGAGTCAAATTTGATTGCTTAAATACCAAGCTCTTCTAAGGTCCAATCCTAGACATGTACATATCTATTACCACATTTCTTATTTTGCTAATTGTTCAATTTTATTACTAACTTCAACCTCTTAATTTATTATGCAAAAAATGAAAATAACCTAAAGAGTTAAAACCTAATCCTAAATTCACTTAAGAACTAAAGAATTAAAATATCCTAAGAAAATAAAGAAAGAAAGACAAGATCCCACTTTTTATTTATGTGCAGACCCCTCAAACTTCGACTCTTCTTTTGCTTCATTGCTCTTGTTATTGCTCCTTCTTCAATATTGGAGTCCATAATTCAAATATAAAATCTGGAAATTCAGGCACAAAAAATGAGCGATGAAATATTTTCTCGAGTGCACATTTAAATGAGTCATCCCCTATTTTTTAGTATCTCTGATAGCATTAGAAAAGACCATTAATTTCTCCTTAGAGTATAATTTGTTTCCATTATATCATGTTTAGCATGTATTTTTAGCATTTTATATTTAGTAATTGCATTTTCTAAGTTAGTGATGTTTGGTTTAATTTTCTTTCATTTTATCCTACTTTTGCTACTAATGTCGCCACATTTAGTGTTCAGTATTACGTCTTAAGATGTCAATGTAGGGATCTGTCTTAAAAGATCAAAGCAGGAGAGTGTTCAAGGTTGTTGCCGTAATTTAGAATCTAAAATTGCGCCCAAACCTATCACCGTATAAGTATTTCCAGATTTTACCCAGGGATGTTACTGCTTGAACAAATCCAAAAGTACCAGTGCATGAGGATATCAAGGTTGTCGCAGTAAATTAAAATCTAAATTTGCATCCACAAATGTCGCGACAACTTGTAACTGCTTGTTGCATATATCAGATCAGCTTGAGTGTACAGTTGGATTAACTAACTTGTACAACTATAAGAAAATTAGATCTGAAGGAAGAAGGACACCTATACTGGGCATTAAAGATAAATATTGAGGAGAAAGAGAGAGAGGAAGAGGGGATCGAGAAGCTGGTAAAAAAAAATCAATTCTGTTCTGCAATTTTCTCTAAGTTTGTTTCCATGCCAGCTTAAATTCTTAGAGGGTGAACTGATTACGACGAGAAGGCAACATCTGCTCCTGACGAGGAGTGTTCCTAAGTGCAACACAAGAGAAGCATTAGGGGAGAGTTCTAGTAGCTAGGAATAGAATGCTTCAACATGTTCTTTATTTCCTCTCAAACGCTGATAAATTCTGATGAACTCAATTGTGTATGGAAGTACCTTTTAATTCTTGATCTAAATTGATTTCTGTTAAATTCTTCTTATCTGTTTATCTTTGAAATTAATTGCTTAATCATGGAAATGCTATTGCAGTCACTGACACTGGAAAATACAGAAACAAATTAAATTAACAAGCAAGATAACAGAAGTTGCTTGGGGAATGAAGGAATTTTGGCACTTGTTCTTGAATGCAAAGCATTGCCTACACTGGAAGGTGTGGTTAATGTGAGTATTTGGGTCTTTGATAAACAGGAAAGTCAAAGTTGGTAAGATCTCATTAAGCTTAAAAGCGGTGAAAATTTATCTATTATTTACCTTGTGGTTACATTTAGTGGTTTGCCGACTTATCAAGTCAGGGATCCTCTCCATTGCATTATCATTGTTTTTATTTCTTTAATTTTCTTAAAATGCATCGACAATTTATCTTCAAACTTTCACTACATTTTTTTATTAATTTGCTTTGACATTTTGTATTACAGTCTCACAACATTTGCTCCAATAGTTACATTAATTTATTTCTGTAGTCTTTGATTTAATTGCGCTGACATTACTCCTTACAACTTCTCTTATTCTAACTCTAATTGCTTTGACAATTTTATTAGCATAAACAGCCATCTCTGTGGGATCGATATCTGATAGCTAAAACCTATCAACTATAGTTGCATCGACAAGTGTTCGATTACACAACTTCTGTGACATTCATAGCGCGATCAAGTTTTGGTACCGTTACCGAGGATGGCATTTGTTTGATGTTCATTTTTGTAGTTGCAATTATTCTTTATTTCTTGATTTTTATTTGTTACTGATTTGTTTTATTTTTATTTTTTTCTTTCAATTATTTTTTAAGTGTTTTATGACCACTAGGAGAAATTTTAAAAATATTGTTGGCTTAGATCCGGAAATCGAGAGAACCATTCAAAGGAGAAGACAAGAACAAAGGAATATGGCTTTACCTGGAAACGATGCTATACTAAAGTTGCCGCCACAAAATCGTGTCCCTCTATTACAACCATAAAACTTCAACAACCCACCGCTGTCGCAAGAAGAACAAATGCAAAACAAATCAATTAGAGATTTTGTTGTTCTAATGCTAGATGATTTGCAACTAGGGGTTGTTAGACCAACAATCCAAGCTGTAAATTTTGAGTTAAAATCGGTTATGTTCAAAATGTTAAATTTCAATGGGAAATATGCTGGTTTGCCTCATGAAGATGTGAGAGAGCTTCTTAAATCTTTTCTCCTAATATGTGCTTCTTTTAGTCAGCATGGTGTTCTTGATGACGCCTTGAAGATGCAGTTGTTTCCCTATTCATTACAAGGAAGGGCTCATACCTAGTTTCTTGGGTTACCTGTTGGATCTATTACATCGTGGAATGTACTTGCAACTCAATTTGTTTTATAGTTTAATCCACCCACGATGAATGCTCGGTTGAGGAATGATATTACTTCTTATCACTAGATAAATGATGAGACTCTGCATACCATATAGGACCATTACAAAACTTTGCTTCGACGTTGTCCCATGCATGGTATCTAACAAGAAACACAAATCAAAAATTTCAATAATGGATTAAATGCACAAACAAGAAATCTCGTCGATGCATCTGTAAATGGTACTTTATTGGATTGCACTTATGATGAAGCTGTGCGAATTTTGGAGAGAATCGCGCAAAATGATTATCAATACCCAATTTCTTTAAGTGTGTAGGTATCTTCGTTGGCTAATATGATTAAGAACATGAAAGGGACGAGTGAAGTTGCTCCCATTCAAGTTGCCTAGCGAATGGATGTCCCGACATTTTGTTGTGAAATTTGCGGTGACAATCATAGCTATAAGGATTGCCCACAACATGCAAAAAATGTGTTTTATGTCAATAACATCAGAGGAAATTCATATGGTAACTCTTATAACAGTTCAACCAGGAATCAACAACCTTGAGGGAATCAAAATGCGTCCACATTTCGATATGGAAATTCCTCGAGTCAAGGAAATTTTCGACAGGGGAGTTATAATTAGCAGCAGCAAAATTAGAACACAATCTTCAGGTGCATGCAGATTATGATCAGATGCAATCACATGCTCGTATTCAGCCACAACAAATTGCAATGCAAAATATGAATATACAAGGACAGTATCAACAACAGCAACAACAATACTCTCAACCACGAGCAGATCCTTTAGCTACCCTTGAAGCTTTGATGCGTGAACATATTACAAGAATTGAAGCTATTGTGCAAGGAAATTCTACTTCCATCTGAGCATTGGAAGCACAAGTAAGACAGCTAGCTTCTAATATGAGCGCGAGACTACCAGGTGCTTTACCTAGTGATACTGAAAATCCAACTCAAAAGAGGAAGGACTATTGCAAAGCTGTTACTCTTTGGAGTGGAAAGCAAACTATTAAACAAATCATCAATTCCAATGCAGCACTTGTCGACGCAAATTAAACAGAGCAAAGAGAAAAAGTGGTATCTAAAGAAGCAGTAGAGCAAAATGAAGAGGAGCCACTAGAAATTAAACCCATGCCAACCATTCGACCTACACAATTGTCGACGCAATTACTAATGTCGACATAGCCGGTTGTATCATAATAGCCAAATGTTTCAACACCTTTTTTGTTTCCACAAAGATTTAAGGAGAAAGAAATTGATAGAGAATATCAGAGGTTTTTAGCTATCTTGAAACAATTGCATGTTAATATACCTATTATTGATGCTCTTTGCGCTCACAGAAGGTTGCAGCGCTGTACTAACAAATAAATTATCACCCATGATGAAAGATCCTAACAATTTTACAATTTCGTGTTCCATTGGAAATTATTACTTAGGAAAAGCTCTTTGTGTTCTAGGAGTAAGCATCAACCTTATGCCATTGTCAACATTTTGGAAACTGGGAATTGGTCACATGAAACCCACTATGGTGAGATTGCAGCTGGCGGATAGATCTTTGGCACAACCTAAAGGACAAATCAAATATGTTCTCGTCCAAGTAGATAAGTTTGTGTTCCTAGTAGATTTCATTATTCTTGATTGCGAAGCTGATAAGGAGGTACCCATAATTTTCGGACGCCCATTTCTTGCTACGAGTCGCACTCTTATAGATGTATTCAAAGGCAAGTTAATTATAAGACACAATGATAAACACGTTACCTTTAGTGTCTTTGAAGCAATTCCTTGCAAGAGTAAAGAGCAATGTCACCATATTGATGTATTGAACAACTTAATTGCTAAAGAATTTACTGAGCGTAATACAACAACTTTAGAAGAACTTGCGGTGACAACTAAAGACAATTTCCTATCTGATTGCGGGCACAAGGTTAAAGCAAATATTATTGAGCTTAGACATGGTTGGCAGATGGAATCCTTAGATCTAACGAATAGAACGATCCCTGTATTTAAGTCGTCTGTTGAAGAAGCTCCAACTTTGGAGTTGAAACCATTGCTAACACATTTAAAATATGTTTTCCTTGGTGACAACAATATCCTACCAGTAATTGTCTTCGCAAATCTCAACGCAAGTCAAGAGGAGAAATTGATCCGAATACTAAAGCAACATAAGCGTGCCATCACCTGGAGCATTGCGGATATTAGAGGCATTAGCCCCTCTTTCTGCATGCACAAGATTAGATTGGAGGACGAAGGAAAGTAGTCCATTAAGCAGCAAAGGAGATTAAATGAAAATATAAAGGAAGTTGTAAAAAAAGAGATCATCAAATGGTTGGATGCATGCATTGTTTACCACATTTCTTATAGTACATGGGTGAGCCCAGTCCAATGTGTTCTAAAGAAGAGCGATATTATGGTGGTAAGTAATGACAAAAATGAATTAATTCCTACTCACATTGCTACAGGTTGGCGAGTTTGCATGGACTACCGCTATTTGAATGCGGCCACAAAAAAAGATCACTTCCCACTTCCCTTCATTAATCAGATGTTGGACAGGCTTGCTAGTAAGGCCTATTACTGCTTCCTTGATGGTTATTTTGGCTACAACCATATTGTAATTGCACCAGAGGACCAACCAAAAATGACTTTCACTTGTCTGTTTGGTACCTTTGCTTTTCATCGAATGTCATTTGGTCTATGCAACGCACCGACCACATTCTAAAGGTGCATGATGGCAATTTTTTCCAATATCATTGAAGACTCGTTGGAGGTAGTCATGGATGATTTTTCTGTTTATGGTCACACTTTTGATAAATGCGCTGTCAATTTAAAAAAAGTTTTAAAGCGATGCGAGGACACTAATTTGGTACTAAATTGGGAAAAATGTCACTTCATGGCAACTGAAGGCATTGTCCTTGGACATCGTATCTTCTGTCAGGGCATCGAAGTAGACAAGGCAAAGGTGAATATTATTGAGAAGTTGCCTCTACCCACTAATGTTAAAGGAATAAGGAGTTTTCTCTGCCATACAGGATTTTATTGACGATTCATCTAAGATTTCTCAAAAATTGTAAAATCTCTCTACTCACTGTTGGAGCAAAATAAAAAGTTTTTGTTTAATGCTTCCTGTCTAAAAGCATTTTTAAAAATTAAAAAATAATTAATGCAGACACCTATTGTCGTCGCACCAGACTGGTCACAACCATTTGAAGTTGTGTGATGTGAGCGACTATGCAGTAGGTGCAGTGCTTGGGCAACGCAAAGATAAGGTATGTCGTATGGCATATTATGCTAGAAAAACTCTTACTGAAGCGCAGATCAATTATACAACCACAGAAAAAGAGTTGTTGGCAGTAGTTTTTGCATTTAATAAATTTTGTTCGTATCTTGTCGACGCAAAAGTCATAGTAAATATCGATCACTCTGCATTAAGATACCTCTTTGCTAAAAAAAATGTCAAACCTAGACTAATTTGATGGATCCTACTGTTACAAGAATTCAATGTTGAAATTAAGGATAGAAAAGGATCTGAAAATCAGGTAGCAGATCATTTATCTCATCTGGAAATTGAGAGTGAAGATGGAAATACTTCACAAATTGTCGACGCATTTCCAGACGAGAAGCTCTTTTCTGTTGATGCATCCCCATGGTATATAGATGTTGTCAACTATTTGGTCTGTGGAAGACTACCATTGAGTACAAATGGTCACCGAAAGGTAAGATTTCTTCGAGGTGCTATAAAGTACTATTTGAACGAGCCATACTTGTTCAAAGTATCCATCAACAATATTATTCGTCGCTGTGTTCCTGAAGAAAAAATGCTTCCTATCCTAAAGCATTGCCATGATGCTCCTCATGGGGGTCCTTTTGGTGATGTTAGGACTGCTGCAAAGGTCCTTCAGTCGGGATTTTATTGGACATCATTGTTTCGAGACACCCACAATTTTGTTCAACAATGCGATAAATGTCAGCGCACTGGATCGATATCTCGACGCAACGAGATGCTACAACAGCCTATTATGGAAGTTGAGCTATTTGACTTCTGGGGTATGGATTTCATGGGACCGTTTCCCAACTCTTTTGGAAATGTTTATATTCTGGTCACTATCAATAATGTCTCCAAGTGGGTCGAAGCAATTACTGTCCCTAAAGATGATGCTCAGACAATGTTAAAATTCTTTCACACATACATCCTCACTCGTTTTGGCACACCTAGAGCATTAATAAGTGACCAAGGCACTCATTTTCATTGCAATCAAGTTGTGACGGCATTAAAGCATTATGGTATTAAACATCGAATGACAACCACATATCATCCACAAATGAATGACCAAACTAAAGTATCCAATCGACAAATTAAAAATATCCTTGAGAAGGTGGTGAATCTATCTAGACGAGATTGGTCTTCAAGGCTTAATGATGCATTGTAGGCACTTCGCACAGCGTATAACACCATTAGGAATATCATCGTATCAGCTTGTTTTTGTTAAATCCTATCACTTGCCTGTGGAACTTGAACATAAAACCATGTGGGCAATTAAGCAAGTGAATATGGATTATGATGCTGCTGGACAAAAGAGATTGTTGGACATTTCTGAGTTAGAGGAGATTCGACGAAATGCATACGAGAATGCTGCCATATACAAAGAAAAAACTAAGAAATGGCAAGACAATATTATCTTGCGACGATAATTTTCTGCAAGTCAATTAGTACTTTTATTTAATTCACGTTTAAAATTGCATCCTGCTAAATTACGCTCCAAATGGTCAGGGCCATTCAAAGTTGTTAAAGCATTTCCTCATGGTGTGGTGACAATTAAAGATTTAAATGATGGACATTAATTCAAGGTAAATGGCCGACATTTGAAGCATTATCTCAGCCCAAATGACCACGAGCAGAACGAGACCATTAATCTGGTCACATTTTCTTAACTTGTTATTACATTTATTCCATTTACTTTTCGTATTTTATTTTATTCAATTATCTTATTTAGTTCTTTTGCAGGAATAAAAGCTACCCTTTTTGTCGACGTATAGACAACCCTGCTTGTTGACAGAAGTTAATTGCTGACTCATCATAGTGAAACATTTCAAGAAAGAATCATAACCTTTTGATTCATCCTGCGTCCTAACCGTTAGATTGATTTGGAAAAGGACAATCTGTGCCATTGCATTTATTGGATACAGACACAGTGTCTTATTTTGCAGTGGCTACCATCACGCCTCTTCATCTTTGTTTTCATTCGCTATAAAACACCCCACTATGATGATGGTGTTCTCCACAACCATAACCTCCATTGTTGCTACAAAACCTTCTTTTCTTAAGCTTCCCAATTTCTTGTATCTTTTACTCTCTTTATATCATTAAGTTATGGTTCGAACAAGAGGATTAAAAACCCCTTCTAAATCAGCAGCTGAATCCTCTACTGTTATGGTTCGCAATGCAAAGCAGCAGCCGTCCAAAGAACCAGTAATATTTCTCACAAAGCCTACCAAAGGCCGCTTTCACGACACTATATTAAAGCGTAACTGCCATCCAGAGCAAGGATTCCAGTTGTCACCACTTCTCATGCTGGGTAAACAGGTCCACTGGACTATCTCGCGCCTGGGGTGGGAAACTTTTTTTAACCATCTTAAAGGATACTCTTCGTCCCTCGTTAGGGAATTTTATTTCAACTTGATTGATAAAGAGCAAGAGTTTGTTTTTTCTCGAGAGGGACTAGAACCCTAGGGTGCTGCACACATCAATGCCTTATATAACATTGATGTTCGGGAAAATGAGCATATTGCCTTCCTAGAACAACTGACTGAAGAAGGCACTGACATGTTAATGAATGATTTGTGCATTGATGGTGTCGTCTGGACAGGCAACAATCCCAATAACTATACCATGCATCGTCGATTCCTCACTGTGCAGAGCAAGGTTTGGTTTCATTTTATTAATTGTCGTTTATTACCTTCAACTCATAGCACCACGGTGACTTTAGATAGAATGTGTCTCATACATTCGATTATTAAAGGCTGTAGAATAGATATCGGTACAATCTTGCATCAGGAGATTGCAAAATGGCAACCAAGCAAAGAAGTATTTTGCCATTCCCTTCTCTTATAATGCAATTATGTCGACAACATGGTGTTCTGCCTCATGAAGGGGAGGAGTTCTTGGACAATAAGGGACCGATCAACAATGTGTCGATATAACGCATGACAAGGGGGAAGGAGACCCTTGTAGTGAAAGAAGTTGCACCAAAGAAAGGAAAAGGAAAAGCAAAGAAGGAAGTAAAACAACCTTATGCTCCCATAGATCCTCAATTATGGAGGAGAATTAAAGAAATTGAGTAGATGGCTGACAGAATCAGTGTGCGGCAAATCAAACTTGTCGCCATAGTTGAGGACATGGAGAACTTGCAAAATTTATTCTATGCCTACACCAAGGCATGGAATAGTGCAATTGTCAGCACAGTACGCAGCATTAGCAAACATCCTCTGCCAAAATTCTTAGTATTTCCCTTATCATCAAAGAGGCGACACCATCAACTGAAAGAGCTACCTTGGAAGGGAAGGACCAATCTGTCGAGTCTCCGCATATGGTTCACATATCTGATGATGAGGACCAAGATGTGAATTCAAATGATGTTGAAGATTGCTTCAGCAATATTACTAGCCTTTTTTAAGATGAATTTTCAAATAGCTTAGGAGAAAATATGGCTAAAAAGGAAGTCAATGCTGATGAGGAACACACAACTGTGAACTCTATGGGTATTGAGGAAGAGAAAGAAGAAGAGAAGGAAGTACAAAAGGAAGGAAGAGGGAAAGAGGAAATTTTTGTCGCGATAAATTTGCCTGAAGATTTGTCGCCACTCCCGAAGGTGTAGGCACAATTAATGATGATCTGTCGCAATTTGCTATGAATCAGGCTGAGGCTATGGCAGTCAACAATGAGGATTTCAATCCTCTGGTTATAGTGCCTTATGTGGTAACCCTTGCTGAAATAAATCCTTCTGATGTCGTCGTCAATGAAGCCAGCACATAACCACATGTGAAGGAGCAATCCGCTGATCCGGTTGAGCCAACAAAACAGAAATGCAAGTGCAAGGATAAGAAGAAGCATAAGGAGGAGCACCACAAGAAGAAGAAGTAGAAGAAGAAGAAGAAGAAGAAGAAGACCAAAGAAGCCACATCTTGGGCTGCACATCACTGAGTTAGTTTTTAATTTATTCAGTACGTAATTTAGTTGCACATCATGTAGCTGTAATTGCATTATCATCACATTTTAATTATCCCTGCATTTTATTTGTCGAAGCATTTGCATTGTAGTTGCATTTCCATGTATATTTGTATATTCATGTCAGTGCATTGGGGACAATGCAGACTCTAAGTTTGGGGGGAATGTATATGGAATGGAAATGCAATTTCACCCACATTTTTAAGAAATAATTTGTCCTTTTAGTCTAATGAAAGTATGCAAGGTTATGAAAAATGTGACTACAATTTTTTTTTTCATTTGATGCTTAATTCTTGAATTATTTGAGACGCTAATGTATGAATTGGATGAATGTGATTGAATGTTGTATCATTCTATTTTTGGATGAATGGTTGAAATTGCATTAGTAATAAATGAGTAGTATCATTGTTTGACTCTTGGAATAACTTGCCAATTACAGCTATGTGTATATAGATATAACTATGAATAAAAGACACTCCAATGTGAGTGCATTGTGACTTGTCAATGGGGAACACTCCAATGCAAGTATCAGAAAAAAAATATCTAGCCAAAGGCTGTCACTGCAAGAGTGTGTGTCGGCTCAATTAAATACTCCTTGGAGGTTTGTTGCACCCCATCGTTACTGCCCAGGAACAAGGTTTAGTAATGCAATGACATCCCTCAGTCGCATAAATATATATATATATATAATAAATGTTGTATTGGTCAAGAGAATTTAAGATTTAAAGCATGATGCTAGCATTGGTGAAGTTACAGTTTTGATTATCCATGCCTACAAATTGTCGGTGCAATTTTCCATCATGTGAATGTAATTTATACATTAAAGTCTTAGAATATTCAAGTTGCTGGAATGATTATTGCTTTGACAAGAATTTTGCTATGACCTTGCTAGCTTTTGTTTACTTGAGGACAATTAAAAACTCAAGTTTGGGGTATTAATTTCTCCTTACTTAGAGTATAATTTGTTCCCAGTATATCATGTTTAGCATGCATTTTTAGCATTTTATATTTTGTAATTGCATTTTCTAAGTCAATGATATTTGGTTTAATTTTCTTTCATTTCATCCTACTTTTGCTACTAATGTCGCCACATTTAGTGTTTAGTATTGCATCTTGAGATGTCAATGTAGGGATCTGTCTTAAAAGATCAAAGCAGGAGAGTGTTCAAGGTTGTCACTGCAATTTAGAATCCAGAATTGCGCCCACACCTATCACTGTATGAGCATTTCTAGATTTTACTTAGGGATGTTACTGCTTGAACATATCCAGAAGTACCAGTGCATGAGGATATCAAGGTTGTCATAGCAAACTAAATCTAAAATTACGTCCAGAAATGTTGCGACAACTTGTAACTGCTTGCTGCATAAATCAAATTTGCGTGAGTGTACAACTGGATTAACTAACTTGTGCAACTGCAAGGAAGTTAGATCTAAAGGAAGAAGGACACTTGTACTGGGCATTAAAGATAAATACTAAGGAGAGAGAGAGGAAGAAGGGATCGGGAAACTGGTAAAAAAAATCAATTATGTTCTGCAATTTTCTTTAAGCTTGTTTCCATGGCAGCTTAAATTCTTGGAGGGTGAATTGACTGCGACGAGAAGGCAACATCTACTATTGACGAGGAGTGTTCCTAAGTGCGACACAAGAAGAGTGTTAGGGAAGAGTTCTAGTAGGCTATGAATAGAATGCTTCAACTTGTTCTTTATTTCCTCTCAAACGTTGATAAATTCTAATGAACTTAACTGTGTATGGAAGTACCTTTTAATTCTAGATCTAAATTGATTTATGTTTAATTCTTCTTATCTATTTATCTTTGAATTTAATTACTTGATCACGGAAGTGCTATTGCAGTCATTAACACTGGAAAGTGCAATGACAAATTAAATTAACAAGCAAGACAACGGAAGTTGCTTGGGGAACGAAGGAATTCTGGCCACTTGTTCTTGAATGCAAAGCATTACCTACACTAGAAGGTGTGGTTAATGTTAGTATTTGGGTCTTTGATAAACAGAAAAGTCAAAGTTTGTAAGATCTCATTAAGCTTAATCACGGTGACAATTTATCTATTATTTACCTTGTGGTCACATTTAGTGGTTTACCGACTTATCAAGTCAAGGCTCTTCTCCATTGCATTATAATTGTTTTCACTTCTTTAATTTTCTTAAATTGAATCGACAATTTATTTCCAAACTTTCACTACATTTTCTTATTAATTTGCTTTGACATATACAGTCTCACAACATTTGCTCCAATAGTTACATTCATTTATTTCTGCGATCTTTGATTTAATTGCACTGACATTACTCCTTACAACTTCTCTTATTCTAACTCTAATTGCTTCGACAATTTTAGCATAAACAGTCATCTTTGTGGGATCGATATCTGATAGCTAAAACCTATCAACTATACTTGCATCTACAAGTGTTTGCTTGCACAACTGCTGTGACATTCATAGCGCGATCAATCTCCAATAAGCTTGTTGCTACCACTGCATATGTTGCATGAAGTCCAAAATATTTGATAGCTAATCTCGAAATACTGAATGAGGTAATTGAGGTCTAAGTATTGGAACAACTATGTCAAGTTCAGACATTTGTTCAGTTGATTCTACCTCATCAAGAATTTCTACTGTTTGCACCTGTTTTGTCTCTACAGGACTTTCCTCTTCTTCGAGTTCTTCACTTGAATCAACTTGTTGTTGAAGGATGAAATTTCCTTCTATTCGAACGAGGTCCCAATCAGTGATTGCACCTTGGTTATACATCGTCTTCTTCACATTCCCAAGGATTTAAGCTTTTAAGCACAAAATTGTTATTGTGAATGGGAAATAGGCTTGGCCAGAACGTCTTGTGGCACAATTTTGAATTTCTCTAAGGATAATTTTTCCCACATCTATGGTCTTTTCTGTCAGGATTGAGTATAGCAAGACCATTCGTTCCATTGAAATTGTAGTCCCATGTGAGATAGGCATCAGATTGAATCGAATAAAATAAAACCATACTTTCGCTAACGGTGTCAAATATTATCTGCGGCAAGTATGAATTCCACTCTTTGACACTGTCCACTTATAACCGGGAATTGAAAGTTCTTGAAGTATCTCTTGCAACTTATTGGCCTCAATGTTCTTCATTAAGATAGAATATTCATCATCTTCGAAATCAAGAAGGTCAAAATATTCATCAATGGTGCTCGACTTTATTGGTACCTTGATTCCTCGGACGGGAACTTCTATTAGTTCACTTGAAGTCAAATTTGCATAAAACTCTCGAACTAATTCATTGTCTGCATTAGGTCGATTTTCACAAAACACTCTCCAATTTAAAGCTTCAGCAACTTGTCGAATGCTTTCCATGAAATTAGTATAATTACTTTCTTTCAAAGTAAATCCTTTATCTGATAGCATTTGTTGATTCTTGAATACAGTGTCATATCTTGTTTTGGCTTCTTCATTGTGGAATTTGTTTTGTGCTTCTTCAATTTGGAACGTGGCACGAGTTCTCTTGCGAGCCATGATTTAAACCTGAACATCACATAAGATGGAGACAAATGATATTTTCCCAAAATTTAATTAGTATAAAATATTAACAATTAAAAATAAGTTGAAAAGATAAATAATTAAAACAAATTAAAATTTAGGAGAAGAATTTTCTTACCACCTTTGTCAGAAAATAAAGAATCTAATAAAATAAATAGAGTATGAAGCAATTAGTGTTGGGTTAGGGTTGGTTGGAGGGTGATTAGTGATGGTGGTGTGGTGTGGTGTGAAGCTAGGATGCGCACGACCTAAAGTAGAAGGCAACAACAGCGCGCAAGGGTTGGTGCATGGGCAGCAGTGGCGCGTGGAGTAGGGAGCAGCAACACGTGTGGGTAGGTGCGAGCAATGGTGGCTGCTGGGAACGTGTGTGGTTGCTGGTTGCCGCTGCTAGTAGATGAGGTTGTGGCACTAGGTAGCTTGGTGTTAATAATGATGGAAGAAAATAGTGGATGTGAAGGTGGTATTTAAAGTGTGAGTATGGTAGTTCAACACAAATTCTTAGCTCAACATAACTATAAATCCTAATTCTAAAATAAGTCAATAACAATTAACATATAATAAAATACAATATTTGTTATTCAAAAAAATACATTATTTGTTATTACTCCATTTATTTGAATAAGAACTCTTGAGTAATTTATTTAATAATCCTAATTCTATATAAATTTTGATAATAATTAATATATATTATAATAAATATAATTATATATTAGTTATTATCAATTTAATAAAAATTAAAAACTTTTATTTTTGGCTATTTAAAATATTTACAGAAAAATACAGCTAATTTCAATATTTTCAAAAAGAACAACCAAATTTCGCAAATTATTTAATTAAGTCTTTAAACTTCAAAATAATTTGGAAATTGGGTTACAATTAAATATTGGATAAAAATTTGACCCTTTTTATTCAAAAAATTAAAAATTAAAAATTTATTTTCTAACTTAGGAAATAATTTCTTGCAAGATTATGTTAAAATTAATTCACAAGAAAGATTGGAGAGATTACAAACGGTCCTGCTTAAGTTTCAATCTCCTAGACAGAATTCATTTCAACATACTAATCAAGAAAATAGCCTAAGTCCTTAATTAAAATGAAAACAGGAAAAAATTAAATATCTGATAAAATGAGAGACGATTTATCTCGCTCAATTTTATACCTCCAATAGTGTTTTAAACGTACGTTGAGCATTGACTTGAAAATTACCTCTCTTATTATGGAGTTTAACAACTCTGTATGGAAAAACTTGATGGGTGGTGAATGGACCGGACCAACATGATTTCAACTTACTTGGAAAGAACTTTAATCGGGAATTAAACAGTAAAACTTGTTGATCTGCTTCAAAATCTCGGATTCTAATGTGCTTGTCATGCCATCTTTTTAATCTCTTTTTGCATAGTTTGACATTTTCATTGAGATCCAAGTTAAATATAAAGTATGTAAAATAATCATATTTTGCACCGTCATTGGCTGGAAAAATTATTAGCCTTGGTCTTGGTTTACTTGGTGTACAAATTACCCCAACGGTTCAAGCCTTCTTGCTGTGTCTGTCGAGCCGATTTTCAGTTTTGTGCAAATTTTTCGAAAATAAAAGTCATGAATAATATTATAAAAATAATTAAAATTTAATATGCTAGTAATTTAAGTACAATTTAATTATTTTATAATTAAATTATATTTTTTGACAATAATTACTACGAAATTGCATGAATTTTAGGTAAAAAGGGCATAAAAAAGTCTATATATTTTTTTGTTTTCAACATTTTCACTGCTCATTTATATTATTAACACAACATCATCACTATCATTCGACATATTTAATATGCCCACAACTAACACATTCACAAGAGCTAACATAATATATATATATATATATATATCACATGTCACATTATGTCAACTTAATACTCAATCTACAATTTATAATCACATTATTTTCTCAAATTAAACGAGAGGAAATAGGAAGCTTACACCTGGAACTTAGGATATGAGTTTAGGCTATTCCTAAGCTCCTACTTAACACTATGAATCATGTCTACAAGCAACGATTCCAAACACTCTCACCAATTATGCTTTCGCTGAAAAGCTGGAAGCTCAAACTAGTTTTTCTTTGCCTTTGTTTCTACTCATTGAAGGTCCTAACGATTCCGAAGCTTCAAGAAGGTAAACCACACAATAACACAACCAACAATCAGCCAAAGACTTGCCTCAAAGAATAAAAAAACATAAGCCTAAGCTAGGTTCTCTTGTAACTGAAACCTCTGACATAGAAAACTTAAAACTAAAATATATTGATCTATACTTATTCTTTTTGCGTGAAATGAATTTCATTCATCTATTTATTCATCTACGACCGATTCTCAACCCTTAAACTACACCAAACTACTCATTTCATGGTATCGAAATTTTTCGACGTAAAATAGACATTTTAATAAAAACTCAATAAAACCTTAAAATTCTTTAACGAAACTTTAGGAAAAGTTTAGAAACCTTCTAGTTATGTTAAAACAAGTTGAAAAACATTTTGAAACCATGTTTTTACTCAAAATCTCGAAATTTAACATTAACGACTCAATTTTCAACTTTTATTTAAAACATGCGTTTTAATGGCTAAAAATTCAGTTCAAAAGACTAGAGAACATTTTAAACTAATTAGGAATCGAATCGTTACCTTAATTGATGAAAAACCAAGCATTTGATCAAAACCCGAAAAACCCACACGCTTGACAATAGAGAAAATAACGGTCACATCCCAAAAACCGGATTAGTAGAAATTGAGTTAGTGAAACCAAGAGTGGTCACATTCTAATTTTGAGTTAAGATTGTGAAAATTTTGTAAAGTGAAGTGATTTGGTTCATTGGTTAAGTGTTATGCTTGTGTGTGAGAAGTTCTGAATTTAAACTCTTTTCCTTGCATTTTTACTATTTTTGCTTAAACCCCTATCTTTGAATATCTGACCTAAAATTAATTTCGCTCAACTCAACTATTAGCAGGAATGAGCCTGCTGGTTTGATGGTAAGGTTCTAGCTTACCCAAAAGTCCCATGTTTGGATCTTGTGTGCGTAAAGTGAAATTATTTTTGCTTTATCACTGCCTATGCCACCCAAAGTACTTAGATTTTGGGTTGAAATCAAATTCTAAGCCACCAGATTTGGATATAGGTTAAGATTTAGTTTGATTTTTATTATTACTGTTTTATTTTAAAGATATATAATTAAAAAAAACCCCAAAAATTCCCTCCCTATTCTGCCGTTCCCCACTTTTCTCCATTGTTTCCCATTTTATACTTCCATCTATAATACGTTTTTTTTAATAAAAATCCCTCTCAACCTCTTCAGCAATTGTTCCCTTTGTTAATCAAAATGAGAGAGTGATTTTCAGTTCACATTGGTAACGCCTGTTGGGAACTCTACTGTTTTGAACATGGCATTCAGTCGCAGGTGTCGATGCTTTCAACACCTTTTTTTGGTGAAACCGGCGCTGGAAATCATGTCCTTCGTTCTTTTTTTCTTAAATCTTGAATCGGCCGTAATTGATGAAGTTAGAATCGGGGTTTACCGTCAATTATTCCACCCTGAACATCTTGTTAAGGGCAAAGAAGATGTTGCTAATAACTTTGCCAGACGCCAGTACACAATTGGGAAGGAAACAGGTGGATCTTTGCCTTGAAAACTAATTTTATTATCCTTTTTCTTCGTTTGTGATAAAAAGTTATTTATAATTTTAGGTTTATTATTATATATATTACATTCATTAAAAATTCTAGGCAATTGTCATTTATGTTTCAATTATATGATAATTAGTTCGAAACCTATGCAATACATGTGATATGAATATTTTTAATTTGATGAAATATTGGAAATTGTATTAACAATTGAAGTGGGAAAGTTGGATGTGAATTGGGTTCTTAAGGATAGCCTCATTTTATCTAGTGTTCGTGAAAACACTCATGAGAAAGAGCAGAAGACTTTGTAGCTAATTTGTTGACTTCTATTTGACTTGTAAGGTTTGTCAGCAAAATAAACGTAGGCCTGATGCAATAGATGGAATAGCCAAATCAGGTGGAAGTCTTGAGACGAATATTCTTCCGAGGAATTGATTGTCGTTAGATACTTTTTGTGCGGGGGAGTCTGCAAGTGTGCTGTAGCTACGTGAATCAAAAACTGATCAGGTGCGTAACGGGAAACTCGAAAAATTACGAACGACATAATGTCGAAAAGTTCACCATCGAAACCACACAGTCGTATGACAAACCACGTGAGACACTCGGTCATGTGGGCCACACGAATTGGGTTATTTGAGTTGTGTGGGCCCATTCCCAATTTGGGCTGATTATGAGATTTTAAAATTAGATTTGTAATTACTCTGTAACCATGTAAGACCATAAAATCTATAAAAATGAAGCTTCTATATGTTAGTGGCACGAATTACTAAACTCTGTATAAACTATGAGATATTATCTATATTTGTATCTGTATGTGTATTTTTTAACAGCATGTCTATGAAAAATTTTACATTTGATCTACAATCTGAGAAATTATGTTAGCATGTTATTGTCTGTTTAAGCATGATTCGTCTGTGTGCATTAAAGTATGGATTTTGTTAGCATGTGCATTGGGGTGGGATATGATATGTGATGGAGAAACTGTGATCGGATAGTTTTACTGCAAATTTCGTGGCATTACCGCAACATATGTGTATTCTGGCAGCACAACTGCAAACTTTTTGAGTGGCATACCAGTACGTACCAATTTGATTGGATGGAAGGACCTTTGCAGTTCTATTTGGTGTGATTGGTTGGAAAGAGATGGTATGTAACGGATGAGGGTAGGATCTATTTCTGTATTTGTATTTGCGTCTGCATTTGAATCTGATCTGAATATGCATACATTTGATTCTGTATATGTGAATATGTTTAAATTTGTATTTGAAAGTGTATCTGTTAATTTATTTGTATCTAAACTTTTGCTTGGAATGTGTTACACATTGAGCTCGTGAGCTCACTCTTTATTTGTTTTCCCCTCAAGTAAACGTCAGTATTAGGATCGGATCGCGTTTGGAAACTCGAATTGATTCTCTCATAAAATGGTTTGTTTCGATTAATAAATTAATTTTTATGAACTTTTTCCTTTTGGTTTAAGCTCTCGGATTTAATTTTTGGATTTGGGTTTTTGTTAGTTAAAGTTTTTTTATGCAAGATTTATGTAAATCGACAATCAATGCTAGACTTTCAAAATTAAACAAACCAAGAATTTTTTTTGTTACAAAAATTTTGAATTGAGTTTTACGAGAGTTAATGACATAAGTTTTGGAGTATGCTCAATCGGCTAAATTAAATGTTATCATTTTTCGAAGTCACATTTTCGAAATATTAACGTCAAAATTTCTGCCATAAAGTTTTATTCAGAACTACAAGTTTTACGAAGTAAGCGACTTAAGTGCTATGCTTGTATTAAGCTGGGTTTTTTTAAAGTTAGCAATTAATAAGCTCACATTAACGCTTTAAGAAATTACAAATTTTGCTATCGGAAAATTGAGACGAGTTTTATAAAATTTGATTTTCGATTTTGTAATGAGACACATTTTGGAAAGTAATTTTTACGTACTGGTATAACTTTCCAAATTTGACCATATCGTTTAGGTCGGGTTTGAGTTGTTACAAAAATTATAGTGTTTTTTAGTTTTATTTTTTTTGTTTCAAAAGAGGTTTAATGATTTGGAAGGTGGTAGGAATCAAAGGAATTTAAGTTTGACAAAGAAAATTGAATGGGGAGAGTTGGGAGAGCTATGGACGGCAACACAAAACAAATGGGAGGGTTTAACGTCAATAAGTTGGAGGCCGGGGAAGTATTACCGTGATTTTCAAATTTTGATTTAATTATCTCATAAAAACTCACAATTTTTAATTTTTTACAAATCAGTCCTTATTTAATAATTAGAGGTCTTTAAAATTTATTTTCAAAAATTGATTTAATTTTATAAAAACCATAGTAAAAACATTACTAATCACCATGTTTACGAAATTTCGAACATGATTGAGTTAAAATTTCTATTTTACCCTTGAAATTTCTAGATTCAATTTTGAGGTATGACAAAAGGAGTCAGAACTATCTTTATTTTCCTTTATTACTTTTCTTGGGAAACAAACAAGAAGAATAAGGAAAAAAGGAAAACTTGTTACCTTTAATCTTATGTTGCAAATAACAAAAAAAAGTTTTGGACTAATTACAGAGAGGTCTCTTGCTTTAGTAAAAGGTAAATAAATGTCACATCAGTAATCTGTTAGTGAATTCATGAAATTTTTAACAGTAATGACCAATTCAAGTAATTTTCTTAATTAAAGTGACTAAATTGACAAAAAAATTATTGAGTGACCAGAATAGGACGACACAATTTTAGAGTGATTTGCAGTGTATTTTACCCTTATTATTATTATTACTATTATTATTATTATTATTATTATTAATTAATTAATTATGTTGATGTGGCATACATATAGATACCACGTCAACAAATTAAATTAATTTTTTAATATAAAAATTAAAAAAGTATAAAAATATAAAAATATTTTTTAATATTTTTAAATATTTGAAAAATTAATTAGTTTCTAACATTGTATACATGTGGACTTCCACGTGGATGCCACGTCAGCAAAGTTAACAGACCTTAATTTTTCTATTTATTTTGGGGAGATTTGACAAAAATGCTAGTTAAAGGGCTAAAAAAGAGGCAAAAATATAAATGGAGGGTTAAAATGATTTTTTTTCTAAAGTTGGAAGGCCAAATAAATCATTATGACTATTATAAATGTGTTTAATAATATTTATATTTTTGTAAAATTTATAAATTAATAATTTATATTATGTAAATTTAAATACATTTGGAGATTTAGTTACTATTTATATCATGTTTCAATTATAATTTAACCTTTCAACTTTACAAAAAATAATCATTTTAGCTTTCTATTTAATTTTTTTGTTGTTTTTAGTCCTTAAACTTGCGTTGTTTGTTAGTATCATCCCAAAATGAATGTATAGGTTAATGCATGTTTATGTTATTCGGTATCATACATGTGGATCTCATATAAACAATTAATTGATTTTTAAATTTTGAAAAATTAGAAAATGATAATTTTTTTGAATTATTAAAAAGTATAAAAAATATTAAAAATTTTAATCTTTAAAAAATTAATTAATTGCTTATGTGATACAGGTGGATTGTCATGTGGATGCCACGACAGCAAAGTTTTTTAAAAATATGAACATCACATATATAATAAGAGCAATTACATGTTATTATTTACCATCATAATAGGTTGGCTCAAATTAAAAGTGATATAATTTGGTTAAGGTTTATTGAGTTTTAATTATTAAATTAAGTATAAGTCAAATATGTGTAGATACTCTAGTAACTAATTTTTAATTAATGATGGGCTGATTAGAAATTACAGTTAATGTTTAAAAGTTATATATTAGGGTTATGGTCCCCAAATTATACACAAGATAACTTTTCTAATATTCCATCTTTAGGAAAGAGAGAGCAAATATTCTCTGAATTTCTTGTGTGCTAATTTGGAATATTAAAACCGTAAGATTCAAAAAATATTAAGTAATCGATTGATTTAGGTATGCTTCCGCATCTAATTTTATCCATGATTTATTCTTGATGATTTGACATGAAATATCATGGTTTATAATTTGATAAGTTTTATACTAAATATTATTTTACGATTCTAACAAGTGGCATCCGAACCTCGTCATGTTGAATCATTGAGAACGAATTGATTCTCTATTATTTTTGGATTGATTCTTATTTGAAATTTTATGGTTTTTTATTTTGATTTTCGATTATATATATTGATGTTTGAGATTTATATTGAAGTTTTTAGGTTTTGATTATTATTTTAAAATTTTGGGGTTTATGAATATCGATTGAAACTTGCGAATTGATATTGATTATACGACTTTAAATCTTTCACCACAAAAATTATTACGTATATGCATGTTTACTGAATGATATGTATACTTATTTCAATGTTAATTTTTTGTTCTCTTGAAGAAGTTAATCTTGATCCGTGATGATTTTCTATAATAGTTCTTTCAATTAGAGATGAGTAAAACTTGATTCAACTCGAAAAAATTAAAAAAATTGAATTTCGAGTTAAACAAATTTAGTTATTCGAGTTAATCAATCGAGTCAACTAGGTTTTTTTTTCGAATTTCAAGTTCAAATTGAGTTGAGTTTTCGAATTCGAATAAATCGAATAAACCGAATATCAAACTATAATATTTTATATTTTCACAAACCCCAAACTTTTTTATTTTTTCCCAAAACTTTTACTCCCCTTCCATCCCCAAACCCATTTCCCCCCAAAATTTTTTAATATTTTCTCTCTAAAATTCTAGTCCCCCATTTATTTTCCCCAAAAAACCCTAAAAACTTTTTATTTTTCCCCATAACTTTTACTCTCTCTTACTTTCCCCCTAAAATTTTTACTCTCGTCTCTTCTCACCTCCCATATACCCCAAACACATTCCCCCCTCCCAATTATTATTATTATTTTCACTCCAAAATTTTACTTTCCTATTTACTTTCCCTCAAAATTTTATTCCCCAAAACCCCTAAAATTTTTTATTTTCCCCCTAAACATTTACTTCTCAACCTTTACCCCAAATAAAAAAAATAAAAATCATCAAAAATATCCCCAAACCTAAATAATAATAATTTTATTTATATCTACTATTTATATTATTAAATTAAAATTCACATTTTGTATTATTTATAGTATTGAATTCTTTAATCATATTGAATATTTATAGTAAAATTGAATTATTAATGATGTCATAAAATATTCATATTAAAATTTTATGTTAGTATCAATTTCACATTTTATCTTTAAAATAACTTTTATTAAAAAATCACAATTTTACATTTAATATATTTTTAATTTCAAAATACATAGTGACAAGAATTAAAAGATAATTGAAGCAAGTAAAGAAGCTAATCGTATATAAAAGATTAATAAATAAATTATGAGGTGATGAAAGTTAATAACAAATTTGATTATGGTAGATAAATTTGATTACGATGGGTGATAGTGGTTACAAGGACCCAAAATTTTTTTTTTTAAAATTTAACTTGAACAAATATATTCGATTTGAATTCCATCACATTCGACTCTATTGGAGAAAATTTAAAATCGAGTTAGGATGATAAAATAAGATTCGTCAACTCAATTAACTTAAAATTTTTTCATTCGATTTAATTTGATTCGATTCAATTGAATACTCACCTTTAATTTCAATATCAATTATTTTGATTGAGTTTATTTATTCATGGAAACAGAAGAAAGAAGATTCTAATTTTCTACATCTGTTATACTGGTTTACATAAACTTCCTTAACTCTTACTCATTGCATTGTTGCTGAGATGAAGAATCTCTTGTATGGGTTGATTTGTTGATTTGTTGAGATGAAAAATGAGGTTAAGATTTAATTAAATGCAATTCAACTTATTTTTCAAATTTTATGGCGGTGATGAGGTAAATATTACGAATTGTTACGTATATGATTGAATTGTTTTGGTGTTTTGTTTATAGTAAAATTATGAATATATGTTCTTAATTATTTGGTCTTAAATTTTTATATTATTTTTATTTGGTTTTGATATATACGGTTTTGGAATAAAAGTTATATATGATTTATTAATTTATGTTATTATTTAAAAAAAGGGGTAAATCTTAAAACTATACATGAATTATAGTTTGTTGTGCAATTGTATATATGAATTTTGATTTTATGCAATTTTATACATGAAATTTTGATTTGATTCAATTCTTGTAAATTATTAAAGCAATTATTGATATAACATTATTTTATGTCTATTTATTCCATACATAAACAATTATCTTTATCCAATATAAAAATAAATTGATGTATTTATTTTTTTTAAATGTGTATGATTAAATCAAAATTAAAGTTTCATGTATATAATTGCACCAAATTAAAATTCATGTATACAATTACATACTAAATCCAAGTTTATATATAATTTTGAGATTTATCCCTTAAAAAAACATTCAAAGATTAAGGTTAAAAAACAATTTTACTTTGGGTTATTTCGAAAACATGCGGTGCAATTAGAAATTTCAAATTTGAAAATTGGTATATTTATAAATTTTTTAAAATAACTTAATTGAAATAATAAGTTGTCAAAGTGACATTTGTTATTGAAATTATTTTATTTTAAAATATAAAAGGTTGTGTGCTTATAACTTAAGCTACGTTAATATTGAACGGTACAAAGGAAGGTTAATATTTAACAAAATTACATGTGTTACTATATTAATAAACATGTGATGATTATTTGGTTTTGCATTGGAGTAATAAATCAACTCAAAGGAAGATTTATTATTCGACATGTTCTCATTGGGCAAAGATGAAATATTTTTAAATAGATTCTTACAAGTTAATTTTTTTGTGCAAAGATAAAATATGAATGGAGTCAAATATTTTGGTTTAAATTTGGAATATTTTGAAATAAATAAATTCATATTTTGGCTTTGGAATTTAATTAAGAATGTATAATATTTTAAATAGATTTGTTGAAACAAAATGCCACCAAAGTGATCTCTTTTACATAGATTAATTTATTTAAAATATCAAGATGGTTATATGTTTTTGTCATTCATGCGTTTCTTAATTGATCCAAAAGTAAGTTAATATTTGGCAAAATCTCAACGACATCTGTATTGATAAATGTGTGACAACTATAATGTACTTTATGTTAGCAATAAGTTAGTCCAAAGATTGGTTCATTGTATGACATAATTTATTGTCAATGTTTTATGTCTACAATAAGAGTATCGCTTACTATTAATATTATTGTTCAAAAACTTGATATTTGTAACATCCCAAAAACCAGGTTAGAAGAATTGGAGTTGTGAAATCCAAGAGTGGTTGTTCTCAAATTTGTGTCCGGGTTTTGGAAAAATTTTGACAAGTGATTTGATTTGGTTCAGTAGTTTGGGTTCGAATCCTGCTTCTTGAAATTTTGTTTTCATCCATCTATTAAACTACTACCTTTGAATATGTGTGTTATAAGGTATTCCGATCAACTAATGACAACAATAAGCCTAGTGGTTCAATAGTTAAGTATCTGTCTATTCTCTGATCTTGTGTTCGAATCTTTGCATATTTTTGCACTTTTCCGTAAAATGATTTGAATTCTTAAATGGTTTTTCCCACTACTGTCATTTTGTTTTTTATACATTCTTTTTATTTTCCTTCCGTTCTTTTAAGTTTTACTTTTGTTCTCGAAAATTCTTTCTTGTTCTAATCCGTTTGGTGTTACTGATATGTTGTGTTACGATGTTGTTTACTCCGGTACGCTTTAAGTTAATTAAAACGATTAATTTCGTTGTTTTGAATTGTGGCACGATTTGGGGAAAAAGTTTCTTAATTTTTGAAATGTGGATTATTTCATTTTAAACTATTTCTTTCGTGTTTAAGTGCGTTAGAGGAGGATTCGAGTGTGTGTTGTTATTCTTCGGTAAGTGACAATTGTCGTTTGAGTTGAGCATCAAATGTTTTTTATTTGTTTTATTGTTGTGAATTGGTGGATTGTTTAATTCGGTTGTTGAATTAGTCGTCTAAATCTTTTGTTTAGGCTTCGGGAATTGCAGGAACGACATCGTATCAACCCTGTAACAAGTGGGTACCGAAACCTAGAATTTCGTACTATTTTAATCGCCAAAAAATTGAGTTTTCGACGGCACACGGGCTACCACACGGTCGTGCATGTAGGCTATGTGTGCCACATGGATGTGTGCTAGACTGTGTGTGGCTACTACTTTCTTATTTGAGGCACATGGGCAAGGCACACAGGCGTGTACTAGATCATGTGTGGCTACTGTTTTCTGAGTTGAGGCACACGGGCATGACCATGTGTTGAAAAATTAAGGTGTAGTGGTCACATGAGCATAAACACGGGCATGGGTCCAGGCCATGTGACTTATCTTCTTAATGTTTGGACACACGGGCATGCACACAACCTTGTGCTAGGCCGTGTGGAGCCACATGGGCGTGAGAGATTGTTTTGATAAGTTTTCATTTAAGCCGTAATGGTCGTGCGAGGCGAACGTAGGCCTCCTGTAGGGTCTGACTGATCTTTATTAAGCTGTAAACTCGATATTTGTGATCTATAATTTATAATTTACTATATGTACGTATGTTATACTAATATAAGATAATTAATAGTGACTCAATAACGTGTAATGTGCCTTTGGTTAGATGTGTTAAAGTATGTATTTTGTTTAGGTACGATTCGTATTTTGTTAAGCATACAGGTACGCTTCTGTGTTACTGTTTTGATTAAGGATATGTAATATATCTTGATAACTGTATGAAATAGTTATGAATAATCTCAACACACTGTTATATTGGAACTGTATGGTCACATATATTGGTGAATTATACATATCTGTCATTTGTTCTTTGCATCTGCATGGGTAGGGAATTATGAATTGAAGGAAGCATTCTGCATTGAATCGATGGCTAAACCACCCTTGACTATATCTAAACTAGCAGTGAGACTGCAAACACTGCAACGTGTCATACCAACACTACATGGTGTGTAGGGCTGGATAGGTATTATATACCTATTTGGTGTGTTGGGTTGGACGGAGATGGTGTGTAGTGGATGGGGGTATTATATCTGCATTTGTTACGACATTTGTATCATGTCTGCATCTGTAACTGTATCTGTATTATATCTGCATTTGTAATTGTATCTGTATTTGGAATTGTATTAATATTATGTCTAACCTTCTACTATGTGTTTGAAATGAACTGTTGTTGTCACTTCTGAAATGTGAGTAACTGAGATCTGAAGTGAAAATGAGTCCAACTTCACGTAGAATTCCTTTGGTTCGTAAGTTGACATCTCTACGATACTTTAGATCTATTCCGCATTGGTTGTGTAAATGTCATTAAGTTTACCTCTGTTATTACGATTTAGTAGTATTTGATTTAGGTTATATATCGAGATTGGCAGCTCACCATTTGTCTTATCTTTATCTGTTTAGGTAAACATTTGACTTGGAACTAGATGACGTATGGAGGCTCGAGTTATTTTGCACTAAGTTAACTATGACTAGATTAGTCGGGTTCGAAAACTGTTTTGCGCTCATTCTGGTTTTTACTTAATTCATAGATAAATAAAATTTCTAAATGCAAAAACATCACATCACTTAAGTCGACAAAACGATTTCTATTTTCAAAATAAAACTTCAAAAGGGTTATCCATCATAAGTCAAGCAACGCTTGAGTGTTTTACTAAGCATTTACTGAAATCGATTTCCAATGCATTAATGTAACTCTGTCTGATTCGGTCATAACTTCTAGGCCGGGTTTGGGGTGCTTGTTTTTATATATTTTGTTATATATTTAGCTAGTTCATCTTTTGTTGCCACAATATCAGATAATATAAATTCTATACCAAAGCTTAATGGGACTAGTTTCGAAAAATGAAAAAGGAATTTACTTACAGTGCTTGGATGTATGGACATAGACCTTGCACTAAAGGAAGAACAACCTGCACCTCTCATTGTGGAAAGCAATTGAAACATCCCAATCGGTAACAACATATAAAGACATCCCTTCATTGAAATGTAATACACATACATTCAAACATTTCTCAAATCATCACAGTTCATCACAATATGATCACAATCATCATTAGTTACTTCACACAAAAAATAATTTAATACGTACAAATAATATTATAATATAAATTCGACTTAAAATGGGATGCACAAATATTGTATGAAAAAGAAATTCTATAGATACTGTAACACCCAAAACTCAAAAAACGTCGCCAGCTAGGGTCCTCGGTGTCACTTTATTCATCAATCACTGTTCATCTTTTAGAAACATCTCATTTGTTCTTAAATTATAAAAGAAATAATTACACTCAACACGTCATATATTATCATTTAATTATAATCACAATTCAACAAGGACAAAATGGTCATTTCCAAGATTTTTGGAGACTTTTACCGGTACATGTGAGACAAGTATCTGTAGTTGTCAAGTCAGTATATAGATTAAGAGTAGTGCATACTTTTATCAATACAAGTGACTCTTCTACTGACACAAGTCTTTCTTCTACCGGTATTAAAAACTCTAGAGAGCTAAGAAGTCTAACCCTGCAACTTCTACTGATACAAGTATCCCAATTACTGTTACCTTAGAAAACAAAACTATCGATACATCTATAGGTACTACCGATACAATGCAAGTCAGAATGTAACCTCTCTCCTGCCCTGTACTTCTATTGATATATGTATGAGATCTATCGAAACAAGTATAAACTCAAGTTCATCAACCAATCCTCATCTCACAACCTCATAATGCAACATGATGATACCTCAAACATAGTTTCAAGACATTTCATACATCTCATAAAGTAGGTATAACACATTGAACTAACTTGGAAACTTGTTCAACACATATCTAAAGTTCATAACATGATACTTAAATAGTTTATACGAGAAGTACGAAACAATTTCATCCTAGTACATGCCATAAAATCGAGTGATGTAAAAACTACCGAATGAGCCTCCAGGATAGTGTGATGTCTTTAAGATGGTCCGATCTTCAAGTCGTAAAATGGAATCTACAAAAAAAAAATAATTTCACTGGTAAGCTTCATAGCTTAATAAGTTCACAAAGTTTATCAATTTACTGAATGACATGTAGCAAACAAATCTGTAAGTTCGTCGAGATAACACAGGATTGTACTTCAACGATCGATATTCGTTTTACTCCCTGTTGACCCAAAGGTCATTATGCTTATTTTTCTCCCTGTTGATCCAAAGTTCATGCCTGTTACTAGTATTCGATGCTATTCTTAGCCATCGATACGGTATATCTGTTCCTTACGATGCTGCTCACACTAAACTGACGAGAATATACAACCAGGCATAAATCTCAGCCATTGTAGAGCCTATAATCTATTCTTGGATTCTATTAACTTTACAGTGACTCACGATTCCATAGAGAATCCGCAACAAATGCAGGACCTCAGTCATCGGACCATTTAGCTTTGGCACAAGGCCGATAATTCTTCTTTTGTCGTTTCTATCTTTCATCCTTCAATTTGTCTTTCCAATCATCAACAACCATAAAGAATGCAGTTATAAGCAATTACAAGTAAGAATTTAACATTAACTTACCGGACTGGATTGCAGTTATGGAAAGACTTCAAGGATTATTTTGCTAATTTTCCTTTTTCGCGATCGGTGGCACGATCATAGTCTACATCCACAAATCATTCAATTTCTCACATTAATTCACACAATTAAGTCATTTAATACAATCTAGTCCTTTTGGGTAAAATTATGGTTTTACCCCTAACCTTTTACTTCTATTCAGTTTAGTCCTTAAGGTCTAAACATGCAAAATAATCATTTTCATTCAATCTTATAACAGCTAAATATCCATGGGTGTTCATCCAACATCTCCATTCAACTATTTCACAACAAGGATATGTACTTTAACCATTTTCACAATCTAGTCCTCAAACCTTAATTTCAGCAAAAATCACTTTACAAAATCAATGAATCTATTCATCAAGCATACAAATCTATCCATAACCTTCAAGAACAAGCATTTTCATCAATGGAAAGTTTTATAGCATTTGAAAGATTCACAAATTAATCTTTAGATTAGCTAGACTAAGCTGATACGAACTCAAAAATATAAAAATTAATAAAAACGATCAAGATATGCTTACTCAAACTAAGGCTCAAAGCTTAAAAGCAAAACCTTAGCTTTTCTATTGTTCTTGTAGAAAAAGAAGGTGAAATTGGATGAATATTCTTAATTTCTTCTTAAATTTCATATTTATAATCAATGTAAATTTGTAAATTCCTAGACTTTCATGCTTAGCTTTGTTAATCACTTAATTAACCTTAATAAACCCTATTTATGACTAATATATTTTATAATATTCCACTCACTAAGATAGTTTAGGTCAATTTATTCATTTGAACTTCCTAATTACTAAATTTAACCTTTGCACCTTTTACAATTCAGTCCTTTCTACTCAATTCACTATCTAAACATTAAAATTTCCTATCCAAATTTTAATGAGATGCTAATAACATCATAAATATTAAAATAAATAAATTTTAACTCGACACCACTAAAAATCGAGCTGTTACAACTCTCCCCCTTTAAGGAAATTTCGTCCCGAAATTTCTTACCAGCAAACAAGTTGGGGTATTGTGATCTCTCACGAGCTAGAATTCTCACTAGTTCGTCTAAGTACGACAAATTTGGCTGTATCTCAACCTCACAGGGAGTAATCATGTGAGAAGGATCTACTCTGTACCGTCTCAACATTGAAACATGAAATACGTTATGAATCTTCTTAAGTTCTAGCAGTAAAGCCAATTTATTAGCTACAGGACCAGCCCTTTCGAGGATCTCATACAACCCAATAAATTGTGGACTCAGCTTGCCTTTTCTACCAAACCATAATACCTTCTTCCAAGGTGAAACTCTCAAAAAGACCTAGTCTCCGACAGCAAATTCTATGTCCTTGATAGCATTACAAATGACATATATTTTCTCCCTAAATTGGTGTTTTAATTGTCTTTTCAATACTTATTTTGCATGCATCATAAGCATTTCATACTTAGTTTTTATATTTTCTAACTCATTATAGTTTGATTTAAATTCTTGTTATTTTTACATCTTTTGTGTACTAATGTCGTTACAAGCAGCTTATATATTGTGCCTTAGAATTGTCAACATAAGAACTCATCTCAGAAGATCAATGCTGGAAGAAGAATGCAACCAGAAGATCAGCTTGAAATTGCGACCAGAGATGTCGCCGCATAAAAACTTGAGCTTTGGATAAGTGAACTCAAGCTAAAAATACAACTGGAAGCACCAGTGCAGGAAAATCACTCATTGTCACCACAATTAAAGGTTTCAGATCACGCCCAACAATGCAGCGACAACCTGCAGATCTCTGAAGAAAACATTAAATCTGTGTGGGTGCACAACTGTATTGTAACTAACTTTGACAGCTGCAAATTGGATCTGGATTTGAGAATGGAGGATGAAACTTGCAACTTTTGAAGGCTATAAATAGAGGAAAGAAGAGGGAAGAAATCATCAAGACGAAAGAAATTAAATTTTACAATTACTTTGTGTTTTTGAGATTTAAGCTGGAAGACGGAGAGCTGATAGAGCGAAGAAGCAACCACTTCTGACAAGAGGTGCTCAATGCAATGCAAGAGGAGTGGTTGAGGAATATCCTAGTAGTCTAGAGATAGTAAGCTTCGATTGCATTCATTGACCCCTCTATTATGCTGATGAATTCTAATGACATTTGAATGAATACGAGAGTATCTTTCAATGTTAGATCACTTTGATTCATATTTAATGCTTTTCATCTGTTTATTCTTGGATCTAACTGCATCAAACACGATAGTGCATTTGTAGTCCACCGACATCGAGAGATGCAGTGACAAGTTATGTTAACAAGCAAGACAACGAGAGTTGCTTGGGATTAAAAGAGATTCTAGTTAATTGTTCTTGAGTACACAATGTTGCTCACACCGAGAGGTGGGGTAATTGTAAGTGCTTGAGTCTTGATTAAACGTAGAGTTGTTATTGGTAAGATTCATTGGAGCCTTATTGCTATGACAATAGGCGAATCCAACATTGCTACTTAGCGAAATCAGTGATCCACTCCAATCCTTTACACTTGGTCATATTTTACTTTTCTGCACTTAAATTCTCAACACTTTAACAACACTTTGATTTACTTTCAGTTGCTTTGACAATTAACTTTTATAATTACATTGACAATTTTAACTATCTTAGTGTGCAGATCAGATTTAATTGCGCTAACGCCTTTACTCACATTATCTCTAATCTTAGTTTTAATTGCTTCAACATATAGACATCAAGAACCCATTCCCTGTGGGATCGATATCTGATAGAAATAATCTATCAACTATACTTGCATCAACGTGTGTCCACTTGCACAACTGCTATGACGTTACAGACACGATCAAGTTTTGACATCGTTGCCGGGGATTGACGTTTGTTTGATGTTTACTATTGTAGTAGCAATTATTTCTTACTTAACCTTTTTGTTTTTACTAATCTGTTTAAATTTGTTTTGTTTATTTTCTTTTATTTCTTTAGAAGTTGCATGTCCACAAGAAGAAATTCTAAGGATATTGTAAGCTTTGACCCAGAACTCAAGAGAACACTTAGAAGGAGGAAGCAAGAACAAAGGAAAATGGCTAGTAACAACAACAATAATAACAACCTACCACCATTGCTGCCACAAGATGGAGTTCCTCCAATATAATAACAAATAATCCATAATATACCACTGCCACCACCACAAGTTGAAAAAGTGCAAAATAGGACAATCCTAGATTTCATTGTTCCTATTCTTGATAATTTACAACCAGAGGTTGTGAGACCAGCTATTCAAGCTAGAAATTTTGAGTTAAACTGGTGATGTTTCAGATGCTTAATTCAAATGGGCAATATTCTTGTTTACCTCATGAAGACTTAAGAGAACATTAAAAATCATTTCTGCTTATTTATGCATCCTTTAGTCAACATGGTGTCCTTGATGATGCCTTGAAAATGCAATTATTTCCTTATTCGTTACAGGGTAAAGTGAGAGCATGGTTCTTGGGATTGCTGACTAGATCTATTACATCTTGGAATGCGTTAGCAATACAGTTCGTTTTGTGTTTTAATCTGTCAATAATGAACGTTAGGTTGCGCAATGATATTACAGCGTATCATCAACCGAATGATGAGAACTTACATACAACATGAGAGCGTTACAAGACATTGCTTCGACGTTGCCCAATGCATGGAATTCAATAAGAGACCTAGATAGAGATCTTTTATAATGGATTGAATGCCCAGACAAGAAATCTTGTCGACGCATCTGCTAACGGTCATTTGTTGGATTGCACCTACAATGAAGATGTAAGAATTCTAGAGAGAATTGCACAGAATGACTATCAGTATCCAATCTCTCGTTCTGCTCAGGTAAAAGGAAACCATGATGTTCTTGAATTAGATGCTATTTCTGTTTTGAGTGCGCAGGTATCCTCTTTGGCCAATAGTATAAAAAATATGAAGGGAACAAGTGTTGCTCCTATCCAAGTGGCCCAATAGATGGATGTGCTGACATTTTCCTGTGATATTTGCGGTGACAACCACAGTTACGAGGATTGCCCACAACATGCTGAAATTGCATTTTACGTTAATAACATCAGAGGAGGTTCCTATGGTAATTCATATAACAATAGAGTTCAACAACCTTGGGGGAATCAAAATGCTTCCACATATAGATATGAAAATTCTTTAAACCAAGGGAGTTATAGACAAGAGAGTTACCATAACAATCAACAACAGAATTTTAATTAGAATTCACAGGTACATTCACATCTTGATCATTTGTAGGTACATAGTTAGATGTAACCACAAACACGATTGTAGCTGCAACATAATGCAATGCCACATATGCAAGGATAGCACTAGCAACCACAACAACAGTTTTCCTAACCAAGGTCAGATCCTATGGCTGCTCTTGAGGCACTAATGCAAGAGCATATTACACGGACTGAAGCAATAGTGTAAGGTAATTCTTCTTCTATCTGAGTGTTGGAAGCCCAGCTAGAGTAGTTGGCTTCTAATTTGAGTACATGGACACCAAGTGTTTTACCTAGTGATACTGAGAATCCAACGCAAAGAGGGAAGGAGCACTATAAGGTCATTACGCTGCAAAGTGAAAAGCAAATGACTGAACCAAGCAGTTCGAACCAAGACCATGTCGACGCATCTGAACCAACGCAACAAGGAGAAGTTGCAGTTGAAAGAAACCAAGCAAAAATAAATATGGAAGAACCAACGTTAGTGACATATATGCATACAATTTGTCCAACAAAGACGTCAACGCAACTACCAGTGTCGATGCAATCGATTATTCCACAACAACCCAATGTTACGATACCTTTGCCATTTCCTCAAAGATTTAAAGAGAAGGACCATGATAAGGACTATGAAAAGTTTGTTCCTACTTTGAAACAATTACATATTAACATACCTCTTATAGATGCTCTTGTGCAGATACCTAGTTGTGGGAAATTCATGAAGAAGCTGCTATCAAAGAAGAAGAAATTATCCGAAATCGAGACGATTGTACTCATAGAGGGGTGCAGTGCTGTGCAAACTAACAAGTTACCACAAAAAAATGAAAGATCCTGACAGCTTCATAATTCCTTACTCCATTGGAAATCGTTATCTAGGTAAAGCTTTATCTGATTTGGGAGCTAGTATTAATCTCATGCCTTTGTCCACATTCAAGAAATTAGGTATTGGATCAATGAAGCCCACTGCGGGGACATTACAACTTGCAGATAGATCCTTAGCACAACCTGAAGGTCAAATCAAAGATGTCCTTGTGTAAGTAGATAAGCACATATTTCTTACTGATTTCATAATCCTTGATTGCGAAGCAGACAAGGAAGTACCTATCATTCTGGGGCGACCATTTTTGGCAATGGGACGCACGCTTATCGACGTGTTCAAGGGAGAACTTATCATGTGTCATAACGACAAACATGTAACCTTCAATGTGTTCGAGGTATCCCCGTCCATAAGTAAACAGCAGTGTCACCACATTGACGTGCTAGACGAGATAATTCTGGAAGAATTCAATGCAAGAATTCAATGCAAGGAGTTCATCCGTCTTAGATAAAGATGTAGTGACATCCGTTGAGGAAATCCTAGCTGACTGTGACAATAAAGCTGAGGTTAATAATTGTGAGCTGAGGTAGAATTGGTAATTGGAATCTTTGGATTTGTTGAAGAGGACAATTCCTATGTTTAAACCATCAATTGAACAAGCTCCTACCTTAGAGTTGAAGCCATTGTTGACGTATTTAAAATACGTCTTTCTATGTGACAATGGAAGCAATCCATTGAGCAACAGCAACGACTCAATGAGAAGATGAAAGAAGTAGTGAAGAAGGAGATTATCAAGTAGCTAGACGCGAGCATCATCTACCCTATTTCTGATAGCAATTGGGTGAGCTTTGTCCAATGTGTGCCAAAGAAGAGTGGTTTCATAGTTATAAGCAATGATAAGAACGAGTTTTCCCTCCTCGCCTTGCGACTAGTTGGCGAGTATACATAGATTATCGTCGACTCAATGCGACCACAAAGAAGGACCACTTCCCATTACCTTTCATTGACAAGATGCTGGATAAGCTAGCTGGTAAAGCCTATTATTGCTTCCTAGACGGCTACTCAGGATACAACCAAATTGCCATTACGTCGGAAGATCAAGCAAAAACTACGTTCACGTGCCCATTTGGAACTTTTGCTTTCCGACAGATGCCATTTGGATAGTTCAACACACTTGTAACACCCAAAATCCTGAGTATTGTAGCCGGTTAGGATTCCGGTGTCAACTATTCATATATACTATTCATCTTTTACACATATCCATTTGTTCACATTTTTATTCAATTCAAAAATCATTTCTCACGATTTGTAACAATATCTAAACATAACATTATTTTGTCAAGGGTATAAATGGTATTTCAAACATTTTAGGGGACTTCTACCGGTACTTGAAGGTCAAGTATCGGTAGTAGTCAATTCAATGAACAATTCTAAACAGTGTAGATTTCTACCAGTACCTATACTAGTTCTACCGATACAAGTGAAATTTCTATTGATACAAGTCATGCATTTACCGATACTTAAAACTCCAAAGTGCTAAATTTCCATCTTGTAACTTCTACCGATACAAGCATGCAAACTACCGATACTCACAATTTAACTACATATACAACTCAAGTCAATATACAACCTCTCTCCTACCCAACACTTATATCGAAACACACATGGGTTCTACCGAAACAAGTAAGCTAAATCTCTAGAATTTGTACCAAACACAAGTTCATTGATTCCATATAAGCACAACTTTTATCTATGCATTCAAGACAACACAAATACAAGATTTATATCAATACAAGGTACTTAGGGCTACATCCAACATTTCATCAAACATAATAAGATTTTTCACAAACTTATTATATATAGAAAAAGGTAACATCATCCTAGTACATGCCATAAGACCAAGTGATATAAGATCGACCATACAAAATATGCAATAGTGTGATTTCTTTGAGATGATCCGATCTTCAGACAGCAAAACGTATCAACAAAACAACATAAGAATCACGAGTAAGCTTATTAAGCTTAGTAAGTTCGCGATTATCATTTTTCTAACATAATAAACAGATCAGTTAAAAGTTGCTAACTAGTATGCATTCAAAAATCATGTGTATAATAACGAACTAAGTCTCTTCAGTCCTCTAGACTTTAACTCCATTTTTTAGCACAAACGACATTTAGCCAACACGAGCCTAGAATAATTAGCTCTTCTGAGCCCAAAATGATTAGCTCTTACGAGCCCAGAATGATTAGCTCTTACGAGCCCAGATAGAGTTTAACCAGTATACGATGCTGCTCACACAAGCTGATGAGAACCCGTAACATATGTGTAGACTCAACCATCGATACAGTCCAGAATTTCTCACTCTCGATGCTGCACACACAAGCTAATGAGAATCCGTAACATATCCGAAAACTCAACAATCGAAGGAATTCATAATTCATTATTCATTCAGAATCTGTTAACTTGCAATGCTACTCACACAAGTTGTTAGGATACTGCAACTTATGCAGGATCCTAGCTATCACTTCAATTCAGATAACCGATCCGAAGCCTGACATTTCGTTTCTTTCTTTGCCTTTCCATTATCACGAATGTTAACCTTTCTCCATTTACTGTAACAATAGTGAAACACAAGAAATAAACAATGTATATATAACTATCACGATGAACTTACCGGATGAAATTACAGTTTGGCAATTCCGTTAATTTCTGTTTTCTACGATCCGTGGTACGGTAATCTAAATCAACAATTCATTCAAATTTCACATTAAAGCACATAATCAAACCATTTAACATAATTTGGTCCTTTTAGAAAAAAATATGATTTTACCCCTAATACTTTCCTTTTATTCAATTTAGTCCTTTTAACACAAAACATGCAAAATTATCATTTTCTTCTCAACTCACACCAACCAAATATACCATGATCTCATACAAGTCCTTACAATTCATTTATTTCACCTAAAGTACACCTAATTTCATCTTTTAGCATTTTACTCCTTAAATCTTAATTTCATCAAAAATCACTTTACAAAAAGATCCAACCTAATCATCAAGCATCCAAAGCTATCAAAAACTTTCAAAGAAAAGCATATTAAAAAATGTTAAGATCCACAACACTTGACAGATTCGCAAATTAGTCCCTAGATTAGATAGATCAAGTTAACACAGACTAAAAAACATTAAAATTACTAAAAACGGTCAAGGTTTGCTTACCCAAATCAAAGCTCAAAGTTCATAAATGGAAAATCCTAGGTTTTCTTGTCTTAGCCGTGAAGAAGAAGAAGAATTTAGAAGAAAAATGTGATTTTTCTTCTTTAATTTCATTTTTATACGTAACGACAATTTTGTAAATATTTAGTCTTTCATGATTAGTTTAATTAATCACTTATTTAGCCTTAATTAATTATACTCATGATCAATTTAACTCATAATAACCCAACCACTAAAATACCATAGGTTAATTTATCTATTTGATCCTTCAATTATAATTGAATTCCAATTAAATGCACTTATTTACAAATTAGCCTTAAACTAAAAAGGACTAAATAAATAAATAACCCAAAAGTTAGTGGAAGATATCATATCCTCAACCGCTTGGACTTTTTGACCATGGTGTAATTACCACTTTGGTCCCTTTTATTTTATTCAATAGCAAATAACTTTTACCCCTTTTACAATTTACTCTTTTTTCCTTAATTAAACAATTAATCATCAAAATTACCCAGCCAAACTTAAATTCACATATAATAAGAATCTATAAATATTTAATAAAAATATTTACGACCCTTAACATCTGAAATGAGGTCCCGATACCTCATTTTCTAAAGCCACTTAACCTTTGAACCAAACCACCTATACAAAATTTTAATTTAATAATTAAAATTCTTCAATTCAAAATTCCAAATAAAATTATTTTGACTAATTTAATTTAATCACTCATTTATAAAAATTTCTCGTCAGATTTGTGATCCCATAATCACTGTTTTTGACACCCCTGAAAAACGGGCTATTACAACTCTCCCCCCTTAGGAAATTTCGTCCTCGAAATTTTTTTATCAGTTATGAAGCAGTATCAATATAGGAGTAAATCATTCCTAAATCATTCAAAGAACTCACAGTCAAAACAATATAGAATTTACAGATCATTTCATCGGATAAAATTGTCTCCCTGGCTTGAATAGCATAGGTCCGTGCAGGTGCTCGGACTTCAGATCTATTTGTATTTTCTTTACCTTCATTACGATTTCCACCTGCAATGCTGCTCTGTCGAGATCGTCTACTCTTTTGGGTGTGGCTGGAGGTTTTATACTTTGATTCTACTCCCTATCATGTGATACTAGACAATTCCGTACCATGTGGTTGGTTGCTCCACATCGGAAGCATGCCCCTTTCTTTAAATGACACTCACCCGGATGGAATCTTCCATAATACTCGCAAGCTAGGTTAGGTGCATTACGAACATTGGCTACACTATCCACCAGTCTATTTTGAAATCTAATTTCAGATTGTGATGACCCGCTCTTGCTCGGGTAACCAGTTGAAACTATCACTCCATTCTCATTTTCTTTGAATTTCTTCATCAATGGTAAAGGAAAAGTTTTGGGAGAAATCTTCTTACTGAATTCTCTGGACCTCTTTTTCCTCTGTCTCTTGTGGTTGTAAATTTCCTCCATTTTTTGTGCTCTATCCGCCAAGATAACAAATGGTCGTATTTTAGAACCACCTCCCATCATTTTATCCTTGTCGTTTAAACCGACTTCAAATCGGATACACATAGCCTCATCGGTAGGTATAATCTCCCGTGCATACTTACTAAGAAGTACAAATTCCTGTTTCTGCCACTATCTTATTTCCTTATTTCAACTTTAAGAATTCTTTTTCTTTTTATCTAGGTACCTTTTACTGATGTATATCTTTTTGAACTCTACTTGGAAGAATTCCCAAGTAACTTCATTTTTAGGTACCACAGCCATAATCATCGCCCACCAACTGTATGCCTCGTCTTTCAGTAACGACATAGCATACCTAACATAGTCTTCAAGTGAACAAGCCATTTCATTCAGTACGCTTAGAGTGTTTTCCAACCAATACTCAGCCTTGGATTGATCATCTGTTGGTATACGACGCCTCTCTTCTATCGTAGGAGAAGGTGGAGGCCTTACAGAAGGTGCCAAAGGTCGAGCAGTAGGTTGTGTAGTCAGAGGTGGGGGAGGTGGTACCATAGGATTATTCTTCACAAATTCTAAAAACCACTGTCCTATTAAACCGAAAAACATATTTTTGACTTCACTTTCTGTCATCAGTATATTCGGTACCTTTCGGCTCGTGTCAGAATCAGTAGCTGAAACATTACTATTTACTTCGTTGTTTTCTCCTCGTTCAAAATTAGGTATTTTTTATCTGTAAAGCAGTAGTTAGATCGGATCCATCTATATCACACTATCACAAGTTGTATGGCATGTACTTCTAGACCATTTCACACAGTCAATTTAGTTCCAGAAATGACTAAACCGTAAGCTTTGATACCACTAAATGTAACACCCAAAATCTCGTGTATTGTCATCGGTTACGATTTCAGTGTCATCTATTCTTGTATACTATTCATCTTTTACACATATCCATTTGTTCACATTTTTATTCAATTCAAAAATCATTTCTCACGATTTGTAACAATATCTAAAAATAACGTTATTTTGTCAAGGGTAAATGGAATTTCCAACATTTTAGGGGACTTATACCGGTACTTGAAGGTCAAGAATCAGTAGTAGTCAATTAAATGAACAATTCTAAACAGTGCAGATTTCTACCTGAACCTATACTAGTTCTATCGATACAAGTGAAATTTCTACCGATACAAGTCATGCATCTACCGATACTAAAAACTCCAAAGAGCTAAATTTCCATCCTATAACTTCTACCGATACAAGCATACAAACTACCGATACTCACAATTTAACTATCGATACAACTCAAGTCTGTATACAACCTCTCTCCTACCCTGCACTTCTACCGAAACACATATGGGTTCGACCGAAACAAGTATGCTAAATCTCTAGAATTTGTACCAAACACAAGTTCATTGATTCCATATAAGCACAACATTTATCTATGCATTCAAGACAACACAAATACAAGATTTATATCCATACAAGGTACTTAGGGCTACATCCAACATTTCATCAAACATAACAAGATTTTTCACAAACTCATTATATATAAAAAAAGGGTAACATCATCCTAATACATGCCATAAGACCAAGTGATATAAGATCTACGATACAAACTCCGCAATAGTGTGATTTCCTCGAGATGATCCGATCTTCTGACAACAAAATTTATCTACAAAACAACAGAAGAATCACGAGTAAGCTTATTAAGCTTAGTAAGTTCGCGATTATCATTTTTCTCACAGAATAAACAAATCAATTAAAAGATGATAATCAGATTGCATTAAAAAATCATGTGTATAATAACGAACGAAATCTCTTCAGTCCTCTAGACTTTAACTCCATTTTCGAGCACAAACGACATTTAGCCAACACGAGCCCAGACAGAGTTTAACTAGTATACGATGTTGCTCACACAAGCTGATGAGAACCAATAACATATGCGTAGACTCAACCATCGATACGGTTTAGAATTTCTCACTTTCAATGCTGCTCACCCAAGCAGATGAGAATCCGCAACATATACAAAGACTCAACCATCGGAGGAATCCATAATTCTTTATTCATTCAGAATCTGTTAACTTGCGATGCTGGTCACACAAGCTATTAGGATACTGCAACTTATATAGGATCCAAGCCATCGCTTCAATTAAGATAACCGGTCCGAAGCCTGACATTTCGTTCCTTTCTTTGCCTTTCCATTATCACGAATGTTAACCTTTCTCCATTTCCTGTAACAATAGTGAAACACAAGAAATAAACAATGTCTATATAACTATCACTACGAACTTACCGAAAGAAATTGCAGTTTGGCTAAACTTCAGGGACTATTCCGCTAATTTCTCTTTTCTACGATCCGTGGTACGATTGTAATCTAAATCAACAATTCATTCAAATTTCACATTAAAACACATTATCAAATCATTTAACATAATTTGGTCCTTTTTGAGAAAATTACGTTTCTACTCCTAATACTTTCCTGTTATTCAATCTAGTCCTTTTAACACAAAACATGCAAAATACTCGTTTTCTTATCAACTCATACCAACTGAATATACCATGATCTCATACAAGTCCCTACAGTTCATTTATTTCACCTAAAGTACACCTAACTTCATCTTTTAGCATTTTAGTCCTTAAAACTTAATTTCATCAAAAATCACTTTACAAAAAGATCCAACCTAATCATCAAGCATCCAAAGCTATCAAAAGCTTTCAAAGACAAGCATATTCAAAAATGGTAATATCCACAACACTTGACAGATTCGCAAATTAGTCCCTAGATTAGCTAAATCAAGTTAACAGGGACTCAAAAACATAAAAATTACTAAAAAGGGTCAAGGTTTGCTTACCCAAATCAAAGCTCAAAGTTCATCAATGGAAAACCCTAGGTTTTCTTGTCTTAGCCCTGAAGAATAAGAATTTAGAAGAAAAATGTGATTTTTCTTCTTTAATTTCATTTTTATACCTAGTGATAATTTTGTAAATATTTAGTCTTTCATGATTAGTTTAATTAATCACTTATTTAGCCTTAATTAATTATACTCATGATCAATTTAACTCATAATGACCTAACTACTAAAATACCATAGGTTAATTTATCTATTTGATCCTTCAATTATAATTGAATACCAATTAAACCTACTTATTTACAAATTAGCCTTTAACTAAAAAGGACTAAATAAATTAATAACCCAAAAGACAATCATATCCTCCACCGCTTGGACTTTTTGACCATGGTGTAATTACCACTTTGGTCCCTTTTATTTTATTCAATAGCAAATAACTTTTACCCCTTTTACAATTTACTCCTTTTTCCTTAATTAAACAATTAATCATCAAAATTACCCAGCCAAACTTAAATTCACATATAATAAGAATCTATAAATATTTAATAAAAATATTTACGACCCTTAACATCAGAAATAAGGTCCCGATACCTCATTTTCTAAAGCCACTTAACCTTTGAACCAAACCATTTATACAAAATTTTAATTTAATAATTAAAATTCTTCAATTCAAAATTCCAAATAAAATTATTTTGACTAATTTAATTTAATCACTCATTTATAAAAATTTCTCGTCGGATTTGTGATCCCATAATCACTGTTTTTGACACCACTGAAAAACGAGCTATTACAACTCTCCCCCCTTAGGAAATTTCGTCCTCGAATTTTTTTTATCAGTTATTAAGTAGTATCAATATAGGAGTAAATCATTCTTAAATCATTCAAAGTACTCACAGTCAAAACAATATAGAATTTACTGATCATTTCATCGGATAAAATTGCCTCTTCCCTGGCTTGAATAGCATAGGTCCGTGCAGGTGCTCGGACTTCAAATCTATTTGTATTTTCTTTACCTTCATTACGATTTCCACCTGCAATGCTGCTCTGTCGAGTTCGTCTACTCTTTTAGGTGTGGCTAGAGGTTTTATACTTTGATTCTACTCCCTATCATGTGATACTAGACAATTTCGTACCATGTGGTCGGTTGCTCCACATCGGAAGCATGCCCCTTTCTTTAAATGACACTCACCCGGATGGATCTTCCACAATACTCACAAGCTAGGTTAGGTGCATTACGAACATTGGCTACACTATCCACCAGTCTATTTTGAAATCTAATTTCAGATTGTGATGACCCGCTCTTGCTCGGGTAACCAGTTGAAAGTATCACTCCATTCTCATTTTCTTTGAATTTCTTCATCAATTGTAAAGGAAAAGTTTTGGAAGAAATCTTCTTACTGAATTCTCTGGACCTCTTTTCCCCCTATCTCTTGTGGTTGTAAATTTCCTCCATTTTTTGTGCTCTATCCGCCAAGATAACAAATGGTCGTATTTTAGAACCACCTACCATCATTTTAACCTCGTTGCTTAAACCGACTTCAAATCGGACACACATAGCCGCATCGGTAGGTATAATCTCCCGTTCATACTTACTAAGAAGTACAAATTCCTATTCATATTCTGCCACTATCTTATTTCCCTATTACAACTTTAAGAATTCCTTCTTCTTTTTATCTAGGTACCTTTTACTGATGTACATCTTTTTGAACTCTACTTGGAAGAATTCCCAAGTAACTTCATTTTTAGGTACCACAGCCATAATCATCACCCAACAACTGTATGCCTCGTCTTTCAGTAACGACATAGCATATCTAACATAGTCTTCAGGTGAACAAGCCATTTCATTCAGTACTCTTAGAGTGTTTTCCAACCAAAACTCAGCCTTGGATTGATCATCCTCAGCATTTTTGCGAAATTCTTCCACCCTATATTTTCTTACCTTATCTGTTGGTATATGACGCCTCTCTTCTATCGTAGGAGAAGGTGGAGGCCTTACGAAAGGTGCCAAAGGTCGAGCAGTAGGCTGTGTAGTCGGAGGTGGGGAAGGTGGTTCCATAGGATTATTCTTCACAAATTCTAAAAACCACTGTCCTATTAAACCGAAAAACATGTTTTTGACTTCACTTTCTGTCATCAGTATATTCGGTACCTTTCGTCTTGTGTCAGAATTAGTAGCTGGAACATTACTATTTACTTCATTGTTTTCTCCTCGTTCAAAATCAGGTATTTTTTATCTGTAAAACAGTAGTTAGATCGGATCCATCTATATCACACTATCACCGGTTGATATGACATGTACTTCTAGACCATTTCACACAGTCAATTCAGTTCCAGAAATGACTAAACCGTAAGCTCTGATATCACTAAATGTAACACCCAAAATCTCGAGTATTGTCATCGATTACGATTCTGGTGTCATCTATTCATATATACTATTCATCTTTTACACAAATCCATTTGTTCACATTTTTATTCAATTCAAAAATCATTTCTCACGATTTGTAACAATATCTAAACATAACGTTATTTTGTCAAGGGTAAATGAAATTTCCAACATTTTAGGGGACTTATACCGGTACTTGAAGGTCAAGTATCAGTAGTAGTCAATTAAATAAATAATTCTAAATAGTGCAGATTTCTACCGGTACCTATACTAGTTCTACCGATACAAGTGAAATTTCTACCGATACAAGTCATGCATCTACCGATACTAAAAACTCCAGAGAGCTCAATTTCCATCCTATAACTTCTACCGATACAAGCATGCAAACTACCGATACTCACAATTTAACTATCGATACAACTCAAGTCTGTATACAACCTCTCTCCTACCCTGCACTTCTACCGAAACACACATGGGTTCGACCGAAACAAGTAAGCTAAATCTCTAGAATTTGTACCAAACACAAGTTCATTGATTCCATATACGCACAACTTTTATCTATGCATTCAAGACAACACAAATAAAAGATTTATATCAATACAAGGTACTTAGGGCTACATCAAACATTTCGTCAAACATAACAAGATTTTTCACAAACTTATTATATATAAAAAAAGTTAACATCATCCTAGTACATGCCATAAGACCAAGTGATATAATATCTATGATACAAACTCCACAATAGTGTGATTTCCTCGAGATGATCTGATCTTCAGACAACAAAACTTATCTACAAAACAACAGAAGAATCGCGAGTAAGCTTATTAAGCTTAGTAAGTTCGCGATTATCATTTTTCTCACAGAATAAACAAATCAGTTAAAGGATGATAATCAGTATGCATTCAAAAATCATGTGTATAAACGAACTAAATCTCTTCAGTCCTCTAGACTTTAACTCCATTTTCGAGCACAAACGACATTTAGCCAACACGAGCCCATAATGATTAGCTCTTACGAGCCTAGACAGAGTTTAACCAGTATACGATGTTGCTCACAGAAGCTGATGAGAACCCATAACATATGCGTAGACTCAGCCATCAATACGGTCTAGAATTTCTCACTTTCGATGCTGCTCACCCAAGTTGATGAGAATCCGCAACATATGTGAAGACTCAACCATCGGAGGAATCCATAATTCTTTATTCATTCAGAATCTGTTAACTTGCGATGCTGGTCACACAAGCTATTAGGATACTGCAACTTATACAGGATCCTAGCCATCGCTTCAATTCAGATAACCGGTCCGAAGCCTGACATTTCATTCCTTTCTTTGCCTTTCCATTATCATGAATGTTAACCTTTCTCCATTTCCTGTAACAATAGTGAAACACAAGAAATAAACAATGTATATATAACTATCACTACGAACTTACCGGAAGAAATTACAGTTTGGCTAAACTTCAGGGACTATTCTGCTAATTTCTCTTTTCTATGATCCGTGGTACGATTGTAATCTAAATCAATAATTCATTCAAATTTCAAATTAAAACACATTATCAAATCATTTAACATAATTTGGTCCTTTTTGAGAAAATTACGTTTCTACCCCTAATACTTTCCTGTTATTCAATCTAGTCCTTTTAAAGCAAAACATGCAAAATACTCGTTTTCTTCTCAACTCATACCAACCGAATATACCATGATCTCATACAAGTCCCTGCAGTTCATTTATTTCACCTAAAGTACACCTAACTTCATCTTTTAGCATTTTAGTCCTTAAATCTTAATTTCATAAAAAATCACTTTACAAAAAGATCCAACCTAATCATCAAGCATCCAAAGCTATCAAAAGCTTTCAAAGACAAGCATAGTAAAAAATGGTAAGATCCACAACACTTGACAGATTCGCAAATTAGTCCCTAGATTAGCTAAATCCAGTTAACACGGACTCAAAAACATAAAAATTACTAAAAAGGGTCAAGGTTTGCTTAGCCAAATCAAAGCTCAAAGTTCATCAATGGAAAACCCTAGGTTTTCTTGTCTTACCCTTGAAGAATAAGAATTTAGAAGAAAAATGTGATTTTCCTTCTTTAATTTAATTTTTATACCTAGTGGTAATTTTGTAAATATTTAGTCTTTCACGATTAGTTTAATTAATCACTTATTTAGCCTTAATTACTTCTACTCATGATCAATTTAAATCATAATGACCTAACCACTAAAATACCATAGGTTAATTTATCTATTTGATCCTTCAATTATAATTGAATTCCAATTAAACCCACTTATTTACAAATTAGCCTTAAACTAAAAAGGACTAAATAAATAAATAACCCAAAAGACAATCATATCCTCCACCGCTTGGACTTTTTGACCATGGTGTAATTACCACTTTGGTCCCTTTTATTTTATTCAATAGCAAATAACTTTTACCCCTTTTACAATTTACTCCTTTTCTTTAATTAAATAGTTAATCATCAAAATTACCCAGCCAAACTTCAATTCACATATAATAAGAATCTATAAATATTTAATAAAAATATTTATGGCCCTTAACTTCAGAAACAAGGTCCTGATACCTCATTTTCGAAAGCCGCTTAACCTTTGAACCTAACCACCTATACAAAATTTTAATTTAATAATTAAAATTCTTCAATTCAAAATTCGAAATAAAATTATTTTTGACTAATTTAATTTAATCACTCATTTATAAAAATTTCTCGTCGGATTTGTGATCCCATAATCACTGTTTCTGACATCACTGAAAAACGGGCTATTACAACTCTCCCCCCTTAGGAAATTTCGTCCTCGAAATTTTTTTATCAGTTATTAAGCAGTATCAATATAGGAGTAAATCATTCCTAAATCATTCAAAGTACTCACAGTCAAAACAATATAGAATTTACCGATCATTTCATCAGATAAAATTGCCTCTTCCCTGGCTTGAATAGCATAGGTCCATGCTGGTGCTCGGACTTCAGATCTATTTGTATTTTCTTTACCTTCATTAAGATTTCCACTTGCAATGCTGCTCTGTCGAGATCGTCTACTCTTTTGGGTGTGGCTGGAGGTATTATACTTTGATTCTACTCCCTATCAAGTGATACTAGACAATTCCGTACCATGTGGTCGGTTGTTCCACATCGGAAGCATGCCCCTTTCTTTAAATGACACTCACCCGGAAGAAATCTTCCACAATACTCACAAGCTAGGTTAGGTGCATTACGACAATTGGCTATACTATCCACCAGTCTATTTTGAAATCTAATTTCAGATTGTAATGACCCGCTCTTGCTCGGGTAACCAGTTGAAACTATCACTCCGTTCTCATTTTCTTTGAATTTCTTCATCAATGGTAAACGAAAAGTTTTGGAAGAAATCTTCTTACTGAATTCTCTGGACCTCTTTTCCCTCTATCTCTTGTGGTTGTAAATTTCCTCCATTTTTTGTGCTCTATCCGCCAAGATAACAAATGGTCGTATTTTAGAACCACCTACCATCATTTTAACCTCGTCGTTTAAACCGACTTCAAATCGGACACACATAGCCTCATCGGAAGGTATAATCTCCCATGCATACTTACTAAGAAGTATAAATTCCTGTTCATATTCTGCCACTATCTGATTTCCCTATTTCAACTCTAAGAATTCCTTCTTCTTTTTATCTAGGCACCTTTTACTGATGTATATCTTTTTGAACTCTACTTGGAAGAATTCCCAAGTAACTTCATTTTTAGGTACCACAGCCATAATCATCGCCCACCAATTGTATGCCTCGTCTTTCAGTAACGACATAGCATACCTAACATAGTCTTCAGGTGAACAAGCCATTTCATTCAGTACTCTTAGAGTGTTTTCCAACCAATACTCAGCCTTGGATTGATCATCCTCAGCATTTTTGCGAAATTCTTCCACCCTATATTTTCTTACCCTATCTGTTGGTATACAACGCCTCTGTTCTATCGTAGGAGAAGGTGGAGGCCTTATGGAAGGTGGCAAAGGCCGAGCAGTAGGCTGTGTAGTCGGAGGTGGGGGAGGTGGTACCATAGGATTATTCTTCACAAATTCTGAAAACCACTATCCTATTAAACCGAAAAACATGTTTTTGACTTCACTTTCTGTCATCAGTATATTCGGTACCTTTCGGCTTGTGTCAGAATCAGTGGCAGGAACATTACTATTTACTTCGTTGTTTTCTCCTCGTTCAAAATCAGATATTTTTTATATGTAAAAAAATAGTTAGATCGGATCCATCTATATCACACTATCACCGGTTGATATGTCATGTACTTCTAGACCGTTTCACACAGTCAATTCAGTTCCAGAAATGACTAAATTGTAAGCTCTGATACCACTAAATGTAACACCCAAAATCTCGAGTATTGTCATTGGTTACGATTTCGGTATAATCTATTCATATATATTATTCATCTTTTACACATATCCATTTGTTCACATTTTTGTTCAATTCAAAAATCATTTCTCACGATTTGTAACAATATCTAAACATAACATTATTTTGTCATGGGTAAATGGAATTTCCAACATTTTAGGGGACTTATACCCGTACTTGAAGGTCAAGTATTAGTAGTAGTCATTTAAATGAACAATTCTAAACAGTGCAGATTTCTACCGGTACCTATACTAGTTCTACCGATACAAGTGAAATTTCTACCGATACTAAAAACTCCAGAGAGCTAAATTTTCATCCTATAACTTCTACTGATACAAGCATGCAATCTACCGATACTCACAATTTAACTATCGATACAACTCAAGTCTGTATACAACCTCTCTCCTACCCTGCACTTCTACCGAAACACACATGGGTTCTACCGAAACAAGTAAGCTAAATCTCTAGAATTTGTACCAAACACAAGTTCATTGATTCCATATAAGCACAACTTTTATCTATGCATTCTAGACAACGCAGATACAAGATTTATATCGATACAAGGTACTTAGGGCTACATCCAACATTTCATCAAACATAACAAGATTTTTCACAAACTCATTATATATAAAAAAAAGGTAACATCATCCTAGTACATGCCATAAGACCAAGTGATATAAGATCTACCATACAAACTCTGCAATAGTATGATTTCCTCGAGATGATCCGATATTCAGACAACAAAACTTATCTACAAAACAACAGAAGAATCGCGAGTAAACTTATTTAGCCTTAATTAATTATACTCATGATCAATTTAACTCATAATGACCTAACCTCTAAAATACCGTAGGTTAATTTATCTATTTGATCCTTCAATTATAATTGAATTCCAATTAAACCCACTTATTTACAAATTAGCCTTAAACTAAAAAGGACTAAATAAATAAATAACCCAAAAGTTAGTGGAAGATAATCATATCCTCCACCACTTGGACTTTTTGACCATGGAGTAATTACAACTTTGGTCCATTTTATTTTATTCAATAGCAAATAACTTTTACCCTTTTACAATTTACTCATTTTCCTTAATTAAACAATTAATCATCAAAATTACCCAGCCAAACTTAAATTCACATATAATAAGAATCTATAAATATTTAATAAAAATATTTATGGCCCTTAACATCAGAAACAAGATTTCGATACCTCATTTTCTAAAGCCACTTAACCTTCGAACCAAACCACCTATACAAAATTTTAATTTAATAATTAAAATTCAAAATTCAAAATTCCAGATAAAATTATTTTTGACTAATTTAATTTAATCACTCATTTATAAAAATTTCTTGTCGGATTTGTGATCCCGTAATCACTGTTTTCGACACCACTAAAAGCCGAGCTATTGAAACACTACCCCTTAGGAAATTTCATCCTCCAAATTTTTTTATCAGCTATTAAGCAGTATCAATATCGGAGTAAATCAATCCTAAATCATTCAAAGTACTCACAGTCACCGCAGGATAGAATTTACTGATTATTTCATTGGATACAATTGCCTCTTCCCTGGTTCGAATAGCGTAGGTTAGTGCAGGTGGTCGAACTTTGGATCTGTTTGTTTTTTCTTTACCTTTATTACGATTCCACCTGCAATGCTACTCTGTCCAGATCGTCTACTCTTTTGTGGTGTGGCTAGAGGTTTTATACTTAGATTCTCCTCCTTATCATGTGATACCAGACAATTTCGTACCATGTAGTCGGTTACTCCACATCGAAAGCATGCCCCTTTCTTCAAACGACACTCACCCGAGTGAAATCTTCCACAATACTCACAGGCTAGGTTAGGTGCATTACGAACACTGGCCTCATTTATGATTGTGATGACCCACTCTTGCTCGGGTAACCAGTTGAAACTATCACTCGGTCCTCATTTTCTTTGTATTTCTTCATCAGTGGTAAAGGAAAAGTTTTGGAAGAAATCTTCTTACTGAATTCTCTGGACCTCTTTTCCTTCTGTCTCTTGTGGTTGTAAATTTCCTCCATTTTCTGTGCTCTATCCGCCAAGATAACAAATGGTCATATTTCAGAACCACCTACCATCATTTTAACGTCGTCGTTTAAACCGTCTTCAAATCAGACACACATAGCCTCATCGATAGGTATAATCTCCTGTGCATACTTATTGAGAAGTACAAATTCCCGTTCATATTCTGCCACTGTCTTATTTCCCTGTTTCAACTCTAAGAATTCCTTCTTCCTTTTATCTAGGTACCGTTTACTAATGTATTTATGTTTGAACTATGCCTGGAAGAATTCCCAAGTAACTTCATTTTCAGGTACCACTGCCACAATCATCGCCCACCAATTGTATGCCTCGTCTTTCAGTAACGACACAGCACACCTAACACAGTCTTCAGGCGAACAAGCCATTTCATTCAGTACTCTTAGAGTGTTTTCTAACCAATACTCAGCCCTAGATGGATCATCCTCAGAATTTCCGTGAAATTCTTCTGCCCTATATTTTCTTACCCTATCTGTTGGTATACGACGCCCCTCTTCTATCATAAGAGAAGGTGGAGGCCTTACGGAAGGTGCCATAGGTCGAGCAGCAGGCTGTGTAGTCAGAGGTGGGGGAGGTGGTACCATAAGATTATTCTTCACAAATTCTAAAAACCACTTTCCCATTAAACCGAAAAACATGTTTTTGACTTCACTTTCTATCATCTGTATATTCAGTACCTTTCGGCTCGCGTCAGAATCAGTAGCTAGAACATAACTATTTACTTTGTTGTTTTCTCCTCGTTCTGACTCAGACATTTTTTTATCTGTAAAATAGTAGTTAGGTCGGATCCACCTATATCCCACTATCACAGGTTTATATGGCATGTACTTCTAGATCATTTCACACAGTCAGTTCAATTCCAGAAACGGCTAAACCGTAAGCTCTGATGCCACTAAATGTAACACCCAAAATCCCGAGTATTATCACCGGTTAGGATTCTGGTGTCATCTATTCATATATGCTATTCATCTTTTACACATATCCATTTGTTCACATTTTTATTCAATTCAAAAATCATTTCTCATGATCTGTAACAATATCTAAACATAACATTATTTTGTCAAGGGTGAAAATGGAATTTCCAACATTTTAGGGGACTTTTACCAGTACCTGAAGGTCAAGTATCGGTAGTAGTCAATTCAATGAACAATTCTAAACAGTGCAGATTTCTACCGATACCTGTACTTGTTCTACCGATACAAGTGAAATTTTTACCGATACAAGTCCTGCATCTACCGATACTAAAAATTCCAAAGAGCTAAATTTATATCCTGTAACTGCTACCGATACAAGCATGCAAACTACTGATACTTTTATAAATACAACTACCAATACTCACAATTTAACTACCGATACAACTCAAGTCAGTATACAACCTCTCTCCTACCTTGCACTTCTATCGAAACACACATGGGTTCTATCGAAACAAGTAAGATAAATCTCTAGAATTTGTACCAAACACAAGTTCATTGTTTCCATATAAGCACAACTTTTATCTATGCATTCAAGACAACACAAATACAAGATTTATATCAATACAAGGTACTTAAGGCTACATCCAACATTTCATCAAACATAACAAGATTTTTGACAAACTCATTGTATATAGAAAAAGGTAACAGCATCCTAGTACATGCCATAAGACCAGGTGATATAAGATCTACCATACAAACTCCGTCACTGTGTGATTTCCTGGAGATGATTCGATCATCAGACAGCAAAACATTTCTACAAAACAATAGAAGAATCACGAGGAAGCTTATTAAGCTTATTAAGTTTCCGATTATCATTTTTCTCACAGAATAAATAGATCAGTTAAAAAATGATAATGAGTATGCATTCGAAAATCATATGTATAATAACAAACTAAATCTCTTCAGTCCTCCAGACTTTAACTCTATTTTCGAGCACAAATGACATTTAGCTCTTACGAGCCCAAAATGACTAGCTCTTACGAGCCCAGACAGAGTTTAACTAGTATACGATGCTTCTCACACAAGCTTATGAGAACCCGTAACATATGCGTAGACTCAACCATCGATACGGTCTAGAATTTCTCACTCTTGATGCTGCTCATACAAGCTGAGAATCCGCAACATATGCGAAGACTCAGCCATCGGAGGAATCCATAATTTATTATTCATTCAGAATCTGTTAACTTGAGATGCTGCTCACACAAGCTGTTAGGATACTGTAACTTATGCAGGATCCTAACAATCGCTTCAATTCAGATAACCGGTTCGAAGCTTGACATTTCGTTTCTTTCTTTGCCTTTCCATTATCACGAATGTTAACCTTTCTCCATTTGTTGTAACAATAGTGAAATACAAGAAATAAACAATGTATATAGAACTATCACTACGAACTTATCGGATGAAATTGCAGTTTGGCTAAACTTTATGGACTATTCCACTAATTTCTCTTTTCTACGATCCATGGTACGATTGTAACCTAAATCAACAATTCATTCAAATTTCACATTAAAACACATAATCAAATCATTTAACATAATTTGGTCCTTTTTGAGAAAATTATGATTTTACCCCTAATACTTTCCATTTATTCAATCTAGTCCTTTTAACACAAAACATGCAAAAAACTCCTTTCCTCCTCAACTCATACCAGCTGAATATACCATGATCTGATACAAGTCCCTACAATTCATTTATTTCACCTAAAGTACACCTAATTTAATCTTTTAGCATTTTAGTCCTTAAATCTTAATTTCATCAAAAATCACTTTACAAAAAGATCCAACCTAATCATCAAGCATCCAAAGCTATCAAAAACTTTCAAAGTCAAGCATATTAAAAAATAGTAAGATCTACAACACTTGACATAATCACAAATTAGTCCCTAAATTAGCTAGATCAAGCTAACACGGACTCAAAAACATGAAAATTACTAAAAACGGTCAAGGTTTGCTTACCCAAATCAAAGCTCAAAGTTCATCAATGGAAAACCCTAGGTTTTCTTGTCTTAGCCGTGAAGAAGAAGAAGAATTTAGAAGAAAAATGTTATTTTTCTTCTTTAATTTCATTTTTATACCTAACGACAATTTTGTAAATATTTAGTCTTTCATGATTAGTTTAATTAATCACTTATTTAGCCTTAATTAATTATACTCATGATCAATATAACTCATAATAACCCAACCACTAAAAAACCATAGGTTAATTTATCTATTTGATCCTTCAATTATAATTAAACCCACTTATTTACAAATTAACCTTAAACTAAAAAGGACTAAATAAATATATAACTCAAAAGTTAGTGGAAGATAATCATATCCTCCATCACTTGGACTTTTTGACCATGGTGTAATTACCACTTTGGTCCCTTTTATTTTATTCAATAGCAAATAACTTTTACCCCTTTTACAATTTACTCCTTTTTCCTTAATTAAACAATTAATCATCAAAATTACCTAGTCAAACTTCAATTCACATATAATAAGAATCTATTTAATAAAAATATTTGTGGCCGTTAACATCAGAAACAAGGTCCCTATACCCCATTTTCTAAAGCCACTTAACCTTTAAACCAAACCACCTATACAAAATTTTAATTTAATAATTAAAATTCTTCAATTCAAAATTCCAAATAAAATTATTTTTGACTAATTTAATTTAATCACTCATTTATAAAAAATTCTTGTTAGATTTGTAATCCCGTAATCACTGTTTCTGGCACCACTGAAAAACGGTCTGTTACAACTCCCTCCCCTTAGGAAATTTCATCCTCGAAATTTTTTTTATCAGTTATTAAGCAGTATCAATATAGGAGTAAATCAATCTTAAATCATTCAAAGTACTCACAGTCAAAACAAGATAGAATTTACCGGTCATTTCATCGGATACAATTGCCTATTTCCTAGCTCGAATAGCATAGGTCCGTGCAGGTGCTTGGACTTCGTATCTGTTTGTATTTTCTTTACCTTCATTACGATTTCCAACTGCAATGCTGCTCTATCCAGATCGTCTACTCTTTTGTGGTGTGGCTGGAGGTTTTATACTTTGATTCTCCTCCCTATCATGTGATACTGGACAATTTCGTACCATGTGGTCGGTTGCTACACATCAGAAGCATGCCACTTTCTTCAAACGACACTCACCCGGATGGAATCTTCCACAATACTCACAAGATAGGTTAGGTGCATTACGAACACTGGCTACACTATCCACCGGTCTATTTTGAAATCTAATTTCAGATTGTGTTGACCCGCTCTTGCTGTAACGAGTTGAAACTATCACTTGGTTCTCGTTTTCTTTGTATTTCTTCATCAGTGGTAAAGGAAAAGTTTTGGAAGAAATCTTATTACTAAATTCTCTAGACCACTTTTCCCTCTGTTTCTTATGGTTGTAAATTTCCTCCATTTTCTATGCTCTATCTGCCAAGATAACAAATGGTCGTATTTCAGAATCACCTACCATCATTTTAACCTCGTCGTTTAAACCGTCTTCAAATCAGACACACATAGTCTCATCGATAGGTATAATCTCCTGTGTATACTTACTGAGAAGTACAAATTCCCGTTCATATTCTACCACTGTCTTATTTCCCTGTTTCAACTCTAAGAATTCATTTTTCTTTTTATCCAGGTACTGTTTACTGATGTATTTCTTTTTGAACTCTGCTTGGAAGAATTCCTAAGTAACTTCATTTTCAGTTACCACTGCCACAATCATCACCCACCAATTGTATGCCTTGTCTTTCAATAACGACACAACACACCTAACATAGTCTTCAGGTGAACAAGCCATTTCTTTCAGTACTCTTAAAGTGTTTTCCAACCAATACTCAGCCCTAGATGGATCATCCTTAGCATTTTCGCGAAATTCTTTCGCCCTATATTTTTTTATCCTATCTGGTGGTATACGACGCCTCTCTTCTATCGTAGGAGAAGGTGGAGGCCCTACGGAAGGTGCCATAGGTCGGGAAGTAGGCTGTGTAGTCGGAGGTGGTACCATAGGATTATTCTTCACAAATTCTGAAAACCACTATCCCTTTAAACCGAAAAACATATCAGTAGCTAGAACATTACTATTTACTTCGTTGTTTTCTCCTCGTTCTGAATCAGACATTTTTTTATCTGTAAAATAGTAGTTAGATCAGATCCATCTATATCAGACTATCATAGGTTCATATGGCTTGTACTTTTAGATCATTTGACACAATCAATTCAGTTCCAAAAATGACTAAACGTAAGCTTTGATACCGCTAAATGTAACACCCAAAATCTCGAGTATTATCGCAGGTTAGGATTCTAGTCTCATCTATTCATATATACTATTCTTATTTTACACATATCCATTTGTTCACATTTTTATTCAATTTAAAAATCATTTCTCACGATTTGTAACAATATCTAAACATAACATTATTTTGTCAAGGGTAAAAATGGAATTTCCAACATTTTAGTGGATTTCTACCGATACCTGAAGGTCAAGTATCTGTAGTAGTCAATTCAATGAACAATTCTAAACAGTACAGATTTCTATCGGTACCTGTACTAGTTCTACCGATACAAGTGAAATTTCTACCGATACAAGTCATGCATCTATCGATACTAAAACTCCAGAGAGCTAAATTCCCATCCCGTAGCTTGTACCGATACAAGCATACAAACTACCGATACTTTTATACATACAACTATCGATACTATAATTTAACTATCGATACAACTTAAGTCAGTATACAACCTCTCTCCTACCCTGCACTTCTACCGAAACACACATGGGTTCTACCGAAACAAGTAAGTTAAATCTCTAGAATTTTTACCAAACACAAGTTCATTGTTTCCATATAAGCACAACTTTTATCTATGCATTCAAGACAACACAAATACAAGATTTATATCAATACAAGGTACTTAGGGCTACATCCAACATTTCATCAAACATAATAAGATTTTTCACAAACTCATTGTATATAAAAAAGGGTAACATCATCCTATTACATGCCATAACACCAAGTGATATAAGATCTACCATACAAACTCCGTAATAGTGTGATTTCCTCGAGATGATCCGATCTCCAAATAGCAAAACGTATCTACAAAACAACAGAAGAATAACGAGTAAGCTTATTAAGCTTAGTAAGTTCGCGATTATCATTTTTCTCACAGAATAAATAGATCAGTTAAAAGATGATAACGAGTATGCATTCGAAAATCATGTGTATAATAATGAACTAAATCTCTTCAGTCCTCCAGACTTTAACTTCATTTTCGAGCATAAACGACATTTAGCCAACACGAGGACAGAATGATTAGCTCTTATGAGCCCAGAATGATTAGCTCTTATGAGTCCATATGCGTAGACTCAGCCATCGATACGGTCTAAAATTTCTCACTCTCGATGCTGCTTACACAAGCTCATGAGAATCCGCAACATATGCGAAGACTCAGCCATCGGAAGAATCCATAATTCATTATTCATTCAGAATCTGTTAACTTGCGATGCTGCTCACACTAGCTGTTAGGATACTGCAACTTATGCAAGATCATAGCCATCGCTTCAATTCAGATAACCGATCCGAAGCCTAACATTTCGTTTCTTTCTTTGCCTTTCCATTATCACGAATGTTAACCTTTCTCCATTTTCTATAACAATAGTGAAACACCAGAAATAAACAATGTATATATAACTATTGTTTCGAACTTACCGGATGAAATTGAAATTTCTCTAAACTTCATGGACTATTCCGCTAATTTCTCTTTTCTACGATCCGTGGTACGATTGTAATCTAAATAAACAGTTCATTCAAATTTGACATTAAAACACATAATCAAATCATTTAACATGATTTGGTCCTTTTCGAGAAAATTACGATTTTACCCCTAATACTTTCCTTTTATTCAATCTAGTCCTTTTAACACAAAACATGCAAAATACTCATTTCCTCCTCAACTCATACCATCCGAATATACCATGATATCGTACAAGTCCATACAATTCATTTATTTCACCTAAAGTACACCTAATTTCATTTTTTAGCATTTTAGTCCTTGAATATTAATTTTATCAAAAATCACTTTACAAAAAGATCCAACCTAATCATCAAGCATCCAAAGCTATCAAAAAATTTCAAAGGCAAGCATATTCAAAAATGGTAAGATCCACAACACTTGACAGATTCGCAAATTAGTCCCTAGATTAGCTAGATCAAGCTAACACGGACTAAAAAACATGAAAATTACTAAAAACGATCACGGTTTCCTTACCCAAATCAAAGCTCAAATTTAATCAATGGAAAACCCTAGGTTTTATTGTCTTAGCCATGAAGAAGAAGAATTTAGAAGAATATTGTGATTTTTCTTCTTTAATTTCATTTTTATACGTAATGGCAGTTTTGTAAATATTTAGTCTTTCATGATTAGTTTAATTAATCACTTATTTAGCTTTAATTAATTGTACTCATGATCAATTTAACTCATAATAACCCAACCACTAAAATACCATAGCTTAATTTATCTATTTGATCTTTCAATTATAATTGAATTCCAATTAAACCCACTTATTTACAAATTAGCCTTAAACTAAAAAGTACTAAATAATAAATAACTCAAATGTTAGTGGAAGATAATCATATCCTCCACCGCTTGGACTTTTTGACCATGGTGTAATTAGCACTTTGGTCCCTTTTATTTTATTCAATAGAAAATAACTTTTACCCCTTTTACAATTTACTCCTTTTTCCTTAATTAAACAATTAATCATCAAAATTACCCAGCCAAACTTCAATTCACATATAATAAGAATCTATAAATATTTAATAAAAATATTTATGGCCCTTAACATTAGAAATGAGATCCCGATAGCTCATTTTCTGAAGTCACTTAACCTTTGAACCAAACCACCTATACAAAATTTTAATTTAATAATTAAAATTCTTCAATTCAAAATTCAAAATAAAATTATTTTTGGCTAATTTAGTTTAATCACTCATTTATAAAAATTTCTCATCGGATTTGTGATCCTGTAATCACTGTTTCCGACACCACTGTAAAATGGGCTGTTACAGCACCAGTCACATTCCAGAGGTGTATGATGGCTATATTTTCGGACATGATCGAGGATTATTTAGAAGTATTCGTGGATGATTTTTTGGTCTATGGGCAAATTTTTGACCAATGGGCTGACAATCTGACGAAAATTTTGAAGAGATGCAAGGACACAAATCTAGTTCTGAATTGGGAGAAATGCCACTTCATGGAAATTGAAGGCATTATTCTCAGCCACCGCATATCATGTCAGAGCATTTAGGTAGATAAAACAAAGGTTGAAATCATCGAGAAATTACCACTTCCCACCAATGTCAAGGGAATAAGAAGCTTCCTTGGACATGCTAGTTTCTATAGGAGATTCATCCGAGATTTTTCCAAGATAGCTAAACTGTTATGCTCATTGCTTAAGCAAAATAAAAAGTTTGTGTTTGATGACACCTATCTGAACGCATTCATGACAATAAAGAAGCAACTGGTATAAGCTCCGATTGTCGTTACACCAGACTGGACGCAACCGTTTGAATTAATGTGCGATCAAGTGACTTTGCTGTGGGAGCTGTACTAGGCCAACGTAAAGAAAAGGTATTTCATTCCGTTTATTATGCTAGTAAAACTCTAACTAAAGTGCATGTTAATTATACAACTACTGAGAAGGAGTTACTATTAGTAGTCTTTACATTTGACAAGTTTCGCTCATACCTTATCGGTGCAAAGATTACAATGTACACAGATCACTTTGCATTGAGATACCTTTTTGAGAAAAAGGATGTCAAACCTAGATTAATCCATTGGTTCCTACTCCTACAAGAATTCGATGTTGAAATCAAGGATAGGAAATGATCTAAAAATCAAGTAGCTGACCACTTGTCTCGACTGGAAGTTGGAAGTGAAGATGGGAGTAAAACCCATATTGTTGACGCATTTTCAGACAAGCAGTTGTTCTTTGTCGACGCATCGCCCTAGTACGTTGATGTGATCAATTACCTTGTGTGTAGGAAGCTACCTTTGAGTGCTATTGACCACCAGAAAGTCAGATTTTTGCGTGACGCTGCGAAATACCATTGGAATGAGCCATATCTATTTAAGGTATGCATCGACAACATTATCCGTCGCTGCGTTCCTAAAGAAGAAATGACTTCCATTCTAAGACATTGTCATAATGCTCTTTATGAAGGCTATTTTGGTGGTGTAAGGACTGCTGTAAAGGTCCTCCAATCAAGATTCTATTGGCCCACATTGTTTCAAGATGCCCAAAACTTTGCACAACAATGTGATTGATGTCAATGTACTGGTTCAATATCTCGACGCAATGAGATGCTCCAACAACCTTTTATAGAAGTAGAGCTATTCGATGTTTATGGTATAAACATTATGGGGCCATTCCCTGACTCTTTTGGGAATGTGTACATTTTAGTTACTGTTGACTATGTCTCAAAGTGGATTGAAGCAATCGTGGTGCCAAAAGATGATGCTCGAATGGTTTTGAAGTTCTTCCACACTTACATCCTCACGAGATTTGGAACACCTAGAACATTAATAAGTGATCAAGGTACTCATTTTCACAACCATCAAGTGGCGACAACATTAAAGAGATATTGTGTGAAGCATCGTATGGCTACTACATATAACCCACAAACTAATGGCCAAACTGAAGTATCCAATAGACAAATCAAAAGCATCCTTGAGAAGGTGGCTACTACATATGGTCTTCGAAACTACATGACGCGTTGTGGGCACTTCGCATTACTTATAAGACCCCATTGGGAATGTCGCCATATTAGTTAGTGTTTTGTAAGTCTTTTCACTTGCCAGTTGAGCTTGAACATAAAGCCATGTGGGCAATCAAGCAGGTGAACATGGATTATGATGCTGCTGGAAGAAAAAAGATTGTTGGACATCATTGAACTGGAATAAATTCACCGCCATGCTTATGAGAATGCCACAATATATAAAGAAAAGACCAAGAGATGACACGACAATATCATCTTGCATCGATAATTTAGCCTTGGTCAGTTAATACTTTTGTTTAACTCACATTCAAAACTGCACCCAAGTAAATTGCATTCAAGATGGTCGGGCCCTTTCAAAGTTGTCGAAGCATTCCAGAGTGGTATGTTGACAATTAAGAATCTGAAGGATGGACAACAATTCAAGGTGAATGGTCAACGTCTGAAGCATTAAGTGAGCCCAGATGTCACGAAACCAAACAAGGCCATCGATCTGGTCACATTTAAATAATGTCGATGCATTTTTATATTTCTTTTATTTTGTTTCACTTCTACTTGTTTCATTTTAAGTTTTATGTAGGAATAAAAATCGTCTTTTTGTCGATGCATCCAGGGCACAATTTGTCGACGCATTCTATGATGACTCATTAGAGCTTTTTCAACAAGAATTGCGCCAACTGATTTCTCTCTTCTCCCAGCTGTTCGATCAGATGAAAAGGCATGATCTATAGCCTGGCATTTAATGGCTGTAGACTCAACGTTTCCCAATTTAGTTACAATCATCATGACTTTTGCCAAGGCTAGGTTATAAAACTCTATTGACTTCTCTTTCTCCATTCACAATAGCCATTGTTATTGTAACCTATTTTCTTCTTTGGTTTTGCTTTTAGTTTAATTCTGTTAGTCTAATTTTTTCTTTGCAAAGCTTCTGTTAACTTTCTTCTTTAGCTATCATGGCCAAAACTAGAGGAGCAAAGAATCCTTCTAAAACCACCTCTTCAACTTCTACCATTGTGGTTTAAACCACAACTTCACCACCATCCACAAGATCGGTCTTATTTTTGTCGAAAGCTACCAAAGACCGATATCAGAACGTGATACTGAAAAGAAACTGCGATTCGGAGCCAGGATTACAGTTGTCCCCATAACAACCATTGGGGAAGCAAGTTGCCAGGACCATCAACCGTTTGGGATGGGAGTTCTTCTGTGAACACCCTGCTAGTTACTCCCCTACAATAGTAAGGGGATTCTACGCCAATCTTGTTGAAGCTGAACAAGAATTTATCTTTGTGAGGGAAGGTCTAATTCCATGGAGTGTCGAGAATATCAACGTTTTGCTTCGGATTCTTGAAAAGGTCGATGACCACTCTCCATTTATGCACGAATTAACTGACAAGAGCATTGCCTAAGTGCTGAACGACCTGTGTGTTGACGGGGTTGTTTAGATAGGTAATGGGCCATATAACTACACCATGCATCGAAGGTATCTCATAACCTTTAGCAAGGTGTGGTTCCACTTCATAAATAGCTGCATCCTGCCTTCTACGCACAATACTACAATGACATTGGACCGTATGTGCATTCTGCATTCAATTTTAAAGGGTCATCACATTGACATTGGCAAAATGCTTCATTATCAAATAGCTAAAGCTGCTGCAAAATAAATTGGTATACTCCCCTTCCCTTCTTTAATAATGTTGCTTCAAAATCAGAAGGGCATTATGCCTCGAGATGACGAGGAAGTGTTGAAAAACAAAAGTCCCATCAATGATATATTAGTTGAAAGAATGACTCGAGGCCAAGAAACGTCGAGCGTGAAAGAAGCACCATAAAAGAAGGACAAGGGTAAAAGGAAGAAGAAAGAAAAACAGACTGACGCGTCCACAGATCCATAATTGGAAAAGAGGTTGGCTGTTATGGGAGTGCATATTGATCACATTGACACGCGCAATATCCTCACTTTTGGCGTATTAGAAGATATGGACTATAGACAACATATCTTCTATGCGTATACAAAGGCCTGGAATGAGGCAATTATCGTCGCAATGTGCAGCATGAGTCCCAATCCGCTGCCAGATTTCCCAGCCTTGCCCTCTATTTTTCGCCTAATGCAAGCCTCATCATTCGACCAGCGTACTCTTGATGGTAGGCCTGCCCATGTTCCAACAAGAATTCATATCTTTGATGATGAAGAGCAAGAGAGGCACTCTAATATTGAAGAGGATTGCTACCGCACTACCGCCAGTCTGTTGAAGACAAGTTCTCAAACAACCTAGGTGTAAACATGGCAGAGCAAGCAGCTATGGTGAAGGAGGTAACTACCCCGATTGTATCCATGGGTGTAGACATAGTGGAAGGCGCTGACAATTCCACAACCGACCAAGAATAGCCGGTGGATGAAGTAGTGGAAAAAGACGACTAAGAGAAAGAGAATGAAGAAGAAGAAGAGAATGCATTGAAAGACCCTTCAGAGCACACCTATGAGTGTGAGGGCATCTAGTAGTGACGAGGCTTCACCTGAATCGAGACAGACTGAGGTAGTTACAAGCAGTATTGAGGAGATTCATCCTCTTGCCATTGTGCCATATGTGGCACCATTAGCTGAAATCCACCCATCCAAGGTAACTATCGATGAGGCCATCACCCAACTAGCTGAGGAGTAGCAATCCGTTGATCCTGTTGATTCGAAGGATAAGAAATGAAAATGCAAGGAAAAAAAGAAGAAACGTAAAGACGTGGCGAGTGCCCAAGGAAGAAGAAAAAAGAAAACCAAAGCAGCCTCTGTATCGACTACTCAGGAATGAGTTAGTACACTTCTCTGTAGATAGTTTGCATGCATTTTTATTGTCATTGCATTTTTATTTTTTCATTACATTTCTTTAGTTAATTTAGTCTCATTGTCGTTGCATTTTCATTATATTTGTATAGTACTGTCAATGCATTAGGGACATGCAGACATTAAGTTTGAAGGGATATTGTGAAATGGAAATGTAATTACACCCACATCTTTGAATTTTACATGTTTCTTTAGTTAATGAAAATATGAAGAATTGCAACAAAAATGTGACCATAATTTTTTATTTTTATGCGTCATTCTTTAATTACTTGGGATGCTAATGTGTAAATTGAATGAATGTGAATAAATAGTGAGTCTTCTGTTTTTGAATGAATGATTGAAATTGCTTCAGTAATGAATGGATAGTGTTCATGTTTGAATCTTGAACTAATTGACCAGTTGCAGTGACATTGTATTAATAAAAGACACTCCAATGTGAGTGCAGTGTGACTTTTCAAGGGAGAGCACTCCGTTGCAGATTTTAGAAAAATCACCTAGCCAAAGTTATCACTACAAGAGTGTGTGTGTCAGCGTAATTACATACCTCCTGGGGGTTTGTTGCACCCCATCATTAGAGCCCAGGAATAAAGGTAGAGTAATGCAATGACATCTCTCAGTCACTTGAAAAAGGAAAATGAGAAACAAAAAGAAAAAAAAAGATGAAAGAAAAGAAGAAAAAATGTTTGCTATAAATGTTGTATTGGTTCAGGGAAGATTAAGATTCAATGCATAATACTAACATTAATGAAGTTGTAGTTCTAATAATTCATGTCTATAAATTGTCGGCGCATTATTCTATCATATGAATACAATTTGTGTATTAAGATTTCAGGAAATTCAAGTTCCGAAGAATAATGATTCCAATGACATGTTTGCTTGTGACTTTGCTCATTTTTGTTTACTTGAGGACAAGTAAAAACTCAAGTTTGGGGGTATGATAGCATTACAAATGACATATATTTTCTCCCTAAATTGGTGTTTTAATTGTCTCTTTTGTATCTCATTTTGCATGCATCATAAGCATTTCATACTTAGTTTTTATATTTTCTAACTCAGTATAGTTTGGTTTAAATTCTTGTTATTTTTACATCTTTTGTGTACTAATGTCGTTACGAGCAGCCTATATATTGTGCCTTAGAATTTTCAGCGTAGGAACTCATCTCAGAAGATCAATGCTAGAAGAAAAATGTAGTCACAAAACTAGCTTGAAATTGTGACCAGAGATGTCATCGCATAAAAACCTGAGCTTTGGATAAGTGAACTCAAGTTGAAAATACAGCTTGAAACACCAATGTAAGAAAATCACTCGTTATCGCCACAATTAAAGGTTTCAGATTGCGCCCAGCAATGCAACGACAACCTGCAGATTTCTGAAGAAAACATTAAATTTACGTGAGTGCACAGTTGTACTGTAACTAACTTTGACAGCTGCAAGTTGGATTTGGATATGAGAATGGAGGATGAAACCTGCAACTTTTGAAGGCTATAAATAGAGGAAAGAAGAGGAAAGAAATCATCAAAAGGAAAGGAATTAAATTTTGCAATTACTTTGTGTTTTTGAGATTTAAGCTGGAAGACAGTGAGCTAATTGAGCGAAGAAGCAACCACTTCTGACGAGAGGTGCTCGATGCAATGCAAGAGGAGCAGTTGAGGAATAGTCTTAGTAGTCTAGAGATAGTAAGCTTCAATTGTATTTGTTGACCCTTCTTTTATGCTGATGAATTCTAATGACATTTGAATGAATACGAGAGTATCTTTCAGTGTTAGATCACTTTGATTATTATTTAATGCTTTTCAGCTATTTATTCTTGGATCTAACTGCATCAAACATGAGAGTGCATTTGCAGTCTACCGACATTGATAGATGCAGTGACAAGTTAGGTTAACAAGTAAGATAGCGAAAGTTGCTTGGGATTAGAAGAGATTCTAGTCACTTGTTCTTGAGTACGCAAAATTGCTCACACTGAGAGGAGGGGTAATTGTGGGTGCTTGAGTCTTGATTAAACAAAGAGCTATTATTGGTAAGATTCATTGGAGCCTTATTACTAAGACAATTCGTCTATACAATACCTTGTAGGCACATCCAGCATTGCTACTTAATGAAATCAGTTATCCACTCCAATCCTTTACACTTAGTCATGTTTTACTTTTTTGCATTTAAATTCTCAACACTTCAAAAACACTTTGATTTACTATCAGTTGCTTTGACAATTAACTTTCATAATTACATTGACAATTTTAACTATCTTAGTGTACAGATCAAATTTAATTACGCTGACATCTTTACTCACATTATCTCTAATCTTAGTTTTAATTGCTTCGACATATAGACATCAAGGACCCATTCCCTGTAAAATCGATATCCAATAGAAATAATCTATCAACTATACTTGCATCAACGTGTGTCCGCTTGCACAACTGCTGTGATGTTACAGACGCGATTAGTCCTTCCTCTTTAGATCTACGTAGGACTTCTATTGACCAGACTCAGCTTTGAAATAGTCACAGATTACTCAGACTTTGTCTTTAGTCTCGTGTACCAAGTCAGTCCCAACCAACTTAGGCTCTCTCAAGTCAAGCTAATACAAAGTTGTTCGACATTTTTTACCATATAGTACCTCAAACGGTGTCATTTCAATGCTAGCCTGATAGCTGTTATTATAAGCAAACTCTACCAATGCCAGGTATCTCTCCTAATTACCCTCAAACTCAAGGATACAACATCGTAACATGTCTTCCAAGATCTATATCACTCGCTCAGGCTGACCATCTATCTATGGATGATAAGCAATATTGAAATTCAACATGATTCCCAAAGCTTCATGTAGTTTACACAAAAATCTTGAGGTAAAATGTGGATCCTTGTCAGAGATGATAGATACCGATACCCCGTGCAGACTCACAATCTGAGATACATACAACTCAGCCAAATTTTCTAATGGATAATCCACTCGAATAGGAATGAATTGAGCTGATTTAGTCAATCTGTTAACAATAACCCAGATCGAATCTTTTCTTCTTGGTGTCACTCAGGAATGGTAATAGGCTCCTTTTTCCACTTAGGAATGGTAATAGGCTGTAGCAATCCAGACGGTACTTGATACTAAGCTTTCACTTGCTGACACAGCAGACATCTAGTCACGAACTTAGAGATTTCTCATTCATACCTGGCCGCCAATACATCTTCTTCAAGTCATTATACATTTTCACACTACCGGGATGTATAGAGTAACCACTACTATAAGCTTCTGTTAGAATATCCCGCCTCAAGTCTAAATCATTAGGAACACACACTCTGCCTTTGAAGTACAACATATCATCTGTATCAACTATAAACTCAATGGCGACTTCACTCTGCATTTGTTCTTTTTTAGCTACCAGCTTTGGATCATTTTTCTAAAACTCTTGAATCCATTGTAGAAATAATGATCTCGTCTTGAGCTCCACAGTGATAGAAGCATCACGCTCCAATGACAAGTGAACATTCATCGTCCTCAAAGCAAACAACCATTTTTGGCTCAGGGCATCGACAATAACATTTGCTTTCCTCGGGTGGTAGTCAATCACAAGATCATAGTCTTTCAATAGCTCCAACCATCGGTGCTGTCATAAGTTCAACTCCCTCTATGTGATCAGATACCTCAAACTCTTATGATCGGTGAATACGTGACATTTCTCTCCATATAGATAGTGTCGCCAAATCATCAAGGCAAAAACAATGGCGGCTAACTCCAAATTATGAGTCGAATAGTTCTGTTCATGCGGCTTTAACTGTCGAGAGGCATAAGCTATTACCTTTCCAGCTTGCATCAAAACACAACCCAAGCCATTCAAAGATGCATCACTGTATACAACAAACTCTTTACTCGATTCAAGCTGTGTTAATATCAGAGCTTCTATCAATAATTTCTTTAACTGATTAAAATTTTGCTGACACTTTTCAGACCATACAAACTGGATATTCTTCTATAGTAACTTTGTTATTGATAAGGCTATGATAGAAAAATACTTCACGAACTGATGGTAAATAATATACTAATCCCAGGAAACTACATACCTCGAAAACATTCTTTGGTACCTTCCAATCGAGTATAGCTGAGACTTTACTTGGTTCAACCCGGATTCTCTCTGATGATACTACATGACCCAAAAATCCCACTTTCTGAAGCCAGAATTCACACTTGCTAAATGTCACATACAATTGCTTTTCTCCCAATATCTGTAAAACCTCTCTTAGATGTTGAGCATGCTCTAACTCTATCCTAGAATAAATCAATATGTTATCATTGAATACGACCATAAATCTGTCTAACTGAGGTTGGAACACTCGATTCATTAAGTTCATAGATGTTACGGGGGCGTTAGTCAACCCAAATGGCATTACCAAAAACTCATGTCCATACCTGGTTCTGAATGTTGTTTTCATCACGTCGCAATCTTTCAATCACATCTGATAATAACCTGACCGAAGGTTTATCTTGAAAAATGTAGTTGCAGCTTTCAACTGATCAAATAACTCGTCAATACGAGGCTACTTGTTCTTGATTGTTACCTTGTTCAGTTGTCTATAATCTATGCACATTCTAATTGATCCGTCTTTCTTTTCACTAACAACACTAGTGCACCCCCAAGGCGACACACTAGATTGTATAAAGCCTCTATCTGACAATTCTTGCAACTAAGCCTTTAATTCTTTCAACTAAGTTGGTGCCATTCTATATGGTGGGATCGAAATTGGTGTAGTACCTGGTAGCAGATCAATACCAAACTCTACCTCTCTGATCGGTGGTAAAGTCGGTAATTATTCTGGAAACAAATCTGTAAACTCATTAATAACTGGTACCTGTTTCAAATCTACCCTTAAGACTCGTGAGTGAGAATATAAGCCAAAAATGCTTCACAACCTTTACGAACCATTTTCTGTGCTGAAATAGCTAAAATCGTTCTGGTTTCACTATTCAATCGACCAGACTAAACAGTAATCACTTCACCTGTCGAGCATATCAAATAAATCTTTCTTCGTTTACAGTTCACCACCGCCATCATGTTCAGATAACCAATCCATACCTAAGATCACATAGAACTCGGTGAAAGGTAACAGCATTAGGTCAGCAAGAAATTTACAACCCTTCACTTTCAGTGGACATTTACGACATACCAAATTAACAATGACACTATAACCCAACAGGTTTGTGACTTGAACATCAAATTTAGTCGATTCTACTGACAATTCCTTATCAGTTGCTAATGCAATGCATAGATATGAATGAGTCGACTCTTTACCAATTAAAGCACACACAATATCATTAAAAAGGTAAAATATATCGGTTACAACATCGGGAGCGATAGCTTCTTCTCTAGCTTTGATGGCATATGTCTATGCAGGTGCTTGAGCCTCAGATCGGGTTACATTACCCCTGTTATCACCTTGATTTCCACCTATAATGTTACTTTATCTCTGGCATCTACCTTTTGATGGAGTAATAGGGGGTTTCACATTCTAATCCTTTTTCACTTTCGAAGTTATCAGGTAGTTTCACATGAAATGATCTGTACCCCCACTCGGTAACAAGCTCCTTTTATCTTTCAGCATTCACTCGCATGGTACCTTCCATAATGATCACATGGTGGGTTCGGTGCATTTTGGACACCAGCTACACTGGTGATTGCGTCTGGAATGTCAGCAATGTGCAAGCAAACACATGTCGAGGCAAGTATAGTTGATAGACAATTCTATCGGATATCGATCCCTTATGTAAATGGGTTCTTGATGTTTCAATGTTGGATCAACTAATACTAAAATTAGATGAAATGTGAGTAATGATGTCAACGCAATTTCGTTAGATCTGCACAATAGAATAATCAATATTGTTAACGCAATCAAAGTTAAATGTCAGAGGTTAAATTTCAATGTACTGAAAGTAAATCCAATGTGTTGAGTGTTGTACTGAATATTTAAATGCACTAAACGTAAATGTGATCAAGTGAAAAAATCTGAAGTGGATCACTGATTTTGCTAAGTCATAATGTAGGATGCGTTGACAAGGTTTGAATAGATAAACTGTCGTAGCAATGAAGCTTCAATGAATTCTTACCAATAATAATTTCCTGTTTAGTCATGACTCAAGTACCCACAATTACTCCGCCTCTCGGTGTGAATATTGTTGTGTACCCAAGAACAAGTGATCAGAATCTCTTGTAATCCCAAGCAGCTCTCACCTAACTTACTTGTTAACCTAACTTGTCATTGCATCTCTCGATGTCGGTAGACTGCAAAGCCACTCTTGTGTTTGATGTAGTTAGATCTAGGAATAAACAGATAAAAAGCATTAAACAATAATCAAAGTGATCAAATACTCAAAGATACTCTCGTATTCATTCAAATATTAGTAGTTCATAATCAATAAGAAAGGAATTAATGAATACATCGGAATATACTATTTTTAGGCTGCTCGGATTACACCCTAACTTCTTCTCTTGCTCAGCATCAAGCATTCCTCGTTAGGAGTTACTGCTCGTCGACTCAGTTAGCTCTCCGGTCTTCAGTAATAAATTCAAAAGAACACAAAGTAATTTGCAAATTATTTCTTCAACTCTTAATGATTTCTTCATTCTTCAATTTCTTATTTATAGTCTTCAAAAGTTGAAGATTTCAGCCTCCCATTCTTAGATCTAGATCTAAATCTTGCAATTGTCAAAGTTAGTTAGAGTACAGATGTGCACTCACGCAGTTTTAATGTTTTCTTCAGAGATGTACAGGTTATCACTGTATTGATAGGCACAATCTGAAACTGTAATTGTGGCGACATCTGTGATGTTCTTGCGCTGGTGCTTCCAGATGTGAATTTAGTTTGAGTTTACCAATTTGGAGTTCATGTTCAGTACGACGACATCTCTGGTCATAACTCCAAGTTGATATTGTGGCTACATTCTTCTTCCAGCATTGAGCTCCTGGGCTGAGTTTCTGTACTGACAAATCTAAGGTGAAATACATCGATTGCTTGCGTTGACATTAGTACAAAAGATGTAAAAATAACAAGAATTTAAACTAATTAGTAATTTTGAAAAATATAAAAACTAAGTATGAAATGCTCATGATGTATGTTAAATGAGACACAAAAGAGACAATTAAAAACACTAATTTAGGGAGAAAATATATGTAATTTGTAATACCATCACACCCCCAAACTTGAGTTTTTACTTGTCCTCAAGTAAACAAAAATTAACAATGTCACAAGTAAAAATGTCACTGCAATCCTTATTCATACAACTTGAATTATCTGAAGTCCTAATGTACAAATTGTATTCATATAATAGAATAATGAACCGACAATTTATAGGCATGAATAATTAAAAACTGTAACTTCATAAATGTTAATGACATGCATTGAATCCTAATCTTTCTTGAACTAATACAACATTTATCAAAAATTTATTTCCTTTACTTTTTCTTCCTTTTTCTCATTTTGTTTCTTTTTCAAATGACTGAGAGATGTCATTGCATTACTCTACCTTTGTTCCTGGGTAGTAATGATGGGGTGCAACAAACCCCCAAGAGGTATGTAATTACGCTGGCACACACTCTTGTAGTAACAGCCTTTGGCTAGATGATTTTTCTAAACCTGCAGCGGAGTGTTCTCCCTTGCAAGGTCATAATGCACTCACATTGGAGCCTCTTTTATTAATACAATGTCGCTGCAATTGGTTAGTTAGTTCAAGATTCAAACATCACACTACACATTCATTACTGAAGCAATTCTGACCATTCATTCAAGAATAACAAACTCATCATTCATTCATATTCATCCAATTTTCACATCAGCATCCAAATAATTTCAAGAATTACGGATCAAAATAAAATTGTGGGCACATTTTTGTTCTCATTAACCAAAGAAATAAGTAGTATTCAAATATGTGGGTGTAATTGCATTTCCATTTCACATTATCTCCCCCAAACTTAATGTTTGCATTGTCCCCAATGCACTGACAATATTTAAACAAAAATATTGGAAATGTAACTACAATGCAACTAAGTTAACAAAAGAGATGCAGTGACGAAATAAAATGCAATGACAATAAAAATGCATGAAAAAATATCTAAAAAAAATGTACCAACTTATTCGTCAGCAGCCGATATAACGGTTGTCTTTGTTTTCTTCTTCTTCCTTTTTGGGCCCTCACCCTCATCTTGGTGCTTCCTCTTCTTTTTATCCTTGTGCCCTTTTCTTTTCTTATCTATCGCACCAACTGGTTTGGCAGATTGCTCCTCCTCGATAGGTTAGGTGGTGGCCTCATCGATTGTCATGTTTGATGGGTGGATTTCGGTGAGTGGTGCTATGTAAGGCATGATAGCAAGAGGATTCAATTCCTTGATTTCGTTCATAACAACCTCAGCTTGGCTCGAATTAGGTTGAGCCTCTTCAGAGCTAGATGCCCCCACAATCTCTGGTGTGCCGACAACATCCTCAACGATCGTTATTGGGGCATCATTTTCCTTCTCTTCCTACACCTCAATAGGGTCCTTCTCTTCATTCTCTTTTTCTTCTTTTTCCTTCAGTCGGTCATCTCCCTGGTCCACATTGTCATTTACTTACCGTTCTGGTTCATTTAGGCCAATGTCAGCGCATTCTACTACGTCGACATCTTTATCCACAACAGCCTCACGTTCAACCATATTCACACTAAGATTGTTAGAGAATTCATCCTCGAACTAATCGAAAATGGTACGATAGCAATCCTTATCAGACTTAGAGTGGCCGTCTTCCTTGTCATCATCTAAGATGTGAACCCGTGTTGGTACAGGGGCAGGCCTACCATCAGGAGTAGGTTGATCAGATGACGAGTACTGCATTTGGAAAAATATGGATGGAAAGTTTGGAAAGTTTGGCAATGGAGTGGGGCTGATCTGGCGGAGTGCGGCGACAATAGCCTCGTCCCAGGCTTTTGTGTAAGCATAAAATTTATGCAGTTTGTAATCCATGTCATCGAGCACATGTCAATTCGATCAAGGTATACTTCCACTAGAGATAGCCTCTTCGCCACTTGTGAATTTGTAGGGGTATCGGATTGTTCTACCGTCTTTTTCCCTTTGTTTTTATCCTCCTTCTTCGAGGCTTCTTTGGCCACCGGTGTCTCCTAGTCACTAGTCATTCGTTCAATAAAGATATCATTGATCGGACCCTTGTTCTCAAATATCTCCTCACCATTCCTCGGCACAATGCCCTTCTGTTTACAAAGCAACATGATTAGAGAGGGGAATGTGAGTATACCAGTTTGCTTGCTAGCGGCTTCTGGGATTTGATTGTGGATAATCTCTCCAATGTCAATGTGTCGAAAGTGTAGGATAGAATGCAATAGACACATACGATCTAATGTCACCGTAGTGCTATGTGTTGAAGGCATGATGCGACTGTTGATGAAGTGGAACCATACCTTACAGAAGCTTGTGAGATACCTTCTATGCATGGTGTAGTTATGGAACCCGTTACCAATCCATGTGGCTCCATCGACACAAAGGTCCTTCATCATTTGAGCGGTGCTATCATGGTCCAAGCGATGTATAAACGGTGAGTGGTCATCCACTCGCTCAGGAATCCTCAACAGCACGTTGATTTGAGTAGCGCTCCATGGAATGAGTCCTTCCCTTACAAAAACAAATTCTTACTCTGGGTCTACTAGGTTGGCATATAACTCCCTGACCAGTGTAGGGGAGCAACTAGAGGGATGTTTGTAGAAAAACTCCCACCCAAGGCGACTGATGGTACGAACAACATGTCTCCCCAAGGTTTGATGCAGAGATAATTGCAGACCTTTTTCAGGATGGAGGTTTCATTTCAACATGATATTCTAGTAGCGATCCTTGACTACAGTCGTTAGAAATAGGACCCGACCTGTAGACGGAGATGGTGTTGTGGTCAGAGCCACGATAGTTGAAGTGGTTGGGGTGTTTTTAGAAGGGTTTTTCGATGCTAGGGTTTTTGCCATTGTAACTGAAGAAGAAAGTTAGAGAAGTTTATAGAAAAAATAACTTATGAATAGAACAGGAAATATAGAAGCAATGGGAAAAGATGAGATGTAACAACATTGGAGGATGTGAGGAGAAAAGAAAACTATAGGAGAGAGGTTTTATAACCTAGGCACGATGATCGAAAAAAATTACGAGGAAACATTATGTTTACAGTTATTAATTTCCATTCTGCCGATTGTACTGTTTCATTTGATTGAATGGTTGGGAGAGAAGAGAGATCAATCGGCATGATTCTTGCTAAAAAAGCTATGCTAACTCATCACAGAATGCAATGACAATTCGTGCTTTGATGCTTCGACAAAAATGCGATTTTTTTTTTGTAAGAAATTTGAAACTACAAAGTAAAAGTGAAACAAGTAAAAGTAAATAAAAAATGCATCGACATTATTTGAATGTGACCTGATTGATGGCCTCGTTTGATTCTTTGACATCTGGGCTCACATAGTGCTTTAGAAGTTGGCCATTCACTTTGAATTGTTGTCCATCCTTTAGATTTTCAATTGTCATCGCATCGTTCTGGAATGCCTCAATAACTTTAAAAGGGCTTGACCATCTTGATCACAATTTACCTGGATGCAATTTTAAACATGAGTTAAATAAAAGTACTAACTGACCAGGACTAAATTGTCGATGCAAGATGATATTGTCATGTCATCTCTTTGTCTTTTCCTTGTATATTGTGGCATTCTCATAAGCATGTCAGCGTATTTCTTCTAGCTCAGTGATGTCCAACAATCTTTTTCTTTCGGCAGCATCATAGTCCATATTCACCTGCTTGATTGGCCGCATGGCCTTATGTTCCAGCTCAACTGGCAGGTGACAAGACTTACCAAATATTAACTGATATGGAAAAATTCCTAGCGGGGTTTTATAAGTAGTGCGAAGAGCCCACAATGTGTCATGTAGCCGCGAAGACCAATCCTTCCTCGATGGATTAGCCGCCTTCTCAAGTATGATTTTGATTTGATGATTAGATACCACGGCTTGACCATTGGTTTGTGAGTGATATGTAGTAGCCGTACGATATTTTACACCATATCTTTTTAACGTTGTCGCCACTTGGTTGTTATAAAAATGAGTTCCTTGGTCACTTATTAATGCTCTCGATGTTTTAAACCTTGTGAGAATGTATGTGTGAAAGAACTTTAACACCGTCAGAGCGTCATCTTTTGGCACCGCAATAGCCTCAATCCACTTTGATACATAGTCAATAGCAACTAAGATGTACACATTCCCAAAAGAATTTGGAAATGGTCTCATGAAGTCGATACCCCAAACGTCAAAGAGCTCTAATTCCATGATCGGTTGTTCGAGCATCTCATTGCATCGAGATATTGAACCAGTGAGTTGACAATGATCACATTGTTGTGCGAAGTTATGAGCGTCTCGAAATAATGTGGGCCAATAAGATCCTGTCTGTAGGACCTTAGCAGCAGTCCTAAAATGTCCTCCATAAGGGGCATCATGGAAATGTCGTAGGATTGAAGTCATTTCTTCTTCTGGTACGCAGCGACGGATAATGTTATCAGCGCATACCTTGAATAGGTATGGCTCGTTCTAGTGATATTTTGTAGCATCGCGTAAGAACTTGATCTTCTTGTAGTATTTAGGGGTAGCTTCCCACACATAAGGTAATTGACAACATCGACATACCAGGGCAATGCGTCGACAAAGAATAACTGCTCGTCTAGAAATGCTTCGATAATTTGGGACGTCTGACCATCTTCACTTCTAACTTCCAGTCGAGACAAGTGGTTAGCTACTTGATTCTCAGATCCTTTCCTATCCCTGATTTCAACATAAAATTATGGAAGGAGTAGGATCTATCGTATCAGTCTAGGCTTGGCGTCTTTCTTTGTAAGAAGATATTTCAATGCAGAGTGGTTTATGTATACTGTAATCTTTATGCTGACAAGATATGAACGAAACTTGTGAAACGCGAAGACTACTGCTAGTAACTCCTTCTTAGTGGTAGTGTAATTCACCTGCGCTTAAGTCAGAGTTTTACTATCATAGTAAATAGAATGAATTACCTTCTCTTTTCTTTGGCCTAGTACAGCTCTCACAACAAAATCACTTGCATTGCACATTAATTCAAATGGTTGCGTCCAGTCTGGTGCAATGACAATTGAGACTTGTAACAACTACTTCTTTATTGTCGTGAATGCGTCTAGACAGTTGTCATCAAACACAAAGTTTTTATTTTGCTCTAATAGTGAACATAAAGGTTTAACAAACTTGGAAAAATCACATATGAATCTTTTATAGAAACTAGCATGTCCAAGAAAGCTTCTTATTGCTTTGACATTGGTGGGCGGTGGTAGTTTTTCGATGATTTCTACTTTTTCTTTGTTAACCTCAATGCCGTGACAAGATATCCAATGCCCGAGGATAATGCCTTCAGTTTCCATGAAGTGGCATTTCTCCCAATTCAGAACTAGATTTGTGCCCTTGCATCTCTTTAAAACTTTTGCTAAGTTGACAGCACATTGATCAAAATTTTATCCATAAATAGAGAAACCATCCATAAATACCTCAAGAGAGTCCTCAATCATATCCAAAAATATCACCATCATACACCTCTAGAATGTTGCTGGCATACATCGGGAAGCAGAGGTTCCAAAAGGGCATGTAAATGTAGTCTTTGCTTGGTCTTCCGACGTAATAGCAATTTCGTTGTACCTAGACTAGTCGTCCAAGAAGCAATAATAGCCTTTACCAGGTATCTTATCCAGCATTTAGTCAATAAAAGGTAGTGAGAAATGGTCCTTCTTTCTCTCCGCACTCAGTCGACGATAATCCATGCATATTCGCCAGCCAGTCGTAATGCGAGTAGGTATCAACTCATTCTTGTCATTGGTCACAACTATTAACTCACTCTTCTTAGGCACACATTGGACGAGGCTCACCCAATTGCTATCAGATATAGGGTATATGATGCCCGCATCTAACCACTTAATAATTTCCTTCTTCACTACTTCTTTCATTTTCTCATTAAGTCGTCTTTATTGCTCAATTGATTGTTTCCTTTCATCTTCTAGCCTTATCTTATGCATACAAAAAGAGGGACTGATGCCTCTGATATCTACAATGCTCCAAGCTATGGCTCTTTTGTGTTCTTTCAATATGACGATGAGCTTATCTTCTTGCGTTGTGTCGAGGGATGCATTGACAATAACAGGCAATGTCTCATTAGCACCAAGAAAGACATACTTTAAATGTGTTAGGAATGGCTTCAACTCCAAGATAAGAGCTTGGTCAATAGACGATTTAAACATTGGGATTATCCTATTTGATAAATCCAAAGATTCTTGTTGCCAATTTTGCCTTAGCTCACAATTGTTAACTTCTTCTTTGTCGACACAGTCACCTAGGATTTCATCGATGGATGTCGCCACATCATCATCTGACATTGCTGAACTCCTTGCATTAAATTCTTCTATAATGATTTCATCCAACACGTCAATGTGATGACATTGCTTTTTGGCTCCAGACGGAGATGCCTTAAACACACAAAAGGTCACACGCTCATCATTATGATGCATGATAAGTTCTCCCTTGAACACGTCGATAAGTGTACGTCCCGTTGCTAAAAATGGTCTCCCGAGATAACGAACACCTCTTTATCTGCTTCACAATCGAAGATAATAAAATCAGCAGTGAACACTAGTTTATCAACTTAGACAAGAACATCTTTAATTTGGCCTTCAAGTTGTGCTAAGGATCTATCCGCAAGTTGCAATGTCACCGCAGTCGACTTCATCAAACCTATTCCTAATTTCTTAAAAGTAGACAAAGGCATAAGATTAATACTTGCTCCTAAATCACATAAAGCCTTACCTAAATAATGATTCCTAATGGAGAATGGGATTGTGAAACTGCTAGGGTCTTCATCTTGGTTGGCAACTTATTTGTAAATACAGCGTTACACCCCTCTGTGAGCGCAATCGTCTCGATATCAAATAATTTCTTCTTCTTTGGTAAGAGCTCATTCGTAAATTTCCCATAGTTAGGTACCTGCACAAGAGCATCAACAAGAGGTATATTAATGTGTAATTGTTTCAGAGAAGAAACAAATTTTTTATACTCTTTATCATGGACTTTCTCTTTAAATCTTTACGGAAATGGAAAAGGTATTGTAGCAGTGGGTTGTATGGAAAACTTGGTGGTGTCGACATTGGCACTTGCGTCGACAACTTTGTTGGGTAAATTGTAGGCATAGATGGCACTACAGTTGGTTCTTCTTCATTTGCTCTTGCTTGATTTCCTTTAGCCACATTCTCTTCTTGTTGTTGTGGTCTAAATGCATCAACATAGTCTTGGCCAGAACTACTTGGTTCAACCATCTATTTCCCACTTCTCAACGTGATTGCTTTGCAATGCTCCTTCCCCCTTTGCGTAGGATTCTCAGTATCACTAGGTAGAGTGCCTGGTGGTCTTATGCTAAGATTAGAAGCCAACTGTCCTAGCTAGGCTTCTAAGGCTCGGATGGAGGAAGATTTTCCTTGTACTATTGCTTCAGTATGCGTGGTATGCTCGCGCATCAACGCTTCAAGAGCAATAATAGGATCTGACTTAGGTTGAGAAAACTGCTACTGCTGATGATGTTGTCCTTACATATGTGACAGCACAGACTATTGTGGCTGTAATTGAGATTATGGTTGCATCTGGATATTTGACTACATTTGTTGAGAACTCACCTGCGAATTTTTATTATAATTCTATGTTTGGTTGCTATTGTAACTCCCTTGTCTATAACCCCCTTGATTTGAGGAATTACCTTATCTGAATGCGAAAACATTTTGATTCCCCCAAGGTTGTTGATATCGGTTGTTGAACGAATTACCAAATGAACCCCCTCTGATGTTGTTAACGTAGAAAGTATTTTTTGAATGTTGTGGGTAGTCCTCATAACTATGATTGTCGCTTCAAATTTCACAGGAAAATATCGACGTATCCAATTGCTGGCCACTTGAATAGGGGCAATTTCATTTGTTCCCTTCAAATTCTTTATGATATTGGCCAATGAGGATACCTGCACTGAAAAAGCAGAAATAACATCTAACTCAAGAACTTCAAGGTTATTCTTTACCTGTGCAGAATGAGAGATTGGATATTGATAATCATTTTGAGCAATTCTCTCTAAAATTCTTACAGCTTCATTGTAGGTACAGTCCAACAAGGGACCATTAGCTGATGTGTAAACAAGATTCCTTGTCTGAGCATTCAAACCATTATAAAAGATCTCTATTTGAGTTTCTTACTGAATACCATGCATTGGGCAACGTCGAATCAATGTTTTGTAACGTTCCCAAGTTGTATGTCATTTCGCAACCTTTCGTTCATTGCCGGCGGATTGAAACGCAAAACAAACTGCGTTGCTAGCGAGTTCCAAGATGTAATGGATCCAGCCAGCAATCCCAAGAACCATGTTCTCACTTTACCTTGCAACGAATAAAGAAATAATTGCATTTTCAAGGCATCATCAGGGACACCATGTTGATTAAAGGATGCACAAATAAGCAGAAATGATTTTAAGTGTTATTTTGCATATTCATGAGGAAAACCAGAATATTGCCCATTTGAATTTAACATCTGAAACATCACCGGTTTCAGCTTGAAATTACTAGCTTGAATAGCCAGTCGTACAACCCCTGGTTGTAAATCATCGAGTAGGCACAACAAAATCTCTTATTGTCTTATTTTGCACTTGTTCAGCTTGTGGAGGCGATGGTGATATATCATTAACAATTTGTGGTAGCACTGGAGGAACTCCATATTGTTGCAGCAATGGTCGTAAATTATTGTTGCTGTTATTACCAGCCATTCTTCTTTGTTCTTACCTTCTCCTCCTAAATGTCCTTTCAAGCTCCGGATCAAAACTAACAATGTCTTTAGGATTTCTCCTCGTGGACATGCAATACCTAAAAAAAACTAAAAAAGAAAATAATATAAAAATAAATAGATTAGTGGAGATTAAAAGTTAAGTAAGTAGAATTAATTGCAACTGCAAAAGTAAACATCAAACAAATGCCAAAATTCCCTAGCAATGGCGCCAAAACTTGATTGCGTCTGAAATGTCACAGTAATGTGCAAGCGAACATACGTCAATGCAAGTATAGTTGATAGACAATTCTATTAGATATCAATCCCTAAGGGAAACGGGTTCTTGATGTTTCAATGTCGGAGCAACTAATACTAAAATTAGATGAAATGTGAGTAATGATTTCAATGCAATTTCGTTAGATCTACACAATAAAATAATCAATATTGTCAACGTAATCAAAGTTAAATGTCAATGTACTAAAAGTAAATCCAATGTGTTGAGTGTTGAGTGCTGAATATTTAAATGCACTAAATGCAAATGTGATCAAGTGCGAAGATCTGAAGTGGATCCCTGATTTTGCTAAGTCACAACGCAGGATGCGTTGACAAGGTTTTGAATAGATAAACTGTCACAGCAATGAAGCTTCAATTAATTCTTACCAATAACAATTCCCTGTTTAGTCACGACTGAGGTTTTGAATATCATTGTGTACCCAAGAACAAGTGATCAAAATCTCTTTTAATCCCAAGCAGCTCTCACCTAACTTACTTGTTAACCTAACTTGTCACCGCATCTCTCAATGTTGGTAGACTGCAAAGCCACTCTCGTGTTTGATGCAGTTAGATCTAGGAATAAACAGATAAAAAACATTAAACAAAAATCAAAGTGATCAAATACTGAAAGACACTCTCGTATTCATTCAAATATTAATAGTAGTTCATCATCCATAAAAAGTGAGTTAACGAATACATTGGAAAATATTGTCTCTAGGCTACTTGGATTACCCCCTAACTACTTCTCTTGCTTAGCATCAAGCACTCCTCGTCAGGAGTTACTGCTCGTCGGCTCAGTAAGCTCTTCGGTCTTCAGCTATAAATTCAAAAGAACACAAAATAATTTGCAAATTTAATTCTTCAACTCTTGATGATTTCTTCATTCTTCATTCTCTTATTTATAGTCTTCAAAAGTTACAGATTTCAGCCTCCCATTCTCAGATCTAGATTTTGCAGATGTCAAAATTAGTTATAGTACAGTTGTGCACTCATGTAGTTTTAATGTTTTCTTTAGAGATCTGTAGGTTGTCGCTGCATTGCTAGGCGCAATCTGAAATCGTAATTGTGGCGACATCTGTGATGTTCTTGCGCTGGTGCTTCCAGATGTGAATTCAGCTTGAGTTTACCAATTCAGAGTTCATGTTCAGTGTGGTGACATCTCTAGTCATAACTCCAACTGATCTTATGGCTGCATTCTTTTTCCAGCATTAAGCTCTTGGGCTGAGTTTCTGTACTGACAAATCTAAGGTGCAAAATATCGACTGCTTGCGTCGACATTAGTACAAAAAGATGTAAACATAACAAGAATTTAAACTAACTAACAATAAGTTGGAAAATATAAAAACTAAGTATGAAATGATCATGATGCATGTTAAATGAGACACAAAAGAGACAATTAAAAACACTAATTTAAGGAGAAAATATATGTTATTTGTAATACCATCAACTGGTTGCAAGATGATTCTGAAATCTAGACTCTAGTGCTCTTGATCAACTCCTGCTCAAAAGTCTAGAAGATATTGCCCCGTGAGTTTCATTTTCTTTGAATTTTTTCGATGATGGCATAGAAAAAAGTTCTGATGATATTCTTCTTCACAGACTCACGAAACCTCTTTTCTCTCTGCCTATTGTTGTTATAAATTCTTCCATCTTTTGAGCTCTATTTGTAAGAATCACAAACAGTCGCAGCTCGATTCCGCCTACCATCATCTTGATCTCATCATTCAGCCCGTCTTCAAAACGAATACACATTGCCTCATCAGTTGGTTCAATCTCTCGAGCATACTTACTCAACTATATAAATTCTCGTTCATACTTAACCACTGTTTGTTTCACTATCTCAATTCTAAAAATTTCTTCTTCTTTTTTATCCAGATACTGCTTGCTGACATATTTCTTTTTGAATTTTGCTTGAAAGAACTCCCAGGTGACTTCATTTTTGGGCATTACCACTACGATCATTGTCCACTAATTGTAAGCCTCATCCTTCAATAATGAAGCAGCACACCTACTGTCAAAACCATTTTTTGAAAAAAAAAACAAAAATAAGTCTCGATTTATATTTTGGAAAATGAAAATGGAGTCGTCACAAATAATTTTTAAAGCTGGTGTAATTGGGTCACCTTTTGAGAATTTTTTAAAAAAATCATTAAAATAATTTTGGTCTTTGAAACCATAAAACGAGTTCGGGAATCGGTTACGCATAAGGAAGGATTAGCACCCTTACACACCCAAAATTTGTACCTAATCGATTATTCAAAATCTTATTTGTTGAAAATTAAAAGTTCGAGAAAATTTTAAATTGTGATCCTTAAATGCATGAATGTCATATTTATTTCATTTTGAAAAAAAAATTGCTTCGGAAGAAAGCTCGTTATTTCGAATAAATTGAGAAAAAGTTACATCTAGTAAGTTAGGATATAACAATTCGAATATTCAAAAATAACGAACTTTTCGAAAAAAAATCTCGTTATTTAAATTTTTAAAAGGATATTAAATTATCCCGGTTCAAAAAAAATCGACATCTAGTGAGTTAGGGCATGATTTTTCAAATTCCCAAGACAAAGGACATTGCCTTGATTTTTAAAAACAATTTGTGTATTTAAAAAAAAAATGAATTACCATGTTATGCAAACATAAATATGCACATAACTTACAAATATAAATAAAAGAATAAAAATGAATTCCCATGGCTGGCCACCCTTTGAGCACTTTGACTAGTTCAAAGTTTGCTTGAAACTAGCTTGGGGCAAATCCATAAAGGCTCCAAAAGTGGAGTGGTTTGAATGGGATTTGAGAGGACTGATTTTGAAGGATTTCAAGACTTTGACTTTAGGATTATTCTTTGGGTTTGTTATTTATTTATCTATATTCATAAAATAATAAATAAATAATAAAACAAAATTAATATTATTTTACATTTATTTATTTATATTCATACAATAATAAATAAATAAATAAATAAATAAATAATAAAACAAAATTAATATTATTTTATATTTATTTATTTATATTCATAAAAATAATAAGAAAACTGGAATTGGGTTTCGAGGCTCGGATGAAATTGGGCTTGTTCAGCTGCCCCTCTTTACTCGTTGTCGTGTAACGGGAATGGAGCAAAGAAAAAAAAGATCAGTTTCGTCCGATCCTACTGAATTTCAACTTTTGATGTTTTTTATTTTCAGTCATCTATCCTTTCACTTTATTAGCTGCTCTATTCCACGATATTCGCTTCACTACAACCTCAAGAAGATAGGATTTAATGTTGTAGCCTTATTCTGCTCCACTCATCTTTAGGGAGATAGGATTTGCTAATGACTTTAATCCGACTCACTTCAACTTCAAGGGTATAGGATTTGTTCTTGTAGCTTCATGCTGCTCTACTGCAACTTCAGAGAAAGTTGCAGATCGAGGTCTACTATTGTGAGTTTTAATTTGCCCTTTATAACTTTAGGGTTATAGGATTTGCTTCTATAGCTTTAATTTTCCCCTTTATAGTTTTAGGGGTAAAAGATTGAATTGTTTCAATATGCCCCATGGTCGGGGTAAGGGATCGAATGGTCTTTAATCTGCCCTTTAGTTAAGGTAAAAGATTGGATTGCTTCAATCTACCCCATGGTCGGGGTAAGAGATCGACTGATCTTCAATTTGCTCTCTGGTTAGGTTAAAAGATAGGATTGCTTCAATATGCCCCATGATCGGGGTAAGAGATCGGATGGTCTTCAATCTGCCCTCTGGTTAGGGTAAAAGATTGAATTACTTCAATCTACCGCATGATAGGGGTAAGAGATCGGATGGTCATCAATCTGCCCTCTGGTTAGGGTAAAAGATTGGATTGCTTCAATCTGCCCATGGTCGGGGTAAGAGATCGGATGGTCTTCATTCTGCCCTCTGATTAGGGTAACAGAATGGATTGCTTCAATTTGCCCCACGGTCGGGGTAAAAGATTGGATGGTCTCCAATCTGCCCTCTAATTAGCGTAAAAGATTGGATTGCTTCAACTTGCCCCATGATTGGGGTAAGAGATTGGATGGTCTTCAATCTATCCTCTGGTTAGGGTAAAAGATCTGATGATTTTTATTTTGCCCTCTAGTTAGGGTAAAAGATTAGATTGCTTCAATTTGCCCCATGGTCGGGGTAAGAGATTGGATGACTTCAATCTGCCCTCTGGTTAGGGTAAAAGATTTGATTGCTTCAATCTGCCTCATGATCGGGGTAAGAGATTGTATGGTCTTGAATCTGCCCTCTAGTTAGGGTAAAAGATTGAATAATCTTCAAAAAGATCTGATGGTCTTCAATCTACCCTCTAATTAGGGTAAAAGATTGAATGGTCTTCAATCTTTCCTCTAATTAAGGCAAAAGATTAGATGGTCTTCAATCTGCCCTCTGGTTAGGGTAAAAGATTGGATTTCTTCAATTTGCCCCATGGTCGGGGTAAGAGATTTGATGACTTCAATTTGCCCTCTGCTTAGGGTAAAATATTGGACTGCTTCAATCTGCCTCATGGTCGGGGTAAGAGATTGGATGGTCTTCAATCTGCCCTCTGGTTAGGGTAAAAGATTGGATAGTCTTTAAAAAGATCTAATGGTCTTCAATCTACCCTCTGATTAGGGTAAAAGATTGAATGGTCTTCAATCTATCCTCTGATTAGGGTAAAAGATTGGATGATTGTAACTTGCTCCATTTCACTACAACTTCAAGGAGATTAAGGTTCGTTACTAGTTTTAGTCCTCCCCTTTACAGTTTTAGGGGTATAAGATTCTGGTGCTTTACTCCACTCCACTATAACCTTAGGGACGTTGAGATCTGCTACTTGTTTCAATCTGCTTCCTTGTAATTTTGAGGTAGAAGATTTGTCATTCAATCTACTCCTCTTCAACTTTAGAGACGTAAGATTCACCTTTGCAGCTTCAATCTACTTTTCCTCATCTTCAAGGTGCAAGATTCGTCGTTATGGCCCCAATCTTTCCCTTCACATCTCTAAGGTATAAGGTTCACCATTGCGACTTCAATCTTTCCCTCATAACTTTAGGGTACAAGATTCACCGTCGCGGCTTTAATCTTTCCCATCACGTCCCTAAGGTACAAGGTTCACCGTTGTGGCTTCAACCTTTCTCTTCATATCTCTAGGGTATTAGATTTACTGTTACAACTTCAATCTTTCCCTTCAAACCTATAAAATATGCTTTTATGGACCTCTATGTAGGCCAGATTATTAAGATGCAATGATTAGAATGAGTCAAATGCTGCTAACCATATGGGTATGAATGATGAATGTAAAAATGTCATCTTTGAGAACGATTTTATTTTTAGTCCTTTGGTCGACATTGTTTGTCGTTTGTCTAAGTTCTATCGCAGATGTGTTATCATGTTTTTCTTTTGTTATGGTATTTTTTACATGAAACCTAAAGAGGTAGTCGTAATTTGAATTATTTGTTTCAAGATCCTTCTAACCATCGAGTTTGGTTATTTCCAACTAGTGGTCTTATTTCAGGTCTCTGTAGTATTTACGAATTTTCCAAAGCAATATGCTGAAATCTTTTTATTCCTTATATCATTAGACTACTAGCCGTTATTTCAAATGTAAAAAATGTATGAATCAGGGTGTAAGGTGGATGAAATTGAATTTGATTGTAGGCAAAGCTCGCATGAATGAAAAGATTAAAAATCACTACTCTACTAACTGTAATTTCAATGCAAAAATGCTTGAACATGATTATGAGGTAAAAATATTAAAAATGGAAAACATTGATCAAAAGTAGCCAAAATATCAAGTGAGCAAAGAATGAAGTTAAGTGCCCCAAATTTCAAAGTATGAGCTTCGTTGAGCAAACTTGATAAGAACCATTCTGAGCTTGACGTGTGTCCATGAAACTTGAAGTACTTCATTGATGCTTCAAGGTGTAAAGTTTCTCCACCTTGTTTCTTTTGAGAGAGAAGACCGTTTCATACATCTCTCTTTTATTCAAATTTAAGCCACCTTTTTAGGTTTTCAGCTCAAATTTCCTTAGGTTTCGAGATGCCCTTTACGGGTTTTCACCTCGACCTCCCTTTTTTCTTTTCTTCTTTTTTCCTTTTCTTTTTCTCTTTTTTCCTTTTTTAATTTTTTTTGTTTTTTTTGGTGAAATTTCTTCCTCACCGAATCCGAGTTCACAGGGTTGAGCAGGTCTTTTCCGTTTATCTCAGACAAAATCAAAACTCCTCTAGAAAATACTTTCTTCACCTCATGTGGCCTTTCCCAATTCGATATTCATTTTCCTTAGAAGTCTTTTGTAAGCAAGATCCTTTCAAAACCAGAGCTCTCTCATGGAATTCTCTAGAGCGGATCCTTCTTTATCGTAAGCCCTTGTCACGTGATCATGACGGATGACTTTTAGTATCTTTTTTTTAATCAAGTTTAGTTGACTGCACCTAGATTGGATCCATTCTACTTCATCAGTTCTAACAAAATCTGGAGGGAAGGAAACTCGACTCCAATGGGTGGACAACTTTCATTCTAGTGAGAAAGGTGTTGCCCCAGTGAATGTTCTGACAGAAGTCCGATAAGCATCGAGGGCAAATGGTGATTTCTCATGTCGAGCCCTCGTAGGTCTCTACTATTTTCCAATCAATCATTTGGTGTCTTTATTGGTTGCCTCCATTGCCCTATCCGCCTTTTGGCGACGTGGTGCTGAATCATGATACTTGATCTTGAATCAGTTGCAGACTTTCGCTATTATGCTATTGTTCAAATTCAAATTATTGTCGGATATGATCCTTTCTAGCCTTCCATATCGACATATAATCTCTCTTTTTCAAGAATTTTCTTAACCATTGATTGACATAGGAATCGACTTCTGCCCATTCAGTGAAGTAATGAATCGATATCCATTGGAAGCTTTTGGCAAAATTTGATCGATGGTGTCCATGCCCCATATAGAAAAAGGCCCTGACATGAAGAGGTGAAGGAGATACATAGATTTTGAAAATTCCCTTTGCGTGTTTTCATCTTGACTTTTTCTTTCTTTTTTTCTTTTTCTTTTTTCCCTAGGTTTCAAGATGCCCTTTGCGGGTTTTATATCTCAACCCCTTTTTTTACCTCATTTTTTATAACAAGTTAAGCCTTATTCTTCGAAATTTCTATTGAATTGGATTGTGTTCTTCCTTTATGGGTGCCTGTGTGTCATGACATCAATTCCTTAAACCCGTCACGCTTTGATAGGACCATGCAAAGACCTTTGGATTCTCAAATTATCTTGCCTTGTTTCTGCAAAGAAGCATGCCTCAATTATCACTTAAAATCACAACTCTTCGAGGTGATATTCGTTTCCTATCTTGCTCAACCATCCGTAACAGACCGGGAGACAAGTTACATTCTTCATCATTTTCAAAGTCCTGAAGTTTTTCTGGACACATGTCCTTATCAAAATGAGGCTCCAAGTTAACAGCAACGTCGCTCATATATACAGCATAGAGACAAAATGGGATACAAAGAATAATTGAATCAAAGAATGGTTAATTGTGGTATGATCGAATGAGAAGAATTGTAAGATGTTTGCCAAACAGGACAAAACAATGCATCAGTTTTGGAATAACATATAGTGATCATGTGCCTTTTACAAAAGGATCCCTATTACTCTCGGACTTAAAGCAATAAGTGTATTCTAAATATTACTCTGGAAAAATCCTAAAAAACTACAAGAAGCTCCTCCACAGTCTAGTTGTCCAAAACACTTCCAAGGGCTTAGGGATGTACTCTCGATGGGTTCCACTCTCCACATGACTTTTGCTCAAATTCTCTCATTATCTTGATTTATCTTGTTTCCTCTTAGTTTTCATTAAGGGTTGATGACTCTCTCTCACACAAATGTTTCAGATGTGGGGGATTTTATTGAAATTTAATGCATGAAGTGCAATGCAAATGAATGGTAAAATGCATGCAAAAAGCGTCGATTCTAGTTCAATTCCATTAGAACAACTTTACTAAAAAACAAATTTCTTTACATAAGGTAGATACATATATGGTTGTGCCTTAATGCTCAAAGTCTTAATCTTCCAAGCTAATTTTTGCTTTGGTTTAACTCTGATATCAAGCTTAAAACTTCGGTCTTGAATGGCTAAGGTCTGCAAGTGGTTAGTCAATTCTCGTCTTTGGAACAAAGCTTCGTTCACAATATAATCTTTTTATCTCTGACTTGCCTGTGAAAGCGTTGAAGTTATTTTCCAGCATTCACTATCTGTTTACAATTTCTTTGAGAAGCTCAACTTGTAGTTCTTAATGAGACCTCAAGTTTTTCTACCTTTGAACTCTTCATTCTTGGCTTGGCTTACATTTCAGCTCAGTCATAAATCTAAGACCATATCCTCTATATGCACTGATGCCTTGGGGAAGATGACTGATCCATAAACTCTTAAGGTGAATATGTCGACCTTTTCTTTGCGTCAAGGTGCACAAAATTTAAGTTTCACAAACTCTTCCAGGTGATGCACTTATTATCCCTTTTTCTTAATCCCGATCATAACTTAATGCTTGCTCCCTAGTTATGCTCATCAGCTTCTTAATCTCGAGTAAGTAAAGCAAATCACCATATTCGGTAGAATGTCTACCTTGTCTCATTATCCCATTGATCTTATATTTCTTTCAGCTTTTGCAAATTATTTCGAATCATGCTTATCTAGGTGAAATTCCAAAACTCTGATATATGCACCTCTAGAAAGATGTCATCATTCTCTATTTGTCATCTCTTTGACCATTTACACACGGCCACACTGCCTTTCACTTTATCAAAAAACCTATTTTCCATATTAAGTTCTCTATTTGGTAATTGAGTTTAAACCAACACCTTTTCTTTTATGAAAATGCAATGCAAACAGGTTTAGGAATAAAACTTAAAAATAACTTGCAATTAAAAGCAAAGAAGTAAGAATATAACTGTATTTCTTACCTTAGTAACCACTAAGGTTTGGCACAGTTCCACTTAAGGTAGGCTCTTATGGAATTAAATGCAAGTTAAAAAAAATGTGCTGCTTACGAGTGCATGTATGCATAAGAAAAGTATTGATTCATAGCTCGATTCTATTAGAATAACTTTACTAGAAAACAAATTTCTTTACATAAGGCAGATACATATATGGTCGTGCCTTAGTGTTCAAAAGCCTTAATCTTCATAGAAAATCATCCAATTTCGCTCTGGTTCGTCTCTGATTTTTAGTCCAAAATGTCAGCTTGAATGGTTAAGTGATAAGTCACTTCTCGTACTTAGGTCAAAGTGGCTCGTTGTGCGGTCTTCGTTTTCGTCTTACTCATTTGTCCTTCTTTTGACCATAGACGCACGACCATATTGTCTTCTACTTTATTAAAAAATCCATTTTCTTATGACCAATTTTCTGTTTAGTAATCGAATTGAAATCAATACCTTTCTTAATATGAGAATGCAAACGCACAATAAGGGAAAAAAACCAAGTTAGTACCAACAATTATAAAATGTATCAACAAATATACCACAGAGAACCTACGCATCTATTAGGTGGTTTCTGAAGGCTCGGTATAGTTCTACCTAGGGTGGGCACTTAGGGCTCATTATATGTGTTTTCGGTTCTAAAGTAATGGTACCCAAACCAGCAGATTCCTTAATCCTCACCCATTATAGGCTCATACGGACAAGTTCGGTTCAGGGGGACACATTTCCCGTATGTTTGCACGGAAGTGAAAACTTCACGAAAACATAGGTACGGATGTATCCTGAAAGCGATTCACTATCCAACACGAAAGTGAAAACCTCACTAAGGAGTAGCTTCTCACTTCCACTTAAGCGGTGTAGTAACAAATGCATTTATGCAAAAATATAAACATATAACATCAACATGCTATTATCACAACAAACATATAAATCACAAAAATGAAATGCAAAGGATCGAAAATTAAATTAATTTGAATTTAAAATTTTCAACAAAAAAGATAAAAAATAATCAACCTACGGCTTGACTCTCTTATTGTCTCGAGTGGAGTCGTTAAACTGTTGAAACCATTTTTTGAAAAAAAACAGAAATAAGTTTCGATTTATATTTTGGAAAATGAAAATGGAGTCGCCACCAATAATTTTTAAAGCTGGTGTAATTGGGTCACCTTTCGAGATATTAAAAAAAATCATTAAAATAATTTTGGTCTTTGAAACTATAAAATGAGTTCGAGAGTCAGTTATGCATAAGAAAGTATTAGCACCTTTACAACCCCAAAATTGGTACCTAATCGATTATTCAAAATCTTATTTGTTGAAAATTAAAAGTTCGAGAAAAAATTAAATTACGATCCTTAAATGCATGAATGTTATATTTATTTCATTTTGAAAAAAAAATTATTTCCGAAGAAAGCTCGTTATTTTGAATAAATTGAGAAAAAATTGCATCCAGTAAGTTAGGATATAACAATTCGAATATTCAAAAATAACAAACTTTTCAAAAAAAATCTCGTATTTAAATTTTTAAAAGGATATTCAATTATCCCAATTAAAAAAAAGCCAACACCTAGTAAGTTAGGGATGATTTTTCAAATTCTCGAGACAAAGGACATTGCCTTGATTTTTAAAAACAATTTATGTATTTTAAAAAAAATGAATTACCATGTTATGAAAACATAAATATGCACATAACTTACAAATATAAATAAAAGAATAAAAATGTAATTAATGCAATTAATAGTACAATTCTCAAGAACTACTGTCACGTTCTTCGTCTTTCTTGCTCGATTCTTCCCAGATTAAGGTCTCTAATGAACACCCAATGAAGCTATTTCCAAGGCTGAAGACCACTCTTTCTCAAGAGGGGAAAATCGACAAAGGAATGGAAGGGAAAAACTAGAGAGAAAATGAGATAAAAAGAGAATGTGTTGGTGAATTCGTGATTAGAATTGGTAGCTTAGGGGGTATTTATAGCTGGGAGTTGGAGGCCATTTTTAGCAAATGAATTTTAGCCACTCAATCCCATGGCCGGCCACCCTTTGAGCTTGTACACCTAACGTAATCCTTTGGAGGACAAACCATCTCATTTAAGACTCTTATTGTGTTTTCCAACCAGTATTCAGCTCTGGAAGGATCGTCATCTTTGCTTCCCCAGAATTCTTCAACTCCATATTTTATAACCCTATTCGTCAGAATACGACGTCTCTGTTCCACCATTGGAGGAGGTGGATGCATAGATGGAGGCACTACTGGTCGGGCAACGGGCTGTGTAATAGGGAGTGGAGGAGGTGGTGTCATCGGGTTGTTCCTCATAAACTCTGAGAACCACTATCCCTTCAACACGAAGAACATGTTCTTTGCTTTGTTTTCTGTCATTAATAATATCGGTGCACCATGACTGGCCCCGGAATCATTAGTCGGGACATTGTTGTTCACCTCATTAGTTTTGTCTCTTTCTGAGTCAAATATTCTATGATTATCTATAAAAACTATGGTTAGATCAGATCCATTTATATCACACTATCACAAGTTCATATAGTATGTACTACTAAAACATAAAACACAATTACTACCATCCAAGAAATGGTAAAATTGAAAGCTCTGATACCACAAAATATAACACCCAAAATGAAAATCATCACCGGTTAGGGTCTTAATGTCACTTTATTCATCAATCACTATTCATCTTTTAGAAACATGTCATTTGTTCTTAAATTATAAAAGAAATACACTTAACACGTCATATATTATCATTTAATTATAATCATAATTCAATAAGAGAAAAAAGGTTATTTTCAAGATTTTTGGAGACTTTTACTGGTAGTTGTCAAGGAAGTATACAGTTCAAGAATAGTACAGACTTCTATCGATACAAGTGACTCTTCTATCGACACAAATCTTACTTATATCGGTATTAAAAACTCCAGAGAGCTAAGAAGTCTAACCCCGTAACTTCTACCGATACAAGTATCCCAACTATTGTACCTTAAAAAACAGAATTAATACATCTATGGGTACTACCGGTACAATGCAAGTCAGAATGTAATCTCTCTCCTGCCCTGTACTTCTACCATATATGTATGAGATCTGTCGAAACAAGTATACATAATTCAAAGAATCATGAATAAACTCAAGTTCATCAACCAATCCTCATCTCATAACCTCATAATTCAACATGATGATACGTAAAACATAGTTTCAAGACATTTCATACATCTCATAGAGTAGGTATAACACATTGAACTAACTTGGAAACTTGTTCAACACATATCTAAAGTTCATAGCATGAAACTTAAATAGTTTATACGAGAAGTACGAAGCAATTTCATCTTAGTACATGCCAAAAAATCAAGTGATGTAAAAACTACAGAACGAGCCTCCAGGGTAGTGTGATGTCTTCAAGATGGTCCGATCTTCAAGTCGCAAAATGGAATCTACAAAACAACAATAATTTCACTGGTAAGCTTCATAGCTTAATAAGTTCGCAAAGTTTATCAATTTATCGAATAACATGTAGCAAACAAATTTGTAAGTCCACTGAGACAACACAGGACTGTACTTTAGTGATCGATATTTGTTTTACTCCTTGTTGACCGAAAGGTTTTTATACTAATTTTTCTCCCTATTGACCCAAAGGTCAAGCCAGTTACCAGTATTGGATGCTATTCTTAGCTATCGATACGTTATATTTTTTCCCTACGATGCTGCTCACACTAAGCTGACGAGAATATGCAATTAGGCATAAATCTCAGCCATCGTAGGGCCTGTAATCCAGTCATGGATTCTATTCACTTTACAATGACTCACGATGTCGTTGAGAATCCGTAACAAATGCAGGACCTCAGTCATCGAACCATTTAGCTTTAGCACAAGGCCGGTAATTATTTTTTTTTCGTTTCTATCTTTCATTCTTCAGTTTGTCGTTCCAATCATCAACAACCATAAAGAATGCACTTATAAGCAGTTACAAGTAAGAATTTAACATTACGAACTTACAGGACTGGATTGTAGTTGTGGAAAGGCTTCAGGGACTATTTCGTTAATTTTCCATTTCCACGATCAGTGGCACGATCGTAGTCTACATCCACAAATCATTCAATTTCTCACATTAATCACACAATCAATTCATTTAATACAATCTAGTACTTTTTGGGTAAAATTATGATTTTACCCCTAACCTTTTACTTCTATTAAATTTAGTCCTTAAGGCCTAAACAAACAAAATAACCATTTTCATTCAATCTTATAACAACCATATATCTATGGGTATTCATCCAACATCTCTATTCAACTATTTCACAACAAGGATATGTATTTTCGCCGTTTTTGCAATCTAGTCCTCAAACCTTAATTTCATCAAAAATCACTTTACAAAATAAATGAATCTATTCATCAAGCATAAATATCTATCCATAACCTTTAAGAAAAAGCATTTTCATCAATGGAGAGTTTTATAACATTTGACAGATTCACAAATTAGTCCTTAGATTAGCTAGATTAAGCTGATACGAACTCAAAAACATAAAAATTACTAAAAACGATCAATATATGCTTACTAAAACCAAGGCTCAAAGCTTGGAAACAAAACCCTAGCTTTTCTCTTGTTCTTGCCGAAGAAGAAGGTGAAACTGGAAGAATATTCTTAATTTCATCTTAAATTTCATATTTATAATAATGGCAAATTTGTAAATTCTTAGACTTTCATGCTTAGCTTTGTTAATCACTTAATTAACCTTAATAAACCCTATTTATGACTAATATATTTCATAATATTCTACTCACTAAGATAGTTTAGGTCAATTTATTCATTTGATCCTCCTAATTACTCAACTTAACCTTTGTACCTTTTACAATTCAATCCTTTCTACTCAATTCACTATCTAAACATTAAAATTTCCTATCCAAATTTTAATGAAATGTTAATGACATCATAAATATTAAAAAAATAAATTTTAACTTGACTCGTCGAGGTTGTGTTCCTGAAACCACTATTTTTGACACCACAAAAAAATAGGCTATTACAGATACATTACTAGATATGTATCGGTAGAACCTGTGAAAACTAAATGCAGAAAAATTGCAGCAGTATACTATCGATACTATGAGAGTTCTACTGATACTATTCAACTTACTATTGATACTTCAAATCACTGTAAGCATGGCTAACTAGTCTGAAACATTCTACCGATACCTCTGTTTTAACTACCGAAACCATAAAGACTTCTACCGGAACTTAAAACCCTTACTACCGAAACCAAATAAGTCAGTAACTAAATTCTCCAAACCCCTACACTTCTCTTGATACCTTGTAGAGTTTTACCGACACAATTCAGGTTAGTAGCTAACATGTTCATACTCAAATAGTTCTACCAATACTATATGAGTTGTTCCGAAACAACTCATTACAGCACTTAAAGTCCACACTCAACCCTTCTAGCACTTACCCACAAACTTCACTAAAGAATTACAGTATACCTATCCAAACATTAGGATACATGTATATGCATAAACACTGTATATAGAAAATACTAAGAACACAAACAAGTTACATTCATTGACACCATAACATCAGTCAAGTTCACATAATTGAGTTTCATAACTTATAAGTTATGGATAAGTACTACATCTTGTTCCTCCTAACCAAGCATAGATATATGTTCTTACATTCATATATATATACTAGAAACTACCCCATAGCATTAACCCAAAAGTCCTATGTACATGCCACTTTTTAACACAAAATAAAAAAAGAAAAAACACTACCCAAGAGAGGTTGATAGTGTGATCTTCCAAGCTATCCGATCTATTAACTGTATCCGGTAACCTACATCATAATAGAAGCAACAACCAAATAAGTTGAGTTATGACATTTAAGGACCTAACTTGACATTAAAATATTTCAACTAATGCTCCATAAGCCATACAACCAATTTCATTGATTCAAACTGATGATTTTACAACTTCCATGACTTACCACCTCATATAGGTGATTCAGCCATCATTCATAACCATTACCATGGCTTGTACCATGCGATTTAATTGGCTTCCTGCCTGTTAAGCCATAACTCGACCTGATTTACTACACCTGCTTATAGGCTGCTAAGCCATAGATTGAATTCTTACATAGGCTTTAAGCTTGCTAAGTCGTAGCTTGAGTTCTGACATCGACTTTAAGCCTGCTAAGCTGTAGCTTGAATTCTGACATTGACTTTAAGCTTGCTAAGTCGTAGCTTGAATTCTGCACCGACTTTAAGCCTGCTAAGCCGTAGCTTGAGTTGATTCACACATAACTTAACATTACATCCTTCTTCTTTTCTTCCTAACATCCACATTTTAGTCCAAACAGTTCATTACATGAATCCAACAATTAACATATATAAAATTCTAAATAATAGTTAAAGGCATTTAAATAAGTAGAGATACTAGTAAGTGGTGAACTTACCTTCTCGGAAGCGATGAAACTCGACGATCTCTACTCAACGACTTTACCCTTTCCATGGTCGTCTACCACCCTACTTGCTTCTTGATCTGATTAAATAATTGATTTAGTCAATTATCTCTTTTGGTGTTAATATACTTTAATTGTAACAACTACTTTTCATCTTAATTCATTAATTTTGCATATAACCATTTATTTACCCAAATTCAAGCATACTCAAGAAACAAGAATTCTTCCTCTTTCCCTAAATTAACCGCACCTTCAATGTACAGCCACAGTCCCCTTTAAATTAGTTCATTAACAGCCCATGAAAATTTCTACTCATCATTAACAAGTCCACATGTTTCAACATTCATGCCTTTAACTATTAATTTAACTTTATGATACGAGACGAATGTGGAAGAAGATCGTAAAGTTGTCAAGTCGCGGATCTACCCTAAAGCTGTAGACAAATGTAATCTGAAATGAAAACAAAAAAGACAGATTAGCTGGCAAGAAGAATAATCAAACGAAAATTAAAACACAAGAAAGATGAATGTTTGGTAAATGATCCAATAGAGAATGAAATTAAGGTTTCTTGAATGAAAGAAACTATCCTTGGACCTCAAGAAAACGTCCAAACTAGATCTAAAAAATAAAAAAAACAAACAAATTCTTTATAAGTGATTTAAAAGATGAAAGCAAACTGTTTGGGCAAGAACGATTGAAACAACAAGAAAGGATTGAATCTTCTAATTATTGATGTGTTTCTTGATGGATCAAGGAGGAGAACGTCCCTCTTGAAGCAATTTTAACCTAGAACGAAAATAAACTAATCAGCAACACAAAACAACAAGAAATAAACTAGATCAAACAAGAACGATAGATTAAAGATAGAAAGAGAAGATAACGTCTTAAGAAGCCTTGAAAATGATAAGAATCCACAACTCCCTTCAATGACTCTAATTCCCCCTCCAAGAAAGAGATCTTGGAAAGAAAAAGCTTTAAAATGATTCCCACAACCTAAAAGATTGTTAAAAACAACTTCTAAAAAAAACTCAAGAGCAATTCTTGAAGAAAAACTCAAAGAGAATTATTATTAACTCAAAGGAATCAAAATTCAGTGTCTTGTTTACAATTCCAAGGCCTATATATAGGCAATCTAAATAAAACTCTTAATTAAACTAGAACTCTAACTAATTAAGCAAGGGACTTTCTTGTTGACATAAAACTCCTAAAAACTTAAACTACTTAATAATTATTAAAAATTCGGAATAAAAAATAAAAATAAAATAATAAGAGATGATAATACAATATTGGACTCATATATAATAAAAATTAAACATAAAAACCGAACCCAATATGATTTAAACTCGAATTAAAAGCACGAAACTCGTAATTCCCGTCATAATCACGTCCAGAAATTCTGGTTGCGCAGTCTTTACTAAAACGATCATAACTTGAGCTCCCGAACTTGAAATCGAGTGATTCAAAGTGCGTTTTGAAGATAAGAGATAGATCTTAAAAATACATGCAGACCTTGCAACCCATAATTTCCTGGATCCCATCCAAAAAGTCAAGCCTGCTGATTTCCCTAACTTGAAAATTGACAACTTCGGTTTCTTGGACCCAGATTTGAAATCTTGATTTTCTTGATTCTTGAAATTGTTTGGAATGAAAAAATTGAACCAAGATTCGGTTTCATGATTTTCTTGAAAACAAGAAAGTGAATCTTGATTTTTTTTTTCGGCCGTGTGCGCATCTAGGGCCTCGGTAATGAAGTCTTGGATGGTCCCGTTCAATCTTGCTCGAATTTGCTTGGCCTTCGACCTCATTAGTGGGCCTTGAGAAACTTTGATCCCATCACATCCATAAGATTGAATTTGGTCCTTGCGACTCATATCAATCCATTGCAAAAAAAAGAGAAGAGAAGAAGAAAATAACATGCTTCTTGTTGTTTTTTCTTCTTACTTTTTTTTGTAAAAAATCAGAATATGAAAAAGCCTCTCCTTTTTTTCATTCATTTCATGCATATATATATTATTCATTAATCTTGTTTATTTGTAATTTTTTTGTCATGTTTCATTTGATCTTTTGATTAATAACTTAGTATTATTGTGGATGTTTGTGATATGTGACAAAAGAGGGGTATGGTTAATGAAACCCTAATAATAATAATAATAATAATAATAATAATAATAATGATGATGATGATGATAATTTGGGCCCTTGACAAGCCCAAAAAAAAGAAAAAGAAAAGAAAAATAAAAACTTCTATTTGACCCAAAATCGAGTGGACTTCCAACGGGCCTAAGAGAGAAGAAAGGGTCTCCAATTAGGCTCAGACAAAATCAAGTGTCTACAATAATTTCGTTTCCTTAAATTTTCAAGACGATCCATTCCTTCAAGCAATTTTCTGAACTCAGGAAATCGCATCATTTGGAATAGTTTGTTATTTTGTAAACAACTCTCTGTCTTTGAATTAAAAACTTATTTACGTTAGAATTGTTTTTCTCTTGGTTTTTGGCCGAACTTCCAAACTTTTCAAACATTTACAAGTTCTTTTATAACTTTGGTTGCTTTTAGTATTCAAGATGATACAGACCTTCGAGCAATTTTCAAAAAACACCATTCTCGGGTAATCGCATTTTTTGATCCAAATAGTTCGTCATTTTGTAAATAAATTTTGGTCTTTAAATTAAAAATTTATTTACATGAGAATTGTTTCTCTCTTGGTTCTAGGTCGAACTTCCGAACTACTCCAACTTTTACGAGTTCTTTTATAACTTTGATTCCTTAAAGTATTCAAGATGATCCATTCCTTCCAGCAATTTTTCGAGTATTCCATGCTCGGGAAATCGCGTCATTTCGTCCAAATAGTTTGTCATTTTGTAAATAATTTTTTGTATTTGAATTAAAAACTTATTTATGTGAGAATTGTTTCTGTATTAATTCTTGGCCAAACTTCCGAAATTTTCAAACTTTTATGAGTTCTTTTATAACTTTGGTTCCTTAAAGTATTCAAGACGATCCATTCCTTTGAGCAATTTTCCGAACACTCCATGCTCGGAAAATTGCATCATTTGGTCAAAATAGTTTGTCATTTTGTAATTCATTTTTTGTATTTGAATTAAAAACTTATTTAAGTAAGAATTGTTTCTCTTCTGGTTCTTGGCCGAACTTTCGAACTTGTCAAGCATTTATAGGTTCTTTTATAATTTCGTTTCATTAAAGTATTCAAGACGATCCATTCCTTCGAACAATTTACCAAACACTCCATGCTCGAGAAATAGCATCATTTGCACCAAATAACTTGTCATTTTGTAAACGACTGTTGGTATTTGAATTGAAAACTTATTTACAAGGGAATTGTTTCTCTCTTGCTTCTTGGCCGAATTTTCGAACTTTTCAAACTTTTACGAGTTCTTTTATAAATTTGGTTGCTTAAAGTATTAAAGACGATTCATTCATTCGAGCAATTTTTCGAACAATCCATGCTTGGGAAATCACATCATTTAGTCCAACTAGTTTGTCAAATTGAAAAAAGATTTTGTATTTGAATTAAAAAGTTATTTACGTGAGAATTGTTTCTCTCTTGGTTCTTGGCCGAACTTTCGAACTTGTTAGATTCTTACGAGTTCTTTTATAATTTTGGTTGCTTAAATATACAAGACAATTCCTTCGAGAAATTTTTCGAAAATTTCATGCTCAGGAAATTGCATTATTTAATCCAAATAGTTTGTCATTTTGTAAATAACTTTTGGTCTTTGAACTAAAATTATATTTACGTGAGAATTGTATCTTTCTTAGTTCCTTATCAAACTTTCGAACTAGTCCAACTTTTATGAGTTCTTTTACAACTTTGGTTCCTTAAAGTATTCAAGACGATCCATTCCTTCGAGCAACTTTCTGAACATTCCATGGTCGGGAAATCGCATCACTTGGTCCAAATAGTTTGTCATTTTGTAAACAATATTTGTATTTGAATTAAAAACTTATTTACGTGAGAATTTTTTCTCTTTTGGTTCTTGGTCGAACTTTCGAACTTGTAAAACTTTTACGAGTTCTTTTATAATTTCGTTTCCATAAAGTATTCAAGACGATCCATTCCTTCGAGCAATGTACCGAACATTCCTTGCTCTGGAAATAGCATCATTTGGTTCAAATAGTTTGTCATTTTGTGAACAACTTTTTTTTCTTTGAATTAAACACTTATTTATGTGAGAATTGTTTCTCTTAGTTCTTGGCCAGACTTCCGAAATTGTCAAACTTTTATGACTTCTTTTATAACTTCGGAGCCTTAAAGTATTCAAGACGATCCATTCCTTCAAGCAATTTTCCAAACATTCCATGCTTGGATCTCATCATTTGGTCCAAATAGTTTGTCATTTTGTAAGCAATTTTTTGTATTTGCATTAAAAACTTATTTATGTGAGAATTGTTTCTCTTCTGGTTCTTGGCCGAACTTTTCAACTTGTTAAGCTTTTATGAGTTCTTTTATAATTTCGTTTCATTAAAGTATTCAAGACGATCCATTCTTTCGAGCAATTTACCAAACATTCCAAGCTCGAGAAATCACATCATTTGCACCAAATAGTTTGTAATTTTGTAAACAACTTTTGGTATTTGAATTAAAAACTTATTTACATGAGAATTGTTTCACTCTTGGTTCTTGGCTGAATTTCTGAACTTTTCAAACTTTTATGAGTTCTTTTATAACTTTGGTTGCTTAGAGTATTAAAGACGATCCATTCCTTCGAGCAATTTTCTGAACAATCCATCCTCCGAAAATCACATCATTTAGTGCAAATAGTTTGTCAAAATGTAAAAAGATTTTGTATTTGAATTAAAAAGTTATTTACGTGAGAAATGTTTCTCTCTTGGATCTTGGCTGAACTTTCGATTGTCAGACTTTTACGAGTTCTTTTTTAATTTTGGTTCCTTAAAGTATTCAAGAAAGTCCATCCCTCAGAGAAATTTTTCGAACATTTCATGCTCAAGAAATTGTATTATTTGGTCCGAATAGTTTGTCATTTTGTAAACAACTTTTGGTCCTTGAATTAATAACTTATTTACGTAAGAATTGTTTCTCTGCTGGTTCTTGCTCGAACTTCTGAATTTGTCAAACTTTTATGAGTTCTTTCATAACTTTGATCCTTAAAGTATTCAAGACGATCCATTCCTTCGAGCAATTTTCTGAACATTCCATGATTGGGGAATCACATAATTTGGTCCAAATAGTTTTTCATTTTGTAAACAACTTTTGGTCTTTGACTTAAAAACTTATTTACGTGAGAATTTTTTCTCTCTTGGTTATTGGCAGAACTTTCGAACTTGTCAAACCTTTATGAGTTCTTTTATAACTTTGGTTCCTTAAAGTATTCAAGACGATCTAATCCTTCGAGCAATTTTTTGAAAATTCCATGCTCAGGAAACCGCATTATCAGGTCCAAATAGTTTGTCATTTTTTAAACAAATTATTGTCTTTGAATTAAAAATTATTTACGTGAGAATTGTTTCTCTCTTGGGTCTTGGCCTAACTTCAGAACTAGTCAAACTTTGACAAGTTCTTTTATAACTTCGGTTTTCTTAAAGTTTTCAAGACAATACATTCCTTTGAGCAATTTTTCGAACATTCCATGATCGAAAAATCGCATCATTAGGTCCAAATAGTTTGTCATTTTGTAAACAATTTTTGTATTTGAATTAAAAACATATTTATGTGAGAATTCTTTCTCTGTTGGTTCTTGGCTGAACTTTCGAACTTGTTAAGCTATTACTTGTTCTTTTATAATTTCATTTCCTTAAAGTATTCAAAACGATCCATTCCTTGGAGCAATTTTACTAACATTCCATGCTCGAGAAATCGCATCATTTGGTCCAATTAGTTTGTCATTTTGTAAACAACTTTTGGTCTTTAAATTAAAAACTTATTTGCGCGGGAATTGTTTCTCGTAGGTTCTTGGCTAAACTTCAGAACTTTTCAAAATTTTAGGAGTTTTGTTATAACTTCGGTTCCTTAAAGTATTCAAGACGATCCATTCCTTCTAGCAATTTTCTGAACATTCCATGGTCGGGAAATCACATCACTTGGTCAAAATAGTTTGTCTTTTTGTAAGTAACTTTTGGTATTTGAATTAAAAACTTATTTTCGGGAGAATTGTTTCTCTCTTGGTTTTTGGTCGAACTTTCAAACTAGTCCAACTTTTACGAGTTCTTTTATAACTTAGGTTCCTTAAAGTATACAAAACGATCCATTTCTTCAAGAAATTTTTCGAAAATTCCATGCTCGAGAAATCGCATTATTTGATCCAAATAGTTTGTCATTTTGTAAATAACTTTTGGTCCTTGAATTAAAATTTTATTTACGTGAGAATTGTTTCTCTCTTAGTTCTTCGCCGAACTTCCGAACTAGTCCAACTTTTACAAGTTCTTTTATAACTTTGGTTCCTTAAAGTATTCAATACGATCCATTCCTTCAAGCAATTTTCCGAACATTCCATGGTCGAGAAATCGCATCACTTGGTTCAAGTAGTTTGTCATTTTGTAAATATTTTTTCTATTTGAATTAAAAACTTATTTACATGAGAATTTTTTCTCTCTTGGTTCTTGGCCGAACTTTTGAACTTATAAAACTTTTATGAGTTCTTATATAATTCATTTCCTTAAAGTATTCAAGGCTATGCATTACTTCGAGCAATGTACAGAACATTCCATGCTCTAAAAATTGCATCATTTGATCCAAATAGTTTGTCATTTTGTGAACAACTTATTGTCTTTAAATTAAAAACTTATTTACGTGAGAATTGTTTCTGTCTTAATTCATGGCCAAACTTCCAAAATTGTCAAACTTTTATAAGTTCTTTTATAACTTCGGTTCCTTAAAGTATTCAAGACGATCCATTCCTTCGAGCAATTTTTCGAACATTCCATGCTTGGAAAATCTCATCATTTGGTCCAAATACTGTCATTTTGTAATCAATTTTTGTATTTGAATTAAAAACTTATTTACATGAGAATTATTTCTCTTCTGGTTGTTGGTCAAACTTTCAAACTTGTCAAGCTTTTATGAGTTCTTTTATAATTTCATTTCATTGAAGTATTCAAGACGATCCATTCTTTTGAGCAATTTTCCAAACATTCCATGCTCGGGAAATCACATCATTTTCACCAAAAATAGTTTGTCATTTTGTGAACAACTTTTGGAATTTGAATTAAAAACTTATGTACATGAGAATTTTTTCTCTCTTGGTTCTTGGCCGAATTTCAGAACGGTTCAAACTTTTATGAGTTCTTTTATAACTTTAGTTCCTTAAAGTATTAAAGACAATCCATTCCTTCGAGGAATTTTCCAAACAATCCATGCTCGAGAAATCACATCATTTAGTCCAATAAAATTGTCAAAATGTAAAAAGATTTTGTATTTTATAATTGTTTCTCTCTTGGATTAAAAACTTATTTTCGGTAGAATTGTTTCTCTCTTGGTTTTTGGTCAAACTTCCGAACTAGTCCAACTTTTATGGGTTCTTTTATAAATTTGGTTCCTTGAAGTATACAAGACGATCCATTCCTTCGAGAAATTTTTCGAAAATTTCATGCTCAGGAAATCGCATTATTTGATCCAAATAAATAGTTTGTCATTTTCTAAATAACTTTTGGTCTTTGAATTAAAAATTTATTTACGTGAGAATTGTTTCCCTCTTGGTTCTTGGCCGAACATCCGAACTAGTCTAACTTTTACGAGTTCTTTTATAACTTTGGTTCCTTAAAATATTCAAGATGATCCATTCTTTCGAACAAATTTTTGAACATTCCATGCTCGGGAAATCACATCATTTGGTCCAAATAGTTTGTCATTTTGTAATCAATTTTTTGTATTTAAATTAAAAACTTATTTACGTGAGAATTTTTTCTCTCATGGTTCTTGGCCGAACTTTCGAACTTGTAAAACTTTTACGAGTTCTTTTACAATTTTGTTTCCTTAAAGTATTCAAGACAATCCTTTACTTCAAGCAATGCACCGAACATTACATGCTCTGGAAATCGCATCATTTGGTCCAAATAGTTTGTCATTTTGTGAACAACTTTTTGACTTTCAATTAAAAACTTATTTACATGAGAATTGCTTCTGTCTTAGTTCTTGGCCAAACTTCCAAAATTGTCAAACATTTATGAGTTCTTTTATAACTTCGACTACTTAAAGTATTCAAGACGATCCACTCCTTCGAGCAATTTTTCGAACATTCCATGCTTGGAAAATCACATCATTTGTTCCAAATAGTTTGTCATTTTGTAATAAATTTTTTGTATTTGAATTAAAAACTTATTTACATGAGAATTGTTTCTCTTCTAGTTCTTGGTCGAACTTTAGAACTTATCAAGCTTTTATGAGTTCTTGTATAATTTCATTTCATTAAAGTATTCAAGACGATCCATTCCTTCGAGCAATTTACGAAATATTTCATGCTCGGGAAATCACATCATTTGCACCAAATAGTTTTCCATTTTGTAAACAACTTTTGGAATTTGAATTAAAAACTTATTTACATGAGAATTATTTCTCTCTTGGTTCTTAGCCGAATTTTTGAACTTTTCAAACTTTTACGAGTTCTTTTATAACTTTGGTTGCTTAAAGTATTAAAGACGAACCATTCCTTCGAGCAATTTCCGAACAATCCATGCTCGGGAAATCACATCATTTAGTCCAAATAGTTTGTCAAATTGTAAAAAGATTTTGTATTTGAATTAAAAACTTATTTACGTGAAAATTGTTTATCTCTTGGTCCTTGGCCGAACTTCCGAACTTTTCATGCTTTTACGAGTTCTTTTATAACTTCGATTCCTTAAAGTATTCAAGACGCTCCATTCCTTCGAGCAATTTTCCGAACATTCCATGCTCAAGAAATCGCATCATTTTCTCTAAATAGTTTGTCATTTTCTAAAATGTTTTTGTATTTGAATTAAAAACTTATTTATGTGAGAATTGTTTCTCTCTTGGTTTTTGGTCGAACTTCCAAACTTGAAAAACTTTTATGGGTTCTTTTATAACTTTGGTTCCTTAAAGTATTCAAGACGATCCATTCCTTCAAGCAATTTTCCTAACATTCCATGCTCAGGAAATCACATCATTTGGTCCAAATAGTTTGTCATTTTGTAAACAATTTTTTGTATTTGAATTAAAAACTTATTTAAGTGAGAATTCTTTCTCTATTGGTTCTTGGCCGAACATCCGAACTTTTCAAACTTTTACGAGTTCTTTTATAACTTTGGTTTGTTAAAGTATTCAAGACGATCCATTCCTTCGAGCAATTTTTTCGAAAATTCCATGCTCGAGAAATCGCATCATTTGGTCTAAATAGATTGTCATTTTGTGAACAACTTTTTGTCTTGGAAATAATAACTTATTTACGTGAAAATTGTTTCTATCTTTGTTCTTGGCTAAACTTTCGAAATTGTCAAACTTTTATGAGTTCTTTTATAACTTCGGTTCCTTAAAGTATTCAAGACGATCCATTCCTTCGAGCAATTTTCCTAGCATTCCATGCTCGAAAAATCGCATCATTTCGTCCAAATAGTTTGTCATTTTGCAATTAATTTTTTGTATTTGAATTAAAAACTTATTTACATGAGAATTGTTTTTTCTACTGGTTCTTGGCCGAACTTTTGAACTTGTCAAGCTTTTATGAGTTCTTTTATAATTTCGTTTCATTAAAGTAATCAAGACGATCCATTCCTTCAAGCAAATTACCAAAATTCCATACTCGGGAAATCGCATCATTTGCAGCAAATAGTTTTTCATTTTGTAAACAAGTTTTTGTATTTAAATTAAAAACTTATTTACGTGAGAATTGTTTCTCTCTTTGTTCTTGGCCGAATTTTCGAACTTTTCAGCCTTTTTCGAGTTCGTTTATAACTTTGGTTGCTTAAAGTATTAAAGACGATCCATTCCTTCGAGCAATTTTCTGAACATTCCATGCTCGGGAAATCGCATCATTTAGTCCAAATAGTTTGTCAAATTGTAAAAATATTTTGTATTTCAATTAAAAAGTTATTTATGAGAGAATTATTTCTCTCTTGGTTCTTTGTCGAACTTACAAACTTGTCAAACTTTTACGAGTTCTTTTATAATTTTGGTTCCTTAAAATATTCAAGACGATCCATTTCTTCGAGCAATTTTTCGAACATTTCATGCTCGGGAAATTGCATTATTTGGTCAGAATAGTTTGTCATTTTGAAAACTACTTTTGGTTTTTCAATTAAAAACTTATTTATGTAAGAATTGTTTCTCTAGTGGTTTTTGCTTGAACTTTCGGACTTCTCAAACTTTTATGAGTTCTTTTATAACTTTGATTCCTTAAAGTATTCAAGACGATGCATTCCTTCGAGTAATTTTCTGACCATTCCGAGCTCGGGGAATCACATCATTTGGTCTAAATAGTTTGTCATTTTGTAAACAACTTTTGGTCTTTGAATTTAAAACTTATTTACATGAGAATTGTTTCTTTCTTGGTTCTTGGCCAAACTTCCGAACTTGTCAAACAATTATTTGTTCTTTTATAACTTTGGTTCCTTAAAGTATTCAAGACGATCCAATCCTTCGAGCAATTTTTCGAAAATTTCGTGCCCGGGAAATTGCATTATCTGATTCAAAAAGTTTGTCATTTCGTAAACAAATTTTGGTCTTTGAATTAAAAACCTATTTACGTGATAATTATTTCTCTCTAGGGTCTTGGCCGAACTTCCGAACTAGTCAAACTTTGACGAGTTCTTTTATAACTTTTGTTCCTTAAAGTATTCAAGACGATACATTCCTTTGAGTAATTTTCCGAACATTCAATGCTCGAAAAATCACATCATTTGGTCCAAATAGTTTGTCATTTGGTAAACAATTTTTTGTATTTGAATTAAAAACTTATTTAAGTGAGAATTATTTCTCTATTGGTTCTTGGCTGAACTTTTGAACTTGTCAAACTTTTACGAGTTCTTTTATAATTTTGTTTCCTTAAAGTATTCAAGACGGTCCATTCCTTGGAGCAATTTTTTGAACATTCCATGCTCAGGAAATCGCATCATTTGGTCCAATTAGTTTGTCATTTTCTAAATAACTTTTGGTCTTTTAATTAAAAACTTATTTACGTGAGAATTCTTTCTCTCTGGTTCTTGGCTGAACTTTCGAACTTTTCAAAATTTTATGAGTTCTTTTATAACTTCGGTTCCTTAAAGTATTCAAGACGATCCATTCCATCCAGCAATTTTTTGAACATTCCATGGTTGGGAAATTGCATAATTTGGTCCAAATAGTTTGTCATTTTGTAAACAACTTTTGGTCTTTGAATTAATGACTTCTTTTCGGGATAATTGTTTCTCTCTTGTTCTTGGTTGAACTTTCGAAATTTTCAAAATTTTACGAGTTCTTTTACAACTTCAATCCCTTAAAGTATTCAAGACGATCCATTCCTTAGAGCAATTTTCAAAACATTCCATGCTCGGGGAATCACATCATTTGGTCCAATTAGTTTGTCATTTTGTAAACAACTTTTGGTCTTTGAATTAAAAACTTATTTACGTGAGAATTATTTCTCTCTAGTACTTGGCTGAACTTTCGAACTTTTCAAATTTTACGAGTTCTTTTATAACTTCGAATCCTTAAAGTATTCAAGACAATCCATACCATCCAGCAATTTTTTGAACATTCCATGGTCGAGAAATCGCATCATTTGGAATAGTTTGTCATTTTGTAAACAAGTTTTGGTCTTTGAATTAATGACTTCTTTTCGGGAGAATTGTTTCCCTCTTGTTCTCAGCTGAACTTTCGAAATTTTCAGAATTTTATGAGTTCTTTTACAACTTCGGTTCCTTAAAGTATTTAAGACGATCTAATCGTTTCAGCAATTTTCCAAATTTTCCATGCTCAGGAAATTGCATCAATTGGTCGAAATAGTTTGTCATTTGTAAGCAACTTTTGGTATTTGAATTAAAAACTTATTTTCGGGAGAATTGTTTCTCTGTTGGTTTTTGGTCAAACTTCCAAACATATACAACTTTTACAAGTTCTTTTATAACTTTTGTTCCTAATAGAATTCAAGACGATACATTTCTCCGAGCAATTTTCCAAACAGTCCATGCTCGGGAAATCGCGTCAATTGCTTCGAATAGTTTGTCATTTTCTAAACAATTTTTTGTATTTGAATTAAAAACTTATTTATGTGAGAATTGTTTCTCTTTTGGTTTTTGGTCGAACTTCCAAACTTGTAAAACTTTTACCAGTTCTATTATAACTTTGCTTGCTTAAAGAATTCAAGATTATCCATTCCTTCGAGCAATTTTTTGAACATTCCATGGTCGGGAAATCGCATCACTTGGTCCAAATATTTTGTCATTTTGTAAAAAAAAAATTGTATTTGAATTAAAAACTTATTTAAGTGAGAATTCTTTCTCTATTGGTTCCTAGCCGAACTTCCTAACTTTTCAAACTTTTATGAGTTCTCTTATAACTTTGGTTACATAAAGTATTTAAGACAATTCCTTCGAGAAATTTTTCAAAAATTTCATGCTCGGGAAATCGCATCATTTGGTCCAAATAGTTTGTGATTTTGTGAACAACTTTTTATCTTTTAATTAAAAACTAATTTACGTGAGAATTGTTTCTGTCTTAGTTCTTGGCCAAACTTTCGAAATTGTCAACCTTTCTTGAGTTATTTTATAACTTTGGTTCCTTAAAGTAATCAAGACGATCCATTCCTTCGAGTAATTTTTCGAACATTCCATGCTCGAAAAATCGCATCATTTGGTTCAAATAGTTTGTAATATTGTAATCAATTTTTTGTATTTGAATTAAAATTTTATTTATGTAAGAATTGTATCTCTCGTGGTTCTTGCCCGAACTTCCTAACTTGTAAAACTTTTATGAGTTCTTTTATAACTTTGGTTCCTTAAAGTATTCAAGACGGCCCATTCCTTCGAGCAATTTTCCGAACATTCCATGCTCGGGGAATCGTATCATTTGGTCCAAATAGTTTGTCATTTTGTAAACAACTTTTGGTCTTTGAATTTTACGTGAGAATTATTTCTCTCTTGATTGTTGGCCAAACTTCCGAACTTGTCTAACTTTTATGAGTTCTTTTATAACTTTAGTTCCTTAAAGTATTCGAGATGATCCAATCCTTCGAGCAATTTTCTTAAAACTCCATGCTAGGAAATATCATTATCTGATCCAAATAGTTTGTCATTTTGTAAACAAACTTGTGTCTTTGAATTAAAAACATATTTACGGGAGAATTGTTTCTCTCTTGGGTCTTGGCTGAACTTCTAAACTTGTCAAACTTTGACGAGTTCTTTTATAACTTCGGTTTCTTACAGTATTCAAGATGATACATTCCTGTGAGAAAATTTTCGAGCATTCCATGATCGAGAAATCACATAATTCGGTCCAAATAGTTTGTCATTTTGTAAACAACTTTTCTATTTGAATTTAAAACTTATTTAAGTGAGAATTCTTTCTTTGTCGGTACTTGGCCGAACTTTCGAACTTGTCAAACTTTTATGAGTTCTTTTATAATTTTGTTTCCTTAAAGTATTTTAGACAGTCCATTCCTTGGAGCAAATTTCTGATTAGTTTGTCATTTTGTAAACAACTTTTGGTATTTGAATTAAACACTTATTTACATGAGAATTATTTCTCTCTAGATTTTGGTTGAACTTCCGAACTTTCAAAATTTTTCAATTTCTTTTATAACTTCGGTTCCTTAAAGTATTCAAGACGATCCATTCCATCCAGCAATTTTTTCAACATTCCATGGTCGGGAAATCACTTCATTTGGTCCAAATAGTTTGTCATTTTGTAAGCAACTTCTTGTATTTGAATTAAAAACTTATTTCCAGAAGAATTGTTTCTCTATTGGTTTTTGGCCGAACTTCCAAACTTGTAAAACTTTTACGAGTTCTTTTATAACTTTGGTTCCTAAAAGTAATCAAGAAGATCCATTCCTTCGAGCAATTTTCTGAACATTCCATGCTCGGGAAATCACATCATTTGGTCCAAATAGTTTGTTATTTTGTAAACAACTTTTGGTCTTTGAATTAAAAACTTATTTATGTGAGAATTGTTTCTCATGGTTCTTTCTCGAACTTCCGAAATTGTCAAACTTTTATGAGTTCTTTTATAACTTTGGTTCCTTATAGTATTTAATACAATCCATTCCTTCGAGTAATTTTTCGAAAATTACTTTCTTAGGAAATCACATTATTTGTTCCAAATAGTTTGTCATTTTGTTAATAACTTTTGGTCTTTGAATTAAAAACTTATTTACGTGAGAATTGTTTCTCTCTTGGTTGCCGAACTTCCGAATTTGTCTAACTTTTAAGAGTTCTTTTATAACTTCAGTTCCTTAAAGTGTTCAAGACGCTCAATTCCATCGAGCAATTTTCCGAACATTACATGCTCGAGAGATCACATCATTTGCTCCAAATAGTTTGTCATTTTATAAACAATTTTTTGTATTTGAATTAAAAACTTATTTAAGTGAGAAAATTGTTTCTCTCTTGGTTTTTGGTCAAACTTCCAAACTTGTAAAACTTTTACGAGTTCTTTTATAACTTTGCTTCCTTAAAGTATTCAAGACGATCCATTGCTTCGAGCAATTTTCCGAACATTTCATGCTTGGGAAATCGCATCATTTGGTCCAAATAGTTTGTCATTTTGTAAACAATTTTTTATATTTGAATTAAAACTAATTTTAGTGAGAATTCTTTCTCTGTTGGTTCTTGGCTGAACTTCCGAACTTTTCAAACTTTTACGAGTTCTTTCACAACTTTGGTTGCTTAAAGTATTCAAGACGATCCATTCCCTCGAGCAATTTTCTAAAAATTCCATGCTCTGGAAATTGCATCATTTGGTCCAAATAGCTTGTGATTTTGTGAACAACTTTTTGTGTTTGAATTAAAAACTTATTTACGAGTGAATTGTTTGTCTTAGTTCTTGGCCAAACTTCCAAAATTGTCAAACTTTTATGAGTTCTTTTATAGCTTTGGTTCCTTAAAGTATTCAAGTTGATCCATTCCTTCGAGCAATTTTTCGAACATTCCACGCTCGAAAAATCGCATCATTTGGTCCAAATAATTTGTCATTTTTTAATCAATTTTTTGTATTTGAATTAAAATTTTATTTACGTGAAAATTGTTTCTCTCTTGGGTCTTGGTCGAACTTTCAAACTTGTCAAGTTTTTATGAGTTCTTTTATAACTTCAGTTCCTTAAAGTATTCAAGACGAAACATTCTTGTGAGAAATTTTCTGAACATTCCATGCTCGGGAAATCGCATAATTTGGTCCAAATAGTTTGTCCTTTCGTAAACAATTTTTTGTATTTGATTTAAAAACTTATTTAAGTGAGTTTTTTTTTCTGTTGGTGCTTGGCCGAACTTTCGAACTTGTCAAACTTTTATGAGTTCTTTCATAATGTCGTTTCCTTAAAGTATTCAAGACAGTCCATTCCTTGGAGCAATTTTCTGAACATTCCAAGCTCGAGTAACCGTATTTTTTGGTCCAATTTTTTGAACATTCCATGCTCGGGAAATTGCATTATTTGGTCCGAATAGTCTGTCATTTTGTAAACAACTTTTTGTCTTGGAATTATAAACTTATTTAAGTAAGAATTGTTTCTCTTGTGGTTCTTGCCCGAACTTCCGAACTTGTCAAACTTTTATGAGTTATTTTATAACTTTGGTTCCTTAAAGTATTGAAGATGATTCATTCCTTCGACCAATTTTCCGAACATTCCATGATCTGGGAATCACATCATTTGGTCCAAATAGTTTGTCATTTTGTAAACAACATTTGGTCTTTGGATAAGAAAATTATTTACGTGAGAATTGCTTCTCTTAGTTCTTGGCCGAACTTTTGAACTTGTCAAACTTTTATGAGTTCTTTTATAACTTTGGTTCCTTAAAGTATTCAAGACGATCCAATCCTTCGAGCAATTTTTAGAAAATTCCATGCTCGGGAAATTGCATTATTTGATCCAAATAGTTTGTCATTTTGTAAACAATTTTTTTTCTTTGAATTAAAAACCTATTTACATGAGGATTGTTTCTCTCTTAGGTCTTGGCCGAACATCCGAACTAGTCAAACTTTGACAAGTTCTTTTATAACTTTGGTTCCTTAAAGTATTCAAGACGATCTAAACCTTCGAGCAATTTTCTGAAAATTCCATTCTCGAAAAATCGCATTATCTAATCCAAATAGTTTGTCATTTTGTAAACAAATTTTTGTCTTTGAATTAAAAACTTATTTACGTGATAATTGTTTCTCTATAGGGACTTGGCCGAACTTCTGAACTAGTCAAACTTTGACGAGTTCTTTTATAACTTCGACTCCTTAAAGTATTCAAGACAATTCATTTCTTTGAGGAATTTTTCGAATATTCCGTGCTCGAAAAATCGCATCATTTGGTCCAAATAGTTTGTCATTTTGTAAACAATTTTTTGTATTTGAACTAAAAACTAATTTAAGTGAGAATTCTTTCTCTGTTGGTTCTTGGCCGAACTTTCGAACTTGTCAAACTTTTACGAGTTCTTTTATAATTTTGTTTCCTTAAAGGATTCAAGAAGGTCCATTCCTTGGAGCAATTTTTTGAACATTTCATGCTCGGGAAATTGCATCATTTGGTCTAATTAGTTTGTCATTTTGTAAACAAATTTTGTTCTTTTAATTAAAAATTTATTTACATGAGAATTGTTTTTTGAACATTTCATGCTCGAACTTTTCAAAATTTTACGAGTTCTTTTATAACTTTGGTTCCTTAAAGTATTCAAGATGATCAATTCCTTCTAGCAATTTTTCGAACATTCCATGGTCGGGGGAAATCGGATCTTGGTCCAAATAGTTTGTCATTTTTTAAGAAACTATTGGTATTTTATTTATAAACTTATTTCCGAGAGAATTTTTTCTCTGTTGGTTTTTGGTCGAACTTCCAAACATGTAAAACTTTTAAGAGTTATTGTATAACTTTAGTTCCTTAAAGTATTCAAGACGCTCCATTCTTTTGAGAAGTTATCTGAACATTGCATGCTCGAGAAATCGCATCATTTACTCTAAATAGTTTGTCATTTTGTAAACAATTTTTTGTATTTGAATTAAAAACTTATTTAAGTGAGAATTCTTTCTCTGTTGGTTCTTGGCTGAACTTCCAAACTTTTCAAACTTTTACGAGTTCTTTTATAACTTCGGTTCCTTAAAGTATTCAAGACGATACATTCCTATGAGCAATTTTTCGAACAATCCATGTTCGGGATAGTTCATCATTTTGAAAACAATTTTTTGTATTTGAATTAAAAACTTATCTAAGTGAGAATTCTTTCTCTGTTGGTGCTTGGCCGAACTTTCGAACTTGTCAAACTTTAATGAGCTCTTTTATAACTTCGGTTCCTTAAAGTATTCAAGACGATCCAGTCCTTCGAGTAATTTTTCGAACATTCAATGCTTGGAAAATTGCATCATTTAGTCCAAATAGTTTGTCATTTTGTAATATTTTTTGTATTTGAATTAAAAACTTATTTATGTGAGAATTATTTCTCTTTTGGTATTTGAATTAAAAACTTCTTTCAAGGAGAATTGTTTCTTTGTTGATTTTTGGCCGAACTTCCAAACTTATAAAAGTTTTACGAGTTCTTTTATAACTTTGGTTCCTTAAAGTATTCAAGACGTTCCATTCCTTCGAGCAATTTTTCGAAAATTCCTTGATAAGGAAATCACATTATTTGATCCAAATAGTTTGTCATTTTGTTAACAACTTTTGGTCTTTGAATTAAAAACTTATTTACGTGAGAATTGTTTCTCTCTTGGTTCTTGGCTAAACTTCCAAACTTGTCAACTTTTACGAGTTCTTTTAAAACTTCGGTTCCTTAAAGTATTCAAGACGCTCCATTCCATCGAGCAGTTTTTCGAAAATTCCAACCTCGAGAAATCGCCTCATTAGCTCCAAATAGTTTGTAATTTTGTAAACTATTTTTTTTATTTGAATTAAAAACTTATTTACGTGAGAATTGTTTCTCTCTTGGTTTTTGGTCGAACTTCCAAACTTGTAAAACTTTTATCAGTTCTTTTATAACTTTGGTTCCTTAAAGTGTTCAAGACGATCTATTCCTTCGACCAATTTTTCGAGCATTCAATGCTCCGGAATCACATCATTTGGTCCAAATAGTTTGTCATTTTGTAAATATTTTTTGTATTCGAATTAAAAACTTATTTAAGTGAGAATTCTTTCTCTGTTGGCTCTTAACCGAACTTCCAAACTTTTCAAACTTTTACAAGTTATTTTATAACTTTGGTTGCTTAAAGAATTCAAGATGATCCATTCCTTCGAGCAATTTTTTGAAAATTTCATGCTCAGGAAATCGCATTATTTTGTCCAAATAGTTTGTGATTTTCTGAACAACCTTTTGTCTTTGAATTAAAAACTTATTTATGTGAGAGCTGTTTCTGTCTTAGTTCTTGGCCAAACTTTCGAAATTGTCAAACTTTTTTGAGTTCTTTTATAACTCCAGTTCCATAAAGTATTCAAGACGATCCATTCTTTCGAGCAATTTTTTGAACATACCATGCTTGGAAAATGGTCCAAATTTGTAATCAATTTTTTGTATTTGAATTAAAAACTTGTTTATGTGAGAATTGTTTCTTTTCTGGTTCTTCGCCGAACTTCCGAACTATATTTTATGTGTTCTTTAATAATTTCGTTTCATTAAAGTATTCAAGACGATTCATTCCTTCAAGCTATTTACCAAACATTCAATACTCGGGAAATCGCATCATTTGCACCAAATAGTTTGTCATTTTGTAAACAACTTTTGGTATTTGAATGAAAAACTTGCTCACATGAGAATTGTTTCTTTCTTGGTTCTTGGTTGAATTTCTGAACTTTTCAAACTTTTACTAGTTTTTTTTATAAATTTGGTTGCTTAAAGTATTCAAGCTGATCCATTCCTTCAAGCAATTTTTTGAACATTTCATGCTCGAAAAATCGTATCATTTACTCCAAATAGTTTTTCAAATTGTAAAAAAAATTTGTACTTGAATTAAAAAGTTATTTACATGAGAATTGTTTCTCTATTGGTTCTTGGCCGAACTTTTGAACTTGCCAGACTTTTACGAGTTCTTTTATAATTTTGGTTCCTTAAAGCATTCATGATGATCCATTTCTTCGAGAAATTTTCCGAACATTCCATGCTCGGGAAATTGCATTATTTGGTCCAAATAGTTTGTCATTTTGTGAACAACTTTTTGACTTTCAATTAAAAACTTATTTAAGTAAGAATTGTTTCTCTCATGGTTCTTGCCTGAACTTCCGAACTTGTTAAACCTTTATGAGTTTTTTTTATAACTTTGGTTCCTTAAAGTATTCAAGACGATCCATTCCTTCGAGCAATTTTCCGAACATTCCATGCTCAGAGAATCACATCATTTGGTCCAACTAGTTTGTCATTTTGTAAACAACTTTTGGTCTTTGAATTACAAACTTATTTACGTGAGAATTGTTTCTCTCTTGGTTCTTGGCCGAACTTCCAAATTTGTCAAGCTTTTATAAGTTCTTTTTTATAACTTTGGTTCCTTAAATTATTCAAGACAATCAAATCCTTCGAGCAATTATTCAAGAATTCCATGCTCGAGAAATCGCATTATCTAATCCAAATAGTTTGTCATTTTGTAAACAAATTTTTGTCTTTAAATTAAAAACTTATTTACTTGAGAATTGTTTCTCTCTTTGGTCTTGGTCGAACTTCTGAACTTGTCAAACTTTGTTCAGTTCTTTTATAACTTTGGTTCCTTAAAGTATTCAAGACAATACATTCCATTGAGCAATTTTTCGAACATTCCATGCTCGTGAAATCACATCATTTGTTCCAAATAGTTTGTCATTTTACAAACAATTTATGTATTTAAATTAAAAACTTATTTAAGTGAGAATTCTTTCTCTGTTGGTTCTTGGCCAAACTTTCAAACTTGTCAAACTTTTACGAGTTCTTTTATTATTTTGTTTCCTTAAAGAGTTCAAGAAGATCCATTCCTTGGAGCAATTTTCCAAACATTCTATGCTCGGGAAATTGCATCATTTGCTCCAATTAGTTTGTCATTTTGTAACCAACTTTTGGTTTTTGAATTAAAAACATATTTATGTAAGAATTGTTTCTCTCTGGTTTTTGGCTGAACTTCTGAACTTTTCAAAATTTTACGAGCTCTTTTATAACTCCGGTTCCTTAAAGTATTCAAGACGATCCATTCCACCCAGCAATTTTTCGAACATTCCATGGTCGGGATATCGCATCATTTGGTCTAAATAGTTTGTCATTTTGTAAGCAACTTTTTGTATTTGAATAAAAAACTTATTTCCGGGAGAATTGTTTCTCTCCTGGTTTTTGGTCGTACTTCCAAACTCGTAAAACTTTTACGAGTTCTTTTATAACTTAGGTTCCCTAAACTATTCAAGGCGATTCATTCCTTCGAGCAATTTTTCGAACATTCCGTGCTCGAGAAATCGCATCATTTGGTCCAAATAGTTTTTCATTTTGTAAACAATTTTTTGTATCTGAATTAAAAACTTATTTAAGTGACAATTCTTCCTCTGTTGGCTCTTGGCCGAACTTTCGACCTCTTCAATCTTTTTTGAGTTTTTTATAACTTTGGATGATTAAAGTATTCAAGACGATCGATTCCTTCGAGCAATTTTCTGAAAATTCTTCCCTTGGAAATCGCATCAGTTGATCCAAATAGTTTCTCATTTTGTAATCAACTTTTGGTCTTTGAATTAAAAACTTATTTACGTGAGAATTGTTTCTCTTGGTTCTTGGCTGAACTTCCGAAATGGTCAAACTTTTATGAGTTCATTTATAACTTTGGTTCCTTAAAATATTCTAGAAGGTCCATTCCTTCGAGCAATTTTTCAAAAATTCCTTGCTTAGGAAATCACATTATTTGATCCAAATAGTTTGTCATTTTGTTAACAACTTTTGACCTCTGAATTAAAAACTTATTTATGTAAGAATTGTTTCTCTCTTGTTCTTGTTTGAACTTTCGAACTTTTCAAATTTTACGAGTTCTTTTATAACTTCCATTCCTCAAAATATTCAAGACGATCCATTCCATTCAACAATTTTTCGAACATTCCATGATCAGGAAATCTCATCATTTGGTCCAAATAGTTTGTCATTTTGTAAACAACTTTTGGTCTTTGAATTAAAAAATTCTTTCGGGGAGAATTATTTCTCTGTTGGTTTTTTGCCGAACTTCCAAACTTATAGAACTTTTACTAGTTCTTTTATAACTTTGGTTCCTTAAAGTATCCAAGACGATCCATTCCTTCGAGCAATTTTTCGAAAATTTCATGCTCGGGAAATCGCATCATTTGGTCCAAATAGTTTCTGATTTTGTGAACAACCTTTTCTCTTTGAATTAAGAACTTATCTACGTGACAATCGTTTCTGTCTTAGCTCTTGGCCAAACATCTGAAATTTTCAAACTTTTATGAGCTCATTTATAACTTTGGTTCCTTAAAGTATTCAAGACGATCCATTCCTTCGAGCAATTTTCCAAACATTCCATGCTCGAAAAATCGCATCATTTGGTCTAAATAGTTTGTCATTTTGTAATAAATAATTTGTATTTGAATTAAATACTTATTTATATAAGAATTATTTCTCTCTTGGGTCTTGGCCGAACTTTAAAACTTGTCAAGCTTTTATGAGTTCTGTTATAACTTCGGTTCCTTAAAGTATTCAAGACAATACATTCCTGTGAGCAATTTTTCGAACATTCCATGGTCGGGAAATCACATAATTTGGTCCAAATAATTCATCATTTCGTAAACAATTTTTTGTATTTGGTTTAAAAACTTATTTAAGTGAGAATTCTTTCTCTGTTGGTGCTTGGACGAACTTTCGAACTTGTCAAACTTTTATGAGTTCTTTTATAATTTTGTTTCCTTAAAATATTCAAGACGGACCATTCCTTGGAGCAATTTTACGAACATTCCATGCTCGAGAAATCACATCATTTGGTCCAATTTGTTTGTCATTTTGTAAACAATTTTTGTCTTTGAATTAAAAACTTATTTACGTGAGAATTGTTTTTGTCTTAGTTCTTGGCAAACTTCCGAAATAGTCAAACTTTTATGAGCTCTTTTATAACTTCGGTTCCTTAAAGTATTCAAGAACATCCAGTCCTTCAAGCAATTTTCCGAGCATTCCATGCTCGAAAAATCGAATCATTTGGTCCTAATAGTTTGTCATTTTGTAATCATTTTTCGTATTTGAATTAAAAACTTATTTACGTGAGAATTGTTTCTCTTCTGGTTCTTGGCCGAACTTTCGAACTTGTCAAGCTTTTATGAGTTCTTTTATAATTTTGTTTCATTAAAGTATTCAACACGATCCATTCCTTCAAGCAATTTACCAAACATTCCATGCTCAAGAAATCACATCATTTGCACCAAATAGTTTGTCATTTTGTAAACAACTTTTGATATTTGAATTAAAAACTTATTTACATAAGAACTGTTTCTCTCTTGGTTCCTCGCTGAGATTATGACCTTTCCAAACTTTCACAAGTTCTTTTATAATTTTGGTTGCTTAAGGTATTAAAGATGATCCATTCCTTCGAGGAATTTTTTGAACATTTCATGCTCGGGAAATTGCATCATTTAGTCCAAATTGTTTGTCAAATTGTAGAAACAATTTGTATTTGAATTAAAAAGTTATTTACATGACAATTGTTTCTCTATTAGTTCTTTGCAGGACTTTCGAACTTGTCAAACTTTTACGAGTTCTTTTATAATTTTGGTTCCTTAAAGTATTCAAGATGATCCATTCCTTCGAGCAATTTTACGAACATTCCACACTCGGGAAATTGCATCATTTAGTCCAAATAGTTTGTCAAATTGTAAAAACAATTTGTATTTGAATTAAAAAGTTATTTACATGAGAATTGTTTCTCTATTAGTTCTTTGCAGGACTTTCGAACTTGTCAAACTTTTACGAGTTCTTTTATAATTTTGGTTCCTTAAAGTATTCAAGATGATTCATTCCTTCGAGCAATTTTACGAACATTCCACACTCGGGAAATTGCATCATTTAGTCCAAATAGTTTGTCAAATTGTAAAAACAATTGTATTTGAATTAAAAAGTTATTTACATGAGAATTGTTTCTCTATTAGTTCTTTGCAGAACTTTCGAACTTGTCAAACTTTTACGAGTTCTTTTATATTTTTGGGTCCTTAAAGTATTCAAGATGATCCATTCCTTCGAGTAATTTTACGAACATTCCATGCTCGGGAAATTGCATCATTTGGTCTGAAGAGTTTGTCATTTTGTAAAGAACTTTTTGTCTTTAAATTAAAAACTTATTTAAGTAAGAATTGTTTCTCTTGTGGTTCTTGCCCAAATTTTTGAACTTGTCAAACTTTTATGAGTTCTTTTATAAATTTTGTTCCTTAAAGTTTTCAAGACGATCCATTCCGTTGAGCAATTTTTCGAACATTCCATGCTCGGGGAATCACATCATTTATTGCAAATAGTTTGTCATTTTGTAAACAACTTTTGGTCATTGAATTACAAACTTATTTACGTGAGAATTATTTCTCTCTGGGTTCTTGGCCGAACTTCTGAACTTGTCAAACTTTTATGAGTTCTTTTATATCTTAGGTTCCTTAAAGTATTCAGGATGATCCAATCCTTCAAGCACTTTTTAGAAAATTCCATACTCTGGAAATCGCATTATCTGATCCAAAAAGGTTTTTATTTTGTAAACAAAATTTTGTTTTTGAATTAAAAACTTATCTACGTGAGAATTGTTTCTCTCTTGGGTCTTGGCCGAACTTCCAAACTAGTCAAACATTGACTAGTTTTGTTATAACTTTTGTTCCTTAAAGTATTCAAGATGATACATTCCTGTGAGCAATTTTTCGAACATTCCATGCTCGGGAAATCGCATAATTTGGTCCAAATAGTTTGTCAATTTTGTAAGAAATTTTTTGTATTTGAATTAAAAACTTATTTAAGTGAGAATTCTTTTCACTGTTGATTCTTGGCTGAACTTTCGAACTTGTCAAACTTTTATTAGTTCTTTTATAATTTTGTTTCCTTAAAGTATTCAAGACGGTCCATTCCTTGGAGAAATTTTCAAAACATTCCGTGCTTGGGAAATCACATCATTTGGTCCAATTAGTTTTCCACTTTGTAAACAACTTTTGGTCTTTGAATTAAGAACTTATTTACATGAGAATTGTTTCACTCTTGTTCTTGATTGAACTTTCAAACTTTTCAAATTTTATGAGTTCTTTTATAACTTTGGTTCCATAAAGTATTCAAGATGATCCATTCCATTCAGCAATTTTTTGAACATTCCATGGTCGGGAAATCACACCATTTAGTCCAAATAGTTTGTCATTTTGTAAACAACTTTTGGTCTTTGAATTAATAACTTCTTTTCAGGAGAATTGTTTCTCTCTTTTTCTTGGTTGAACTTTCAAACTTTTCAAAATTTTACGGGTTCCTTTACAACTTCGGTTCCTTAAAGTATTCAAGACGATCCATTCCATCCAGCAATTTTTCAAACATTCCATGGTCGGGAAATCGCATCATTTGGTCGAAATAGTTTGTCCTTTTGTAAGCAACTTTTGGTATTTGAATTAAAAACTTCTTTCGGGGAGAATTGTTTCTCTGTTGGTTTTTTGCCGAACTTCCAAACTTATAGAACCTTTACGAGTTCTTTTATAACTTTGGTTCCTTAAAGTATCCAAGACGATCCATTCCTTCGAGCAATTTTTCGAAAATTTCATGCTCGGGAAATCGCATCATTTGGTCCAAATAGTTTTTGATTTTGTGAACAACCTTTTCTCTTTGAATTAAAAACTTATCTACGTGACAATTGTTTCTGTCTTAGTTCTTGGCCAAACTTCTGAAATTGTCAAACTTTTATGAGCTCTTTTATAACTTTGGTTCCTTAAAGTATTCAAGACGATCCATTCCTTCGAGCAATTTTCCAAACATTCCATGCTCGAAAAATCGCATCATTTGGTCTAAATAGTTTGTCATTTTGTAATCAATATTTTGTATTTGAATTAAATACTTATTTATATAAGAATTATTTCTCTCTTGGGTCTTGGCCGAACTTTAAAACTTGTCAAGCTTTTATGAGTTCTGTTATAACTTCGGTTCCTTAAAGTATTCAAGACAATACATTCCTGTGAGCAATTTTTCGAACATTCCATGGTTGGGAAATCACATAATTTGGTCCAAATAGTTCGTCATTTCGTAAACAATTTTTTGTATTTGATTTAAAAACTTATTTAAGTGAGAATTCTTTCTCTGTTAGTGCTTGGCCGAACTTTCGAACTTGTCAAACTTTTATGAGTTCTTTTATAATTTCGTTTCCTTAAAATATTCAAGACGGACCATTCCTTGGAGCAATTTTCCGAACATTCCATGCTCGAGAAATCACATCATTTGGTCCAATTTGTTTGTCATTTTGTAAACAATTTTTGTCTTTGAATTAAAAACTTATTTACGTGAGAATTGTTTTTGTCTTAGTTCTTGGCAAACTTCCGAAATAGTCAAACTTTTATGAGCTCTTTTATAACTTCGGTTCCTTGAAGTATTCAAGAAGATCCAGTCCTTCGAGCAATTTTCCGAGCATTCCATGCTCGAAAAATCGAATCATTTGGTCCTAATAGTTTGTCATTTTGTAATCATTTTTCGTATTTGAATTAAAAACTTATTTACGTGAGAATTGTTTCTCTTCTGGTTCTTGGCCGAACTTTCGAACTTGTCAAGCTTTTATGAGTTCTTTTATAATTTTGTTTCATTAAAGTATTCAACACGATCCATTCCTTCAAGCAATTTACCAAACATTACATGCTCAAGAAATCGCATCATTTGCACCAAATAGTTTGTCATTTTGTAAACAACTTTTGGTATTTGAATTAAAAACTTATTTACATAAGAATTGTTTCTCTCTTGGTTCCTGGCTGAGATTATGAGCTTTTCAAACTTTTACAAGTTCTTTTATAATTTTGGTTGCTTAAGGTATTAAAGATGATCCATTCCTTCGAGGAATTTTTTGAACATTTCATGCTAGGGAAATTGCATTATTTAGTCCAAATAGTTTGTCAAATTGTAGAAACAATTTGTATTTGAATTAAAAAGTTATTTACATGACAATTGTTTCTCTATTAGTTCTTTGCAGGACTTTCGAACTTGTCAAACTTTTACAAGTTCTTTTATAATTTTGGTTCCTTAAAGTATTCAAGATGATCCATTTCTTCGAGCAATTTTACGAACATTCCACACTCGGGAAATTGCATCATTTAGTCCAAATAGTTTGTCAAATTGTAAAAACAATTTGTATTTGAATTAAAAAGTTATTTACATGAGAATTGTTTCTCTATTAGTTCTTTGCAGAACTTTCGAACTTGTCAAACTTTTACGAGTTCTTTTATATTTTTGGGTCCTTAAAGTATTCAAGATGATCCATTCCTTCGAGTAATTTTACGAACATTCCATGCTCGGGAAATTGCATCATTTGGTCTGAAGAGTTTGTCATTTTGTAAAGAACTTTTTGTCTTTAAATTAAAAACTTATTTAAGTAAGAATTGTTTCTCTTGTGGTTCTTGCCCAAATTTCTGAACTTGTCAAACTTTTATGAGTTCTTTTATAAATTTTGTTCCTTAAAGTTTTCAAGACGATCCATTCCGTTGAGCAATTTCTCGAACATTCCATGCTCGGGAAATCACATCATTTATTGCAAATAGTTTGTTATTTTGTAAACAACTTTTGATCATTGAATTACAAACTTATTTACGTGAGAATTATTTCTCTCTGGGTTCTTGGCTGAACTTCTGAACTTGTCAAACTTTTATGAGTTCTTTTATATCTTAGGTTCCTTAAAGTATTCAAGACGATCCAATCCTTCAAGCAATTTTTAGAAAATTACATACTCTGGAAATCGCATTATCTGATCCAAAAAGGTTTTTATTTTGTAAACAAAATTTTGTCTTTGAATTAAAAACTTATTTACGTGAGAATTGTTTCTCTCTTGGGTCTTGGCCGAACTTCCGAACTAGTCAAACATTGACGAGTTTTGTTATAACTTTTGTTCCTTAAAGTATTCAAGATATACATTCCTGTGAGCAATTTTCCGAACATTCCATGCTCGGGAAATCGCATAATTTGGTTCAAATAGTTTGTCAATTTTGTAAGAAATTTTTTGTATTTGAATTAAAAACTTATTTAAGTGAGAATTCTTTTCACTGTTGATTCTTTGCTGAACTTTCGAACTTGTCAAACTTTTATTAGTTCTTTTATAATTTTGTTTCCTTAAAGTATTCAAGACGGTCTATTGCTTGGAGAAATTTTCAAAACATTCCGTGCTTGGGAAATCACATCATTTGGTCCAATTAGTTTTCCATTTTGTAAACAACTTTTGGTCTTTGAATTAATAACTTATTTACATGAGAATTGTTTCACTCTTGTTCTTGGTTGAACTTTCAAACTTTTCAAATTTTACGAGTTCTTTTATAACTTTGGTTCCATAAAGTATTCAAGACGATCCATTCCATTCAGCAATTTTTTGAACATTCCATGGTCGGGAAATCACACCATTTAGTCCAAATAGTTTGTCATTTTGTAAACAACTTTTGGTCTTTGAATTAATAACTTCTTTTCAGGAGAATTGTTTCTCTCTTTTTCTTGGTTGAACTTTCAAACTTTTCAAAATTTTACGGGTTCTTTTACAACTTCGGTTCCTTAAAGTATTCAAGACGATCCATTCCATCCAGCAATTTTTTGAACATTCCATGGTCGGGAAATCGCATCATTTGGTCGAAATAGTTTGTCCTTTTGTAAGCAACTTTTGGTATTTGAATTAAAAACTTCTTTTCGGGAGAATTGTTTCTCTGTTGGTTTTTTCCTGAACTTCAAAAGTTATAGAACTTTTACAAGTTCTTTTATAACTTTGGTTGCTTAAAGTATTAAAGATGATTGATTCCTTCAAGCATTTATTAAAAACATTCCATGCTCGAAAAATCCTATCATTTAGTCCAAATAGTTTGTCAAATTGTAAAAAAAATATGTATTTGATTAAAAAGTTATTTACGTGAGAATTGTTTCTCTCTTGGTTCTTGGTCGAACTTTCGAACTTGTCAGATTTTTAGGTGTTGTTTTATAATTTTGGTTCCTTAAAGTATTCAAGACGATTCATTCCTTCGAGCAATTTTCCGAGCATTCCATGCTCGAAAAATCGCATCATTTGGTCCAAATAGTTTGTCATTTTGTAATCAATTTTTTTGTATTTGAATTAAAAACTTATTTACGTGAGAATTGTTTCTCTCTTATGTCTTGGTCGAACTTTAGAACTTGTCAAGCTTTTATGAGTTCTTTTATAACTTCAGTTTCTTAAAGTATTCAAGACGATCCATTCCTTCGAGCAATTTTTCGAACATACCATGCTCGGAAAATCGCATCATTTGGTCCAAACAATTTTGTAATCAGTTTTTTGTATTTGAATTAAAAACTTATTTACGTGAGAATTGTTTCTCTTCTGGTTCTTTGTCGAACTTTCAAACTTGTCAATATTTTATGAGTTCTTTTTTCGTTTCATTAAAGTATTCAAGACGATCCATTACTTCAAGCAATTTACCAAAAATTCAATACTCGGGAAATCGCATCATTTGCACCAAATAGTTTGTCATTTTGTAAACAACGTTTGGTATTTGAATTAAAAACTTGCTCACATGAGAATTATTTCTCTCTTGGTTCTTGGCCGAATTTCTGAACTTTTCAAACTTTTACTATTTTTTTTTATAAATTTGGTTGCTTAAAGTATTAAAGCCGATCCATTCCTTCAGGCAATTTTTCGAACATTCCACGCTTGGGAAATCGCATCATTTGGTCCAAATAGTTTGTCATTTTGTAAACATTTTTTTGTATTTGATTTAAAAAATTATTTAAGTGAGAATTCTTTCTCTATTGGCTCTTGGCCGAACTTCCAAACTTTTACAAGTTATTTTATAACTTTGGTTGCTTAAAGTATTCAAGACGATCCATTCCTTCTAGCAATTTTTTGAAAATTTTATGCTCGGGAAATCGCATTATTTGGTCCAAATATTTTGTGATTTTGTGAACAACTTTTTGTCTTTGAATTAAAAATTTATTTATGTGAGAATTGTTTCTGTCTTAGTTCTTGGCCAAACTTCCGAAATTGTCAAACTTTTATGAGTTCTTTTATAACTTCGGTTCTATAAAGTATTCAAGACGATTCATTCCTTCGAGCAATTTTTTGAACATACCATGCTTGGAAAATCATATCATTTGGTCTAAATAATTTGTCATTTTTGTAATCAAATTTTTTTATTTGAACTAAAAACTTATTTACGTGAGAATTGCTTCTCTTCTGGTTCTTTGCCAAACTTTCGAACTTGTCAAGCTTTTATGAGTTCTTTTATAATTTCATTTCATTAATGTATTCAAGACGATCCATTCCTTCAAGCAATTTACCAAACATTCAATACTCAGGAAATCGCATAATTTGCACCAAATAGTTTGTCATTTTGTAAACAAGTTTTGGTATTTGAATGAAAAACTTGCTCACATGAGAATTGTTTCTTTCTTAGTTCTTGGCTGAATTTCTAAACTTTTCAAACTTTTACGAGTTTTTTTTATAAATTTGGTTGCTTAAAGTATTAAAGCCGATCCATTCCTTCGAGCAATTTTTTGAACATTTCATACTCGAAAAATCACATCATTTACTCCAAATAGTTTTTCAAATTGTAAAAAAAATTTGTATTTAAATTAAAAAATTATTTACTTGAGAATTGTTTCTCTATTGGTTCTTGGCTGAACTTTCGAACTTATCAGACTTTTAAGAGTTCTTTTATAATTTTTGTTCCTTAAAGTATTCAAGGCTATCTATTCCTTTGAGCAATTTTTCGAACATTCCATGCTCGGAGAATCACATCATTTGGTCCAACTAGTTTGTCATTTTGTAAACAACTTTTGGTCTTTGAATTACAAACTTATTTATGTAAGAATTATTTCTCTCTTAGTTCTTGGCTGAATTTCCAAACTTGTCAAACTTTTATAAGTTCTTTTATAACTTTGTTTCCTTAAAGTATTCAAGACGATCAAATTCTTAGAGCAATTATTCAAAAATTCCATGCTCGGGAAATCGCATTATCTGATCCAAATAGATTGTCATTTTGTAAACAAATTTTGGTCTTTGAATTAAAAACTTATTTACGTGAGAATTATTTCTCTCTTGGGTCTTGGTCGTACTTCTGAACTAGTCAAACTTGATGAGTTATTTTATAACTTCGATTCCTTAAAGTATTTAAGACGATACATTCTTTTGAGCAATTTTTTGAACACTCCATGCTCGGGAAATCACATCATTTGGTCCAAAAAGTTTGTCACTTTGTAAATAATTTTTCGTATTTGAATTAAAAACTTATTTAAGTGAGAATTCTTTCTCTGTTGGTTCTTGGCCGAATTTTAGAACTTGTCTAACTTTTACGAGTTCTTTTATAATTTTGTTTCCTTACAATATTCAAGATGATCCATTCCTTAGAGTAATTTTTCGAACATTCCATGATCTGGAAATCGCATCATTTGGTCCAATTAGTTTGTTATTTTGTAAACAACTTTTAGTCTTCGAATTAAAAACTTATTTACGTGAGAATTGTTTCTCTCTAATTCTCGGCTGAACTTTCGAACTTTTCAAAAATTTACGAGTTCTTCTATAACTTCGGTTCCTTAAAGTATTCAAGACAATTCATTCCTTCCAACGATTTTCCGAACATATTTTGTAATTTTGTAACCAACTTTTGGTTTCTGAATTAAAAACATATTTACGTGAGAATTATTTCTCTCTGGTTTTTGGCTGAACTTCCGAACTTTTCAAAATTTTACGAGTTCTTTTATAACTTCGGTTCCTTGAAGTATTCAAGATGATCCATTCCATTCAGCAATTTTCCGAACACTCCATGGTTGGGATATTGCATCATTTGGTCTAAATAGTTTGTGATTTTGTAAGCAACTTTTATATTTGAATTAAAAACTTATTTTCGGGAGAATTGTTTCTCTCTTGGTTTTTGGTCGTACTTCCAAACTCGTAAAACTTTTACGAGTTCTTTTAAAACTTAGGTTCCTTAATGTATTCAAGAAGATCCATTCCTTCAAGCAAATTTTCAAACATTCAATGCTCGGGAAATTACATCATTTAGTCCATATAGTTTGTCATTTTGTAATCAAATTTTTTGCATTTGAATTAAAAAACTTATTTACGTAAGAATTGTTTCTCTCGTGGTTCTTGCCCGAATTTCGAACTTGTCAAACTTTTATGAGTTCTTTTATAACTTTGGTTCCATAAAGTATTCAAGACGATCCATTCCTTCAAGCAATTTTCCGAACATTCCATGCTCGGGGAATCGCATCTTTTGGTCCAAGTAGTTTGTCATTTTGTAAACAACTTTTGGTCTTAGAATTACAAACTTATTTACGTGATAATTGTTTCTCTCTTGGTTTTTAGCTGAACTTCCTAACTTGTCAAATTTTTATGAGTTCTTTTATAACCTTGGTTCCTTAAAGTATTTAAGACGATCCAATCCATCGAGCAATTTTTTGAAAATTCCATGCTCGGGAAATCGCATTATCTGATCCAAATAGTTTGTCATTTTGTAAACAATTTTTTGTCTTTAAAACTTATTTACATGAGAATTGTTTCTCTCTTGGGTCTTGGCCGAACTTCCGAACTTGTCAAACTTTGTTCAGTTCTTTTATAACTTCGGTTCCTTAAAGTATTCAAGATGATACATTCCTTTGAGCAATTTTTCGAACATTCCATACTCGAGAAGTCACATCATTTGTTCCAAAAAGTTTGTCATTTTATAAACAATTTTTTGTATTTAAATTAAAAACTTGTTTAAGTGAGAATTTTTTGTCTGTTGGTTCTTGGCCAAACTTTTAAACTTGTCAAACTTTTACGAGTTCTTTTATAATTTCGTTTCCTTAAAGAGTTCAAGAAGATCCATTCCTTGGAGCAATTTTTCGAACATTCTATGCTCTGGAAATCGCATCAATTGCTCCAATTAGTTTGTCATTTTGTAACCAACTTTTGGTTTTTTAATTAAAAACATATTTATGTAAGAATTGTTTCTCTCTGGTTTTTGGCTGAACTTTTGAACTTTTCAAAATTTTACGAGTTCTTTTATAACTTCGGTTCTTTAAAGTATCCAAGACGATCCATTCCACCCAACAATTTTTCGAACATTCCATGGTTGGCATATTGCATCATTTGGTCTAAATAGTTTGTCATTTTGTAAGCAACTTTTTGTATTTGAATAAAAAACTTATTTCCGGGAGAATTGTTTCTCTCTTGGTTTTTGGTCGTACTTCCAAACTCGTAAAACTTTTATGAGTTCTTTGATAACTTAGGTTCCCTAAAGTATTCAAGACGATCCATTCCTTCGAGTAATTTTTCGAACATTCCATGCTCGAAAAATCGCATCAATTGGTCCAAATAGTTTTCATTTTGTAAACAATTTTTTGTATCTGAATTAAAAACTTACTTAAGTGAGAATTCTTTCTCTGTTGTCTCTTGGCCGAACTTCCGAACTTTTCAAACTTTTCGAGTTTTTTTATAACTTTTGTTGCTTAAAGTATTCTCTTCTTTAGAATGGTCCTGAGGATAGAATAGTCTGGTTTCATGATTAGCGAGGTGCTTACACCACGAAGTCTGGATACTCGTGGCTTGTGTTGAGGAAGGTGGGGCTTGGTCCTCACAGGCTTTTTTGGCGGCTTATTTGGAAACTCAAACTTCCTCCCAAGCTTAAAGTTTTTGCTTGGAGGATCGGACACAATATTCTCTTGACCAACAGTAAGATTGCTTCCATTAACCTTACCCATAGTAAGCTTTGCCCCCGGTATAATAATGCTATGGAGATGCTCATTCATGCTATCAAAGACTGCGATCATGCGAAAGCAATCTTGAGAATCGGGGGGATTGACGGACGCATCCTTTCGTTCGAATGGGATACTAGGATTGATTGGCTCGAGAGCTCAATGAAGCTGGTCGACAAACAATTCTTCAAAGGACTGGTTACGGTGCTTTGGAACTCTTGGAATTCTAGAAATAATTTGATTTTTTGGGGTGTTTTGGAAGACCCCAAGGCTGTTTGGGATAGAACGGTTCAATGAAGAGTTTCGTATCCACAACCTTTACAACGAGCCAATGATTACTAGAGCTACCCCTCAAGTTTGATGGCAGAAACCAGCGGGTGGCTTCTTCAAACTTAACTTTGATGCTGCATGGAAAAGTCAGGAGGTAGGGGTGGGTTTTCTCTTACGTGATCACGAGGGATTTGTTCATGGGCGAGGGATGACTTTTCAAACTGACGTGGCTAATCCTAAGTGCGCCGAGCCTTTGGCTCTCATGCAAAGCATCACGTGGGCAAAGGAAAATAATTGGGACAACATTGTTTGCGAGGGCGATAGTGCAACAATAATAAATCACTTGACCAGACAGGTTGATGATGTTTCGACAATTGGACATATGTTGCGTCAATGTCAGTCTACTGTTAGAGAGTTTAATTTTTGTTCTATTAAGTGGTGTCATCATCTTTGTAATAAGGCAACCAATTGTTTAAGTAAGCTGGCTCTTGATAGAAAATGTTCTTTCTTTTTTAATTTGGATTTTCCTTGTGAAATCCAAAATATTGTTATTCATGATTCTTTTTAAATAATATTTGAGGTTTTATTAAAAAAAAAAACGTTAAGAATAGCTTAATACCTATTTTTAACATGAATTTTTTCTAAAACTGACAATATTTTTGTAGCATAGTAAAAAATAAAAATTTCAATACCATTATTTTTTTGCATAATTTTTATAATATTTAATAAATTTAGGTAATAAATTTAATTTAAAAAAGATTAGGTACCAAATTAAGAAAAAATGTCAAGTTCAGGTATCAAATTGTGTCCTTTAAAAAGTTTAGGTACTAAATTAGGAAAAAGTGTCAAGTTCAGGTACCAAATTGAGTCAAAAAAAGTTTAGGTACCAAATCAAGAAAAAGTGCCAAGTTCAGGTACCAAATGTTATATTAAGCCTTAGTAAAACCACTAGTTTCACAAATTATATATTGAAAGTTTTTCAAAGTAAAATAAAAATAAAAATATAATTGAGTATGATAAACTTGAATCATTAATTAATTTAAGGTTAAACTATAAAAATAGTCACTTTTGTTTGTCTCATATTACATTTTAGTCACTTATGCTTGAAATGTTACATTTTAGTCACTTATGTTATCATTTTGTTATGAAGTGGTCACTCTACCATTAAACTCCGTTACCTCCCTAACGATAGTTCTACATGGCAATTCAAATGAGGTTTAAATGTCAACTTGGATGTCTAATTAGTGGGATGAAAATAGGTTTTTAATTAAATAAATTTAATTTGGATTGCCACATAGGACTACTTTTTGGAAGGTAACGGAGCTTAACGGTAGAGTGACTATTTCATAACAAAACAATAACGTAAGTAACTAAAACAGAACATTTTAAACATAAGTGACTAAAATGTAATCTAGGCAAACGAAAGTGACTATTTTTGTAATTTACCCTTAATTTAATTAAGTCTTCAAAGTTTTTATTTTAGAATATTTTTAAATTTCTTTATATATTCTTGAGTTTTTTAAAATTTTCATAATTTTTAAAAACACATAAATTTTTTAATTTTTTAAATTTTTATTGAAAGAAATTAATTTAAACATCTTTAAAATTGAAAGGGATTAAAAAAATATTTATTCGAATTATTGATGGAACTCAAAACTCGAATTTAATTTTTTTTATTTAATATTTTTCATTTTTTCGAGCAAAATGTTTTACTCGCCCCTTATGCGACGGATTAAAATAAGAAATAAGGTATTCGGGCTCTGGGTTCTTTTGTCATGGCGATGGAAGTAAATCCGACGAGCAAACAAACAGTAATCGATAATGAAATACAGAGAGAGAAAGAAGAAGAACAACTGTGGAGCTGGGGAGCAGGAACGGATGGACAGCTGGGCACCCTCAGGCTCCAAGACGAGCACCTTCCTCAACTCCTGAATGTCCCTTCACTATCTTCCGCTTCATCCGTCTCTATGCTCGCATGTGGCGGCGCTCACGTTGTTGCCTTGACCTCTGGTCTGGTACCCTCCTTACAACTTTCTACTTTGCTTTCTTTTACTTTGTTTGACGCAAAACATTGTTATTAAACTTTGTAGGTGGGAAAGTATTAACATGGGGAAGGGGAAACTCAGGTCAGTTAGGCCATGGAGACATGGATTGCTTGGTATCTCCAAATATTGTAATGTCTTTGGAGAGTTACTGCATCACTCAAGTTTCAGCTGGATGGAGCCATTCTGGATTTGTTTCAGGTTCCTTCCATATATTATATACCTTACCTATATATGAAACCGCTATACTGAAAGTAACCCCATTTTAGATATTTGGGTATGCAGATAAGCTATCTTATAGTTACCATATGTAATTAAATTGATGAGGTTGCTTAGTTTTTCCATTTTAATTTGTGCATTTCTTTTTGGTACAAAGTCAAGTTAGAAATTGGGGTGAGGATTACATCAACAGGGTTTGAACCTTGGTAATTGAGGTTTCAACAAGGGGCCTTGACCATTGCTCCCTTATGCTGTTGACTGTGCACTTAGTTCTAAACCTTCTAATTCTGATTAAGCTTATTGGAGATTAAGAGTTTCATACTGCCACATTAATGCTGTTGAGCATGCTACTGAACTAATTTTCTAATTACTTGTCAGATGAAGGGTGTGTTTTTACTTGTGGAGATGGTTCGTTTGGCCAACTCGGGCATGGTGATTACTGGTCACATTGCTCTCCTGTTAAAGTATCACTTTTTGTTAATAAGCATGTTCAACAGATAGCTTGCGGCATGCGCCATTCGCTTGTCCTACTGAAAGGTAAATGTGACAATGATTTAGTTGTAGCGTTAGTAGTCTTTGAAAGCAACATGAAGAATTTAATTTTCCATATAATTTACTTCTGTATGCCTTAATTTTTTGCACATGTGCTTTTGAGTCTATTTTGTTTATCATTTATCACTACTTCACTTAAGCTGCTGAAAACTCCACGGGTTGAACTAAGTGTTGGAAGATGAACAGCGAAGCTATATTTTTCTCGCAACCTTTCTGCAAATTATGATTTAATTTTTTGAATTTACATTTTTCCAAATGATGATTAATATTGAAGCTTTGTTGGATGCTTTCTGTGACCCTTGGGATGAATTGCAATTTGCGAGCTAAACATTGAATATGAAAGAAGACTAGATGAGTACCCTTTGAAGGTTTAGCTTAGTTATTCACATTTACTTAAATCATCAATAACCAAGTTTTGTCTCTGCAGATGGTTCAGGAAATCTACTTTATGGATTTGGATCTGGAAAGCATGGTCAATTGGGTATTTCAATAGATAGAATCAAGTCTGTCAATGCTCCCGAGATTATCCGTGGATTTGATGATGTTCAAATCATTACCATCACTGCAAATGCAGACCACAGTGCAGCATTATCTGGTGAGTACTCCAAATTAGCTGAATATTTGTAGCATAAAACACTTTGGATCATAAGTATAACCCTTTTAGGTGAATAAATAAAATTTAGCTCCAATCACAAGCTGCTAATTTTAATTTAAACTTCTGAGTAATTCTTAGTTGTGTTTTGTCTGTTGCACCAGCTGATGGAGAATTGTACACTTGGGGAAGAGGGTTTGGTGCTACATCTGATATTCTTAGTCCTCAACAATCGCCTTCATCATCGAAGTTCTCTAAAGTTGCACTTGGTTGGAATCATGCTCTAGTTTTATCTGGTACGCATACAAACTTGTTAATCCGTTAAAGACTTGTAGTTTGTTTGAGTTTTTACTTTATCTATTTTCCAGTAACTTAATATTAACTGTTCCCACCCAGGCCCCTGCCAAGAGAAAGGGAAAATTCCTAGGCGAATTTTCAGCTTTTATAGAATTCTACCTGGCAAGATATTGTAAACCGCATGTTTATGACTTCTTTTTCATTTTGTACAGATAATGGAGAAGTTTTTATGCTTGGTGGTAGTCGTCATGGAATGCTAAGCAATCCTGACATAACAACTCTCTCAAAGCATTTATCAGGTGATCCTTAAGGAAAACTAAGACTAGAACTTTGATTTCATGATAAAAAAATAAATAAATAAGCAAGAACTTCAATATGCTTTTGTGCAATAGAAGCTTTAGGATTGATGCTTACATATATACATTACAGATGTCTGGTTTCTTAACTATCATGATTGGAAGGGAATTGTGGGGAAAGAAAAACATTAACATCAGATATTTATATATGTATATATGCATATACCAACCATTATGCGATTGTTTATGTTTTGGCCGATATAGATGGAGCTGTTTTGCAGAGAGTCCCAGGTCTTGTTGGGATAAAAGTTGTGGACATTGCAGCTGGAGCTGAGCACTCTGCTATTGTAACAGGCAAAGTCACATTAATCTTTCACTGGTTTGTGCCTGATCATAATGTGTTTATTGATTTTTCTTTCCAATTGGCAGAGGAAGGAGAGATTAAGATATGGGGTTGGGGTGAACATGGGCAGCTTGGTCTTGGGAGTACAAGGGATGAAAGCAGCCCTCAAACAGTCAGTTTAGGTGATGAAGTTGAACGCAAAGATGGTACAGTCAGAGTTTACTGTGGGAGTGGATATACGTTTGCCATTAGGACATTTTGTTCTTAATGATACATTCTGGTTAACCTCAAAGAGACATTATGCCTTGGCTATGTAAATCAGTGGGAGCAAACTTTTCTGGAAGCAGTCCGAAGAACAGTTTACAGCTGTTTCATCACTCCTGACGGTGTTTTTTCTTTAAAAAAAAATATAATTTGTGTTCAGTTACACAATATCATGGTTAACCGTACCTGCTGATATGTATTTTCTATCCAATTCGGTACCTTCCTGTCTTGATTTGTATCAATTATCTTTGATCTTGTACCACTTGAAGTTGGCACCATCTTGTATTGATAGTTACAAGATTTTATTTTTTGTTTTTTTAAATAGCTATTTAATGTAAAAGGTTTATATTTCTGTTAAACCAACTGTGGTATCGAGAGTTAATTTTTTTAGGGACTTGTGAGAAAAGTTTTGTGAGAGTTTTGAGAGAAAATTTTGAGAGGTATACTAGTGAGGTTTTGAGGAAAATGCAATTAGGATAAAATAACTCGTCTGTCAACCCCCCCACTTATGTTTGATAAAGAGAACTATCAAACATGGGTTTTGAGAATACAGGCATAGATGGAGGGTTGTGATTATTAAGAAGTTGTCGAGAAAGATTATGAAGTGATTTCACTTTCCCAACAATCCAATTATGAACCATATTAAAATGTACAAGGAGAGAACCACTAAGAAGGCTAAGGCAAAGACTTGCCTATATGATTCTTTGGTTTCACCAGCCATATTTATTTTTGGATTAACAAAGGAGATATGGGATTATATCAAGGTTGAGTATTAAGGAGATGAGAAGATTAAGAGCATAAAGGTGTTGAACTTGATCAGAGAATTCGAGAGGTTACAGATGAGTGAAAAAAAAATTATATAAAAAATATATTTATAAAAAATTATATTAAAATTAAGTGAGGCTTTTATTAAAATAAAGGTAAAAGTTTAAAATTCATTTCTTTAAGTTGAAGTTTTATTATAGTATTATTTTATTAAAAAACAAGAAAAGATAAATATTTTTGAATTATTTGTTCCTTTATAAAAATAAATATATTTTTGTAATTTTCGAACTGAGTTGGTGTTCAGTTGATTCATGACACTAACTCACTCAAGGAATTATTATAAGTATAGATGAATTTTTATTCTCTTAAAAATTATTCCTATTTTTAAATTTTATTCAAAGCTATGTTTATTATGTCATATTTAAAAAAAAAATTTGAATATTAAATATAATTTTTAAATTTTATATTTACATATAAATATTCATATGTATTATATAAAAGTGTATTTATGTGTAAAATATATTATTAAATTTTTATCAAAAGATATTAAATAAACTTGAAAATTAAATATATGAAAAAAATATGATAAGCCAAATTCCATACAATCTTAAATAAAAATACTTAAATATGGGTTAAATAAGGCATATATGCCATTTTTTTTATTCAGGCTTTTAGGCCATTTTTTAAGGAAATAGGCCGTTTTTAAAAGAGAGAAAGAAAAAGCTCGTTCAACTGGGCGTGCTTTATTTTTTCTCTCTCCAGAGTTAAGGGTTTTAAATTTATTAGGGTTAATGTTTTAAATTTATTAGGATTAGGGTTTTTGGGGTTTAAGGTTTATTTTAGGGTTTATGGTAATCTGAAAGGGTTGTCGATTTTCGACTAGGACTTTGACCAAGACTTAATAAGGCTAGGGTTTTTAATTTATTAAGGTTAAGGTTTTTATGGTTTAGGGTATATTTTAGGGGTTTTAATGTTGTTTAAGGCCTTCAATTTTATTGTATAAAAATCAAGACTTATTTGCAAAGATTTCAAAACATGCTCAAATCACTCTATTGGCCACGTCGAGACGATGCGAAAAACCACATCATGATGTCTCTTGGAGATGTGCCCTCATCCTAACGACAAGATAAATGATGTCTCGACATCGAAGGCTCGTCGCAACGTCCTTAAGGGCTCGTCGCAACGTCAGGGTGCGATATTGTAGAAAAAATTGTAGGTTTTGCATATGACACTTTGACACTCAATTACTCATGCCAATTCGAGATTTCATGCCATTTTCCCTATTCTAACATGTCATATAGCATCCATAAAACATATAAATCATGCTCAAACACACAAGATCATACATTAACATGCTTCGACATCAAAATCATTCACCTATGTTAGCTATGCTAACATATTTTTCCATAGTCTCACTTTAATTTACTCAACATGCCAAATTTACATATAGGGCAATTTAGAGTGCATAATAGGTACATACCTTGCCATTTGGTCATTTTGCATCTGTCCAAGCCTTTAACATAACATTTAAGTCATTTAAACCATTAATCATCAAAACACATTAATGTTATTCAACCAATAGTCTAAGCATCCATCTAGCATATTGCATGCATCATTCAAGCAACATAAACATCCATAAACAGTTATAAAAGTCCTTATACAGACCATGGAAAGTCCATTTACAAATCCAAAACAAAAGTGAAGTCTAGTCCCTAAAAATAATCCCAAATCACCATCCCTTATTAGTAAAAAACCATCTCACATGCACAACTAAGAAGCCTTTGCCCTTGGATCACAAGCTTGCCCACTTCACCACTCCACATAAGCTATTTATATACAAAAATAGACACAAAAGAGTGTGAGCTTAACCAAGCTCAGTGAGTATTCAAGATGCTACAATAAATCAAAAACATAAGAGTTAAAAACAAGCACGCTAGACACATTTATCACAAAGCATCATCAAAATATCATATCATATTGATACATTCGAAACTTTTGAAGATAAAAATGCATATCAAAGGCTCTCATTGGTGTTGGAGATTTTGAGTGGAGAAGATAGATCCTGAGACAATATTGAATTAAACAGTAGACTACGAGGCGTAGATGATGCTTTCCAAAGAGAACTATTTGCCCCACACAAAGTTGCTAGAGGGTTAAGACAAAGGTCCTCCTCGGATACAATGAAGTTTTTGAATTTCCTTTTATTATCAAAATCATAGAATTCCTTAACTCTCACTCTAATTTTTGAAAATAGGATTGACTGTTATATCTTTGTGAGCACCATAAATCCTATTTATATACATTCAATGGACACTTTTTGAAGAGTTACAACCCTTTATTTGATTTCCATTGGACGTAATTCTTAGAAAAACATGTCCCGTGGAAATCAAATGTAATCATTGAATAAATAATCACTTTTTAATAAGTGCTCATGAATAATTATGAATTTGCAATCTATAAATTCCCAACAATCCCCCAATAGATTTCTAATTCCAGAAAATAAGTACACAATGATTAAGTATAAAGAAGGGTGTCTGTAGATTGAACCTTCCTTTAGTGCAAACTTCTCAAAGTATAAAAAAGAGAATGGTGGCTAGTCGCTTGAACCATCACTCTTAAAGTCAATATCAAAAAATTTCACACATAATCGTAAAGTATTAGAGTAAGAGTTTAATTTGTTTTAGCATCGTTATGACCATGTACTCATCTGGTTTCCTGAACATGTACGAGAGAAAACCATAAATAAAATCTCGTTGAAGCGACACCACTTCATGTCCATATAGGTGGATTTCATGACAATTAATGTCCATCTATTAAGAATAAAACTCATCCTCCTAAAATATAAACACTAAATCTTGGTTGTTAGTGCACGTTGTCATTTGATAACTTGTTATTACCCTTTGATACTCAAAACTAACTTTTGTCTAAAAAAAGGTAGAGTGTCCATTGGCGTGATTAGAATGGTTTTAATCCCATCTTAGTGGTGGTAATCTTAACTAAATCCCTTGACAAACCTTTTGTTAGTGGATCCGCTAAATTGTCAATTGACTTAACATAAGTAGTAGTTATCACACCGTCCCTAATCAATTGTCTTATATACTCATGTCTCAAACTTATATGTCTAAACTTTCCATTGTACACCTTATTATATGCTCGAGACATGGTGGATTCATTATCACAATACACGAAAATGGCGAACCTATGTTGTCGCCACAACTTTATATCTAGCAAGAGATCTATTAGCCATTCCACTTCCTTGCCAGTAGCCGCCAAGGCTATAAATTCAACCTCTATAGTTGAATGTGAGATGCAAGTTTGCTTCTTGGAGGCCCAACTAATGGCTCCACCTCTGATCATAAAAATCTATCCCGATGTGGACTTATTATCATTTAAACTTGTAATCCAACTTGTATACGAGTAACCTTCTAGTATCGTGGGATAATCACTAAAGAATAATCCCAATTTTTTTGTTTTCTTATAACCAAAAATCCTACAAATTCCTTTCCAATGATCGGTATTAGGACAATTTGTAAATCTTGCCAATTTGGATACAACAAATGCGATATCGGGTTTGGTCCAATGCATTGCATACATTAGACTGCCAATTGCGCTGGCATACTCAAGTTGTGCTATAGCCTTGCCATTATTCTCACTTAACTTGAAGTTCGAATCGTATGGAGTGTTCGAATCCTTGATATTCAAGTATTTGAACTTTTCTAATACTTTCTTGATGTAGTGAGATTGGCTTAATGCAAAGTCCCTTTCATCCTTTTTCACCTTTATACCTAGAATTGTATCTACCTCGTTGAGAACCTTCATCTTAAAATTCAAGACTAGATACTATTTGGTCTCACGAACACCTTCAATGTTCGTCCCAAAATCAACAAATCATCTACATAGAGGCAAATAATACACTGTACCTATCGGTGAATTTAGTGTAAATACATTTATTCGCACCATTATGTAAAAAAAATTATGACAAAAATAACTGAGTCAAATTTCTCATGTCACTTTTTAGGCACTTGTTTTAAACCATATAATGATTCGATCAACTTACACACCTTATGTTCATTCCTAAGAAGCACAAAGCCTTCTGGTTGCTCCATGTAGACTTCCTCTTCAAGATCACCATTCAAAAAAATCGTCTTAACATCCATTTCATGTACATGTAACTTATGGATAGATGTAGGTGCTATAAGAATTAGAAAGGAAATCATCCTAGCTACTGGTGCATAGGTGTCAAAATAATCTAGGCCTTCTTTTTCCTAAATCCTTTAGCCACCAACCTAGCCTTAAAGGTTGGAGAACCCCTTGTTGTAGTATTCTTCCTCTTAAACACTCATTTACACTCGATAGGCTTCGATCTTTGAGGAAGATCAACTAGAATCCAAGTATTATTGAACAATATTAAATCCATTTCATCATTGATCACCTCTTTCCAAAATGTCGTATCCCTAGAAGTCATGGCTTTACCATAGGATTTTGAATCACCATCCACATTAAACATTATAGGGATCTTTCTAATTACGTATGCTCTATTTCCCTCAATAATGAATGCTAGAGATTGTGAGGAAATGAAATCAGGACCAAATTCCTTTACTTTTCTCACTCTTTGACTTTTCCTTGATTTCGTATCCTTATTGTCATAAAGATTTCTTTTGGTTTGATCACTTAAGATCACTGGCTAATATTCTTTTTTTGAATTCGTTGAATCATCAAAAACCTTATTTTCAATGAGTACAACATCTCTTGTTTCAATTGTCGTATTTGACACTAAGTCAAGAACACGATAAGCCTTAGAATGTTGGGCATATCCAACGAATGCACCTTTGACGGCTCTTGATCCTAACTTTATTCTCTGTTGGTCGTGAACTCTATAGTAAGCCAAACACCCCCACACTTTGAAATAATCTATGTTTGGCATTCGACCCTTCCATAACTAATATGGAGATACTTAGAATTTTCTCGATGGTATTCTATTAAGGATATAACATGCAGTCAATAATGCTTCACCCCATAGATTATATGGAGTTTAACATTTAACAACATCGAGTTAACCATATCCACTAAAGTACGATTCTTTCTTTTTGCCAAACCATTTTGTTGCGGAGTATAAGGCGCAAAACACTCATGTACCACAGCTTGTTCCTCGCAAAGCACATTAAATTCATTTGAAAAATATTCACCACCTCTATAACTACGAAACACTTTGATTTTCTTACTAAAAAAATTCTCAACTTCATTTTTAAAACATTTAAACATATCAAAAGCCTCGTATTTATTTTTTCATGAGATGCACATAAGTAAATCTAGAGAAGTCATCTATAAAAGTGATAAAATATCATTTTCCACCTCTTGTTAGAGTTCCATTTAATTCACAAACATCCGAATGAATTAAATCTAACACTTGTGAATTCCTTTCCCACTTATTAGGAAATGACTTCTTGGTAATTTTTGATTGAATAAAATTTTCACATTTATTCACAAACTCATAATTACTTAGATTGATATAACCATTATTTTGCATATATTGTAAAATTTTAAAATTAAAATGTGCTAAACGCGCATACCATAAAGGACAAGACTCAATAATATAAGCATAAGAATTAACTTTATTCATATTAATGCTCAACTTGAACATACTCTCGTTACAATATCCTTTTCCTACATATATATCACCCTTAAGCAAGACAAACTTATCAGATTCCAAGATAATCTTGAACCCTTTGTTACACAGAAGACTCGCAAACGTTAAATTATTTCTCACATCGGGAACATGCAACACATTGGTCAAATTTAATTTTTGCCCAAATGTGAAGTTGAGTTCCACTATCCCTTGACTGAGCACCTTAACCGATTGATAGTTGCCCATAAGCACCTCATGGTTTGCCACTAGTTCATAACTCTTGAATTGTTGTCAATTATTACATACATGGACAGTACGTCCAAAGTCAAGCCACCAATTATGAGACTTATCGGTCATGGCTATGTTAAGTTTGGTAATCATACCAATCTCCAAACTCTCGACCCCTTCTATAACCATGACCATTAAGTTCATATCCTCCACCATATTGGCTAGAAGTTGTGGCATCTTTCTTCTTTTTGAGAAGTTTACAATCTTTAATGTAGTGTTCTTTCTTATTGCAATTATAGCAATTGTGAGATTTTTTCTTCTTGTCTTGCAAGTCATTAGTCTCGAATGTGGCCTTTCACTTACCATTTCGAGAGTTCTTAGACTCGCTCACATGGATCACTTCAAAACTTTGGGAAAGATACACTACATCACATTTTCAAGTTTTCTCTTCAATACGCAAATGCCTAAGTATTTTCTTCACAATGAAGTCATTTTTCATATGCAGAAGTTTCTTTTGATAATTTTTCCAAGATGAGGGCAATTTTGAGATGATAGCTCCGACTTGTAACAATTTGAAATAACAACTTTCAATTCACAAATCTTGCTTACAAGGACTTGTAGTTCATAGACTTGATCCAGGATCGGGATACTATCGATCATTTTGAATTCAAAATATTTCTTCATTAAAAATTTATCGGTACCTTGTCGCTTAGTATTGTATTTCTCTTCAAGAGCTTTCCATATTTCTATTAGAGATTGCATCAACATGTAGAGATCATACAATCGATCAGACAAGGTGTTGAGAATGTGTCCATGACATGTGAAATTGTCTTCCTCGCTCTTCTTCTTGAGTTCGACCACTTTTGTAATTTCTTCGCGATTTGCATTTCGGGTGGGATCCTCCACGGGTTGTAGGTTTGGATCCAGAACGTATGCCACATTCAAGATGGTAAGAAGGAACAACATCTTGTCCTTCCAACGATTGAAGTTTGAGCCATCAAATCGGTCAAGTTTCACAAACTCTTGGTTCATGACTTTGAATGTGGTGGTAGCCTCCGTCGCCATCTTCAAATTAGTTCTCTTTAATTGTTGAAGATTTTGAGTGGAGAAGATAAATCCATAAACAGTATTGAATTAAAAAATAAACTTTGAGGTGCGGATGATGCTTTCCTAAGATAACTATTTTTCCCCATACATAGTTGCTTGAGGGTTAAGACAAAGGTCTTTTCGGGATACAATGAAGTTTTTGAATTTCCTTTGATTAGAAAAATCGTGGAATTCCTTAACTCTTACTCTAATTTTTGAAAATAGGATTGATTGTTATATCTTCGTGAGCACCATAGATACTCTATTTATATGCATTCAATGGACACTTTTTGAAGAGTTATAACCTTTTATTTGATTTCCATTGGACATAATTCTTAGAAAAGCATGTCCCATGGAAATAAAATGTAACCAATTGAATAAATCATCACTTTTTAATAAGTGCTCATGAATAATTATGAATTTTCAATCTATAAATTCCCAACAATTGGATACTCGAATCTCCATCACACCATGAGTCAAAAGAGTCTACATGTCCCAAGTATGTGTAGCATGAAGCTAACACTCTCCAACACACCAACATGTCCCATTGAATGGAGCAATGCTCTACATTCCCTTATCCCTCCAAACATGTCCTAATATCAAAGCATAAAAGTGAGTACTTAAATTCTATGACATGCCAACTATATCCAATGTTTCCAAAGGTTCACAAGGCAAATATATTCATGTCACACACACACACACACGCACATTTTCTGGTTTATGGACACTCACACTTAGCATGTTTATCATAACCAAACTCTTATATCATGTTCACATAATGCACTACAAGTGCTAACATTTCGTTCATTGAGCCAGATACACTTTCATATCAGAGGTGTGTGCATAATACCAACTTTTCACAAATCATATTGAGGCATATATTCATCACATATAACCACATCACACACTTAAGCACATCACAACACATGTAATCTTGTTTATGGAATAATCAGAGATCAATTAAGAACACTTACTTCTATAACTTAGATTAGATGATTTGATACCTAAGCATCCTTTAACTCACCATTTTGTGCATTAATTATAACATACAAGACCATTCACCTTAGTAACTTGCTTTAGTAGGAAAGTTCAAGTAAGTTTTTGCTTGCCTTTATCCTTGCTTGAGAATGCTCCAAAATGAGTTGGCACTTTACAAACACATCAAACATAATACAAAGTCATTACAAACAGAAGCAAACACAATTAAGTCATTCAAAAATCACAGATCAATGTCTCTTAACCTCTATACCGAAAACTTAGCTAGTTTTACCAAAATAGTGATCTCACCACTCAAATCTCATTTCAAAGCCTTCATTTCAATCTTAATCATCCTAAATATCATCTAATCACATATTTAAATCTTAAATTTTTTCCAATTGCACGGATCTAATTTTTTTCGAAAAATCAAGCTCGTGTAATCTCTTTAAAGGGGAAAACATTTGATTTGTTAAATAAAGATTAAAAACCTTTTAATTAAACCAAAATGAGTTAGAAATCACTTTAAAACAAAAGCTTAACTTAGAAGTATGAGATCCACCATTTTCAAACCAAAAATCAACTTAAAATCAAGTGATCTATTGAGACCTTGATTTAATCGGTTAAAACTAGAATTGAAATGATAACACATTTAGTTTGATCATGAAAAGTTAAAATGTTACCTCAATTTTGCAAAATAGATGAGCTATGGAGATAATTTGAGCTAAAACGTGTAAAGAACTATGATTAAGTTAAAGGAGAAAACGTGAGTTTTCTTTAAAATTGAAAGAGAATTTTCTGTTTAGAAAGCTTGAAAATAAAAAAAGACGAACTAATTTCGAATGAAAAGCATTAATTTAGTGTCTGGCAAAATTTTTGAAAGAGGAGTTGAATGGGAAGGAAGAAGAGAATGGCTGGTTTAAATAACCAACCAAAATTTAAAATTTGGGCATTTTCCCCTTTAACCACCTACAATTTCCTCCCTTTTCCTATTTGGTCCTTGTTTTTCAATTAAAACCAATTTCAAAATTATTTTCAAATTCAATCTCGTTTTTAAAATCCATTTTAACCAAATTAATTATTGAACACCTAATTTTAATTTCTTAACCTAAAATTTTTAATTCTAATTATTTTAATATTTTATTTAGTTATTTTTAATTATTTAATTATCTAACCTAATTAAGATTTTCGATTCACTAACCCTTGATTTACTAACTCAATTTTTTTGGATGTGACACGCTATATCTTTGAATTTTCAAATTTATCCACTTCTACATCATTACCTATTAGAAACGATCAATCACAAAAATGATCTTGTAATCACCTAACGATTACGAGCTTACATCACAAGGAGTGACCACCTTCCTTGCCGTCCTCACAGAATACGAGGGAATGGAATCAACACTAAAAATAATAAAGGATTGGAAGCTACACTATCGTGCGGTGTTTGAAAATGTAACATGCTAGTTGTAATATAATTGTAAAATGGGGCACGGAGTACCCCGAAGGTCGAACCCAATAGAGTCGATGATTGAGCAAATTATAGTAACAAGCATGCAAAACAAGGAGTCCAACTAACTAATTAGTAAACACTATAGTACGATAAGACATGAAATCAAGAATAATTACATTAATTTATCAACTAATTAACATAATCACTAGATTGTAAACTATGCAAAGTTACTAAATTAACCAATGAATAACAAACGGTGGTTGATTGATTATGATGTGGTTCACTAACCTTCGAATTAGGGAATTAAATTTCTTAAACTTCTAAAGTGGTTCCGTTTTACCTATCGATCTCAACTTTACAAAATTAGACAATTAGTCTGGTTTATCTCTCGATCTCACTGGTTAACTCGAGACTAATGAATCATGCTCATCAAGATTACATATTGGTCTCACTTGCCTAAATATTTCCTTAGGGAGTCAATCCTAAGTTTTAAATTTTATTCAATTTAGTCCAATTTATTTGCAACTTAGTCCCTCAAAAAAATTGTAACAACCTATACTCGGTCTGGTTACCCGATTCGAGTTAAAAGATGATACAACTATAAAACACTATCACTGTTTAACAATCAATTACATACAGAAAAAAAAATATAATTTCCATGTTATTTAATCATATCTTAACTTTAGTTAGGCTTACAGAACATTTAAAATAAACCGAAACCAATTATCGCTTAAATTGAAACTTTTACAAAAAAATTGAATAAAAAGTGTAAACAGGGGTCACACAGTTGTGTGGCCAAAGGTCAACTCGTGTGGCTCCAAGCATGACCTTGTGGCTGCTCCACATGTCCGTTTCCTCAAACTATGAACAAATTGAAAATAGAATCATACGGCTGTGTCTCAAGGCCATGTAACTCATTATGATCGTGTGAAAAATCCTGCACCAAAATCAAACAATTACACAACTGTGTGAGGAGACCGTGTGTGGCATACAATAGTGTGACGACCTATGTTCCAGGTCGTGTAAATGTGAAATAACTTCTAAAACAAGCCAATTCATCAACCATTACTTAGGTACCAAGCCAAGGCATTACCAACCATTTCCACATGTTCAAGTCCACATAGTTATACCTAAAACATACCAAATTCATTCATCAATTGTACCTACTCATTTTAACCACAATGACACCATATTACAACCATGAAACAACTAACCATTAATCCATACAATTCATTGGTTCTAACATGCAAAATTTTCAACATTCAAGCCTCTACTTGCTAACACAACAAACACCAATATTAACTATCAAACTTTATTCTTATTAACACATTACTGGAATATAAAATATGCATTAGACAAAGCATACATCAAAATGGTACAAAAATTCATTTACAACGAAGTACCAAACATATTCACCACTTATAAAATAAGCCACCCATATACATGCCACAAGTAACCACAAATGAAACTTCAAAATCTACCCATTCAAAAGATTGTATGTGTGAGCTCTATCGATCCGATCATCATATTCAGTTATCCAAAATCTTCAGAACATAATAATCGAAGAATATAAAATAATTAGTAAGCCCATACAATTCAATTCAATATCTTACCATATTCACTTAATAATTAATTGTAATTAGCCATTCTATAATAGCCTATTTTTTAGGGGTGTTAGAAATAGTGGTTTCGAGACCACAATTTCGACGTGTCAATACATAAATATTAATTATTGAATATTTATGTGGTCATTAATTTCGTATCAGGATTTGGTTATGAAATTTTATTGCTTAGATAGTTAATTAAGTAAAAAAAGACTAAATCATAAAAATCGTAAATGTTAGCTCTTAATGTTAAAAGGTATTAAATAGTCATAGAGTATATTGGTAGTGGATTAACATGGTAATTAGACCATAATGGGTTGTAGTGGATGGTTCTAGTCTTGATTTTTTTTGAATTTGAGTGTAATTATAAAGGGTAAACTAGTAATTTAGTAACTGAGTAATTTATAACAAAACAATTAGAAGAAAAAAAACATGGTTGTCTTATTCATTTTTCTTTCTAAAGCCGAAAGCCTTAGAAACCTTGAAGAAAGCTTCGGTCAAGCTTTAGTCCCTCAATTTGGTGAGTAAATATCGCTTATTTTTAGTAATTTTTATGTTTTTGAGCTCGTATTAGCTAAATCTAGTTAATTCGGGGATTAATTTGTAAAACTATAAATGTTTTAAGTTATGCCATTGATAAGTTTGAGTTATTCTTGAAGTTTTATGTTAGATTATTAAGCTTGGATGCTATGTAGGACTATTTCGTTAAGTGGTTTTAGATGATTTTTATGTTTAAGGACTAAAATGAGAAAGTAGTAAAATTATGTGAACTTGATTTGAAATAATTTTGAATATGGACTATATAAAAGTCCTTAATGGTTCGGCCAAGCTTGAATTTAAATAAAAATGGTTAATTTGCATGTTTGGAGCTTAAGGACTAAATTGCATAAAAGTGAAATGTTAGGGGTAATTTTGTAAAAATTTCAAAATGACTTAATTGCATAAAATTTGTTTATTTTGATTTTATAATTAGTTTATTTAATGAAATTATTATTTTAGATCAAGAACGAGTTGATAATCACGGAAAAAAGAAAATTATGGAATAACCCTTATACTCTATCGAGCTACAATTTAGTCATGTAAGTTCTTCGATTTAATTCTAATACATTTAAAGGCATATTAGATGGATTAATTTTCTATGGTTTGGACATTACCATGAAGTTATGTATATGAGAATTGAGTTATGAATCGTTATAGCATTGGTTATCGTTAAAATCTCCAGAGCCGATGAACGTAGGATAGAGTACGATTGGCATGCCAATAGGTTATTTTGTTCGCGATATGAGATTGATCTGAGCAGTGGAGATGATTTTTGTATATTCTTTATTCATTGGATATGCCGAGGCCCTACATTTTTAGCGGACTATCATGTTATATTACAATTTATGTTGGTGTGTTACGGGGGAGGATGATAACCTACGGGATAGGCACTTAGTGCCAAGGTTTGTTATTGATTGGTTTGGCTCATATGAGCATATGGTGTGTTGGATGCTTAATCGTGTACCATATCCATTTATCATTCATCGAGCTATGTTTTATTGATCTCTGAATGATATTGAAATGTTGAAACTGATTTGTACTATTGGATTGAGCATTACTCACTTGTTGTGAGCTGTGATTGATAGGAAATTTGTACTATTTAATCTTTATACAGTAATACTCTGTAACCCTATTCTGGTGATGGAAATGGGTTATGGGTGTTACATTTAATGGTATCTGACCTACGATTTAGTCGGTTCTTGAATTGAACGTAGTGTGGTTGAATTCTAGAAATTACATGCCATATAAATGATAGTATGTTATTAATTTATCCAATCTAACCCCTATTTTCTTGTAGATTTTAAAGATATCATCTGATTCTGAATGTGATGAAACTAATAAGGTTAATAGTAATATTTCGACCACTGATTCGGGTGCAAGTCATAGTATACTGATTCCACAAATGTCTAAAAATGAAGTTAAAAATAGGTTCTTCGATTTAATGGGACAATGGTTTTCTGAGTTTATGAGAAATAATCTAGTGGCTTAACAACCTCCACCCTCTATTGTACCCCCTATAGTACCTCCACCCCTTTCGGCAGATGAACCAAGTCGGCATATACTTGTTGATAAACTTAGAAAGTATGGGGTTGAAGAATTTTAGGGTAGAACTAATGATGATCCATCCAAATCTAAATATTGGTTAGAAAATATTCAACGAGTATGTGATGAAACAGTTTGTTGTCTTGATGATTACCTTAGATGTACTGTATCATTATTGAAAGATGAAGCTTATAGCTGGTGGTCAACGTTAGTATCGTGAGATAGCATGATTGGGAATTTTTCAAAACAGAATTTAAGAAGAAATACATAAGAAAAAGATATTTTGACTGGAAATAGAAAAAAAATTTAGAATTAAAATAGGGAAATAAATTAGTAGCTAAGTATGAGAGAGAGTTTTTGCATCTTAGTAAATATGCTTGTGAAATTGTGACGACTTAGGAAGAAACGTGTATTCGTTTAGGGGACGAGTTGAATGATGAAATTAAAATGATATTGGTGGAACAGAGATACGTCAGGTTTTTATTTTATCTGATCGGGCACAAATGATGGAGGAAATATATAATCACAAGAGGCAGAGAGAAAAGAAGGCTCGAGAATTCCACAAAAGAAATTTTCCTAGATCATTTTCTGCACCACCATTAAAGAAAGAATAAGAAGATGATAACCGTGTCACTACATCATTCGGATTCTCGAGTAGGAATAGATTAAGGCAGCCTAATTCAAAATTTCAGAATAGACCTACTGATAGTGTGGTCATGTCTGCAATGCTCCAAGACCGGTGTGTGAACACTGTGGTAGACCACATATTGATGAGTGTAGGGCCAAAATGGGTGCATGCTTTAGATGCGGGCAATTGATCATTTTGTACGCAATTATTTGAAAATGGTCGAAGAAAGTGATGATCCGAGTGAAAAACTCATGCCTACGCCACAAAAGAGAAAACGTCTTGGTTAGAGTAGCAATACTGGTGTGAGCCGCAGTGGCACTAAAGACACTTATGCTATGGTTTGGATATTACCATGAAGTAATGTATATGTGAATTGAGTAAGGAATTGTTATAACATTGATTACCGTTAAAATCTCCTAAGCCGATGAACATAGGATAGAGTACAATTGGCATGCTAATAGGTTATTTTGTGCACGATACGAGATTGATTTTAGTTGTGAAGATTATTTCTTTATATTCTCTATTCATTGGATATGCCGAGGTCCTACATTTGTTGCAGACTATCATGTTATATTACAATATCTGTTGGTGTGTTACAGGGGTGGATGATAGCCTACAGGCTAGGCACTTAGTGTCAAGGTGTGTTGTCGGTTGGTTTGGCTCATATGAGCATCTGGTGTGCTGGATGGTTAACCATGTGCTCGTATCCATTTATTGTTAATTGGGCTACATTTTAGTGATCTTTAAATGATATTAAAATGTAGAAATTGATTTGTACTATTGGATTGAGAATTACTCACCATAACCCTATTTCGGCGACAGAAACAGGTTATGGGTGTTTCACATTCAAAGTATCAACCTTGTCGTGACATAATTCAACAATTTCAGGTTAATAGATAACAAACATACAAATATTCAAAGTTCGTATTTTACTCACTTTACAAAGACAATTTCATACTAAACATCCTTAATTCTTCCAATGGAACTTTGTAAAAGAACTCAAAACACAAGTCCAAAAATAGATGATGCTCGTCTGAGCTAATCGGATATAGAATTATATGTGTTAGGTTACCCATCTAGGTTAAAGCAGTGATTACATAGAAAAATAGTCTGGCTAGAGCTATATATACATGTAAGGTTACCAGTCTAGGCTAAACCTTTAAAACAAAAAAATACCAATCCATGCTAAATATATGTCACATGTATATCTGAGTTCGCAAAAAATGTTGGAGCTCGGTCCAGAATAGAAATGATTCAGAAATCTTGTGTATGAGAATTTTACTCGGTCCATCGGAATTATCTTAGAATTTAATGTATTTCCTCATAGTTCGATTTCCATTTCAACTGTCTATATATAGATAGTTAACAAAATTTAATAAAAATTTTGCAACTGCAAAAGATATTATGAACTTATCTAACAAAAGAGTTATGAAGAAGATGTCGGCGCTACTCCACAAATTTAGCTTTTCCACGGTTTGAGCCTGATTGATTTGTTTCTTGATCTTGCATGTAATACAAAGCTTGTCCAAATGCTCTCTATGCTACAATGGTGATTTTCGGTTAAAACAAAGTAAGGAAGAAGATAATATCATTTTGCCTATATGTTTATGTAATAATTTAATTAATTACTAATTTACCCTTAAGAAATCAACTTAATAATTAACAAAACAATGTCCATAATAGTACAATATCTATATCTTTGGTAAATTTTACTAATTAAGTCCACTGATTCACATTTTCATAGCCATTTAACACCTTTAGCAAGTAGAAACTAACTTTTACAACTTTTACGATTTAGTCTTTTTTACTAAATTAACTATCTAAACGGTAAAATTACCTAACCAAAATTTAATACAACACTGTAATAATTCCATAAATGTTAAATAAATAATAAAATATTAAATCTTTCGGTCATAATTGTGGTTCTATAATCATTGTTTCTAATGCTACTAAAAAACAGGATGTTACAAAAACATCAGCTTACCCACATCTCCATTAACCAACCCTTTTAGAGTTTAGTTATCCATGCTAAAAACTATGGTAACAATCATGAGAGAAAAGGAAGTGGCAACCATTAACATAAAGCTTGAGAAAAAGATAAATTTTGATTTTTTAATATATAAAACTTAAAAGAAAAGTGTAGACGAACATTCAATAGTAAATTGAAGTACAAGAAACACAAAAGTTGAAGTTTTAAATAGATTAAAGTAAAAGAAATTGAAATATATTAAACTAAAGGTTGAAATGTCATTACAAGCAAAGGAAATGCACTAAAACTGGAAATAAACCATAGCTAGAGTAATAACTAACTTAATTAACATGAAGAAAAGTTGCAGAAAAATGACTCTACAGCTAAGGAAGATGACAATTAAGGACCCCTAAAAAATGGAGAAGAGAACCTAAGAGAACTAAAGAGAAAACTAAGCTAAACTAAAGATAATGTGTGAATCCTCTCTCCTAAACCAAAAAATTGGCTATTTTAGCAACAATTTTTTACCCCTATTTTGTGACCAAAATGCCCTTAAGGGTCCTTCTTTGATTTGTGCTTTAGTTGGACAAACACTTCCCTCGACATCATTTTTTTCCTCTTTAAATAGTGATATCGTGATACCTAGTGTTGGATATTGTGATATCGTTGTCAATCTTGAAATGGGATGCTCCTTGGTATCCTCGTCGTCGTTAGTCGTAATAACCAAAGAGGATGTAGCAATACCACTGTAAGTTATCTTAATATTGGGCCTATTTGGGGTATCGTGATTCCCATTCTTCAATGTCATGATACCCCCTTGTTTAGTGATGTTTTCACACAATTTTTGGCCACCGACGAGTACCTACAACACTCAATCATACATTATAGCCTCCAATCGCACAATTGGTCAATTTGAGTCTCAAAATGGGTAAAAAGACGTATTTTCACTTATTAACTTGGAAATCTAAAATCTACATTAAATTATGAAAAATATGCTAATTTTCCAAAAAGGCAATCTCCTCGGGGAAGTCTAATTTGACATATCAAATTACGACAAATCAAACTCTCTTACATTTAAGTCTTTTTTGTCCTCAAGCAAACACACTAAACATGCAAAAGACAACGTTTGGACTAAATCATACAATTAGGCGAATAGTGGTAAAAATATCAAATTTGTACAAGAATTACCTCACATGCAACTTAAGAGTGATATTTAGCTAACTCGGGCATCCTCAACACAAACACAATTAGTTCAATAAGTTAAAGTGCTAACAAATTTAGAGGCAATTTTAATTAATTTATGTACAAGTGTGCGAATTATATGGATAGTTTATATATATGTAAAATTAATTGGTCGTGTTCATCTGGATTAATACAAGCAATTCAAGAGTTATTATGTTAGTGAATTTTTTGGGTCCCAAAGGTCTTCTAGGCTTTTAATGTTTTGAGGATTACGATGGTTCGGAGTTCAAACAAAAGGTAGCTCAAATTGATTTCAAGCACTAGAAATGATTAAGCACATGACATTATTTCCCTTTTGCCCCCAACTTATTCATAAGCTTGCCTCCTTATTTCTTCATCTCTCACCTACCTTATTTCTATTAATAAAACAAATTCATTTTTTACAATTAATATACTTTATATTATTTATTATCCTCAAATGGTTTTTACACACAAAGCAAAATTGAAACAAATATTGCTCATTAGTTGTCTAATGTTTAACTAATACTAAGCGGTATTACGTGGTCAAATCGTAATATGAAATGACAGCTTGTATTAGTAGACGAACCTAAACATTCCCCTAGTCTAATTGAAAATGAGTAAACTGATTGAAAGAGTAATATGTCATCTATCAAGTCCAATTGGGGAAATGCCTTATCTTAAGCATCAGACCGGATGAATCCTAGAGATAGAGACATAGATGTGACTGAATGGACTAACAGTACATTGGATTGGATCCAAGTAGAATAGATCCTGAATTTGTTTATTGATTTATTCAGTTGTGACATTGATAGTGTGGCAAACCTAAGTCTTGAGTGGATGACAGACTATGTATGCATGAGTCATACACTTCGGTGTAAGTAAAAGCCTGAGTTTGAATAGATAAGGAACTGAAAGATGCTTACGCAACATCATTTATAATAGTCACATTCATGGTCTGAGATATGGATAGATGATATCCTCTCATTGACATTACATGGTTGATGAAAAGTAAATACGGTCATAAGACTTTCGTCATTGTGATGAATGACTTAATTACTATTCGATAGTGATTGACTTTTCATGATGGAAGATGTAATGGTTACTATGAGATAAAATAGGATTATATTGGGAGAACAGATATTATCCCAAATAAGTCAAGGATATCCTATAAGAGTAACACATTTTTGACAATGTCATTGGATGAGCACTGTGTTGTACCGCCGGTATGCCCCGTGGCAGCAAAATAAAATTTTTACGCTCAACAACCATGAATCCAAGTACGAGGAATGAATCGAGTTGAAACAGAGTTGAAGATATACTTTTTTGATCTGATCCCTTTGCGCAAAGTCGATCCTAAGCCGTAACAAAACTATATCGGCCTCTACGTAGCTCACCTAGTCAAAGAACGAACAATAAAAACTCTCCTTGAACCTTTCAAAGAGAACAAAATAAAAAAAAATTACTGTCGGACCCTCTTTTTCTTGGTAACATCCACACTATTAGGGATTCAATTCTTTTTGTTTAATATCACATAATAAAAGACTAAATTATTCCTTTTAGAGAAACATATGGAAAGTATTAAAACATTATATTCTTTCCAAAAGAATATTAACTTCCATGTTTTATTATCTTTGACTGAAATTATTATTATAACTATTTATTTTAATAATTTTGATAAACTATATTCAGTTAATATTTTTATATGAATCAAATTCATAATTAAATTTAACTATGTTCTCTATTTGTGTACAAGTTTGTACATATAATACGTTGAATATTTAACTGTCAAATTAATTAAATCACTAATTAATTTAATTCATGTGACAACTAAACACAATACCAATTGTGTTTGGATTCTGTTTGCTTCAACCATAGGGTGTGACCCTGTAGTCTCTTGTAACGTTAGTAGAAATACTAGAACATTTCTAATATTACAAGCAATGAGTGGCATCTAGCAATGCATCATTGCTACCTAAGTTACAAGAAGTCGTGATTCGACATAACGATTTTGTGATAAAATTTTCATGTATTTATATTTTTATCCTTTATATCTAGATTGGACACAAGTTATGAAATGACCACACTTGTATAGTCCAATCTCATATTATTAATCAGTTCATTTACACACACAAAATGAAATTGAAATAACAATAGCAATTTATCATATTAACAAACAAGGTAAAACAAGTAGGGGTGTGTATTCGATCGAGTCGAGTCAAATCGAGTCAAAAAAATTTGAGTTAGTCAAGTTGATGAATCCTATTTTAGCAATCAAACTCAATTGGAATTTTTTTTCGAATTGAGCCGAATCAAGTCAAAAAATTTCGAGTCGAGTTAACGAATCTTATTATTTATACTCAATCTTGCGTTTACATGAACAAATTATTTAACTAATAGATGAAGTACTTTTAGATTAATTTTGAGTAAAGGAAAGTAAGACTAATAGGTAAATATTTATCAAAATGACGTAGTTTTACTTTTTAACTTAATAGTTTTGACTTTTAACTTTTGAAAATGTATGCATTTATCAAAACGACGTAGTTTTCCTTTTTCTTATTTGGATTTTCGGATAACTCGAATTAGGGGTGAACGTTTGGTCGAATTGAGTGAAATTATTCGAGTTAAATTAGAAAAATTAATAATGTTAAATTAAATTATTTTCAATAATGTTAAATTAATAATGTTAAATTTGAAACCATATATATTAGATTTTTTTTAAAGAAAAATAATAAAAAAAGATATTTTAGTATGATAAGCTTGAATCATTGATCACTTATTTAGATTCCAAAATTATTATTTTATAAAATTTTTAAAATTTTTATTTATTTTTTTATTTTTTTTAAATTTTTAACTTTTTTAAAATACAAATTTTAGAATTTTTATAAATATTTTGAAATTTAAAACTATTTTCAAATTTTGAAAGTTATTTTGATTTTTTTGTAATTTTTGTTAAGAGAGACCAATTTGCTCATTTTCAAAATTGACAGGAACCAAAAGGGTTTTTATACTAATTTGTTATTCGAATTATTTGAATTGTAAAAATTGAACTTAACTCGAACTCGAATCAAAATTTCTTATTCAAGTTGACTCAAATAATTTGAATAACTCGATTAACTCAATTCGGTTAACTCAAAATTCGATTTTTTTAGATTTTTTCGAATCGAATTGAATTTTGCTCACCCCTGAAAATGAATATGTGATTGCAATCATCTCATGATCGGTCTTTAAGCATACCGGGAGAATGAATATTATCTCAAAGAGATCAAGGGTATCCTATGAGGGTAACACACTTATGAAAAAGTCATTTGATGAACACTAAGTAGTTGCTTTTGTAATGATACGTTGTTAGGGTTACGATACTATAGTAGAATGACTTCATGACTAAATGAGTTTATAATTAATAGAAGAAAAGTCAGAACTTAATATAAATCATTTGAGCCCTAATTACATATGTACAATCAGTCTCTTTCCTAGCTCGTTGAAACTAGAAATGAATTGTGTGTTTGAATAGAAATGAATAGAAAAAGATAAAAAGGAAACATTCAGGAATGATTATGGTTAAGTTTCCAAAATGAAAATGGAAATGGAAACGATTCATTTGCAATTCTATTTGGATTACTTAAAATTGATCAAAAGAATTAGTTTATGTTTTTGAGTTGTTTAGAAGCCTGAAAATAAAAATAAACCATTCAAGCACAGTGAACATGTAGAATTGTGAAATACTAATCATATTTTATCAAAATTTTACCAGGGTAAAATCTTCAAATTTTTATCGGGGTTAAAATAATCAAAATTTTACTAAGGTAAAATAGAGATGAAAAAATTGTTTAATATAGAATATTAAAGTTTACTTTGGGAAATAGAAAAACCAAACCGAGTTGGATCACATTACAGAGTAATGGGTCAAAAGGCTTAGGAAGTACTTGTAACCTGACCTAATGTGTGAGAGACCCAAAACCCCTCATATAATATGAAGGGAGCGACAACCCTAGTAGGAAAACTAGGGTGTGCCATCCACCCCACTACTACTTTAAGTAGGAAGTTTTTTTTTTTCTATTTAAAATAAATCATTACAACTCAACAAGGGTTATATATTCTCTTCTTATAAATAGATGACACTGATAGGGCATAAAACAAGGATTTGGAGAGATTGCTACTTTTGTCAAAAAATAGAGAGAAATTATTCTCAACTATTAAATATTTTTTTCCAGAATAACAATTCTTTTGGTTTCTATTAAGGAAAAGAGAGTTTTCGTTTTCACCCCAAATAAAAAAGAGAAAACTTTTTCTAATTCTGTGTTTTGATTCAATTGGTTCGAGCCCACACTCGAAGCAGTTCATGGTATGAGAATAACGAAAAAGATCATTTGGTTGAAAGCCAAGAACAATGAATGACCACTAAGCCGAAAACACAAGTATGAATCTAGTTAGAGTTTATTGCTATAAATATCACAAATCGGGTTAATTTTTAAAAGTTTTAATTTATGTTGTGCAAGAAAACCATTTTCAAACCGGATTTTTCCAATAATTGGTATCAAGAATCAGATTGTGCTATTTTTATAGTGTAAACCAAGACTGAATCTCTCTTCATCTTGTTTGATTGATATTTGATAAGATGTAATATTCTTGTAAATATTCACATGTTTAGGGCAATTTATGAGAATGAATGTGATATTATATAATTGTTAAATAATTATTAGTTTTTCAAGGTTTTGGTTCTTAGGAAATAAATCGTGGACTATCATCTCCACGTAAGATTTTTTTTTTATATAGAATTCTTGTGAGTCGAAAACAGACAAAAGGACTCAAATGTAATTTTTCCTTAAAAAGGAGTCCATGGCGAGGAGAAGATGGAGCGATGCCGGTTGAAGACAAAAAAATGCCTTATGGTGAAAAACTATATAATTTTTTGGTTTTTCATTTTTTTTTTAGAAATATAACCATGAAAACCTTGGTTGAAAATTTTATTTTAATTATCCATCTCCTTTTATATATGTTTAGTAATTGTTAAAAATATGATTATGATATATATGTATGAGATGATCCACAGTTGATCGATTAAAGATAAGAAGTGTGATACTGAAAAAATACATGTGTTGTATTGTTCCATTCACTTCTTTAGGTTATTCGATTGATGTGAGAAGTATTGTAATGAGAAGGTGCATGTTTAGGATTGGCTCTGGCAAAAAAATACATAGTTTTTAAGTGGTCAAATATGACTCACCTCCCTTTCCTAGGACCCTACCTGGTACATAGTTGACATTCACTTCTTTAGTTTCTTCACTTAAAAGAAAAACTGTGGAGAATCAAAATTGTTGATTTTACGAATAAATGAATAAGAATATTAGAAAATTGACATAATATGTCATGCATATATGAGATAAACATGCCATATAGTTTAGGAAAAAATGCTACATGTACTTGTCATGCATATATTAATCATTCATGATTAAAACCGAAGATTAAAAACCATACATGTTTTTAGAATATCGACTGGGAGAAGGTCCTTAAATAAGACCTACGACCTCCATTAATGATCTCTATTAAAGGCATGGAAAGTGCACTACCCCACGATAGGATTGCTATGAGGATTTCATTAAGGAGATTTCCTAAAAGAAAAAACAATTCTCTTGTGATAAAATGATAATTTGATCGACCATTGTGGTACACATTATCATGCAATATCAAGAAATTCTATTTTCAAAAGAGGACAACTAGTCAAAACATGCTACTTGGTGAGATTGTCCCATGATGACTCATTTGTGGCGCATGATGCGATAGGTGTTGAGTTAATGGTTATACACTCAATATCTTCTAGTTATGTAACTCCTCACGAAGCTCTACTTAAGTTAGAATGATGGTTAAACATTAGACGATTATTAGTATGTGTGAATACCTAAGGAATTAGGCTCATATACTAATTGGATGGAAATCCATGTTCTTACTAGTTGATCATGATCACCCCATGGTGGGTTAATTTAATGGTTGTGAGAATTATCGTTGCAACAGCTTACAAATGTTTTTCAAGATTTAACGTAAGACACATGCACCATGTAACACTCTATACCCGATTTGATTTTCGAGCCTGAATGCTAGGACGCCACACCATCATCTCACATCATGCTTACTTCATTTTGGCGTTTTATTACACATGCAATAGTTTCTTTAATTATCTTACTACAGTGTCATATTTTTACAAAATTCATGCATGCTATAAGTCATAGATAATCAAATTAACATTATAAAATGATCTCACAAACAAAGGAAGTGTACAGTATGAAATAACATAAAAGTAGACCCATTCCATTTTTTAAAATTCTTCGAGCCCGGAGGCTAAAGAAAAATTGATAAAAAAAAGTGATGAAAAGTTTTCTATTTTTATAGCTAGTTTTCTGCATTAGGACCATTTAGTAAAATTTCCCAAAACTGTTACGTAGGTATCGATAATTTTGAAGGAGGTATCGATAGTTTCACAAGGGGTATTGATACTAATTGGAACATCGATACCAAACTAGCTTACTATTTTAAAATTAAAAACTCAACTGCCGTAAAATATCGATGCTTCAATACAGGTATCGATAATTTCCCCTCAAATATCGATATCCGTGTTGAAGTATTGACACCGACAAGAAGAACTGACTTCCTACACTTCAAAAAATTCAGAGGTATCATTTTTTTAAAACCCAATTATCAATACCTCTATTCCAAACCTTAAATATACATAATATGTTAATAACTAAACCATGTAAGGCATTTCCTAAACATCATACATCAATTACCTCATAAAATAGGCATTAAAAAGTCACAATTAGTAGTCAAACTACAAAACTTAATAGGCATGCAACAACCAAGACCATAGCAAAAACCAACATAAAAATCCACCATATTGCCTATCACATTACCTTAATTTTCAAAATAAAAATAACTTATAACACCTACTAATAAAAGCTAAAAGGGTCGACTTCACTTGAATCCCTCTCGAGGCCACACTGCTCACATTGACACTAAGTATTTACAATGGTTAAAAAGGAGTGGGTGAGCTTAACAAGCTCAGTGAGTGCCAAGAATAACCACTACGTAAACAATTATATGTATCAACTCAACAAACATACATCGTATTCATATCTTCTTTCTTGGATTTAGTTACATATTAGTTACATAATTTTCAGCACATTTAAATCATATGCAAACACACTCAGTCATATATAATCTCATTTAATTATAATTAATGATAATTTGACTCTTGAGATTGTAAAACATGAAGTGAGCTCTATCATCACACATTGGATACGTGGATCTCCAAACACATCAAACGCATGACTCATAGAGTCGAAACATATCCCAAAAGTAAAACATATAGATAACACTCTCCAAACACACCACACATACATATCTCGTTGAATAGAGAATAGCTCGCATTCTCTTATCTCTCAAAACACTCTCCTTGGGCCTCAGCGCCCTACATATATCACAACATAAAGGTGAGTACTCACAATCCTTTGGCATGCCAACTATATCCAACGGTCTCATAAGGTCACAAAGACAAAATATCCACATTAATATCACATATTTTCTTACTGATTTCTGCACATATTAATGGCATATTCACACTATTAGCATAATATACTCAGTCATAGGACATGAAAACATACCCACATATTTACTGTCACATGGCATGAATATCATACCCTTATTTCACTTTCACAACAGTTGTTATAAACTTATAGCATATACCACAACATCTCACATATATTCACAATATCACAATTTCACAAGCAACATATTTCACATTTAAGCATAGGTGTGAGAACCACTTACACTCAAAATTTAGAGTAGGGGTTTAGGCTACCTCTAAATTCTCAAATACACAATGAATCATCTACGAGCAACGATTCCAAAACACTCACCAAAATATATGCTTTTCATAAATAATCCAAAAGCTTAAACAAGCTTTCCCTTACCCTTATCTCTACTTGTTGAAGGTCTTATCAACTTCGACGCTTCAATAACACATATCACACAAATATACAAGCAAAAATCAGTCTTCTACACATCTCATACAGTCATAAACAATAGTCTAAGCTACATTATTTTAAACTAAAACCTTTAATCTAGAAAACTTTAAATTCTAATATATTGATCTACACATAATCTTTTCGCACGAAACAAATTTTGTTCATCTACATATTTATCCACGATTGATTCCCATCTTTTAAACTTCTCAAAACTACATGTTTTAAGATACCGAATATTTTCGATACACAATGGCTATTTACAACAAAAATTCATTAAAATGCTATAAATCTTTAACAAAAATTCAAAGTATGTTTAGAAACCTTCTAATCATGTTAAAACTAATTGAAAACACTTTAATATCAATTTTTATCCATAAACCCGAATTACACCATTAAAGACTCGATTTTCTGCTTTTATTCAAAACTTGCATTTTAGTGGCTAAAAACTTAATCTAAAAGACTAGATATCATTTAAAACTTATAAAAAGTCTGATGGTTACCTTTGCTTGAAGAAAAATGAACTTTGACGCTAATCTAGAGAAACTCACGTTTGGAGAAGATGATGAAGGTTTTTGGGTATTTTTCTTGGTTTTAATGTGTATTTAAGGTTTTAGTGTTATTAAAAATCAAAGGAAATTAGGAGTTGGTGATTAAAAGATTTTGAGCGAGTTTAAGAGAACAAAAGTCGGCCAAAAATGGGGGAGGGGTTTTTTACGTGAATAATATGGAGAAAAGGAGGGGTTTTAAGTTAATTTTGGACATTTGGTCAAATTTCCTTATAAAAACTCTTAGTTTTGACTCTTTTACAAATCAGTCCTACTTTCTAAATTTAAGCTATATAAAACTCATTCAGAAATTGATTTCATATCCTAATAGCCATTGTCGAAATTACTATCGATTACCAAACTTACAAAATTCTAAAAATATTTGGGCTAAAATTCCTATTTTACCCTCGTAACTTTTAGACTTAATTTTGGGGTGTGACAATTCTCCTCCTCTACAAAAATTTTGTCCTTGAAATTTACCTAAGTTAAACAAATAGGGATATTGGCATCTCATTGCTTCCTCGGTTTCCCAAGTAGCCTTTTATATTTTATGATTGCACCATAAAACCTTAACTGATAGAATCATTTTATTCCAAAAAACCTTCACCTTCATGAGCTAGAATCTCTATCAGTTCCACTTCATAAGTGAGATCAGGTCAAACCTCGATTTGTTCTACCAACATAATATGCGACGGATTTGAACAATACTTCCGAAGCATAGACACATGAAAAAAATCGTGTATTCACTCTAACTCTTGTGGCAACTTAAGTCGATTAGTTACTGATCCAATTCTCTCAACAACTTGATACGGTCCAAAGTACTTGGACTCAATTTACCCTTCCTTCCAAATCTCAAAACTATTTTCCATGGGGACACTTTTAAGAACACCTTATCGCTAACTTGAAGCTCGACGTCTCGACGTTTTAAATCTGCATAAGATTTTTGATTATCTATTGCTGCTTTCAACCTCTCACAAATCAACTTCGCCTTCTCTTTAGTCTCTTGAATTGAATATGGTCCAACAACCTCCTTTTAACTCAATTCTGTCCAACACAAAGGAGTACGACACTTTCTTCCATACAAAGCCTTTATCGATGCGAATACTCACTTGTAACTATTGTTGTAAGCCATAACTGAAAGTAAGCTTTGATCCCAAAGCCTCTTACAAACTCTTCCAAAATCTCGACGTAAAACATGGATCCCTATCGAAGATGATAGAAATCGAGATTCCATGAATACATATAATCTTAGCGATGAACAATTCTACCAACTTTTGCAAAGAATAATTGGTACGCACTGCCAAGAAATTTGCACTCTTCGAAAGTCGATCCACTATTACCCACATAAAATCTTTCTTCATTGGGGTTAAGGGAAAACCTGAGACAAATGACTCATTCTCACTTCCATTCAAGTATCATGATTGGTTGTAACAAACTTGAAGGAAATTTATGTTCAACTTTCACCTTTTAACAAACCGAACACCGAGCTACAAAATCTGTAACATTACGTTTCAACCCAGGCCACCAATAGATCTATTTAAGTTCTTGATACATTTTACCACTACAGGATGCATAGTGTAAGGCCTACTATGTGTCTCGATAAGGATCACTTGCCTCAACTCTACATATTATGACACATATTACTTACCTCAAAAATTCAAAATGCCCTCTCTGTTAACATCAAAATATCCCTTAACACCTTGCTCAACTTGATGAATCTTTTTTAACAATTCTTCTTTAACGATTACTTCTCCTTAATTTGTTGAGACAAATTTGGCCTCACTTGAAGTTCAACTAACAACCCATCATCACTAGCTAAACTTAAGTGCATAAAGATAGCTCTTAACTCTTTCACCGATTTCTTACTTAAAACGTCAGCAACAACATTCACCTTACCAGGATGATACTCTATTACACAGTCGTAGTCCTTCAAAAGTTCAATCCAATGCCTTTGCCTTAAATTTAACTCCTTTTGGGTGATGAGGTACTTAACGCTCTTGTGATAAGTGTAAATAACACAGTTCTCAACATACAAATAATGGCGCCAAATTTTAAGCGCAAACACCAAAGTTTCCAATTCCAAGTCATGAGTTGCATAATTTCACTCATGTGTCTTCAACTTCCTTGAAGCATATTGCACAATCTTTCCTTCTTGCATTAACACACAACCCAATCTTGTATATGAAGCATTACTAAAAACTACAAAATCCTTCCTAGGCTCTAATTGAACCAACACAGGTGCCTTCGTCAACACTATCTTAAGCTATTCAAAACTCTTCTTTCTTTTATCAGTCCATTCCAGAATTGCCTCAATCTTCTTTGGATACACTCAAATCCCTTCTACCAAAACCACATGTCCTAAAAACTTCACTTCTTTAAGTCAAAATTCACACTTAGTCAACTTTGTGTACAACTGTTTATCTCGCAGAATCTATAAAATAACCCTTAGGTGCGCATCATGGTCCTCTTAGTATGAGAATACACCAGAAGTCATCTATAAAGACAACCACAAATTGATCCTAGCACAAATGGTATACTTGGTTCATCAAATCTAGAAAATGCGACAGGGGCTTCGTTAAACCAAACGGCATCACCAAAAACTCATAATGCTCATACCGAGTCCTTAAAGTAGTTTTCAAAACATTATACTCCTTCACCTTTAGTTTGTAATACCCAGATCTTAAGTCAATCTTTGGAAACACCATTGCACCTCGGAACTGATCAAACAAATCATCAATTCGAGGCAAAGGATACTTGTTTTTTTATAGTAAACTTATTTAACTGTATATAGTCAATACACATCCTCATGGTACCATCCTTCTTCCTCATAAACAAAATTGGTGCGCCTCATGGATATATACTCGTTCGAATAAGCCCTCTGTCAATCAACTGTTGCAATTGAAGCTTTAACTCTATGAGCTCTTTTGGTTCCATAAGGTAGGGCGTAATAAACACCGATGTAGTAGTAAGATAAAGCTGAATTCCAAACTTCACCTCACGTTCCAGCTGTAACAACCAGGTTTTCAGTGGTGTCGAAAACAGTGATTTCAGGATCACAACTTCGATGGGTTAAGTCGTAAATTTATTTATTTATCATATTTATGATGTCATTAGCATCACATTAAAATTTAGATAGGGAATTTTAATGTTTAGATAGTGAATTTAGTAGACCTAAAGTATTTTAGTGGGTGCATTATGATGTGTAAAATATTAGGAATAAGTGAGATTAGTTAAAGTTAAACAAATGATTAATTAAGCTAATTATGAAAGTCTAAATATTTACAAAATTACCATAGATTTATATATGAAATTAAAAGAAGAAAATAACATTTTCTCATCTTTCTTCTTCCTTTGCACAGCTAAAACACGAGAAAACTAGGGTTTTCCATTTATGAACTTTTAGCTTTGATTTGGGTGAGTAAACCTTAATCGATTTTAGTAATTTTTATGTTTTTGTGTCCGTATCAGCTTAATTTAGCTAAACCAAGGACTAATTTGTGAATTTGTCAAATGTTATGAAACTTACCATTGTTGACTATGTTTCTTTTTGAAAGTTTTTGATGGATTTGTATGCTTGATGATTGAGTTTGATATTCTTGTAATAAAGTGATTTTTTATGAAATTAGGGTTTAAGGACTAAAATGTTAAAATGATGAAATTGGGTGTACTTAGTGTGCAATAAACAAAATGTACGGACTTGTGCGAAGGCTTGGAACATTTAGCTGTTAAGTGTTTAGAAAGGGAATGGTTATTTTGCATGTTATGCTTAAGGACTAAATTGAATAAAAGTAAAATGTTAGGGGTAAAATCATTATTTTTCAAAAAAAGGACCAAATTGTTTAACTTATTTGATTGAGTGATTTAATGTGAGAAATTGGATTATTTGAGGATATAGACAACGATCGCGCCACAGATCACGAAAAAAGGGAAATTAGCATAATAGTCCTAAGAGCCTTTCCACAATTGCAATCCAGTCCGGTAAGTTCGTAATGTTAAATTCTTACTTGTAATTGCTTATAATTGCCTTTTCATGGATGTTTGATGTTGGAACAACAAATTGATGATGTGTAAGATAGAAACGACAAGAGAAAGATTACCTGGCCTTGTGCCAAAGTTAAATGGTCTGATGACTGAGATCTTGCATTTGTTGCGGATTCTCTACGGCAGCGTGAGTCATTATAAAGTTAATAGAATCCGAGAATGGATTACAAGCCCTACGATGGCTGAGATTTATGCTTGATTGCATACTCTCGTCAGCTTAGTTTGAGCAGCATCGTAAGGAACAGATATACCATATCGATGGCAAAGAATAGCATCGTATACTGGTAACAGGAATGACCTTTGGGTCAACAGGGAGAAAAATGAGCATAATGACCTTGGGTCAATAGGGAGTAAAACGACCATCATGACCTTGGGGTCAACAAGTAGAAAAACGAATAACGATGACTAAAGTACAATTTTGTTCTGGCTCAACCGATAACTTCTTATTCGATAAATTGTTAAACCTTGCGAACTTATTAAGCTATGAAGCTTACCAGTGAAATTGTTGTTGTTTTGTAGATTCCATTTTGTGACTTGAAGATGGGACCATCTTGAAGACATTACACTATATGAGGAGTTCATCGGTAGTATTTACATCACTCAGTTATATAGCATGTACTAGGATGAAATGACTTATTCTAGTTCTATGGATGAATGAATCTTTTGTTGTGAATTTTTAGTTAAATGTTGCACAAGTTTGTATGTTAGTTCATTGTGATATACACATACTATGTGAGATATATGAAATGTTGAATCTATGTACAATGTATTTCCACATTAAGTCTTTAAGTTATGAAAGATGAATGGTTAATAACTTGAGTTTAGGCACGATTCCTTGATTTCTATATACTTGTTTCGGTAGAACTCATGCTTGTTTCGGTAAATGTACAGGGTAGGAGAGAAGTTATTCTTTGACTTGAGTTGTTTCGATAGTTGTATAATAGGTATCAGTAGTTCGATACATTGAGGTATCAGTAGTTTAAATGTTTTTATCGATAGAAGTACAAGGTAGGAGAGAAGTCGTTCTCTGACTTGAGTTGTTTTGATAGTTGTATAATAGGTATCGGTAGTTCTGTACATTGAGTTATCGGTAGTTTAAATACTTGTATCGGTAGGAGTTACAGTGTAAGACTTCTCAACTCTCTAGAGTTTTTAGTATCGATAGTAGTATGACTTGTATCGACAAAACTGTCAAGGGTATCGGTAGAAATCTACATTGTTTCATGAATTGTTTACTGACTTGACAACTACCGATACTTGTCCAACAGGTATCAGTAGAAGTCTCCAAAAATTTTAGAAATAACCTTTTTGCCCTTGTTGAATTGTGTGATTACAATTAAATGATAATAAATGACGTGTTGAGTGTATTCCTTTTGTAATGTAAGATCAAATGACATAAATTTAAAGATGAATAGTGATTGATGAATAAAGTGACACCGAGACCCTAGCCGACGTTTGTTTCCAGGCTTTGGGTGTTACACCAGCGGCAAACCACACTACTCTTTATGAAACACGTCAGGAAATTCCTTAACAGTTTGGATATCCTAAACTCTCACCTCCTTACTAATTGAATTCATCACATAAGCTAAGTAAGCTTCGTAACCTTTTCCCCATTATCTTTTCAGTCTTCATGGTCGAAACCACATTGGACAAAAATCCCGATCTTTCACCAACGACAACTATTTCCAAACCGTCACTATTACTCAAAGTAATTCGCTTCGTCTTAAAATCTACCTTAGCCTTATGCTCAATCAAACAATCCATAACCCAAACTATATCAAAGCCATAAAACGATAGATCCATAATATCAATAAAAAATACGTGCCCTTGAGTCATAAAGGGCATCTACGACAAACTCTATTCACAATCACATTATCCCCAAAGGAACTAATTATAGTCATTCTTGAATCAATAATTTCTATAGGAAGACCTAACTTACAAGCTAAATCACTCAAAATATACGAATATGTGGAACTAGAATCAACCAACAAAAATAGGGGAGTAGATTGCAAAGTGAAAGTACCTACAATAACATCAGTTGGATCTTGATCCTCAAGCACCCTAACAACATAAAACCGAGCTGGACCTCTAGACTCAACTTGTGAAGTGACAGTGTGAGCAGCAATTCACTGCCCAACCGATCTCCAATTATCTCTACCACGACCTTGACTTCTAGCTAGCTTAGAAATAGGTATCGAAGTTAGAGTCTACGAAACCTTAACTAGATTTGGATAGTCCCTCAAATAGTGCTCTTTTGACCCACACTTAAAACAACCACCAGTTAACTTACAAAATTCTCTAGGATACCTATGCTCACAATGGGTACATAGCAGCCATCCGAAACCAGCAGTCGAACCACCAATATTAGCCATAACATTACTTTGCTGCTTAGACTGACTTGGTCGAGACCCACGTCTTGCACCCTTACTAGAAATGTAATTATCACGCCCTCTCTTAGGCGGTCGACCAGAAGTACCATTAGAAGCTCTCTTGCTAGTCTCAACCACCATAAAATGAGCTGGCTCAGCCAAAGTTTCCTCAATTGCAATGGCCTTCTCTACCAACTCATCAAACACATATTTTGGGCCACTAAGTAAACCTGAATTTCATGATAAAGCCCAAAATGGAACCTCTTACAACGATCCCTCTCAAAGAAAATCATTTCAAATGCATACTAACTAACTTGTACGAACTCAACCTCATACTCAACTACCGAGAAACCACCTTACACAAGATCTATAAATTCCTGTTTGTGAGCTTCCATATACTGCTCACCCATAAACTTCCTCTTAAAAACCTCAAGGAAATAATTACAAGTCAAACAATCACCAGTAGTACCTCTTCTCACGGTATTCCACCAACGGTACGCCTCACCGTCGAGTAAGGACACAGTGCAACCTAATTTTTCCTCATTAGAACAAGACATCTGCACGAGGATCCTTTCAACTCCTTCCAACTAGTACACAGCTATGGTCAGATCAGTCCCTTTCACTCTAGAAAACTCTTTACCATACAACGCTAGAAGATGTTCAAGCGACAACCCACGATTCATAGCTGTAGAATTGGCAAGTGCAAGTGTGGGAGTAGGGTTAGCACTAGCAATCCGCTGAAATGCTCCTATCATAGCATCCATCAGAGGGCTTACACCCTCATCAGGTACATTCCTTCCGCAAGGCGACACAGGAGGTGTAGAGGATGTATCATACCCTTAAGCATTAGATCCAACATTCACATTCACGTGTCCAGGAGGCATATCGAATATTATCTAACATAAACACAATAAAAATAAAAGGTGTGACTGGCAGAGGAAATGATCCAAATCTTATTCCTGCAAAACAATTTTAGGATTTAAGGCAAAGTGTTACGTTTATACCCCACATGCATAGAAATCAAACACACATCAACAATTGAACAAGAAATTAACATAATTTAATCATTTGGGTTTGAAACCCCACTACACACAACAATATCCTAGGTCCAAGTGTTTATTGAACCTGGCTTTGATTCCACCAAATGTGACACCCTATACTCGTCTCGCTTGCCGAGCCCAAATACTAGGATGCCACACCACCATCTCATATCAAGCTTACCTCATTTTAGCATTTTATTACACATGCAACTTTTTCTTTAATTATATTACTATAGTGTTCATATTTTTCCAAAATTCGTGCATACTATAAGTCATACATAATCAAATTAACGTTATAACATACTACCATACATCGAGTAATCATCAATCAAAAGATTTTTTTCTTCCCCAATCGGATTTGATTCTTTCATTTATTTTTCTTACGACGCGACAATTTTGATTATCAGTTTTTTTTACTAAAGCATCAGTCTACGTTTGATAATTTTGAATCAATTGAAGGGGTAAGCCTATTTATTTCTGGTTCTAAGAGTAGTAGTTCTAGTGGTTGACTTGTTTCTTTCAAACTGTTTCTCATTATTAAGAAAGGGTAACGAAGATAAAATACGAGCTTGTTTTATAGCAATAGTAATTAATCATTGTTGTTTTAACGTCAATCTATTTACTCGTCTAGATAATATTTTTCCTTGTTCACTAATAAATCGACTAATTAAACTCATGTGTCTATAATCAATTTGATCCCCCGATTGGATCGAGGGTAGACGCCTACTAAAAGATCACTTGGATTTAAGAAAGAGTCGCTTGGATTTATCCATGATTTCTTTATTCCTTATTTCTAAAAAGAATCCTATCCCAATCTCTATTTCTGAAATCCTATTTTGAAAATTCAAATTATAGAATTAATATAATAAATAGGATTTGGTTTGTTTATTTTATTATTATTTATCATTTAAGTATATAAATTAAAATATATAAATTAAAATATATTAATAATATAGAATAATATATTAATAGTATAATAATATATAAATAAATATATAAATAAAATATGCATTATATATATAACTAATTATATACTTATACTTAATATATTATATAAAGTATAATGTCATATTTTCATATTCTTGGGAAGTGGTGACATACAAGCACTTGATTCGATTTATTTTTTTATCTCCCCGTGAATTGTATGTTTGTAACAATAGGGGCATAATTTCTTCAATTCCAATCGACTGGGCGTGTTGTGTCAATTTTTTTGAGTAATATACTTGGAAATACCCGTTGATTTCTTATTAACGCCGTTTCGAGCACAACTGGTACATTCCAAAATAATCGTTACTCAGGCATCTTTACTCTTGGCCATGAACCTCCTTGAGTTTTTAATTCACCCAACTTTTCTATTTTCTGATCAAAAGCGAAGAAGAAAGGAATAAAAAAAAGAAATAAAAGTTGCTAACTCAAAACCAAATCCTGAAAGATTTCGTTGAAATCAATATAGATTTATAGTAATAGTAAATAATAAGAATAAGTAATACAATGATTTATAATTTTATTTAGAATCAAACCACAATACGGTATTTTCTTTAAGTGTCTTGTAGGATATTGTTGTTTCAACCACATTTCTCTTTCCGCTCTACTAGTAATTTAGTTGGGGCTTGAACCCAAGTTTTGGTGAGGTTGAATCCACTTTTTTCGTTCTACCTTCCTTATTTTTTTTATCTAATTCTAAAAAAACTAAAAAAATAAAATAAAAAGGGGGTGAGAGAGTAGTCACAGATATTTGAAAGTATCTCAATCTAATCTTTTTCGCCCTATCCCGCGACAATAATTAGAATTAAAAAAAAAAGGGAAAGTTAATGCATCCGAGAAGAAACAATGATCTCTATCAATAAACCTACTAAAGAACCGAACCAGAGAGTACTTAGTACCAGTGCTACAGAAATATATGTTACTCGAATCAATAATTGAAGCATCTGAGGTTGCATTAATCGGGGATACACAATAAAAGGAATTGCTTTTATTTATAAACTTCACCTTCAACAAGCGTGAATTTCTTTTTTGTTTTCAATAGCCTTTTTTCTATTTTGAATAGTGTCTTTTTCCTAAGTCTGAGAGTGGTAAAGTAAATAAAAAAGTAAATAAAGTAATATATATATATCAAATCGCACCATCTCTTTAATAAGTAAATACCTCTTTTTCTCCTGAAGTTGTCGGAATTATTCGTAATAAGATATTGGCTACAATTGAAAAGGTCTTATCAATAAAATTTCCATTTATTTGCGATCTAGGCATTGGTAGCAATCCATTCTATAACTCTGTTCAATACCTTTCGTGAGAAAATAAAATGATCTCACAAACAAAGGAAGTGTACAGTACAAAATAACATAAAAGTGGACCCATTCCATTTTTTAAAAATTCTTCGAGCCTAAAGGCTAAAGAAAAAGTGATAAAAAAAGTGATGAAAAGTTTTCTATTTTTATAGCTAGTTTTCTGCATTAAGACCATTTAGTAAATTTTCCCAAAACTGTTATGTAGGTATTGGTAATTTTGAAGGAGGTATCGATAGTTTCACAAGAGATATCAATACTAATTCGAACCAAACTAGCTTCTTATTTTCGAATTAAAAACCCAACTATCGTAAAATATCAATACTTCAATATAGGTATCGATAATTTCCCCTCAAATATCGATACTCATGTTAAAGTATCTATACCGACAAGCAAAACTAACTTCCTGCACTTCAAAAATTTCAAATGTATCGTGTTTTTAAAACTCGATTATCGATACCTCTGTTCCAGACCTTAAATATACATTATATATCAACAACTAAACAATGTAAGGCATATCCTAAACATCATACATCAATTACCTCATAAAATAGACATTAAAACATCACAATTAACAGTCAAACACCTTATTTAAAATCCATAAACTACCAAACTTAATAGGCATACCACAACCAAAAACCATAGCAAAAGCCAACAAAAAATCCACCATATTGCCTATCACATTGCCTTAATTTACCAAATAAAATAACTTATAACACCTACTAATAAAAGCTAAAAGGGCCGACTTGACTTGGATCTCTCTCGAGACCATACCGCTCACACCAACACTAAGTATCTGCAATGGTTAAAAAGGAGTGGGTGAGCTTAACAAGTTCAGTGAGTGCCCAAAATAACCACTACATAAACAATTATCATGAATCAACTCAACAAACATATATCATATTCATATAATCTTTCTTGGATTTACTTACACATTAGTTAAATAATTTTTAGAACATTTAAATCACATGCAAACACTTTCAGTCATATATAATCTCATTTAATTACAATTAATGATAATTTGGCTCTTGAGACTGTGAAACATAAAGTTAGCTCTATCATCACACATTGGATACGCGGATCTCCAAACTCACCAAACACATGACACATAGAGTCAAAACATATCCCAAAAGTGAAGCATATAGCTAACACTCTCCAAACACACCATACATACATATCCTGTTGAATGAAGCGTAGCTCGCATTCCCTTATCTCTCCAAACACTGTCCCTGGACCTCAACACCCGACATATATCACAACACAAAGATGAGTACTCACAATCCTATGGCATGCCAACTATATCCAATGGTCTCATAAGGTCACAAATCAAAACATCCACATTAATATCACATAGTTTCTTACTAATTTTCCGCGCATATTCACTGCAAATTCACACTATTTGCATAATATGCTCAATCACATGGCATGAAGACATACCCACATATTTATTGTCACATGGCATGAATATCATACCCTCATTTCGCTTTCACAACAGTAATCATAAACTTATAGCATATATCACAACATCTCATGTATGTTCACAATATCACAATTTCACAAGAAACATATTTCACATTGAAGCATATGTGTGAGAACCACTTACACTTGAAATTTAGAGTAGGGGTTTAGGCTACCTCTAAATTCTCAAATACACAATGAATCATCTATGAGCAGCGATTCCAAAACACTCACCAAAATATACGATTTTTTTTTATAACCCGAAAGCTTAGAAAAGCTTTCCCTTACCTTTATCTCTACTTGTTAAAGATCCTATCAACTCAAACCCTTCAACAACACATATCACACAAATATACAAACAAAAATCAATCTTCTACACATCTCATACAGTCATAAACAATAGCCTAAGCTATGTTCTTTTAAACCAAAACCTTTAATCTAGAAAACATTAAATTTTAATATCTCGATCTATACTTGATCTTTTCGAACGAAACGAATTCTGTTCATTTACATATTTATCTAGAACTGATTACCAACCTTTAAACTTCACAAAACTACACGTTTTAAGATATCAAATATTTTCGACATATAATGGCTATTTACAACGAAAATTCATTAAAACGCTATAAATCTTTAACGAAACTTCAAAGTATGTTTGGAAACCTTCTAATCATGTTAAAACTAATTGGAAAACACTTTAATATCATGTTTTAGTTCACAAACCCGAATTTCACCATTAAAGACCCAATTTTTGGCTTTTATTAAAAACTTGCATTTTAATGACTAAAAACTTAGTTTAAAGGACTAGATAGCATTTAAAACACATAAAAAGTCAAATGATTACCTTTGCTTGAAGAAAAATAAACTTTGACGCTAATCCAGAAAAACCCACATTTGGAGAAGATTATGAAGGTTTTTAGGTATTTTTCTCTATTTAATGAATATTTAAGGTTATAAGGTTATTAAAAATGAAAGAAAATTTGAAATGGGTGATTAAAAGAGATTAAGAGAGTTTGGGAGAGAAAAAGTCGACAAAAAATTGGGGAAGGATGTTCTTACGTGAATAATATGGAGAAAAAATGGTTTTTGAGTTGATTTTGGACATTTGGTCAAATTCTTAGTTTTCACTCTTTTACAAATTAGTCCTATTTTCAAAATTTAAGTTATATAAAACACATTTTCAGAAATTGATTTAATATTTTAATAGTCATTATCGAAAATACTATCGGTTATCAAACTTACAAAATTCCAGACATATTTGGGCTAAAATTCCTATTTTACCCTCAAAACTTCTAGGCTCAATTTTGGGGTGTAACACATCATCTTAATGCATATCGTAATGTTGCAAAATTTTTCAAACATTTGATAAATGAATATTTTATTTTCAGTTCGAAAATGGAATCTCCCTTGTTGAACATACTCACTAAAAACTAACTGAACAGAAATAATTATAAGGAATGAAAAAGGAACTTGATAATGTCTTGAGCTGTGTGAAACTTAAAACAGTTCTTGATACTAAGTGCCCTCCGACCACTCAAGTTGAGGCTAGAAAATGCTGGGAAGAAGTTGATGAGATAGTTCATTGCTATATGTTGGCAAGCATGACTAGCACTCTATATAAGCAAATGGAGAGTTGTAAGACTGCTAAAGCAATTCTAGATAATCTAGAAGGCATGCTCGGGGGCCAAGCTGCCTTGGCTCAACAATCTGTCATAACTAGGATGAATGCCCAGGAAAAGTTCGGCACTCCGATCACATACCATATGATAACTCTTATGGGCTACTTTGTCAAAGTCAAAGATAATAAGGCCAATTTGGACCAGAACACCCAAATAGATATGGTGTTCAAAAGTCTATCCAAGGATTTTGTTGGTTTTTGGGTCGTTTATAACCTTGGGAACAAGAATCTGACGCTTACACAACTTATGAAGGAACTACAATCCTATGAGTTGATGTTGAACAGCGGTCAGCTGGTCCGAAGAGTAGAAGAAAATATTGTCGTCGCTTCTTCCTGAAAAGGGAAGGGAAATGCATTAAACATGGCAAGGCTAAGGTCTTTGGGCCACTATAAGTGGAATGGAACAGAACCATGAAGCCTAAAGGCTTATATAAGTCTAAATGCTTCTTCTACAATAAGAAAAGGCACTTCAAGGCAAACTGTAAAGAGTGAAAGGAATACCTAACCACCAAAGGCAAATGTTTGGAACTCTTTATGATAGAAACTTGTTTAGTGAAGGATTCAATACACCACTAGGTCATTGATTCGGGAGCCACTAATCATGTTTGTGTTTCTCTATAGAGGTTCAATGAGATGAAAGATCTTAGAGACAAGAGCTTACCGGGAATTGGACAAGTATGACAGTTGAAATAGTGGGAGATATACACCTTTATTTTGTTAATTTTAGGAAGATTATTTTAAGAGACATTTTCTATGTACTGAGTTTCAAAAGAAACTTAATTTTATTGCATGTTTATATAAAGACGATTTAACCATGAATTTCAATAAGAAATTGTAATATTTAAATATCACAATCTTATCTTTAATGGATAGATGTCAAATAATTTCTATTTTATCAAACCAAAGATGTACACACTATTTGAGACTGAAACATAAAAAAAAAAAAAAAACTTAAAACTTCTCACTCTAATGAGGTGTACCTTTGGCATTCGAGACTTGGTCATATTAACCGAGAAAGAATTAGTAGACTTGTGAAAGACAACATCTAAAGTTTGCTTAAAGAAGATGATCTTCCACAATGTGAATCTTGCTGCACACTGACACATGTGGCCTTATGTGTAAGAGGTGGTTACGAGTATTATGTAACCTTTATTAATGATTATTCTATATATGAGTATGTATACCTAATGCACCGCAAAAGTGAACCTTCGATAAATTCAAAGAGTTCTATGTGGAAGTGGAGAAACAACTAGGTTTACCCATAAAGGCACTTCGATCTAATCGAGGTGGAGAATATTTATTTGATGAGTTCATAAGGTCCTTCATATAGAATGGGATTCTATCTTAGTTAATCCTTTCAAGCACTCTACATTAGAATGACGTGGTAGATAGAAAAAGTCGAATGGTCTTAGACATGGTATATTTGATGTTAAGTTATTCGAAGCTGTTAGTCTCTTTTTAGGGATATGTTGTAAAAACGACTTGCTATATTTTGAATAATATACAACTAAGGCAGCATCAAAATCCCCATATAATTATGGCATGGTAGGAAGCTGGATCTTAGTAATTTTAGGATTTGGGGATGTTCAACCCACATATTGTACAAAGATGTGAGGAAGTTGGACTCATCAACAGAATTGTGCATATTTTTAGAATATCCAAAGGGAACAAAGGGTGATTTGTTTTATAACCCGAAAGAGTAAGTTGTTATAGTTTCAACTCATAATACTTTCCTTAAAGAAAGTTACATGAATGACTTTAAACCTAATAGCAAAGAGGTACTCGAAGAAATTCCGGGAAATATACAAAACTCGATTGAAGCGATTCCAGAAACAACTCCTAATAGAAAAACATGTAAATGACTAGCATCATAGGGTGTTTTGTTGTAGTGGGAGGGTCTCTCGTAAGCATGACTTGTTCCAATCTAGCAAAAGTGTTCTTAACATTGAGTCTACCAAAAAGGAAGATGATGATCCACTCACATATGACGAAGCGATACAGAGTGTTGATTCCAAACTCTGGGAAATAACAATGAAAGATGAGATGGATTCTATGTATTCCAACTCAGTGTGGGAACCTATAGGCTTATCGATTCAGATAAAACCCATAGGTTGTAAGTGGATCTTCAAGGGGAAAAGAAATGCTAATGGAAAGTGGAAACTTATAAGCCCAGACTTGTAGCAAAAAGTTATACTAAAAAAAAGGTATCGATTACGAAAAAACTTTCTCTTTAGTTGTCATGTTCAAGTCAATTTGCATAATTTTATCCATTGTGACGACTCTTGATTATAAGATATAGCAAATGGATGTCAAGACAACATTTTTAAACGACTATCTTGAAAAGAGCATTTATACGATGCAATCTACCGAATATATAGCTAAAGGAAACAAGCATAAAGTCATAGCAATGTCTCTAGCTTCATACATAGACAAGATATTGGAGCGTTATGCAATAACCGATTCGAAGAAGGAAAATCAACCCTTCGTATCGAGATTTCATCTCTCTTTAGAGGACTGTCTTAAGACAGTGGAAGAAAGAAAGAATATGAGAAAGATTCTTTATGTTTCGATAGTAGGAAGTCTCATGTATGTTATGTTATGCACATGCCTAAATATTTGTTTTTCATTAGGTTGGTAAGTCGATATCAAGCAAATCCAGGACCAAGACATTAGCAAGCAGTTAAGCATATACTCAAGTATTTACAAAGAACGAGGAATTATATGCTTGTGTATTCCAAAAGAGATATTACTCCTATGAGAAAGATCAATAGATTTTCCATGGTGTTTATTGGATTGTTTGATTGAAGCCAACTCTTTAAGCAAACCAAAGGTTTAAGAATAACAGAGAATATCGTGTCAATAGAAAGCCGAGAAACAACTAAATCTACCTAACTCAAAATAGAAGTACTAAATTTGGTAAAGGGTATTGTTATAAATAACACAAAAGCTCAATTTTAGAAAAAAAAAATTTTAACTTTTCTCTTTGCAACAAAACCATTTTCTGAACAAAATATTTCCAACTTTGATAACCAGCTTTTTCACAACTAAAGAAACATGACATATCTGAGATGACTGTAAGCATGACATATGGAGGGTTCGATCTCCATGCTCTTTCTTCTTTTTCACTCCACCTACCTTCCTTTATCTTAGTTTGCAAATCTATTAGTGTGGCACCCTCCTTGTCTTCATGAGCTATGATTGACAAACACCAATTCTCCAAGCTCTTTTTCTTGAAAAGTGGATTGTCCATATATATTTAAATTGTAGCTCTTTGTCAACTCTTAATCTTTTTCTATTTTTAGGTTATTTCAAAATATATGATTTCACAAGTAGATTTGGACTTATGTTGCTTCACACCTTATGTGTTGTTTTCCTTTATTTAATAAGCCTTTCTTTATGAAAATTGTAGAAGATCTTATCTTGTTATGTAAAAGTATTAATCTTGCTTACGCAAGTCTTTTTAAAGACGCATTGATCATCTATTTTAGTTTGGCGAATCCTAAGTTTTATTATTGTTCTACCGTTGCTCTAGATCTTTCAGAGTAGGTTCCCTTATCATGTTAAGTGATTACAATCACCCCAAATATTTCATGCTTGGGTTGTGACAAAATTAATTGTTAACATGCTGTACTATTCTATTCTTGCTTAGATTGTAGTCTTTGTTCGTGTTAATGAATCTTGTCTTTCACCCCAAATACCTCTCTGATCCCTCTCAATTTCGATATTCAGTAAATTGACCCCTTTCAACAAAATCAAAATAATCCGAGCAATTTTGAAAGTAAGAAACTAAAAACAATTAATCACAACATTAATATAGTTCATCAATTGTACATATTTTTGAAATATAATAATAAATTTAACTCTCAAAATTCATATTTTGTCAATTTGTTCCCGATTTAACAAATTAACCCATAATATTTATGAAAAATATATAAACATCAAAGGCTATATTTATTATTATACTAATCAAAATTATTTACAATTGATGAAAAACATTTATACTATTAGTAATTACTCTAATTTTTGTTGGGAGGGATCAATTGATTAAATATCAAAATTTAGAAGAAACGGAAAGGGTATTTTAACCCAAAAGAAAACACCACAACAAGATCCTAACAATTGGAAATAGATAAAAATGTACATTTTCATACAATTTTATTGAGAATAACTTACATGACTAGTCTTATTGCAGTTTTGGACATTATGATAGTCGTAGTCATGTTTTATTTTCAAAGGGAACCTACTTGTAGAGATTGGCTATTTCCTCCTTGTATTGAGCCACAACTCGGTCTCTTCGGATTTTCAAGGTTGGGGTCAATAAGCCACTCTCGATCTACGAATTGGAAAAAGGTATACATAAGTCCAACATAAAGTATGAGAAATCAATAATCAAATATGGCAGCATTGAGTCTTACCGTAAAAGGTTCATCCACAACAAGAATCGGTCCAATTTGAAATGAACACTCGGAGGTCCTGCATAAAAGTCGATAGTCAGGTAACACTCGAACTCTAATCGACACTTCAAACTGCTTTAGGTACTGCAGCATGATGAAAGAAAAGAGAACACCAGTAGAGACCCTTAAATTGCAAATAAAATAATTACCACTTCCTCAATTCTTCATATAGCATGCTTGTAATTTTGTCCTTGCTAAGATCCACGGCATCTGCATCTACAATAGATGCCTCTTTTGCTGCCAGGAGTGCTTCATCTTTGTTTGGGACAATGATAGCACCAAGGCGTCGTTGATCCTGGAGGAAGATGTCGATCAACAATGAAAAGTTAGAAATCAAATCAAAAGATGGAAACGATACATGCGTAAATACAAGCAACTTCGTGGAAAAGAGGGTGTCCAACTTGCCTGGCCGATGACAATGATCTGTTGAATAAGAGTACTCCTTAAGGCAGCTTCTTCAACCTCTAAAGGTTCAACATTTTCACCTATTTTCTCCAAAGATGATTGCTTATTATTATAGTCATAAGTAAACTACGAGCCATAACTCTGTCAAAGTTACAATTGGAAACTACAGTTTTTTTTTTGGGTAAATCACACAATTGGTCATCCAACTTTCATAAATTTTCTTTTTGAACACCGAAAATAAAAAGTTTAGAACATGAGCACTGTCGATACATATTTTTATCATTTTAATTATTGTCGTTGCATACTTCTACAAATTTAGTCGTCTTCCGTTAATTTATCATTGTATACATTCATTTTAGTTACTAGTAGTCTTTCGTTAATTTATCACTATATACATTCATTTTAGTTATCCAACTTTAATAAGTTTTCATTTTAGTCAATCATTTTCTTGTTTAGAATTATTTTTTTTAAAAAAATTTAAGTTTTTACAAGAAATTGATTCATTCAGCTGCTTACATGAAACTTCAAATTTTCACCAGAAACTCAATTACATGTTAAAGCTTAAGCTTTTCCTGTAAAACCTCAGGTTTTTCTCTTTTATTTGAAAAACTAAAATTAATTCTAAAAAATAAAATGATTTTTCCTGGAAATATTCATTCAATTTTTCTTTATAATTACCCAAATAATTGCCTATAAAACGCCCGATTTTTCCCTTTTATTGAAAAAAAAAACTAAAATTAACTATAAAAAATTAATTGATTTTTCTTGTAAAAACTCAAGTTTTTCTTATAAAAACCTAGGTGATTCCTTATAAATCCCAAAATTTTCCCTTCACTTTCACTAAGAAAAACTGAAATTAATTTTAAAAAGGAAAAAACAAAAGAAATTAAAATAAATTTTCTAACCTAGATTTTTTTCCCTTACTAAAAAAGACTAAAATTAATTCTTAAATAATGAAAAAAATAAAGAAAATTAAAAAGATAAAATAAGTGACCCAAATAAAAAATTTTAAAGTTAAGTGTCTAAAATAAGTGTATGTAATTACAAATTAACAACTGAAACTGATAAAAATATGTAATGGCAATGCTCATATTGTAAACTTTTTATTTCCAATGTCTAAAATAAAAAGTTATAAAAGTTGGTGACCAAACTATATAGTTATACAGTAAAGAGATAAATGTCGACCCACAATTAAAAAATTAATGAGAAGGCTGACAGCTAAAATATTCAATACTCTTAAAGAGCGAATTTAAGGGGCAGGCAAGGGACTTACCTTTCCAAAATGAAAAAGTTGCTATGCAATTTATTGATGTAAATAAGACACTGGTGCTCGCAAGCAACTCAAGTTTTACTCGAAAAATATTCTAACGCAATTTGGTAATTATCAAACTAAGCTCAAGCTATCAATTGAATCGAATTCGAACTTAGTTATACTTGACTCGAATGGTTCGCAAGTTTTATCGAGTATTTCATGTTTTTATATTATTAAATTATATTATTACCCTTAATATATATTATTATCTTAAGCTTAATTATTGAGCCAAGTCCGAGCTCAAGATAAACAAGCTTAATCGAGCTTAAAAATAGATGTTCGATCGAGCTCTAACCGAATATCGAGTTCAGAATTTTCAGTTGAGCTCGAGCTTGACATTATTCGGACTCAATTAAGCTAGATTACACCCCTAAATTGTAAACTATTTTAATTATAAATTAACATATGGTCAAATTGTATTTTAACCTACCTCAAAAATTCTATTAAGTCTCTTCAAAAATAATGTAATCATGAAGAATAATTATATTTTGACTTCTAAATAATTTATAATTTAATTCCGACATTTCTCTAAATGGAATTTCTGGAATAGCCCCTGATATTCTTAACTGAGATAATATTAAACGACACGCAATAAAGGACCTAATCGGCCAACTCAAAGCTAAAAGGGGAAAGATTGCACTATGTAGGTACGAATTAAGTAGGGTTTAAAATATACCAGACGAAAGAACAATAGTGTCCTTGGCACGTCCTTCGAAAACTATCACGCCTCCACATCGACGACTTCGCCCTACTGAATGGTGAGGAGCAATCCAACCTATATCACCAGTATCTAGCCAACCATCTTCGTCTAGGGCTTGCCTTGTAGCCAATGGATTCTAATTCAAACAATAACCAGAAAATGTCATTTGAGAAGCCACAATAACTGATCAATTGCATGTAGCATGACACCAGTCAACAATGAAAGTTTATTCCGGAATTCCAAGAAGTGAGGAATAGAAGTCTTATGCTCGGTTTATATTTGTGGTTCGTGACAATCTTTTCCAACAATGTCGTCTCCAAAGTTCGAACTAACATCTTCCTTTGGGAGTGCAATGTTTCTTACCATTACCCCCAACCACTTGATGGTGTAAATATTTTTTCTTTGAAACAATATTGGTGTCTCCTAAATTCAAAATAGAATTTATATTTGTTTTTCTTCAACAACATTGAATCCTTAAACACAACCTGGAAATAGTCCGAGCCTAAAACCTAGTTGATTCAGTTTCTTGGTTAAGTCACTTGCCGCAATAGTGAAAATTCTAGTGCTGTACAAATTCCAAAAGCATAACTTTGTTTAGCAGATTGTAGAACTCACAAGGCATTTGCTACAAACAAGACCAATTCTAAACATTTTATGGGTTAATAAACATTTGGTTCCTAAAGAAGCCAAATTTGTGATCAAGGACTTCACTTTGTTTAGCAGATTGTAGAACTCACTAACTCCCTTAGTCAAATGGGTGATGAGGCCAAAAAGAACAGTCCATAGAAGTTAGACAAGTATTTCGAGCATTGCTATCACCAATTTTTTGCCACACCACCTGTTTGACTACATGTAAGATTGCTAGCTCAGGCTACATGTAAGAAATGCACAATATATGAACATTTGACAACATTTTCAATAAGCATATTTCAATATAATACTACCTTGTAGTAACCTTTCATCACCGGCGGCCCCCTGACCTTTATAATGCCCTTGGAGCCAGGTGGGAGGATTTCACCAGTTTCGGAATCTACAACTTTGATTTCTGTGAGTGGAATTGGATGCCCAACAGAACCAAGAACCTTCAAAGGTCAAACATGAGAGATTGTCATATGATAGGACACTCTTTCTTAAGGTCAGCACAATTTATACCAAAGAATAGTAAGTTAATGGCACTAAGCTATTTAGTATCTTAGATTTAAAACATTCAAATAATTTAATAATTTTTAATTTTTATGTAATTATCTTTACCTCTATAAATAGAAGTTTCTATCAATAAATCAAGTGAGGTCATTTCGTAAGTCCCTCATTACTTCTAGCCTTTTGTCTAACGACATGGTTTTTGATCTTGGTCTATATGCCTTTTTATAACCCTTTTGCTCAAACGAGCATATTCTTGGATCTTTATATAACTCACTATTTATCTTTTTCAGCTGAAATAACATCAACTCTTATTCATCAAAGCCAACCGATCAGTTTTCATTTATACTAGTCAATCATCGGGTTCTATTTCTTAGTTCAAAGTGGCGAGATTCGTGCCCAGCTTAGTAGTCAGTTGAGGGGTCTTGCTTAATAGATGTCAAACCACATCTTGGATTCGGTTTTACATTGCCGTAACTCACAAGAGTTTGTCACTACAACATCCTCAATTGGAAAATCCACCTTTTTTACACCAATTGTTTGCGTTTTTTAATGTCATTGTCAATCCAAGATTGTTGCTCTACCGATCATCAATCTTGCAGGGCATAATAATGCAATATTCAAAATAAATTAGTAATTTATATTTTTATGTAACTATCTTTACCTCAAGTGAGCCTCTCATTACTTGATCTTTATGTAACTACCGATACATAAATAATGTATATAAAAGAATAGTCCCATGCATTTTCATCAAGTGAGGTAATGATTTATCAAACATCTGAAGTACGTGCATGCAGTCACCATTTTGATGATTCCATGAGCTGATTTTACCGAATTTGAACATAATAAAGAATTCCAGCAATTCTGGGTTCCGGCAAAACTTAAGGCTACCTCTTTGAAATCTACTTAACCGAAAAAAGAAACAGAAAAGGTCCAGGCCACTCAACTAAGACTTTAATACCAAAGCACATACATAGATCCTTTCCTTTGATCCTATTAAGGAGCTTAGCAAGAAAAGATAGTACCAGCATAACATGTTTACTTTTCAAATGATCTCAAAAGTCATTTTTCCCCAATATCTTGTATTTAAAAAAGTAGATTTCTAGCTAGTTACTTGGAGTCGGGTGCAAGCCTTATATACGGGTATGTATCCAATGTACATGTGTGTTCAAAGTTTTTAAGCTTTTCCATGTATTTGGAATGTTTTTGTAGGGACATCTACTTCAAGAAAAAATAAGAGTAGGAACAACAGAGATTGCAGATATATAACTATTAGTTCTCTTTTTAAGAATTTATTCACATTGCTTAGGAGAAATCACATGTTCTATCAGAGGTAGCATGGAAGAAAGAGAATAGTTTCAGTTAAATATTATAATAGAAAGACCTAGAGCTGTCTTACATTATAATAAGGTCGTCGACCAGCGATGCAAGGGGATGTTTCTGTCAAACCATATCCATTCTGCACTTCCAGACCAAGTGCCTGCACGTACGAGCCCCCATAAAATAAGAGATAAATTGACTAGTAACCTTTTCATTTGCAAACTAAAAACATATTAGCATCTAACCTCATAAAACTTTTCAATATGCGTTGGCAAACTTCCACCTCCGCTTTTGGCAGTCTAGAGGATGATTGAAAATAATCAATAAAACCCAGAACAGAAATAGTAGAAATGCTGAATGAAGAAAAAAATAAAAGGAATATACCAACAAGGATCTTTGCACATAAAAGGAGAAATAATAATATGGGTTCCTCTTCTTTTTCTTCTTTATAATGTTTCTTTTTTTTCAATTGCAATACACTACGTTATATGACATGGGTGTGAGTGTCAAATAAGGGTATGTAAGCAACACTGATATGTTTAATTTTGCATATGCTTTCCATATATTTGAAGGGTCCTTGGAGGGTAATATCCCCAAACAATGTCCATTGATATGTCAAACACAAGTGTCGGACCCAAGTACTTCAAGAAAAATGAAAGAGTTGGAGAAACATAGACAATACATACAGGTTTTATCGGTTGATAAATAGAGTTCACTCTGAAGCTGGAAGAAAAATTTTCAATAACAAGTTTATGTAGCTAATAGATCAAACCTTTTGTATCCCAATAGCAGAGCGGATTTTTTTGTAGACAAACTTTGTTGCTAAGACATGCAATGGCCACAATATTGTAGCAATAGTTTTAGACCATAAGTAGTCGAACATGGATACAATATGTGAAGGTTCCTCCGGATTTCTTGTTAGGCAAAGTCCCTGTTGATCAAATAAAAATCAAAGGGCAAAACTGAGTTGAAAGAACTGACTAACAAACGTTAGAATTCATCAAGTTTGATAGTCTGGAGCCAAAAAGACAGTCAGAGGACCATATGAGTGCACCAACACTCAGTACATGTGACATCCCAAGCATAGGGAAATAGATTATAGATATGTTACTTGGACTCAAGTGGGTGTGAGTAGAGGCATGCATCTTATATGGGTATGTTAAACTTTTTTTTTTGGTAAGTTTTTCACTATATTAACCCAACTCTTCATTTTTCCCTGAATTCATCTCCAACACATTCTTGGACATGGGCATCGAGATAGTCCTCCAAATACATGCAATCCTAGAAAAAAACTGAACATACCCAAGTCAGATGCCTATGTCCAACACTTACACCCAAGTCTGAGTAACATAACCTTTTCATGTATTTGGAGGGTCTTATGCCATACCCACATCCAGAAATGTGTTGAACATGGATACTTCAAGAAAAAAGAAAATCAAAGCAACATAGGATGATAGTTTTTAGTTTGCTTTATTCAGTTTGGTCGATTCCACAGGCTGCTAGACTAGTCACCATATTCTGCAGAAAACTTTATCAGCATAACCCTGAATAACCAGAATTGTTACACGAATTCCCTGATAAGCAGAATCATGTTTAACCCTGAATGTACATTTAACAGAATTTTAACAATTTATACAAAAGCACAATTGCTTAAACAATTTCACTAGAAATAAAGTTATGTGGTCTTGCCAAAAACAGGTCGAAGATAAGTTGAAGAAAGTCCGTGGTCTTAGTTGAACTTTAGAAATTATATCCATAAAAGAAATATGGGTATCAGGTTAAACTGGCATCTAATCCCCATTTATCTCAAGTTTTAGGACATTAAAGAATGAATTTAAGCCATGGGAGATTTCATAAGAACATAAAGCATTGACAAGGAATCTGCATAATTCAACTTTAGTTTCACAAAAATTTCCATCACCTCATAAATTCTCTTCAACTCCGTGTATGCCAAGCTGATCCTTATGAATGAAAGTACTATTAATTTAATAGCATTGGGGCTTGAAGATATCTGTTTTTGAATTCCACTGCAAGGTAATCCAAAAATATTTTAAAAGCAGCATTTAGAATCAAATAGTTTCCCTACACCATAAGTTTAACCAGAGATCCGTCAGACATTATAATTAGCATTTAATATGGATAATTTAAACATGAAGATCAATCCAACATACAGAATGAGAGAGAGAACATTTATAATAAAAGAAAATTATTTTGATTCATCGGAGTAAGTTAAGTCTTTAATTAACTAATCATGCATGGTTCAACCATCTAGAATTAATCTAAATTTACAAACGTGTAACTCTCATATCTAAAATATGAACATCAATACTAGGGTAAAAACCAGATACATGTGCCCATAAGTCACTTGGATTCTGCTAAAAGTAAAATTCAAATCAATTCAGTCAGTGTCAAGTTGAACTCAAGCTTGATAACCTTACTTGGATTTGGCAAAGAGAAGAAAAAAAAAAAACTCAAATCAGTCATAGTCAAGTTGAGCTCAAGCTTGAGCTATCAAGCAAGTTGAACTTCAATACCCAAACATTCAACTCGAGCGATTTGTGAGCCTAATCGAACCTTTTATTTTTAGTTAACATTGAAAATTTTTAATTTGAACTCAAGCTCGAGCACAAAATAAGAAAGTTTGAAGTTGAGCATGGGAATCAAGCTCATTTTTTACTAGGTAAACAAGCCACATCAAGTGAGCTTGAGCAGTTCGATCTTTATCTTGAATTCAACTCAAGTTTTTGAAAAATGAAACTCAATCTAACTCAAGCAGAGCTTTAAGCTTCAAAGTTCAAGTTGAGCTCAAGATAGAGCATCTAAAAACTTCAGCTCGACTCAACTCATTTGCACCCCTATTCAAGATCCCATTCATATGGAAATATTATTTTATGAACTCTTCCCACAACATCATCAATGATCCCACCAATTAAAACCATCAACCGCACATTTTTCTCTCCATGTTAGCTTTTTCTTTTTTTTTTACGGGTGATTACTTGGAAGTTTTGATCTGACTATACAAATTCCACGGAACGATTATACCACAATATAGTGTATAGGAATACAACATGACCCAAAACTGATAGAAAACATAAAATTACAGGACATACGGATGCAATGCAACATAAACTATTAACATGCCTTTTTCTTTTTGTTTATTAAAGAGAACTCAATTGCCTGCACAGAAAAATATAATAGTAATATATAATTGTTGCAGATAAACATTCCAACGAAGTTAATTAATTAAGGTCATCAAAGTCCCAAGTAAAGGACATACCTATAGAGTGTTTCATACACTAAAGGTACTGAAATCATGTAATCTGGCTTATAATTTCTCAAATCATCCTACAAAACAAAATAAAAATATACATAATCAACATATTTAAATCAGTAATAAACTAACAATTAAGCAAAGAAGAGAATCATTGAATGTACCAGTGAACATGGTACCGTATAAGTCAAAGTGGTTCATATTTATCAATTTATTCTATATAAATTTAAAGAATGTAAACCTGAAATAAACAATACCTTCAAAGTTCTCACAGTTGTATATACTTGCTCAATTCCACGCGTAAATATGAAATACTCACAAGCCCGTTCATATGTGTGCCAAGTAGGAAGCATACTTAGAAATCTATCCCCTGCTTTAGCAGGTCCAAGAACCCCCAAATTTTCTATCTGGAAAATGAACCACACAACAAACAATATTACACAGTAGATTAAGTTAAGCAAGACATTACTTCACACTGTTCTTATGAAACTCCTGAAAACTAAAACACTTAAATCAGTATTAAGAAGTTACCTGGTGTAATAAGTTTTTATGTGAAAGCATAACGCCTTTTGGGTTACCAGTGGTTCCACTCGTATATACAAGGGTAGCAATATCATCTGAGCCAATCTCTTCATATCTATAACCTTTTCCTGAAATCAAGTTTATCCAACTGCTATAATTCTATCAAGGAAATGGGAACTCGTAGTAACACCATATGATTTAAACAAGTTGTACGAGGTGCATGGTTAAATAAAAAGTAACATGCAAACAACCACTCTGGTATCATCATGTATGAAGAAGCTATTTAGGACTTGAAGAAATTTGATTCTGCAAGAAAATGTAGTCAAACTTACTAGCATCAATAGAATTGATAAGAGCAGCACGGTTTTCTCTTCCTAACTTCACCATCTCCTTATAACTGAATACAGGTACACCGAGTGTTTCATTGTTGGCCAGGCATGATTTCTCTCCCCAAAGTAGAACAATAAATCTCATCGTTGCATTGGAACAAAATTTGCCAGCAAGACGATTGAAAAATTCTGGATTGTCAATAACAAGCCCAACACTGCCAATACAATAACATAAAATCAGCAATTTCTGTAGTACTAATCACAAGGAAGGCAGCATAGCCCTGATAATGAAACCCAAAGAAGCATTTATAACTCAGAAATTAAGAACTTGGGCTGACCCCAAGACATGAGGCTCATGTGAGTTTCCATGTGTTCTATACATTGTGAACAACAATTATCAACCCTTCTTGAGAATAATGATTACTTCATGAAAATATGATTACATGCAGATTATTTTTGAACTATCAAATTAGCAGTAGATAATATTACTAATCATTAGAATTAATTATGCTTGATGAAGGGGTAAATCCCACAGGATGAAAACCCAAGGAGCCTATGTTGATTCACTCTTAATTGTTCTTGAAATATCCATGTCCAACACTTGTGCCTGACAATTGGATATAGAGATAAGACTTCCAAGGACCCTCCAAAACCATGGTGAAACTAAGAAAAAAAAACTGACCATACTTGTGTCAAGCAAATACTTGTAAATGACACTCACACCTGAATCCAAGTAACATAGCTTGGAGACATGCATGCTGATGTAAACTAAAGTGCAAATCAATACTCAAATGCAACAATAAACAACAATAGCATACATTATTTCAGGACATCTTTTGCTTAAAAAGCTACAAAACTAGAGTCAATGTCAAACATGAAAAGTCTTTATTTTTGAAAAAAAAAAAACAACCAGAAAAGAAAAAATCGAAGTATATTACAAAAGCACTTATTTCCCAAACCTTTCTGAATGATTGTATATATGTAAAAGCTCTTCCACAGCTGATCTTGACCCTCTGACAACATTAATAGCTCCTGTTGCCATTATACCTAGGCCAAAATAAAGCACCAAAATTATTTCAGATTTTCATAAATTCAACAACAAATAAGGCTGTAACGGAGTAAAGTTAAAATGTTCCTACATCAGATAGTAATCTTATATCAATTTAAAGATACAATAATAAATAACCTCACTACTTTCACAATAAAAACACAGTAAGTTTCTAGACTTAAAAAGGAAGAGGTCTGCTGTCTACAGGGGCAACCTTTACTGCCAACAAGAAAAAGTAAATTCATAAAACCAGACGAACACCATCAATGGTTATAATCTAAAGCATGGAAGTCAAAAAAAAAATGTTTCAACAACTCTTATGTGAACACAGTCTTTCAGTATGAAGCAAGTATGCCAGAGAAAACTGAATAAAATGCGGTAATAAGGCTCAACCATAAGTCATCCGGTTCTAAAAATAGATAAGAGTTTAAAATCGGGTGAACAAGTTATGTTTTCAATGAGTTGGAAGTGGCGCATCTAGAAATGAAATATAAGATACATAGCTAGTTCTTACTATAGAGAGAATGCATGTAAACATGGCTGCATGAGCTTTAAAAGCTGTGCATAGTTATTGACTAGAATAAAAATGCTCTTGTTTTAAGTAATCGATTCAAGAGGAAGTTATTCAACTTTTCTCCCAATCTGTGTGCCATTCTAGTCTCACTTGTTTATATAGAACATAATATATTCATCCATTATTAGTTCTAGAGAAACAGAATTAAGTGCCTCTGGTTCAAAGAAAATAGAGGAGTCTATCCAAGAAGCCCAAATCCCATATAAACCTATAAAATAGAAACCCATAACAAGAATATATATGTATTTTAAACTAGCAATGAAATGTTAACAGAAAGCTAATGGAAAATTAAAAACGATACACACCTTGATCTGCAACGAGCCACCGGCACGAATTATCAGCGAAAAGTGCATACTTCTCTTCTGGCTTTACCCCAATAACCCTTAAACCTTCGGCGAAGTCCAATATTTCCTGCTCCAACTGCAATAGGGAAGGAGTTGAAAATAGTCAAGTGAAAAGATATAATGACTTATTCTATAAATACAATTTGGGATAATTAAATACAAAGAAATTATGAAAGAAATAAGTATTCAAATAATAATTTAATGAATGGGCTTCACATTTTCTACTTCAATGTGTACTCTAATTAGTTTTCTCATAACTTATAGAAGAATAGAAGCAAAAATTTACCTGGTTATATGTCAAGGTAGAGGGTGGATCATGATATGGATCCACCAACACTACTCGATCACCATACTTTTCTGCTGAAGACCTCCAAATGTCTGGGACTGCTTTCCATTCATCTGAGAGCGGTGCACCATTACTTGGCAGAGATGCCTTTTCTAGTAAAGGCGAACACCTTCTAATCTGCAACTCTTGTGTCTAGGACAGGAAAAAAAACATGGTTAGATGTTGAGACTACATACTTTCTCTAACTCCACTAGAACAAGCTATGTTACACGAGTTTGAGTGTTAGATACAGGTATGTGTCAGACACAAGTATATTGAATTTCTGAATGCTAAATTGAATTTCTGAATGCTTTTCATGTATTTGGAGGGTCTTTTGAGACTCACATCCCTATACCTAGGTCCGGTTATACAACGGAAATAAGTGTCAAGACACAAGAACTTCAAAAAAATAAAGTCATAGCAACACATGAAACAAGTATAAAATGTTTCAACCAACAAGTGGTTGGGTGCAATGGTAAGGCACATTGCACTCCCAAGAGAAGGACCTAGGTTCGAATCTTGGAGACAATATTATTGGGAGGGGCAGCCATGCACCCCGAACATGACTCGTAAAATGGACATGAATAACATAAAAAAAAAAAGTATAAAATGTTTCATAAGGAAAGGAAATTTTAAGAGCTTTGTGAAGAAAAGCACTTTAACAACCTTTTGAAAATGAGAATATAGCGAGCTCAAGCTAACTATAAGAGTAATATATGTTACAGGAAGCTACATGGAAATAAAATTATTGAAGCTTGAACGATTAAAAGTTAGGCCAGATAAAGCCAAGGAGATAAACAATCCACATTACAAGTGAATTTTCAATGCAACTGCAGGGTCCACAAGCTTTGCTGTAAAATAAATGAAATATAAGATTAAACCATTTACAATAGAATGCATGTTATCAAGTGGTGTTGTCCAGCATTACCAACTTTGCGATTAAAATCAAACCCCAACTAACCTCATTGGAACATGTCTTAAATTATACAATCCTCAATATTAGGCTATTTTACTTGCTAAAAACACTTTAATGTAATTGATTTTTTTTTCCCTATTACACAAACTTCAGATATTTGAATCATTTCCTTTGATTTTTTTTTCCCTATTACACAAACTTCAGATATTTGAATCATTTCCTTTATTAGCACCAAATGAACCCTCCATTTCTTTTTCTTTTTTTTTTTGGTAATAAAATAAACACTTCTAAAGCTTAGATGTGTGTAAAGCTAGATGCTCTTTCAGATAGAGCATTCCGAATATCATCTTCTAGAAAACTGATAATAACTTGAGGAACCCTCCATTACTTTTTTGGTCAAATTAGATACGTTTTGATTTAATGGAAACTAGTTGTGATTATTGGCATTTCAATTTTTAGGATTTAATTGATGTGACAACGCAAATCTATGCTTTGATGGAAGGAGACATATACATACATATATTTTTCTTCCTCCTTCGATTCCACTTCCTTCCAACCTAAAACAACTATAAAAATACCCTTACTATATAAATAGAACTTGTTCTCCTTAGTTAAGTAATGATAAAAATATCCTTGCTATATAAAAAAACTATATTATTTAAAAGAGTTTTTGTCATTTCATATCTTTTATATAGAAAGAAAAAATATTAAAACATGTAATAAAATTTTTTTTGAGACAATATCTAAAATTATCCATAACCCATTCCAAGCCACTAAATAAGAAGATAATGCGCTTTAGCGCACTCGAACCCATGTCTTCCTGCAATGGCAACAATACCCATATCAATTAAGCTAAGACTCAATCGACAAAACACATAATAAAATTTAAACCCAAGTGTCTACAATTTTCAATAGTTATATTTTATTATTCAATTAAAACCTCATTAGTTATATTAATTTTTAGTAAATATATTTATTACATAATTATATTTGTTACAAATTGTATATAGGTTGATTTGTAAGTTAAATAATAGGAATTAGAGGGTTGATTTATTGTAATTAATATAGGATATTTTATTTCCTATTATAGGATTCTTATACTGCTATATATATACCCTTACAATTGATGAATAAAATACAAATATTCATTCTTTTCTTCTGAAATTTACATGGTTTCAGAGTCTGTTTGGTTCTATGTTCGACTTGTCTCAATTTCTCGACGCTATTTGCATGCTTGTTTTCGGGTCAACATTAATATCGGTGTGGGACTTGGTTACGACAAGTTTAGTTCTCTTGTGGGTAATTTGTTATCTTACTGATTTTTTTTAACAATTATGTCTGACAAAAAGATTGAAATTATTTCAATATTTGTGGCATTTGATTGTAATTGTGACCATAAATATTAAAGATTAAATAAAACAATACATGCCCATGTTAATTTTTAGATATTCACTTCTCTTTTAAAAATTTTTATTTGTACTTTCTATGTCATTTTATTTTTTTCTTTCGTTCTTGATCAGTCGACAGCGACGTCAGCTTTAATGTTGATCATCAATCGCCGGTATTCTTCTCCCTTAATTTTTTTATATTCAGTTATTATTTTTTTTATATTTTGATTTTATTTTAGTTTTTATCTACCTTTGTGCACACTTTTCCTTTGCCTTGTGGCACGCTTCTGCCTTATGACACGTTTTCGTCTACTTTTGTGGTAGATTTACATTCGTGAATAGTTTTCTCACAATGCTCGGCTTTGATTTGCGGTTATCGATGATCTTTTAGTAGTTTGATCCCTTTTTATGGTTCGTTTGCTGATGAGTCAGATCTATTTTGCGAAGCAACCTACAAGATTGTTGGTTTCACTCACCACTCCTACTTCGATCCTTAAGCGGTAGGTGGATAGAGACAAGAAGTTTTGTTTCATGCTCCCACCAGTCATTTCATCTCTATCGTTGTAACACTAGACGTGTTTTGCTACTAAGAGCTAGAAATTATGTTTAAGTTTTAGTAAATGTGATTTAAAAATTATATATATATATATATATATATATATATATATATATATATATATATATATATTTATAAATTTTTAAAATTTTAAAATTTTATATTATTTTCATTTTTAAAGAATTTTTAGTTTCTTTTCTAATGATGACATCACTCTGACAACATTGTATGACACGAAGCCACATATGATTGGTTGGATACCCCATTTTACTTTTTAACATCTAAAGAATTAAACTGAGAACATTTGACAATATTAGAAGTTAAAGTAGACTAAAAAATTTTAAGAACGAAAGTGGAAAAACGATATACTTTAAAGACAAAAATGGCCAAAAAATAAAATTAGATAATTGCAAATCTTTTAACTTAAAAATGAAGGCTTATTTTTTTGATAAGCTTTTGAATTTTTTTCAAAAAAATCAATTAAGTCCCTCTAACTTTGTGCACCGACTAAAGGCCAAGAACTCACAATTTTGACCAACAAGACCTTTTAACAAACGTTGATCATTAGAAACTCACGGTAACACTAACACTAACGCAACTATCAATAGTTGCAACATCAACGTGACGTGATAGTGCCACATCAACAAAATATAAAATTTAAAAAAAAATAAAAAAATATTTTTAAATTATTTTAAAATAAATACACAATGAATCCACACGAACAGTTATCTAAGTTCATTTGAATCTATACATTCGTTGCCTAATACATTTGGAATTATAAAAAAAATCCAAAAATTATAAGAATAATAAAAAGTCATGAAATTAATTATAAACAATATTAGAAATTAATTAAAAATTATAAATTTTATAAAAATTTATAAAAAATCATTTATAAATGAACATCAACAACTTATATTATAAAATGAATATTAACAATTTCTTTGTTATATTTTTCCTTTCATTTTTTCCAATTTGTGCAAGTTATATTAGTCAAATTATTTAATGAATATGAGGAAAATATTTTTTATAAAAGAAATATTCTTTTATAAAATTTATGGTTTTAAATTAATTTCTAATTTTTTTATAAATTTTATGGTTTTAAATTAATTTTTAATAATTTTTTAAATTTAATAATTTTAATGATTTTTTGTAATTTTTTTATGTTATTTATAATTCTAGAATGAAGATGAATAAATGATTGTTTAGATTATGTGGGAGAATGTCTCTATTCGACCCAAACAGTGGGTCTCGTCCTGACGACACGACTGTCTTGACGTCACGATGAGCAGAGAAGCAACGTCACGACAACGTGACGTCCAGCTCAAGTTTTCGACTTTCCTATTGTCAATTAAATTTTATTTTAGTTTTCTTTTTTAAACTCTGATTAATCTAAAGATATTCTAGTCATATTATACTATAAATTTTAGGCTATAAATAGGTTAGAGCTACTCTAGATTAGACACACAATAGAATATTATGATTGAGAGAATTCTATTCTTTGTTTTTGAAGGGTTTATTCTTGTGGGTTTCGATTTTTTTTTGTTAAATCTTTCCATCTCTTGTCTTCATTATTTATTATAATGAAATCTCTTTTTATCCGTGATTTTTTTATCCACAATTGAAGAGTTTTTCCATGTTAAAATTTGCATGTTGATCTTTTCTATTTTTATTTTATTCACTTTATTCCTTGTTTAGTCGAATTTATCCCTAACATATTCAAATAAAAAAACAACTATTTATTCAAGTTTTATAATCTACTTATTTTTAACATAGAATTTTTTTAGTTTTGTTGGCGTGGCAGTTTTCAAATAACATATTGAGGTTGTTGTTCTAATGGTCAATGTTTGTCAAATATCACATTGATTAAATTGTCTCGGGTGCAGAAATGGATTTAGAGTCTAGCTGGCCCTAATTATCTTAAAATGAAAAAGTTATCATTTTAATTTTTTAAAATTTTAAAAATTTTAAATTAATAAAAATAAAATTACATTTTGACTTTTAAAAATGATAAATTTTTGATTTAATCTTTTAAAATTTATAAAAATATAAACAATTTAATTTCGATTCCTATAAATTTTTCTTAACTTCGCTCTTGATCGGGTATAAAAAAATTAGAGAAGTTTAAATGATTTTTTTTTTAAAGTTTGAAGATATATTTTCTTAATAAGCTAAAATTTTAAAACTTAACGGACCAAATTTAATAAATTTAGACCAAAACCGAGCCGAATGGTGCAGTTGAAATACTTTTCTCGGTCTTTTTCTCAGCCCTACCGTCCAACATATTAATTCAACTACGAATTACCATTACTCTCACTACCAGACAAACAATATCGTCAATTCCAAAACTATTTGACTAAAATATATAATACCAAAAATAAAATAAAGCCAACTTGCAGGAGAAGAACATTGAATGAACAGATCCCCGATGATCCCATAAAAATAAAGTACCGAATTCCGAAGAAACTCACCTTGGAGTCACAGAAAACTCGAAATTTCGATCCTCGGGAGACCCGGAACTTGGCGCTGGAGAGCTGCTTGGTATCCAAAGTTTTGGAGCACCGCAATTTAGAACCCGAGAAAAGAAACTGAAAAGACCTCGATTTATCTAAACAAACCGGCGACGACATGATCGCCTTTCGTTTTTCTGAAGAAGAACAGCAAGAAGGCGAAGAAGATATTTTGATCGGAGCCCCCAACAATTTTGAAAAAAGCGAAAGTAAAGGGAGTGAAGTGATGTGGCGGTGGGTAGGTGAGAGGAGCAAACGCGGGGAATCATGAAAGATCTTGAAGATGCTGAAGTTGAAGAAACATTAACGTGATATATGGAAATCATAGGGAAGTGAGATGATGCAAACAAATTAAAAATTATATACACGACAAAACGGCCCACTTACTTGTATTGCTGACACTGACATTTGCAAGTATTTCTACATTATTTTTATCTTTCAAACCCTGCTTGCCTGCCTTACATTATTATTGCTATTTGATTATTAACTCAGTGCTTTTTTATGGTGTTTTTAAGTTGAAAAATAATTTTAAAGATATAAACAATGGGTGAATTACTTTAAAGTGCCGATATTTTATAAAGTATTATTGGATTAATCAATTTTTTCGAAATTTATCGGATTAATTCGATTTTGGAGTTGAATGTCTTCTCTCTAATGGTTATCTTGCAAATGCTATCCTCACCAGTCGAATTCCAACAACTTCCCCCTCCCATGTTAACTATTTTCCCTATTTAGACCTTAAATTTCTCACTTTTTCATTTTACTCTCAACTCTCTCTCGATTCATTCTCAATTCTCTTTCAATTATCTTAGTTCACTTTCATTTTTTATTAAATTGTTTTAAGGTTTTTTTTATTAATTTCGAATTACGATTTTTATTCGTATTTATTGAAATTATTAATGGAAAACTCTTTTATTCGTTTGAATAGAAAGCACATTTCGATCGTTCAATTGCAAATGATAAGAAATTTTGTTTGTTGTTTTTAATCTAATTTAATGGAATTATTTTGTTGTTATATTGAAATTTAAGATTTTGTATGTTTTTTATAATTAGTTGGAAGATAAGATTTTGGATACTTATATTCATACTCTATCCACTCATCCATCGTCTTTAATCGAACCATATTTGAGAGTGTACTATCACTCTCAAGGACGTGCAATTACAACTTGGGTTACTAATGGATGGGCCGGTAGTGATTGGGTTAGTTGTCGTTGTCAATTGGAGAAATGTGTTCGAGCAACTTTTAGGGAGGGTTCCAAACACGATTTTTGGAGGTTGAATAAATATGAAATGGTTTAAAAGAAATTTTGTTGGGCTTGATGCAAAATCAAGTGAAGTTGAAAGAGAACAACATATTCGGACGTACATCCTTAGGATCATTAAGGGGTCTCTTAATGCCCAATTAATCGAGAAATCTTGTTCATTTAAGGTGGCTGCTAAAACTTGTGGACTTTAAAGAAGTGGGCCAACTCAATTGGGGGTCAATCGTGTTGGTGGCGTTGTACCGAGAGATGTGTCGGGCAACAACCACGCAAAATTAAATCGGTGGTTGCATGCTACTACTGCAGTCATGGACGTGGTATTCGATTGCCTTTTTTAGTCCTCAAGTTGACTACCTTTATACATTGTCACTTGTAACAAGGTAAAATTCATTTGATAATATATCATCCATAATAAAAATTTTAAATTTTTAAAATTTTGTATTAACATATTATTTAAATAGGTGGAACCACGGGTCGCATTAAGTTGGATATAACACTCCCGACTCGGCCTAAGAGTTTCAGCTAATTCAAAGGCATTACAGTGATCACGAAAGTGATCCTATAAAGCCATTCTTTTTACTCGAGTGAATTTATGTAAGAATCGCTCTTTTTGTTTTTAGGAAAAACGCTCATTATTTTAAATGAATTTACTTAACAATTAAATTTCAATATTATTGAGGTGTAATTTTGATAAAATTATTAAGTTTTAAAGAGTTTTAATCAAACATTAAGTATTTATAAAGCAACAGAAAACATTTAAGGTAATTATTTTCTAAATTGAAAAGCATGCAAATATCAGAGTTTAGTTAAACTCATGCTTTAAACTAAATAAGCTAATCAATTTCAAACCTAAGTTATAAAAGCAAGAAAATACTTAATAACTACGATCCCAAAATAAAATAATTAAGGAAAACTTTAATAGAAACTTTAATATAACAATAACGGAAAATGAACTACTGATCCAAAGTTCTTTCGATGCCATTCTGAGTCCTAATTTTTTGCGCTACTTGAGAGATAAGGAAAAGGGAGATTGAGCTTACAATGACTCAATGTGAGAGTAATCTTAAAACCATTATATATTAGGCATAATATAAGGAGCATAAAGTAAATTAATGTATATACAGAATATATATATATGATGAAATGCAATGCAAATTTCCCACCCGTCTATCTTAACCACCCTCGAGCATTGCTCAATACACCATCCCACATGTAAAAAGCTAACCATCTCGAGTTTGATTTCCTGTGATGATGGTCGTTCACCTGTCACCTATGACGATGACTTTTACTACAATAACTTATTGATGGGCGTCGAAACCACCAAATATAAATATTTCTACAACAAAATAAAACGAAATAGTAGAATAGTGTAGTAGGGTCGAACCACAAGGACTGGACGTCTAAATTCGCTTAATCTCGTTGACAAAATTTCTGTTGCGGGAAAAGGCGTGCTCGTGACTTGTGACTATCTTCTTGAAAATAAATTAGAGGGGGGTTAAAGAAAATAGGGTTAAACTAAAAATAAAAAAGATAAAGTAAAATAAAATCTTGTTGCAGATTAAATTGATCGAGATAAAATACGTGAGAGAAAATATATTTAATAAAGTTAGCCTCAGTCTCGGTTCTCTCCGAACTTGAATCGATCCTCAAAAATTGATTTTTCCTTTTAAATCGATAAAGCGCTCGAGAACGTCCCAACTGCCAACTTTTTCTCTTGTAGCTGGTTCCGGTACGACCTGCAAACCGACCCTTGCCGAATGTCTAACCACGTCGCTCATGCTCGTAATTTAAGATTTCGATAGTCTTGCGCTCTAAAAAGCATAACTCGAATTAACGACCTCAACCACATGGGTCATTTAAATCCGGTCACTATCTCCCTTGACAGAATCCAACTAGCAGTTTCCCACCTGGACACGCCAATTTGTTTACGGGAACTCGATTGCAGCACGGCCGACTCGACTTCCCAATTGTACGCCAAACTACTACAATCCAACGTGCACTTTTTGAATCGTAGTCGAATTAATTTTGAGGGATGGATTTGTACTATCTCATAAACCGGAGTGATAGGGAATACCGAGTTGAAAAGGTTTTTAGCGTGGTTTCATAACTCACGATTATTTTCTTACTGGAGCGATAATCGGGCTAAACTAAAAAAGACTTAGTTGCGCATGAATTTAATCATGCTAAATAAATTTAGGATGATGGATTAATTGGAATTATGGAAGATGAGAAGAATGAAGGCTTTAGAAAGCAATTAAACCAATTGATGAAAAGGAAATAAATTAAATTGAAAATGGCAGGGAGAATACGCAAAATAAGAAAGAAATAAAAAGGAACAAATGCTTCAATTGCTATTCAAATCAAGTGTGTCTTTCAATTAAATCTAAAGACCCTATTTATACACAATTAATTTGCTAAAAATAGCTTAACTATCTCTAAAAATTTTCCTATTTACTAAATAAAGAGAATATAATCAAAATAAAATAAAAAAATATAAAAGAAAATAACTAAAATCTAATTTTGGCTATTGAGAATTTCAACCAATAAAGTTTTTACACTAAAATCCTCAAATTCTTCCACATCTCTTAATTTAGCCCATCTCTTCTCATTTTGCTTCAATTAAGTCCCCTTTTTGCTTGTTTTTAAGTTGAGACATTACTTTTGTGTACTTGATAAGAAAAAGTATGAAATTAGAAGTATCTTAATCACAATTTATCAAAAATATATAAATAAAAATACTAAAATTACTTACTATCATAGTCCCCTTACTTAACCTATGCTTGTCCTCGAGAATATTGCTTATTCTATATTAAAGTCATTCGATAAATTTTCCGAAATCAAATTTCCTTCCTTAGCCAAGTGTCATGTAAATAATTAGAGAATAAAAAATAGGCAATTGCTTATGTCCAACCAAGAAGAATTTTATAAACTTTCAAATATTATGAAGAAAATCAATCACTTCACAAAAATTAAAGCCTAATTAAACTTTCAAGTATTATATATATATATATATTTCTCTTTTTTCTTTTTTCTTTATTTTTTCTATTTATTTATTTTTTTAGACGTAATCAAATCTTTTTACACGAATTGAGATGACAAGCCAAGCACCTCAACCCGGTTACTCAATTTGAAAAGTCTTTAACTTATTTTTCAAGACAGCTTAGTTAGTGGAGTGTTACAAGCTTCGATTCGTCACTCAAATCTTTTTACACGAATTAAGATGACAAGCCAAGCACCTCAACCCGGTTACTTAATTTGGTCACATTTTTTAATCTTCACTCTTAACCAAGCCCAATTTTATTTATTCACATCTAAATTTTATTTATTTACAAAATTTGAGTACTTTATTAAGCAAGTTTTAAAAAAAAAGTTTCTAACTTTATGAAGTGTTCAACTTTTTCCATAATACTTTCAGCTCTACAAAATGCTTGTTTGATCAAAATAAGCAATAATTATTTATGAATTCTTAATTATTTAAATTAACCAAGCATAAAAAAAAATACATTTACAGAATTAATTATTAAATAACATTAATATATGAATAAGCATATAAGCATAGAGAAATAACATGACATGTATAATGAATTCCACCTACTTAATCCATATTGTCCTCAATGTGCAAGTTTTAAATAATAGAAAAAGATAGGGCAAAATGTACTTCCCATGCAAATTTAACGAGGTGAAGGACGACGGCGGTGCTCGCGCTCTAAGATTGAGAGGATATGTTCGATGTTGGCTTCCATTGATTCCAAGCGAGCTTCAAAATGATTCATTCTTTCCTCCATGGTAGAATGGGGTTGCTCATCTCGATCCCTCGGAGCGAAATTTCGTGTTCATTGGAACACTCTATTACTGCAAGGTGTATATGCACTGGCATAGGCCGATGTTGAATCTCCTTGTATCTTGCCCTCAATGTGCAAGTTTTAAATAATAGAAAAAGATAGGGCAAAGTGTACTCCCTGTGTAAATTTAACGAGGTGAAGGATGACGGCAGTGTTTGTGCTCTAACATTGAGAGGATACGTTCGATGTTGGCTTCCATTGATTTAAGCAAGCTTTAAAATGATTCATTCTTTCCTCCATGGCGGGTTGCTCATCTCGATCCCTCATAGTGAAATTTCGTGTATGTTGGAACACTCTATTACTGCGAGGCATATATGTACTAGTATAGGCTGATGTTGAATCTCCTCGTATCTTGACTAGTGCTCCGGTATTGTGAAGTTAGAAATCCTCAAAATCTTAATTTCGGGGGCATCGGGTAGGTGCGCGCCTATTTCTTCGAGGTTGATGCTCTTCTGTCGGAGTGTTCGGCGGACTCGACACTTCAGTGGCATCAGTACTGCTATCCGGATTAGATTTTGGTTTATCTTCTTGCTGGTTCATTGAATTCCATCTAGGATGTTTTGTTCGATTTGAAGGTGGTTGCTCATTTCGGTTCGATAGTCCCATTTCATCATGATACGAAGTGCTGGTTTCAGTCGAATAATCTGCATGGAATGTTAGTAGTGGAAAAACATAACGAGAAGTTGGAGTGTTATACCTTATCGTGTCGGTAACTTTCGAGTGAGTTTTTGGCTCCTCTTGTCAACAGGAGTTAAACTTCTACGACGTCAGCATCGAGTCGATCTAACGGTACGTACTAGTGGTGGTGGAGGTGATGGCAAGTCAAAATCGTCGTCATTAACATCGATGACGGGAGGTGATGGTGAGTCAAAATCGTCATCATTAACATCGATGACGAGAGGCTCTGTAAAATAGTTTCGTCAACGATTGAGAGAGGTTAGAAATTGATCAATCGAATGGCTTCTAGTGCGAACCATGGTTGCTTTGATTTTTTAATATTTTGTTCACTATGGCGATGCACTATGACATATGCAATGGCGAAAGGCAACGGGCAGTGGCGTGAAAGATTTTTTTGTGTCGTTTTCAAAGGTTGAATAATGATGAGAATAAGAAGTAACATCAGTCGTGGCTTACGGATGCTCGTAGCAACGATCGTTAGTCGACGACGGTGGTGTGCGACGACGGGTGCGATGGCAAGCTTGCGACAGATAGTGAGATTTTGTTAAGACGTAAGTTCGATAGCGGTGAAAGCGTTTAGAGTGATGTTTTGTGTTGGGTGTTTGTTGGGAGAAAAAGAAGTGTGGGTTTTAAAAGGGTGGGAAGAAAGATGGCATGGTGGTGGCGAAGGAATCATGCGTGAAGGTTGTTTTTCTTGAATGGTGGTTGTCGGTGGTGGAACAGACGTCGTTCAACAATGGTGAACACTAGCGGGGTGGTGGTGAACGAGGGTTGTGGCTCGCGATACGGGATACGGTAGTCTAATAGTGCGAAGGGAAGAGAGTATGAAGAAGGAGGGTGCCAAACAGCGATGTAAGAGCCTGAACAACGGCTGCGAATGGTGGTTTGAGAAGGTGGATATTTTTCTTTTAGGGTTTGGGACTGAAGAAAAATGGTTGAAAAGGGAAACTTAGGGTTTGGGAGGTTTATTTTCTTTTTTCTTTTTTTCTCTTTTTGGTGTTTGTGTTTGTCTCTTTTAGGCTTCCTTTTTTTGTCTTTTCCTTACCCGATTTAGGCTCCCCTTTAACCCTCAATTTTCCTATTTTTTTCTCTTTTGGGTCAATCTTTCCCCTTTTTTCTCTTCTTCGACCCTGTTTCTCTCTCCATCTCCCTCTTTTTATTTTTTTCTTTTTCTTTTTAGGTATTTTGCCGTTCGACCCACTCTCACAATCCACTCTTTTTTTTTCATATATTTGGGTTGTTTAGGAATTGAGTTTGGTTTATTTGGGTATGAAGGAAATGGGTTGGCATGGGGTTTCAAGGAAATAGGTTAGGTCCTTTTTGGTTGGTAAGGGGTTGGTTTAATTTTGTAGGAATAATGAATTTGGATTTGGGGTTTTTTTTCAAGTGGGTATTTATTGGTTTTGGGTATTTGGTTATGGAAGGTATTTTGGTATCACCGAACACCGTATGCCCACACCATGATCTATATAATATTTCCAAAAAATTGATAGGTTCAACCAATAGTCATGAAAAATAACACATGAAACTTGATCAAATAACATTTATTTTCAACCTAATTTTAAAATTAAATTCCGAATAAATAAATTTAAATTTGGGTTACCTCCCAAAAAAGCGCTTTTGTTTAACGTTATTAGCTTGACGACCCAAAGATTCATTTAAATGACTCCTCTAAAATCAATTCTTCCATCACGTGTACTTGAAAATTCTCGTAATACAATTTTAGCATTTGTTCGTTGACTTTAAAACATTTCCCAAACTCCTCGCCCTTAATTTCAACTGCATCATGAGGAAATAATTTAGTGATAACAAAAGGACCAAGCGATTTGGTCCTTTGTATGTCATGTGGTATGCCCATAATGCATCGTTCAAGCGTAGGCTCCAATACTTCCGATCCGATTTCACGGTTTTCTCCAAAATTGATTTTATTTCATGATTTGAAATCTCCGCTTAACCGTTTGTTTGCAAGTGATATGCCGTGTCCACACATTGTGTCACCCCATACTTTTTCAATAGTGCACTGATTACCTTGTTGCAAAAATGTGTTCCTCGATTGTGGATCGATGCTCGCGATGTGCCAAACTTGAAAAAAAAAAATTCTTTAGAAAGTCCACTACAATTTTAGCATCATCGCGACAGGTAGCTCTAGCTTTTACCCATTTAGACACATAATCTACAGCAAGAATAATATAGACATTATCAAAAGATGACACAAACGAACCCATGAAATCTCATACATAAAATTTTTTGCATACATTTACATGATTTAAGGGCATTTCATTTCTCCAGCTTAAATTTCCCACTTTCTAGCATTTCTCGCAAGTCTTACAAAATAGGTAAGCCTCACGAAAGATGTGCGGCCAAAACAATCCGCATTCTAGTATTTTATGCGCAGTGCGCTTAAGGCCGAAATGACCTCTACAAGCATAAGTATGAAAAAAGGTTAGGATAGATTGTACCTTTGTTTCAACTACACACGATCAAATTACCTGATAAGAGCAATGTTTCCATAGATATGAATCGTCCCAAATGTAGTACCTCGAGTCTCGCTTGATTTTGTCCTTTTCAGAATGAGTTAAGTCAGAAGGGATAATACCTATTGCGAGGTAATTTACCATATTCACATACCATAGATAGCTATTTAGGTTAAATGTAGATACTCGTCCGGAAAATCATCCTTTAAAGGTGTGCTATCTTTAATGGTTGTTAGTTGACTTAAATGATTTGCTACTAAGTTCTCACATCCCTTTTTTTCCTTTATCTCGAGGTCAAATTCTTGCAGAAGTAGAATCGATCTGATTAGCCTTGGTTTCTCCTCCTTCTTCCCGATTAAGTACTTTAACACTGCATGATCAGAGTAAATAGTTATTTTAGTGCCTAATAGATATGATCTAAATTTTTCCAAAGCCAATAAAATGGCTAAAAGTTCTTTCTCAGTTGTTGAATAATTGCTTTGGGCGGCATCCAATGTCTTAGAGGTGTAAGATATGACATGCAACTCCTCCTCAATCTTTTGTCCAGGGACAACTCCTACACTATGGTCACTTGCGTCATACATGAGCTCGAAAGGGTAGTCCCAATTTGGTGGCTGCACTATAAGAGCTGAGACAAGCTTGTGCTTGAGAGTGTCAATGCGTCCTTACATGCTTCATCAAGTTCAAACTCTTTCTTTTTCTGCGGCAAGTTACAAAGTGGTCGCTAGATCTTTGAAAAATCCTTTATAAAGCGTCTGTAGAAACCTGAATGACCAAGAAAAGAGCAAATTTCCCTCACAGTTATGGGGTATGGGAGTGAGTTAATAACATCAATTTTGGCTTTATCAACTGCAATCCCTTCAGTAGAGACAATATGTCTTAGAATTAATCCCTTATCAACCATAAAATGACATTTCTCATAATTTAAAATAAGATTAAATTCTAGATATATTTTCAAAATTATTGTAAGGTTTGATAAACATTTATTAAAGGAGTTACCATAAACTGTAAAGTCATCGATAAATATCTCTATTATTTTCTCAACATAGTTGAAAAATATACTTAACATACACCTCCGAAATGTGGTCGGTGCATTGCAAAGTCCAAATGACATTCGTCTGTAGGCGAAAGTGCCAAAGGGACATGTAAACGTTGTCTTCTCTTGGTCCTTTGATGCCATTGAAATATGAAAGAAACCTAAGTACTTATCAAGACAACAATAGTGAGATTTCCCTGCTAAACGTTCTAACATTTCTATAAAAGGAAGTGGAAAATGATCTTTTCGAGTTAAAGAGTTCAACTTCTTGTAATCTATGTGGACTCTCTACCTATTGTAGACTTGGGTGGGAACCATCTCACTTGCCGAGTTTTCAATTACGGTCACACCAATGCACCACGTGAACTGGGCTAACCTAGTTACTGTCAGAAATGGGATAGATCATCCCAGCATCAAGCAGCTTCTGAATTTCCTTTTTCACGACCTCCATCATTGGTGGATTGAGACGTCTTTGAGCTTCCTTCTTCAGATTTACGCTCTCTTTAATTGGAATTCTGTGTATACAGGTTAAGGGACTTAAACTTTTAATATCATCAATCGACTATCCGATCACTCCTTTATAGTCCCTCAAGACTCAAACTAGATTTTCCTCTTCCAACTTCAAAAGCTTACTAGAAACTATCACTTGTGAAGTGTTTCCATCTCCTAAGAATGCATACTTAAGGTGTTCTGGTAATGGCTTGAGTTCTAAATTCGGAGCCTGCAAAATGGAAGGCAACAATTTAGTTTTAGAAGGAGACAGTTCGAAATACTTACCTTGACTTCAAGGAAATTGTGGAGCCTCCATAAGGACAACGACTTCACAAATTGGATCTTCGAACGTCATTAATTCCTCTAGCTTTTCTAAATTTTCGAGATCTAAATTCTTGCATAAGATAGTTTGTAACCTATCTTCCTTACAATATTCAAGATGCAAATTCATTAGTGGTTCGATGATATCAATGCTAGAAACATTTGACATTGTATTCGATCGGCCCATCGCCTCATAAACATTGGATTTAACTACCTCACTGTCAAATTTCAGAATGAGCGTCCCACTACATACATCAATCTTCATACAAGCAGTGATTAGGAACGGTCTTCCAAGTAGAATATCAGAAGAGTTCTTTGAGTTATCGTCCTCCATGTCAATGATATAAAAAATTTGCACGAACAATTAATTCATTCACCTTAACAAGGGCATCTTCCAATACCCCTTCTGGATACACACACGACCTGTCTGCCAATTGAATTATTACTCCTATTTCTTTTAAAGGACCCATGTTTAGTGCTTTAAAAATAGATAAAGACATAACATTAATGGATGCTCCTAAATCAGACATGACTTTCTTTATGCCAACATTACCTATTTTGCAGGATATAGAGAACATACCTTGGTCCTTGCACTTGGGTGAAATTTTCTTCTGTAACACAGCGGAGACGTTTTCTCCCTTATTCACCCATTCGTTCCCTTAGAGCTTCTTTTTTCTAATGCACAATTCTTTCAAGAATTTTTCATAACGTGGAACTTGTTTGATTGTATCGAGTAAGAGAATATTAATTTCTACCTTTCAAAACATCTCTAGGATTTCCTTCTCTTCTCACTCCTTTTTACATTGGGCGAGCTTTCCAAGAAATAGGGGTTGTATAACAAGCGGTTTTTGTGGCACCGACTCTGTTGGAGCCTCCAAATTTGGTTTTTCCTATCCAACATTGTAAGCATGCCTCGTACTAATCGTGGGTTCCAAGATCGTACCACTCCTGAACATTTTAACACTTGTATTTTGTTAAGGGTTGGGTTCTGTTTGAGATGATAGCCTTCCTTGAGATTCCAAACGGCTAACCGTGAGTGCCAGCTTGCTCACCTACTTGTCTATTTCCTACAAATGCATGTTAGTTTTTTCTAGAAAATTTTTAATACTAGTGGCTAACCTTTCGACAATGGCTTCCAAGGATTCTTTAGAGGTGGTAGTTGCTGATTCAGAGGCAGCCTCTACTGATATGGTTGATTGAATCGAGGATTTAAACCATAACTTAGATTCGAATGATCTCTCCACCCTGCATTATATGTGTTCGAGTAGGGGTCGTATCGCCTTTGGGGTGGACTTGGAAAAGTTTCTGACTGCATCCTCTTGTTCTTTCGAATCCTCATGTAAGATAAGACATGAGTCTGTCGGGTGATCTGACATGACACAAGTTCAAGATAGCTTTGCTGGATTTGTCTCATCTGCAAGCAAACTCTGCACAATATTAGTAAGTTTATCTATTTTATTTTCTAAATTTAGAGAACTTAACCCATGAATCCGTCTCGTGGATTCTGTACCCGGTCAAAATTGTTGAGAGTTCGTAGCCATTATTGAAATCAACTCTCTTTCTCTTTGGGGAGTCATGTTAATAAGTGCTCCTTCACTAGAAGAGTCAACCATCTTCATCTCCATAGGGAGTAGCCCTTCGTAGAAATACTGCAATAGTGACTGTTCAGACAGACCATGTTGTGGGTAACTTGCACACAACTTTTCGTATCGCTCCTAGTAATCATAGAGCGATTCAGTCTCCTTCTGCCAAATTCTTACAATGTCTCATCTCAGCTTAACTACTCGTACCACTGGAAAAAACCTGTCAAGAAATAATCAAGACATGTCAGCCCATGTGTTAATAGATCCCCGAGGTAAATAAAATATCCACTCTCTAGCAAAGTCGGCTAATGAAAAAGAAAATGCACGAAGTTTAATTTGGTTTCCTGTTACTCCCTGAGGTTTCATGCTCGTGCAAACCATATGAAAATCCTTTAGGTGCATGTACGGATTCTTATTTTGAATTCAGTGAAAAGTGGGCAATAGATGGATTAAGCTCGAATTCAATTCGAATGGTATTCCTCCCGCTAGATAAATTATACACAATGGCTGTTGTTCGTCTAGTGCTGCCACGAGTTGACAAATAGTTTTATCTGCCATTATATGTTGTTCTTTGTTACCAAAAATTTCCTTGGTAAAAGCTTCTTCTTCAAATTCGGTTTGTGGACTTTTACCATGAGCTTCTTTTCTCAACCTTTAAGCCATTTTCTCTATCTCTAGTTCAAAGTCATCGAGAGGTCTTTGTTCAAACCTTGTCATAAAGAAAACAAATGAAAATTAGAAATTTTTACGAAGTCCCTGGCAATGACACCAAAATTTGATGGGCGTCAAAACCACCAAATATAAATATTCCTACAACAAAATAAAATGAAATAGTAGGGTCGAATCCATAGGGACTGGACGTCTATATTCGCTTCTTCTCATTAATAAAATTACTATTATGGGAAAGGGAATTCTCGTGACTTGTGACTGTCTTCCTGAAAATAAATTAGAGGGGGTTTAGAGATAAAAGTGTTAAACTAAAAATAAACAAAATAAAATAAAATAAATAAAGTAAAATAAAATCTTGCTGCAGATTTAATTGATCGAGATAAAATAAGTGAGAGAAAATATATTTAATAAAGCTTAGCCTTAGCCTCGGTTCTCTCCGAACTTAAATCGATCCTCGAAAATTGATTTTCCCTTTTAAATCGATAAAGTGCTCGAGAACGTCCCAACCGCCAACTTTTCCTCTTGTACCTAGTTTCGGTACGACCTGCAAATTGACCCTTGCTGAATGTTTGACCACGTCGCTCGTGCTCGTAATTTAAGATTTCGATAGTCTTACGCTCTGAAAAGCCCAAATCGAATTAGCGGCCTCAAACATTGTGGGTCATTTAAATCTGATCTCTATCTCCCTTGACGAAATCCAACTGGCCGTTTCCCACCTGGACACGCCAATTTGTTCGCTAGAACTCGAATGCAGAATGGCTGACTTGTGTTCCCAACTGTACGCCAAACTACTCCAACACAACGTGCGCTTTTTGAATCGAAGTCGAATTAACTTTGAGGAATGAATTTGTACTATATCATAAACCAAAGTGATAGCGAATATCGAGTTGAAAAGGTTTTTATGGTGGTTTCATAACTAACGATTAATTTATTTTCGGAGCAGTAACCGAGCTAAGACTAAAAAGGACTTAGTTGCGCATGAATTTAATTATGCTGAAAGGATTTAGGATGATGGATTAATTGAAATTATGGAAGATGGGAAGGATGAAGGCTTTAGAAAGCAATTAAACCAATTGATGAAAAGGAAAGAAATTAAATTGAAAACGGTAGAGAGAATCTGATGCAAAATAAGAAAGAAATAAAAAGGAACAATTGCTTCAATTGTTATTCAAATCAAGTGTGTCTTTCAATTAAAGTCAAAAGCCTTATTTATACACAATTGATTTGCTAAAAATAGCTTAACTATCCCTAAAATTTTTCCTATTTACTAAATAAGGAGAATATAGTCAAAATAAAATAAAAAAAACATAAAAGAAAATAACTAAAATCTAATTTTGGGTATTGACAATTTCAATCAATAAAGTCTTTGCACTTAAATACTCAAATTCTTCCACATCTCTCAATTTAGCCCAACTATTCTCATTTTGCTTCAATTAAGTCCCCTTTTTGCTTGCTTTTAAGTTGAAACATTACTTTTGTGTACCTGATAAAAAAAAGGTATGAAATTAGAAGTACCTTGCTCGCAATTTATAAAAAAATATACAAATAAAAATACTAAAATTATTTACTATCACTTATCATTTTGGATGCCCAGTTTTGATGGCTTTTTACTACAATAAATATCATCTCGATTGACCCGGTTTAGTGGTTTATACCATCCTGACTTATCCGTTTTGGATGACATTGATGCCTACTTCTTGCAGTACTGACTTTCGGTGTGGACTTAAATTGCCACTATCTCCTACAGAACTCCTTCGTCCACCGTACCCCATTTCATGTATTATACACATATACTCATTATCGATATTTGATACTATGCTTATTTAGCACATTTATTGTCACATACTATCATTATTTGGCATGCTATCATGCATTCGCTCATAGCAATATTCACATAGACACATATAATTTGTTCGAGTAAAAACAATAAGTGTCACATGTATAGGATTTTCATTTGAATTAACAGGCCTAATTATCAAGCACATATATAGGTTCACATAACATATAGGCTTACATGAGTCTCGGGTTCGAATAACATATAGGCTTGCATATACCTATGGTTCGCATGTCACATAAGCTTGCATATTCTTAGGGTTCTCATCTTAATCACCTAGGGTTCCCATGTAATATATAGATTGGGTTCACATGTATTAACAATTTAGGTTTGCATGTATTAACCTAAGGTCTCACATACTAATTTCTACACAATTTTGAATATGGGCTTGTAATAGGGGTTCACTTATAGTGTTTCTTGTACAAAGGCTCGTCTATAGGGTTTCACATGCAAGGAGGGTTCACACATGTAGGGGGTTTGCACATGCAAGGGGTTTGCGCACAAGGCATTCGCACACTTGGCTCGCACCAAGGGGTTCATACAAAGGGGTTCGCATAAAGAGGCTCGCTTAAAGGGGTTCACATTAAGTGTTCACACATAGGGGTTTGCACTAAGTGGCTCATATAAGGGGGCTCGTACATAGGGCTCGTACGAAATTTTATAATCCCCATAAAGAGAGGGAATATTCAATTTAGCAAAGTCCTATATGATTTAGGAGTTAGCATAAACTTAATGTCTTATCTATATATGAAAAATTAGGGCTAGGGGACCTCAAAAACACACATATCACACTATAATTAGGTAACAAATCTTCAGTGCATCCGAAGGGAGTATTAGAAGATGTGCTAGTCAAAGTGCGTAGTTTCATTGTACCGACAGATTTTGTGATATTAGACTTTGAAGGAGACTGTGAGATACCCATCCTGTTAGGTAAACCTTTCTTAGTAACGTCAAAATCCACCATTGATCTAGAAAAGAATGAGTTAACAATGAAGATAAATGGCGAAATTGAAACTTTTAAATGCAATCACCTATAAGATGAGGTAAAGAGCAAAGGATTAGGGAGACCATGTTATCAAATAATTGCAACTATGCCTAACAACCTTGAGCAAAGGGAAGTATTTTTTGTGATTAGTGTAGGACAAAAGCATAGGTAGAAGGAGCTGGACAAATGGAACAAGGTAGAGTGGCATGACGGATGTTGGACAAATACAGATAGAAACAACTTAGGGGAAACATCCTCATGCACCTTATTTGAGCTATCAAATGAGCCTGGTGGTAAAACTTGATAATACTAATAACACTCTAATTTTATGTATATTATTGTATATTCAACTAATATTTAGTTGTAACCCCCTTTACTCGACCTAGAAGATATGGTCGAATCCAGAAGGTCACAATTGTAATTTCACCCTCAAAGAAACCATTTGAAACTTAAAAACATTATATTTTGTAATATCGTAACAGTAAAAAAATCATCTTCCATTATTTTAAAGAAACTCAAAAGTTTATAAGTTTGAACGTAACAAAACAGTTTATTAAAAATAATCTATATCAAATCTATAAATGCAAGTGAAAGATATATCCAAAATATTAAAAGCCCAAATCTGAATTTACATCAGAATTCTCAAATATTTGATAACAAATTAATCCAAATAGCGAAATAAAAGTATAAAAATATGAGATCCCTCGAGTACCAAGTCGCCTATGTCCAAGAATATCTAAAATGGAAACTGAGGGGGAATGAGATAAAAAGCCCAGTATGTCTCTAAAGTGCATACATCCATAAACACAATATCATAGTAATTTCACAAAGAATTTTAGGTATCCATACAACATGTTACAATTCGATGCAATAAAAGCACAAGCATAATGCAATGCACTCAATCTCCAACACACCAACACAGTGGAGGGGTTCCCCAAAACCACTCCCCATCTAATCGTCACCAATCACAATGGTTTTAGTATCAGCTGTTTGAAGGGTGATAACCACATCTTCCACCATACAACCCAACCCATGAACACACAATGGCATGATGTCACAATAATCTCAATCTTATCACAATCTCATGATATTAAATCAGAGTACACAACTTAGTACATATGATATTCAAAATATCCAAAATTTGACAAATATGCATGGAAAATGAACATGCATTACATAACACAGAATAAGGTCATACTGATAACACATCTCATAATAATATCACACAAATAACACATCAACGAGTAATATCACTCAACGAATATATAACACAGACAAAGACACACCTCAAATGGGCAGAAGCTTTAACGTTGAGGAGAACACCTCCCACGCTCAAATCTATCACCGAGTCTAGATAAATTAGAACATACGAGAATAAATTTCTACATTAAATCTATCACTATTCCACCTACTAACATAACACTGAACAAAATAACAAATACTCACATGTAGCACTTACAACTCGTGCATGGACAACCAGTACAAGTGGAGGAGGTTACTCGTCGTTCTCAAAATCATGATCACCTACACACAGAATATCCCAAGTTAAATCCCTTATTCATTTTCTTAGAAATTTCTGAGTACGATAACTTGTAAATAGTAAAATAGGGCTTTCAGGTTTGAATTTGATGAAATGAGCTGCAAATTCAAAATTAAGACGTAAAAAAAGGTCAGGTCAAGGTTTTCTGAAAATATCAATGATCAACGGGTCTTAGGTCGAGTCAAAAAGCAAGTTGAGTTCGGGTCACAGATTCGGGCTCTCGGGTTTAGGTCGGTTGGGCTTCTTAGATTGGGTTACTAATTGGTCTCTAAATGGGCCTTCAAACTTGGGTCTTTTCACACTAGGGCTTGATTTTGGATTGGTCAAACCGAGCGGGCCACTTTTATCCATTTTTTGAAAATAGGTTTAGGGTTTATTTTAACCCTTGATGATGTCACTCACCAAAATCTCGACAGTGCGGCATACTTCCGTCGGAAATGACACAAAAAGGGACAAAAAGAGAGATCCCATCTTTTACCCACGTAAAAAACGATCGATGCACAGCTAAACAAATGACGGAAGAGGCACCAACGACAAGGATCGAATGGTTCTACAACGTTTTCTCACGTATGGTGGAAGGCGAAAGAGGTTCTAAGGTAGTGTTTAGTTCGCGAGGCATCGAGGACCAAGGTGGTAGCAGCTATGTGGCACACAGATGACAAATGGATGTTGGTCGAGGTACGAACGGAAAGAAAAAAAGAAGAGAAAGGGAGAAGGAGAGAGTTGGTCGGTCGATGGGGAAAGAAAACAAAAAGAATGTGAAAAGTTTGAATCAAAGGAATATGGAGTTTAAATATCACCCAAAATGGGTAAAATGCATAAAAGGACTCCGAAAAATTAGGGTTTCCAATTTAACCTCCAAAATTTAGCCATTTTACAAATCAGTCCTAAAAATCCCAATTTAGTCATAAAATTTTAATCAAAGCTCAATTTAGTCCCTAAGTTTAAAATTTACTAATTAGGCCCTAAATTTCACAAAATTTCCAATTTAGTCTTTTAAACAAATTTAAGGGTGTTACATTAGTTTAGATTCTAATTTACGTTAAAATTATGTTTTATAGAAACTGAGACACTTTGAAAGCGGAGATTTAGGATAAAATAGAGTCAGTTTCGCAACATAGTACCCCCCGTGTCTCAACACCGCATCCAAAATTAAAGAACCAAGAAAATTACCTCGATGTTGTAACACAACACCTATGTGTCAGGACGCAAAAGACAACTTCTTGAGGTTTTCAAAATTTCAGTGTTTTGCGATATCGAACCTCGATGTTGCAACACCGGTAAAATGATAAGGATGTCGTGACATGGAACCCCTGTGTCGCTACATCACTGCAATTTTCTATAGGGTTAACCCAACCTTGTTGTGTAACTTGGTTGACTAAACCCTACTTTTACCTAGTTTTTAACATAAAACCCTTATTTTAACACTTAAAAAATCCTAACTAAATATCCTAACTCTTTTAAAAACCCAAAACCTTCAAACACTAAAAACCTCTTCCATTAAATCCCTAAATCCACTAGCTTCCTTTGCTATTTTGTGTATTAGTTGGTGCAGGACTGGCATAACAGATTGGAAACGAAGCAACAAGACTTTCCCAAGGAATCCGATACGTCTCACCTCAAGCTTAAGGGTTCCTAACTGCTCTTTTTATTGTTTCATTAAAAAATTATCTTGATTAGTTCATTAGTTATTAGATTAGAACACAATTTAAAATGCCTTCAAGAAAAGTTAGGAGAACTAATGAACTAGAACCATCGATGGTTCCAAACCCCTCAAATTTCCAAAATCCAACAGTTGAAAAATATTTTATTTAGGAGAGAGGATTTGAACTGTCAATGATTCTATGTTAGGAGATTTGGCCTTTGGTTCGATATCATAGATGGGAATGTTTTTGTATGATCCCAAAAGACTTTGTTGTTGTCCCTATAGTTCAGGAATTTTACACATATTTTTGGGACCATGAGTTTAAAATATCCAAAGGATATACATGGAAAATAGTACTTGTGTGATGGAAGTAAAGTACGAATTACCCCTCGAGTTGTTTATAAATTTTATAATGCCCTATTTTATGAAAAATACTTTTAAGAAGAAACTGATTTACATTACTTTCGGGACATAAAAATGGAAAACGTTATAAACTTTTTAACAAAAGGAAGGGGTGAATGGAAATGTCACCCAGGCATTGATATCCCAACTTCTTTTAATCAAGTAATGATGTTTCCTGTCGCAAAAATGTGGATTCATTTTTATCCGAGGAGATCATTTATGTGACCTGTATATTGGATGTGAACTAATAGGTTATTATACATGAATACCTAATTGTTTAATATGTGAACCATACATGTTTAGTTCGGTGAACCTTACTTATTTATTATGCAAACCCTATATGTATATTATGCGAGCCAAAGTTTATGCGAACCCCCACAAAAGTTATTACATGTGAGAACCCTAAGTACGGACAGTGTGTACGAAGCTTTATAGGCGAACACTAGTATACGAACCCCTTTATGTGAGACATATGGGCGATGTTTGTATGTGCAAGCCCGTATGCGAACCCCTAGGTTACTACATACAAACACGTGTATGAACCCTATATGTGCAAGCCCATATGCAAACCCTAGGTTAGAATGTGTGAACCAGTGTGCGAGCTCCTTTGTGTGAACCCCTTAGTGCTACCCTTAAGTGCGAGCTCCTTAATGCTAACTCCTTAAGTAATTTTAGCCTATAAATAGGCCTTAGTTACTCTAGGTTTTACACAACAAAATATTTAAATTGAGAGAATTTTATTCTTTGTTTTGAAGGGTTTTTCTTATGGCGCTTCGAGTTTTTTCCTTTAATTCTCTCCATCTTTTATACTCCCATTTATTATAGTGAAATCTCCTTTTACCCGTGACTTTTTATCCTCTTTTGAGGATTTTTTCCACATAAAATTTGCGTGTATGATCTTTTCGATTCTTCTTTTCTTCACATTATTCATTGTTTAATCGAGTTCATCTCCTACAAACTAGTATCAGAGCTAGTTCAATTTTTGCAGTGAACCCGTTTAGAGATGGTAGTGTTAAGGTTTGATATTGAGAAGTTCAACGGAATTGCAAATTTCAGTTTGTGGCAAGTTTGGATTACGTCAATATTGGTTCAAAATGGTTTGAAAAAGGTCGTTACAAGGAAGAAGCCCACAAATATGGATCATTCATAATGGAAAGAGCTCGATGAAAAGGCTTTATCAACTATTCAATTATGACTCATAAATAATGTGTTAAAGGAGGTTTTTGACGAAGAAAACAACATCTGTGTTATGGAGGAAATTGGAAGTCTTATATATGACAAAATCTCTGGTCAACAGGTTAGTATTAAAACAACGTGTCTACACTTTTAGAATGACCGAAGGTGAGTCCATTAGAACTCATATTAGTGAGTTTTATACCCTCCTTAATGACTTAAAGAATCTCAAAGTAGAGATTAGAGGTGATGATCCAGCTATGTTGTAACATCTTAAAATTTAGCCTAATAGAAATGTAGAATTATAACAAGATGTGATGATGATCTAGTGGTTAATAGATCAATGATAAGGAATGTTAGTAAATGAGGTCCCAAGTTCATGTCCCATGTTTTGCAAAATAAAAGAATTTTAGCAAAATCCCTTGTATTTGATTAAATTTATTTTTAAGCTTAATTTTTAACCTAACTATAAATACATCTTTTGCTACCAAGAACCATCACCAATTCATCCCCTACCTTGCTATCATTTATTCCCATTGAAACCCACTTCAAATCTGAAATTTGGGCATGAAAGTGCAATTATCGAATTCTTCCTCTAGCTTGTGTAAGTTCAATTTTTCCATCAATTTCTTGATCAATTGAGCCAATTAAAACCCTAATTTTTAGATTTGAAAATTAGGGGAATTTAAATTATTTTTAAGGTATTTTTCCAGAATTTAATGGATTTCAAATTGTTTTTAAAATTTAGCCCCAATCTTGGTCACCATGTGAGATGTGCGTGCGCCTAATTGCAAGAAGGGGACTGCTTTTTTTTTTCTTAATTTTTACCCAATTAATACCAGCCTTAATTTGAGTTTTTAAAAACTCCTAATCAGTCTCTTATCATATGTTAATTATGGAAAAAATTTTCTTGATCAATTGGCCATTTGAATCTCTCAAATCGAAAAGCGTAAGTGCGATTAAAAGTTAACTAGTTTGTTATTTCGACATAGTTGTTGGGTAAAGATTGTGAAGTGATTAAATAAAGGAATTTAATCAATATTGGCTACTGATTTTCCAGTATATAAATATGTTAGGTTCTAACCCAAATGCCCCACATCAACTGTAAAACCGAAAGACGTTCGCTAGTACGATTCGCATTAAAGCAAGGTAAGGAATTTGACTAGTTGGTTTCGTAAATTGATAGTAATTTCGACGATTGGTTTTGAACCATTATTGGGAGTTTTGTTTCTGGTTAGGAAGTTAACTAAATGAAGGTATACTGAATTTTGGTCTAAGTTCGTTTAGAATAGTTACAAAGAATGGGCAAACTTTGCTAGTGTGTCGCAAAAGGACAAAAAATAAGGTGTAAGTTCTAAACTCTTAAGCTTGATTGAAATTGATAAATGCCATATTCAAAATGTTAATTAGATTGCTGATTGGATTGGCTTATTAGCCAAATTATTGAATTTGTGAGTGGCTGAACCAGTTATGTTTCGAGCCCTAAAAGATTATTGTGATGACAAAGTGCTAGTTTGACTTTGTGAACCTTCTGATTAAGATTTGAATGAAAAAAATGTGATATATGATATGTGATGAAATGTTTTAATAGCATGATATGCTAATATATTGAGTTTATGCATGATTTAAATGCATGATATATTTGCTAAGATATATGTATTGAAAGTGATGCTTTATATGCACAATGAGATCTGTTAAAGAATGTGAAATTGAATGACATTGAGAGATGTCATCATATTGGTAATTTGAAAGTTGGAATATTGTTTCCTATTATTGAAAGTATATGACCGATTGAGAGCAACATTGTTTCCTAATATTGAAAGTATGTGATTGATTGAGAGGAGCACTGTTTTCCTATTATTGAAAGTATGTGATTGATTGAGAGGAACATTGTTTCCCTATTATTAAAAGTATGTGGATTGATTGAGAGCATGATGAATATGCCAAAAGAATGTGAAAAGTATTGAATTGTGATTATGTTTGTTTTCGCATGACATGTTGCATATGCATTGGGATGAGATTATGTAGTTGATTGAGGAGTTTCGTGGAGTATTGACGGCATATTAAGATCGCATTATTCGTAGTCAGTGAATTGCATTTGGATTATCAGAGGATTGACGATCTTTATCGCATTATTTGTTATCGGTGATCTCTATCGCATTATTCGTTATTCGAAAAACTTTCTACATTATTGTGATTTGATGGTTTCACCACATCGAGCTAGGCTTGCATTTGTTGGAGTTTGGCAGACGGGTTCTAGGGAACTTGTGGTATTTAGCAGTTGGTATGGGTTGGATCTCACATTGCATCATGTCATGATCATACCCATTGTTATTGATGTATCTTTATATTCAATTATGTTTGTGAATGCTATAGAAATTGTTATATATATGAGATTGTTTGTGTTATGCTTGATTGTTTAGTCTCTCACAGAGCTTGTTAAGCTCATCACCTCAATATTTCAAGTAATGAACAAACTTAGGACCGGCATTGGGATATAGATGTACCATAGACTTCGGACATCATTTCGGACTTTATTTAGATTTTATTTTTTATTTATTATTATTATTATTATTATTATTATTATTATTATTATTATTATTATTGTTATTGTTATTATTATTATTAGTATTATTATTATTATTATTATTGTTATTTGATTTTGGATTGTAAAGTTATTTAGACTGTGGTTTAGAACTGTTTGCTTTGGGATTGATTTCACTCTGGGTTTTTTACTAATGCATGACATTCATACTTAGGTTGGATATTACATGCTAGTTATATATATTATTATACTAAAAATGGACTATGCATGCTAAATGGCTAAGTATAATATGAGTTTTTATTCAATATTGACAAAATCTGTAGCATAGAAATGAATTAAGAATGCTTTGATTAGAGTTATGCTGATTGTTAGGCTTTTATTAAAGCTACGCCTAAATTGTTAAATGACATAAGTATGATAAGATTAGTTAAGTGAATATTTTTAAAGACAACAATAAAAAGCTTGTGGTTTTATTAAAAGGGAAGTATTTGAAGGTTTTAACCATTGTAGGTTTAGGGTCGACACTTAGGTGTCCTATGTGGCTTCCAATATTCGGCCATAACATCGAGAACGGGTTGGAGAGGTTACATATGTTGTTGTTATGCTCTTTGCCCTCTTCTTATAAAACTTTCAGGAAAACTCGAATTTATGGGAGAGATCATCTCTCGTTTGAGGATGTGAAGAGGAATTTTTTGAGAAAGGATAAACTCGACAATGAGTTGAGCCAAAACAAAAAACAACTGATAGGCAAGCCTTAATTCTAGTTATAAGAGGAAGACAACAAACAAGAAAGACAAATTGAAACAGGTCTAAAGTAATGTCCAAATCCAGAAATCTTGACAAATATTATGGCTATTGTAAAAAGATGGGGCCACATTAAGGGAAAATGTTGAGAACTTGAAAATAAAATCAAAAGGGATGCCAAAAATGACGAGAAAGATAAGTAGAAAGCTAAACTTGTTAATGCTAGTGTAGCAAAGAATAAAGGTGATGATTTCTTATTAGTGTCAATGTGCGAAAGCTCTCATCTTACTTCCAAATGGATCTTAGATTCATGGTGCTCCTATCACATGTGTCCTAATAGGGATTGGTTCTCCATGTATAATTTAGTTGAAGGTGGAGTTGTGCTGATAGGAAATAACTCTCCATGTAAAATATCAGGAATCGAAACCGTACAAATTAGGATGCATGACGAAATTATTTGGGCATTGTCTTATGTTGGCATGTTCCTGATTTAAAGAAAAATCTTATCTCAGTGGGAATTTTGGATTCTAATGGTTGCAAGATAGTCATTGAGTCAAAAGGCTTAAAAGTGTCTTTCAGGGCTCTTTGTAACACCCAAAACCCGAAATCGTCACCGGTTAGGGTCCCGATATTCGTCTGATCTTATATAGCATTTATTCCCACGTTTTTGTTTCGTTTAGTCATATTTTAATAGAGTAATACAAAGTACACAACATGAATCATCTATTGAATGTCAACATAACTCGAAAAGGGTAAAAATTTCATTTTCATGATTTTTTGGAGACTTCTACCGATACATGTTGGACAAGTATCGGTAGTAGTCAAGTCAATAAGCAATTTTGAAATAGTGCAGACTTCTAACGATACTTGGGAAAGTTCTACTGATATAAGTGTAACTTCTATCGAAACAAGTCACACTTTTACTGATACTAAAAACACTAGAGAGCAAAGAAGTCCTACCCTGCAACTTCTACCGATACAAGCATCCAAACTACTGATACAAGCATACACAGAACTATCGAAACTTACTATGCAACTACCAATACAACTCAATTCAGTAGACAACCTCTCTCCTACCCTGTACTTTTACCGATACATGCGTGAGTTCTACCGTAACAAGTATACATAAATCAATAAATCATGCATAAACTACAAGTTTATCAAACATTCATCACTTCATAATTTACAATGAAGTATATCAATACATTATACATGATTTCCATGACCTTGGATACAACACAATAGTATGTTTATCACATTTAACTAACATACCAACTTGTTTAACATTTATCTAGAATTCACAATGAAAGATTCATTCATTCATTCATACAAGTAGTACAAGTCAATTCATCCTAGTACATGCCATATAATCGAGTGATGTAAAAACTACCGAATGAGCTCCCGAGATAGTGTGATGTGTCTTCAAGATGGTCCGATCTTCAAGTCGCAAAATGGAATCTACAAAACAACAACAATTTCATTAGTAAGCGCCATAGCTTAATAAGTTCGCAAAATTTATCCGAATAACATGTGGTAAATAATTTTATAAATCTTACGAGCCAAAACAAGACTGAACTTTAGTGATCACTATTCATTTTACTCCTTGTTGACTCAAAGGTCATGATGCTTTTTTACTCTCTATTGACCCAAAGGGCATTAAGCTCATTTCACTCCCTTTTGACCCAAAGGTCATGCATGTTTCCAGTATACGATGCTATTCTTAGCCATCGATACGGTATATCGGTTCCCTACGATACTACTCACACTAAGCTGACAAGAATATGCAATCAGGCATAAGTCTCAACCATCATAGGGCCTATAATCAATTCTTGGATTTTATTCACTTTACAGTGACTCACGATGTCGTAGAGAATCCGTAACAAATGCAGGATCTTCGTCATCGGACCATTAACTTTGGCACAAAGTCAGGAAATTCATCTTCTGTCATTTCTACCTTTCACATCTTCAATTTGTTTCCAATCATCAACAACAATAAAAAAGGCAGTTATAAGCAGTTACAAGTAAGAATTTAACATTACGAACTTAACGGACTGGATTGCAGTTGTGGTTAGACTCTAGGGACTATTCTGCTAATTTCCCTTTCTCGTGATCTGTGGCACAATCGTAGTCTACATCCACAAATCATCCAATTCTCACATTAAATCACTCAATTTAACACAATTTGGTCCTCTTTTAGAAAATTATGATTTTACCCCTAATACTTTCCTTTTATTCAATCTAGTCCTGTCAACACAAAACATGTAAAATACTCATTGTTCTCTAAACACACTCTCCAACTGAAAGCTCATAGTTCTTATACAAGTCTCTACAAGAAATTTATTTCCTCTAAAGACACAATCTCAACACTTTTACATTTTAGTCCTTAAACCCTAATTTTATCAAAAATTACTTTACAAAAAGATCTAATCTAAGCATCAAGCATTCAAATCTATCAAAAGCTTTCAAGAGTAAGCATTTCTAGCAATGAAAAGTTTTATAACACTTGACATATTCACAAATTGGTCCCTAGATTAGCTAGATTAAACTAATACGAACTCGAAAACATAAAAATTACTAAAAATGATCAAGGTTTACTTACCCAAACCAAGACTTAAATATTTGAATGAAAAAACCTAAGTTTTTCTCCTTTTGGCCGATGAAGAAGAAGAAGAAGAAGAAAAAGTATAATGAAATTCTCAATTTCTTTCTTTTAATTTCATATATATAGTAATGACATTTTTGTAATTTTTGTAACTTTCATTATTAACCTTACTTAATCACTCTTAATCCTTAATTAATCATCCCCTTAACACCTAAATCTCATGATATTCCACTATCTTAATCTCTTTTAGTTTATTTACCTGTTTGGTCCTTTTAATCAAACAATTCTACCTTTGCACCTTTTACAATTTAATCCTTTTTACTTAATTAACTTTTTAATCAGTAGAATTTCCTAACCAAAATTTAATGCGATACCAATAACACCATATATATTAAAATAAGTAATTTATGACCTAACTCGTCGGAGTTTATGATCCTAAAATCACTATTTTTGACACCACTAAAAACTAGGTTGTTACACTCTTGTTATGATGAGAGGACAGAAAAAAGGCAGCCTATACATTCTGTAAGGGTCAACGGTTATTGGTGCAGTAGTGATTACCCAAGAAAATCCCAATTCACCACCACGTTGCAATGAGAATCAACTTGATGTCAAGACGACACGGTGTGACTCTCTCTACTGATTCTGGTTCAACCAAACTTTGGCACATGCAATTGGTTCATATGAGTGAGAAAGGTATGACAGTCTTACACAATATAGGTCTTCTCAAAGACTATGGAGTTGGTAAGTTAGGTTTTTACGAGCATTACATTTTCGGGAAACAAATCCGAGTCAGTTTCGACTCAGCAGTACACAGAACAAAAGGGACTTTAGATTACATTTATTTTGATTTATAGGGTCCATCTTCTGACATCTCAAAAGGAAGTAATAAATATTTTCTAACTTTTATTGATGATCACTTCAAAAAAGTTTGGGTTTATTTCTTGAAACAGAAAAGCGAAGTCTTCTTTTTTTTTCAAATAGTGGAAGACACTATTAAAAAACAAACAAATCGAAAAATTTGTGAAGCGGTTAAGAATGAATAATGGTCTTGTGTTCTATTGTTAGAGTTTAATAAATTTTTGCAAACGTGAAGGAAGTGAAAGACATCAAACCATTTTTGGAACTCTGCAGTAGAATGGAGTTGTAGAAAGAATGAACATAACCTTGCTGGAAAAGGCTCAAGGCATGCTTTCCAATACAGGCTTAGGGAAGGAATTTTGGGCTGAAGCCATAAACTTGACAAGTTATTTGGTAAATCGATCTCCTCATCAAGCATTGAATGGTAAAGTTCTAAAGGAGATATGGTTAGGTAACCCTCTAAATTATTCTAATCTTAGAATTTTTAGTTGTCATGCTTATTCTAATGTTAGCCAAGGAAAGCTCAAATTAAGGACCATTAAATGCATATTTTTGGGAATCTACCGGTACAAAAGGTTTTAAGTTGTGGTGTTCAAAATCTGATAAAATAATTGTTGTTAGAGATGTTGGTTTGATGAATCTGCCATGTTTCGATCAGAAAAAGGAGATTTTTTCTCTTACAGACATAACAAATCAGAGTGTTTCAAGCAAGGTGGAGTCAAAATCCAAAACAGGGGGTGACATCCCAACGAGAAAATGCCCAATGTCACAATGACGCGAGAAACAAAAGACTTGTCCTGGTTAAGAGTTACACAACGTCACGATGACACGAAAAAATTCTGATTCTTGTAAGTTTAAAGCTATTTCAGATCTGCTGTGGGATCCATCTGATTCGAAAGTACCCTTACCACCTCAGTTAACAAATTATAAGTTGGCTCGTGACAAGAAAACATGAGAAATCCAACCACCACAGAAATAATCTGAAGGAAACCTAGTGGCATATGCTCTAAGTGTTGTTGAGAGCATTGATTCAACCAATCTTTCATGTTATTATAAGTCAGTTGAAGCCTCCAATTCTAGAAAATCGCTTGTTACAATGGAAGAAGAGATGGAATCGCTTCAAAAGAACGTGACTTGGAGGCTAGTTAAACCACTCATTGGTAAAACAATCGTTGATTGCAAATGAGTGTTTGAAAAGAAGGAAGGTTCTAGTCCCAATGACACTAGGTACAAGGCAAGATTGGTTGTAAAAAGGCTACAGTCAAGTGGAGGGAGTTGATTTTCATGATGTTTTCTCTCCTGTTGTGAAACATAGGTCCATTCGGGTGCTTTTGGCCCTTGTTTCATCAAATAATCTTGAGTTAGAGCAATTAGATGTAAAGACTACTTTCCTTCACGGTGACTTTGAGGAGAACATCTACATGCAACAACCGGAAGGATTCAAATATGAAACGAAAGAAGATCATGTTTGTCTCTTACAAAAGTCTTTGTACAGTTTGAAGTAGTCTCCTCGACAGTGGTATAAAAAGTTTGAAGTATTGGTTTTTCTCGAAGTAAATATGACAGTTGTATTTATCTACAATGTCTTGAAGATGGTTGTTTTATATATTTGATGCTTTATCTAGATGATATGGTAATTGCGACTAAGAATCCATCTGAAATTGATCGTCTTAAAACTATGTAACACCTCTCACCCGGCCTGATCATCGGACCTGAATGAGTGGTCGTTACAAAAAAGATTGTACATTTCGAAAACAATTTAAGATCTTTAAAACCCACTATTATTATTATTTATATTGCGCAAAATCAACATTTAAAAATTCCTTGAATTAAGTCAATTTAAAAATGAGTTTTTGAATTCTGAGGGGCTTTTACAAATACTCGTTTCTACTAATACTTAGTGAACAAGTATCGATAGAATTATATACAACCTAGACTTCTACCGATATAACAAACTCAAGAGAGCAAAGTAGATTTGACCTAGAACTTCTACCGATTTCCAAATCCAAACTACCGATACATTGGGGATTTCTACTAAAACAATTCAAGTCAGTAGTCAAAGTTTAGCATCCCCTATATTTCTATCGATACTCTGAGGGGTTCTACCAAAACCGATAGAAACCTTCAAAATTCTACTGGTACAAGTGAATTTTACCGAACAAGTAACCAAATTTTTAAGAATATATATAAATATATGCTTATGAATTTAACTTCTAAAATTTACATCAGTTTTCAACCTTCATCAAAAGGCATCAAACCCAAAATGAGACATATTACCTAATTCAATTAAACCCAAAATAACATTCAAACCCTATTACATGTCATTTATAACCTTAAACAAAGTAACTGAGAGATACCAAAACAAGGATTGGATAGTGCGAATGTGCTCCAACGAAAGTTCAAACCGATCAAGCTTTCTGATTATCTACAAGAACATAAAAGTCAACTACATAAGTATAAAATGCTTAGTAAGCTCATAAAAAATTTAAATAAAACTTACCAATTAAGCTCAATTATAAGATAATGCCTTATTCCATTATCCAACTCATATGTAAAGCTAATTTCCATTCTCAAGATTTCCATGAACTCTTACTTATAGTATTCAACAAAATCTTGTTGCACCGCTAACAATTACTTGCCACTTTTATACCTATTAGATCTAATGAACTACGTAGGATACATGGGAACCATGTTCACACAAAGTGTGCATGTAAATATAATCGTATCCTATGATGCTCACACTAGCTGTGAAATGGGCCTGCTCACACGAGTTGTTGGTCGGGATGTGAGACTACATGATGTTGTTCACACGAGCTGTATAGAATCCACAACAAATACAGGAACCTAGCCATCAGTAGGAAATCTGAGACTAGCACCCAAGAACATATAATCCCAATGGCGGGTCATGTGTATCCCTAGTATTCGTAAGGTTCCAACGGGGCATGCATCCATATCGTTCAATAATTCCCTACATTTTATGAACACTAATAATTTAACTATTTAATGATTTATATGTAAAGAAATCATATAAGGTACAACATTATTAAATTATTCATCAAATTACAAAATTAATTAATTTACCAAGTTATGAACTTACCTTGGCTAACACGTTTGCACAAAAAGGGATAGCAAACTAATTCGAAATCTTAGCTTTCCCGCGATTTAAGTTCGGTTGTGGTGTATCTTGATTTATAAACAATTTTATTCGATTAAAGTATCCAAAACCAACTTGATAACTAATTTGAAACCATAATACTTTTTTTGGTAATTTTACCAAATTACACTCAACAATTTAACATTTATACAAATAAGTCCCCAAATCGAGATTCATAATTTAACCACAATCCATGCGATAATAAACTAGCCCATTCTAATATGAGTTTATATCAACCCAAACCTCTCTACCATTTCACATTATACTCTTTGTATTTTGCTATTTTCATAAATAGGTCCCTAAACACAATTCATCAAAAATTGTTTAATAATACACTTATATTCGACCTTCAAACTCAAGGATTTAACTTCTAAGTTCAAAAATACGCTTACCTCATTCATGGTAAGTCTCTAAACTCTTAATAATATTACAAATCAACCCCCAATTTAGCTAAATTAAGCTTAAACAAAGTAAAAAACACAAAAAATCAATAGAAATGAACCTCAAAAACTCACCTAATCAAGGAGAGAAGCTTGACCAAAAACCTTTTTTGTTTAATAATGGCTTTCACGTTTAGGGGAGGAAGAAAGCTAAAATTATTTTCCTTATTTTCTTTCCTTTTTAACTTAATTTACCAACCACATTTATATAATTAGTAAAATAAACTCATGAAAATATCTATGGTGGTTCACCCACCCATCCACTAGGGTATAACTAGGCATATTTGCCCTATGAGTCCTCCTATTTCCTTCCATTGGCTGTTAGGTATATTTATTTAATTAAACTCAACTTTTGGTAGTCCTCACATGTTTGTCCTCTTTACTTAATTAACGGTTCAAACATTTAAATTTTCCAACTAAAATTTAATATAATTGTACTCATTACTTGTAAATATTGATTTAATAATATTTAATGATTTAGTTGTCGGAATGTGTGGTCCCGAACCACTGTTTCAGATGCCACTGAAAATGGGCTATTACAAACCATGCTTAACTCTAAGTTTGAGATAAAGGATTTAGGTGCAACAAAGAAAATTTTGGGGATGGAAATTTTGAGAGATAGACATTTTGAGAAATTATTTTTATCGCAAGAAAGGTACATCAAGAAGATCGTTGAGCGGTTTGAGATGAAAGATGCAAAACGGGTAAGTACTCCTTTAGCTGTACACTTTAAACTCTCAATTTCAGATTCCCCACAGAATGAAGATGAAGGTACATGTCAAAAGTACCTTATTCAAGCGTAGTTGGAAGTTTGATGTTTGCAATGATATGCAAATCATGGTAAGTTACACTGGCATGTAGTTAAGTGGGCTTTAAAATATTTATGGGGTACTTCTAAAACATGCTTAGAGTTTGGAAGAACTCAAAATCGGATATGTTGATTCTGATTATGCAAGAGACTTAGATCGAAAAAGTCTCTCACAACTTACCTATTTTATTTTGGGAATTGTGGCATTAGTTGGAAAGTGACACTTCAAGCTACAGTGGCTTTGCCAACTACTGATGTAGAATACATGACAATTACAAAAGCAACAAAAGAAATGATTTGGTTAAGGGTCCTATTTAGTGAACTGGTAAGTGAAAAAAGGGCAACTGACGTATATTATGAAAGTCAAAGTTCCATACATCTCACCAAAGATCAAATGCATCATGAGAGAATAAAGAACATAGACATTCATTATCATTTTGTTCGAGAGGTGATCATTCAATGGGATGTTCAAATTCTTAAAATTGGCACAAAACATAATTTGACCGGCATGTTGATAAAGAGCCTTCCATTTTCAAAGTTCGAGCATTGTTTGGACTTGGTAAGTATCCAACGAAGAATCAGTTAAGCTCGTAACAGGGCTCGATAAGGGAGTTGGTGTAACACCTTATACCTAGCTCAATCATCGAGCCCGAATACTAGGATGCTACACCACCATCTCACATCATTTTCATCACAAATCGTCACATTAATAAATATGCATCCTTTTTTTCTTTTATTATTATGGCATTCACACAAATTGTAAGTCATACATACTCTCAAGAGGTTAAAACATGCTAAACATTCATTAAATAATCATAAAGTAAGCACTAAACATGCATTAGGAACACTTTGTGAAATTTTCCAAAATTGTTACGTAGGTATCGATACTTTGTTGGAAAAAATAGGTTTAAAAACCACAATGGAAAATAAATTTAAGGAAAACCAAAGTTTTAAAAATTTTCAAATACAAGATTTTGGTTGTGATATCTAAAGTAATACACTTAATCAAAATTGTACATTTTCGATTCGTCTAGGAGGAGCACTTCGATCGGGCAGTCTTCTTCGCTATCTTTAAGCTCACGTCTGTCGAGTATTGGCTCGCTTCGAATCAGAAAATTTTTCACAAAATTACTAGTGGGATAATTTCACAATTTCTCCAAACTTTTGGGTCAAGTTTTAAATCAGAAAAATTTCTTTAGAAATTTTCTAGAATAATCTCTTCAAATAATTTTCTCTCTACAACTTTATCTTGAATTCGGGTGTGTAAAAAAATAATAATCCAAGGCTCTCTTTATATAGGGAGAGTTTAGAAAGTTTAACTATGATTAAACTTAATATTAAATCTTATTAAAATAATAAAATATTTATCTAAAAGATAAACATTAAATTAAATTTAATATTAAGATAATCATTTTAATATTAAATTAATAAAATACTATTAAAATAAGTATTAAATTAAATTTAATATTAAACTATTAAAATATTATTATTTTTGAAATAGTTAATCTGACAAGTTGAATTATTCATTGGGCTAATTGTCTGACTTAAAAATTAATTTTCAAAAATATCATATTAATTTTAATTAATTTGATTAATTTAATTTTACTTAATCAAAATTAGTTTCCCAAAAATCACTTAGATGTTCCAAATTAATTATTAAAGAAAATTCTTTAATCAAATTCTCTAGGTGAACAATTCTCACGACCACCCAATTTAATTCCACATCGAATAAATCGACTAAATTAAATTGTTTGTAAAGTCGTAGAATTTTCTTCTGATTTAATGTAGTAATCAAGCTTTTATTGAGCTAGCAGAGGGACCAATTTGACATATACAATTAGGCTTTAGTAATTGCAATTATGTCTAGATGCATTGTTATGATAATTCGCAATTACTTAATCATGGAGTCAATCCATAAGAAGTACCATGATTGAAACCTCCTTATTGTATACACTTTACGAAAGTAATTGATCTAATTGCTTTGTTCAATGACCTCGTATGTGTGTGTTACCCTCATATGATATCCTTGATTCCGTTGAATTAAATTCATTCACTCAATACAATCATATTTTATCTCATTGTACCATTGTGTCTTCTTAATGATTAATATGATCACTGTCAACAAATGACTATGATAAATTGCTCGTTCGAGAACAAGCAACCCGTGGTCAGGTTCAATATTTATCAATCCACACAATGCCAATGAGATAATATCATTAACTCTTTAATTGAGCTATGAATTCCACTATTCTAGTAAAGCCATGCCATACACAATTCATGTACCCAACATACCGGCTATAGGCTCGTTCATCTTTAGAGCATACGCCTCCACTTATATCAAAGCACATGAGTTGTATATGCATGGTTAGTGACTAATTCAGGGTTTAGGTAAATCACACCATGAATGTCACAAGTGAATTAATTCACAAATGGATTCAAAATTAATTCATCTTGGGTCCAGTCCAATGTATCATTCTACCAATGAATACATCTATGTCTCTATCCATAGAGTCAACTGCTCGATAGCCAAGACTAGCCATCTCCCCAATAGGAATTGTAGACGACATAACAATCCTTCTCAATATTTAAATCAAATGCTCACTTTGATTCTTTTACGGGATTACAGACTTATTTAGATTGTCTACTGAAGTAAGTTGTCTTTCTCGCAATGTAAATGTTCTTACAATACCACTTATCTTCAGTTTGAACTTAGATAATAAATGAGCTTAATATTTGCTTGTCACAATTTTGTTATGCATGAAATATATGAAAGACAAAAAATACAAGACATAATAGTGAAATGTGAAATTAACTTTATTTATTTAATCATCATTCAAATAAATATAAAACAATTACATGTTTACTACAATAAGGGCACATTTCCCAACAATCACCTACTTGCTTAGTGAAGTAAATATGTCATGTTTCGCATTCTCATATCCTCGATGTGTTTGTTAAAACTCCTAGTTACAAGAGTCTTAGTAAACAGATCCACGAGGTTATCTCCAGAAGCTACTTTCATCACATTTACAATTCGTTTGGCTACAACTTCTCGTATCAAGTGATACTTTCGATCAATGTTTTTCGTCCTCTTGTGACTACTCATTTCATTGGTATTAGCTATTGCAGTATTGTTATCACAATACATTGTTATAGCTTTTTCCATACCAGTAATGACTTTAAGATCGGTTAAGAACTTTCGAAGCCATATTGCTTCTTTTGTTGCTTGAGAAGTAGCCACATACTCGGCCTCCATAGTAGAGCCAGTAATGCAAGTTGTTTTACACTTCTCCATACTATGGCCTCCATGACCTAAACGAACACATTTCTCGATGTCAATTTCATCTAATCTTTACAAGTTTAGAAGCCTGAGTGTGTGTATACCTTAATATATGCTTTACAGGTTACCAATGCCTGAGACCTGGATTCGCCTGATATTGACTAATCATTCTTACTGCGAAATAGCTATCTGGACATGTGCAAAGCATCGCATACATAAGGTGTAACACCCAAATCCTGACACCGTCACCGATTAGGGTCTCGAGATCGTTCAGATCATTTACAACTGGTAATAGATACAATTTTAAACATCATTTCAAATAGTTGCACTCATCAATCTAGATTACAACTCAATTAAATATTTCATACTCATTTACAACATTTCAAGTTAATAGGAACTTGATTAAATCGCAATTGAGACATCACATGGAAATATAAAATTTATCAAAATAGGGGTCACACGATCGTGTGTCTCAAACACACGTCCATCTGCCTTATTATACACGCCCATGCCACATACTGTGTGCCAGACCATGTGCATACCCAAATTACCATCACACGATCGTGTCACAAACTGTGTGACAAGTCGTGTGAGCATGCAAAAAACCCCCCACGCCCGTGTGTGAAACCGTGTATCTATGTGAAATACGATCACAAGGTCGTGTCTCAGCCCGTGTGTCGCCTATGTAAAGCTTGCTCCTATTTACCCAGGGCACATGCCCATGTAGTGGCCCGTGTTCCAGACCATGTGTACCTTCAAAAGAGCCCAAAAACTTGTATAAATTCACTACTAATTGACCAAAATCATACATATACTTACCATTCAAAGTAATCTAGTAATCAACAAAGACATGTTCCATTTCAAAACATATTAACATCTAAAATATATTCATATAATAACTAACAATATGTATTTCATCATTCTTCAACATAACTCAGATAACTTAACACACAAAACAAACAAAACAACATTTCTCCTAATACATGCTATATAAGTCAAGTGATACAAAAACTACTGAAAGTGCTCTCGGGATTGTAACATCCCCACTTTAAAAAAAATTAATTATCAAGTTTAGGGACTAAATTGAATAAGTTGGAAAAGTATAGGAACTAAAGTGCAAATATTCTGTTTCTGTTTTGATGTAACACCCCCATACCCGACCCAATTGCTGAGTTAAGGTACTAGGATGTCACATTCGTTACCGGAGCAACTATTGAAAATTTCAGAATCAACTTAATTCTTCATAAAATTTTAATAATGATTTCAGTATCACATCAATTAACAATTATTCACTTATTATTATCAATTAGTTTAAACATTCTCACATGTATCAATCATACCATCCCTTATAACCATTTCAAAACATTTCTCTACTATATATATATATATATTTTTTCCTCCTCCTCCTCTCCATTTCACATCCTTTATGTATATGTATTTATTAGAATCTTTAACTTTTAGTATATAACATGCTTATATGTAACAATACATTATCTATAATTCCACTATTTACTTATGTGTAATTTTCAAAGTTGTCCACTTGAGTCACAGTCACTAAATTACTTATATATTGAGCTATAGAATTCAAAATTAAGATCTTCTTGATTTTTTTGAAATTAGACTCAAATATATTTTTACCATAAAAATTCTAGAATTTCTACTTCAGCCAATCCGTATAGAAAATTCTTCAAATTTGCCCCTTCTCTGCTGCTTGACAGTTTCGATCTTTCTTTACTAAAAATTAATTATCTATTAGTACAAGGTTCAGATGATGTTTCTGTTTGATTCTCTTGAAAATAGACTTATTAAGAATTTAAACATATAAATTTCAGTCTCTAATATTTTTTCTACATTTTTTTATGATTTTCCAAACTCAAAACAGGGGAACCCAAATCTACTCTGACCTTGTTACACAAAAACTAATATATCTCAAAATATACAATTCTGTTTCTTTCACCGTTTCTTCCATATGAAACTAGACTTAATAATATTAATTACATATTTAATTCAACCCATAACTAAATTTATAATTTTTGGTGGAATTTCAAAATTAATTCATTACTACTATCCAAACTGTTTTAATGAAGATGTTTCCTTTTCCACGACCGATGACACGATCTTGAACTATTACAATAATTTCACTAAATTAATTAAATCAACATGAATTTTAATCATTTGATGCAATTAAGCATTTTTGGTATTTTTACAAAATTGCCCTTAACTTTTCACTTTTTTCCAATTTAGTCCTCTAGCTCAAACTTGCAAATTAACCATTTTATTTTAAATTCCAGCTTTTCCGAATGTTTAAAAGCATTTATACAGCCCACTTTTTGCAATATTTCACCCCAAGTCCTTACAAATTTATTCTTTAACATTTTAGTCCTTTAACATAAAAATTACTTTACAAAATCATCAAATCTAACAACTAAGCTTATAAATCTTCCATAAACTTTCAAGAACAAGCTCATTTATAAATGGAAAATTTTATAACATTTATCAAAATCACTAATTTGTCATTGGGTTAGCTAGATCAAGCTAAAACGAACTAAAAAACATAAAAAATACTAAAAACGGGCAAAGTTTACTTATTCAACCAAGGAACCCTGAGTGACCGAAGCTTTCTCTTCTCTTCCATGGTTGTTTCGGGTTTCAAAGAAAGAAAAGTTGTTGAAGATGACTAAATTTCATCTTTTAACATGTTTAATTTTTTACTTAATTACTATTTTACCCTTAATTAACTCATGAAATTTAGCTAAATGAAAGCCAAAAAATCCACTATGGGTAATGGTGGTTTATTTACAATTCAAACCCCTTTACTTTTGCTTCTAACTAATAAATTCATCTTTTCCATATTTACAATTTAGTCCTTTTTACTTAATTAACCATCCAAATGTTAAAATTTATTAACCAAGATTTAATATTTTTATTTTGATGGAAGGGATCTAATGGCAATTTTACCATTACTTAAAAAAATCAAATGGAAGGGATCTAATGGCAATTTTACCATTACTTAAAAAATATTGATTTTTTAAGTAATGGTAAAATTGCCATTAGATCCCTTCCATCAAAATAAAAATAGAATATTTTCGCTTTAGTTCCTATACTTTTCCTACTTATTCAATTTAGTCCTTAAACTTGATAATGATTTTTTTTAAAGTGGGGATTTTACAGGGACAGTGTGATTCTTCGAGATTATCTGATCTTCTGACAGCAAAATGAAATCTACAAAACATCAAGAAAATTCATAGGTAAGCTTACAAAGCTTAGTAAGTTCACAGAGGTAGGTAAATTTACCATAAATAACTTGTGCCCTGTATAGAATATAGCTCAATCAAGCCGAGAAGAGAGTTTAACTTATTTGAGCCCAGAACAAAGTTTAGGTCATTTGAGCCGAGAATAAAGTTTAGCTCATTCGAACCCAAAACAGAGTAACTCTCATTTCGGGCTAGAGTCTAGAGTATTGATCTTTCGAGCTAGAATCCAAAATATTTCTCTTGCAAGCCAAAGTACAGAGTTACGCTCTTACGAGCCAAAATACAGAGTTACGCTCTTACGAGCCAGAATACAGAGCATTTGCTAAGTCTTCCACATGATCCAATTGTACGTGAATATTTTCAATATAAATAAAATTAGCATTATCAAAATTCAAGATTAATAGTACAAACTTATAGACTAATTTGTAGCTAAGACTAAACTTTAGGGACTATTCTGTAATCTTTCTTTTTTTGCGATCCATAACACGTTCTTGATCTATTATAATAAATCATTCAATTACCCAATTCAACATAAAATTTAAGTCATTTTATGCAATTAAGTCATTTTTGGTATTTTAGAAAATTACCCCTAATATTTTACTTTTATTCAATTTAGTCCTTAAGCCTCAAGCAAGCAAAATAACCACTTTCCTTTTTAACCCATACCAATTGAATCCTATATGGTCTCCCTACAGCCCTTATACACAATTATTTCACATCAAGTACATGTATTTTTATAGCTTTGATGATATAGTCCTTAAACCCTAAAAATCATCAAAAACCACTTTACAAAATCATCAAATCTAACAACCAAGCTTATAAAACTTCCATAAATTTCCAAGAAACATCGCATTCATTAATGGAAAAATTTATGGCATTTGACAGATTCACAAAATAGTCCTTGGGCTTGCTAGATTAAGCTAACACGAATTCAAAAATATAAAAATCACTAAAACGGACGGAGTTACCCGATTGAAGAACCAAAGCTAACAAAGCTCTCTTAACCTTTCAACTAAGATTTCGTTTCTTTTTTGAAGAAGAAGAGAATGAAAATGTGTTTAAAATCCTTAAAATTTTACTTTATTCATTTATTTCTTAAATTACAATTTTGTCCTCACTAATTTTAATAAAAAAATTTAATCTCTTTTAACCCAAAACCATCCACTTCTTCTTTTAATGGTCTAATTACCATTTAAGTGTCTTTCCTTACCTTTCAATTACCATCCAATGCCTTTAATTAGTAGAATTCAACTTTTACGACTTTTACGATTTAATCATTTTCACTTAATTAACTATCTAAATGATAAAATTTCTTAACCAAAATTTTGGCTTTGTTTAGCATTGCTTCTCAAAAGCACTTTTGGGACAAAAAGCACATTTGAGATAAAAGTATTACTAAACAAAGTGCTTTTGAGTTTTTCAAAAGTGCTTTTCACACCAAAAATGCTTTGGAAAAGCACTTTTTTGGCCAAAAGGAGATGGAGAAAATTTTTAGCTTTTTCTCAAAAGTTTTTTTTGGCTCAAAAGTACTTTTAAAAAGCATTGTCAAACTAGCCCCTAATACGACACTAGTGACATCCTAAATATTAAATAATTAATATCTACGACCTGACTTATCGAAGTTGTGGTCCTGAAACCACTGTTTTCGACACCATGAAAATCAGGCTATTACATGAGGCTTCCAACTGTCGAAGCATATGGAACCTTGCTCATATGCTCTCTTTCTTCTGATGTTTTTGGATAGGCATCTAACGAAAGATGAAAACCTGATGCGGTCAATTGGGCGCCCGACTTCGCATCGGTCATTGCAAATCATTCCAATACCTTATTGATGTATGAAGCTTGAGATAGAGCTATCATTTTATTCTTTTGATCCCTAAGGATTCGAATTCCAAGAATATAACTAGTTTCATCCAAGTCCTTCATGCTAAACTATTGAGCTAACCACAGTTTAACCGATGATAATTCTCCTATATCGTTTCCGATAAGTAGAATATCATCGACATACAAAATGAGGGAGACCACCTTTTTGTCCTTTATACACTTGTAAACATAAGGTTCATCAGCGTTTGGTCAAATCCAAAAGTCTTGATCGTTTGATCAAATATTTTATTCAATGAACGAGATGCCTACTTAAGTACATAAATGGATCTTAGTAGTTTGCAAACTTTATGCTCCTTTCCTTTGACAACATAGCCAGTGGGTTGAGCCATGTAAATGGTCTCATCAAGATAGCTAATCAAGAATGTTCTCTTAACATCCATTTTCCAGATCTCGTAATCGAGAGCGAAAATAATGGATAAGAATATATGGATAAGCTTGAGCATGGCTATCGGATAGAATGTCTCATCGTAATCGATGTCTTCTTTCTGTGTGTAGCCTTTCCTACAAGTCTAGCTTTATGCGTTTCCACTATCCCTTCTACATTTCTCTTCTTCTTGTAGGTCCACTTACACCCTATGGGTTTAATCCCAACCGGTAAGTCTACAAGTTCCCACACCATATTGGATTTCATAGAATCCATCTCGGCATCCATGACCTATTTCCAAAGCTTGGAATCAATGTCCCACATAACCTCCTCATAAGTGAGTGGATCATCATCCTCATGATTGGTTTTTGTATTATAAATACTACCAACATAGACGAAGAAGTCCGGCTTCTTAGAAACTCTCCCACTATAAAGGATTCCCCTATGTTGTTGATCGTTTGCAGGTCTTTCTACAACTTTCTCGAGAATTGAACTTGGTGATTGTTCTACAACTCCAAAAAGTTCCTCGAGTACCACTTTACTTCGAGGCTTAAAGTTATCCATGTAGCTTTCCTCGAGGAAAGAAGAATGAGTAGAAACTTGAGTCATATTATCTTTTGGATTGTAAAATAATCCTCTCTTTATTCCTTTCGGATATCCTACAAACATGCACAATTCTATATGTGCATCCAAATTCTTTACATCCTTATTCAAAACAAGTTTTGGACAACCCCATATTCTAAAGTGATTTAGAGAGGGGTTTTTTCCATGCCACAGTTCATAAGTTGTCTTACAAGCAAACTTGGTTGGCACATCATTTAGAATATAGCAAGTCATTTGTATCGCATATACCCAGAAGTAAGTAGGAAGCCATGAATAGCTTAACATTGAATGAATCATGTCAAGCAAGGTTCTATTCCTTCTCTCAACTATTCCATTCTACTGTGGAGTGCCCGACGCAGTCAATTGGGATAAAATCCCATTCTCTATGAGGTATCCTAAGAACTCATCGGACAAGTATTCCCTCACCTCGATTAGACCGAAGATTCTTTATGGATAAACCTAATTACTTTTCCACTTTCGCACGAAACTCTCGAAATTTATCAAAGGTTTTCACTTTTATGGTGCATTAGATACACATATCCATATCGAGAATAGTCACCGATAAAAGTCACGTAATAATCGTAACTTCCTCGGGCACTAATGCTCATGGGACCACATACATTAGTGTGCACAAGTTCTAAAGGTTGGTTGGCCCTTGTACCTTTTGCATTAGAAGACCTCTTAGTCATTTTACCTTTCAAGCAAGATTCACATTGTGGAAGACTAACTTCCTTAAGCATACTTAAGGGACCATCTTTCATGAGTCTAGTGATTCTTTATTGGTTAATATGAACAAGTCTTAAGTGCCATATATACCCCTCATCAAAGTGAGAAGTTTTAAGCTTTTTATTCATTATTTCAGTTTGAAACATCGAGTAGTTATTTTGTTTGATAAAGTAGAGATTATTTTCCATCTATCCATTATAGATTAAAGAACAATTTTGTGAATAGTAATCCCTTTATTGAATGTCATAGTATAACCATCATAAAATAAACATGTTACAGAAATTAAATTTCTCTTAAAATGAGGTACATAAAAAAAGGTTCTTTAAAATGTTCTTTAAAATAATCTTCCTAAAATTATCAAAGTGTAAAATAACTTGTCCCATTGCTTCAGCTGAAATATAGCTCTCATCTTCGATCAACAATGAGAGGCTCCTGTCATGCAGACTTCTTGTTTCGTTGAACCTCTATAAAGAAACACACACATGATTAGTGGCTCTAGAATCAATAACCCAATTGTCAATTGATTCTTCCACTAACCAAACTTCAACCACAAAGAGTTCCTTACCTTTGCCCTTTTCGGCTAGGTAATCCAAATACTCCTTACAGTTTGATCTAAAATGCTCTTTCCTGTTATAGAAGAAACATTTAATCTTTTTAGTATCTTTTGACTTCTTAGCCTTCTTTCTATCCACACGAGGTGGAACCGTAGACTTAGTCGGTTTCTTCTTTCCCTTAGCTTTCTACTTCCCCTTAAAGGATGAGGGGCTCACAATTAAGTTTGCATCAGGTTTGTCCTGAACCTACTTACCACCATTCAACATCAACTCATAGGATTGTAATTCCTTCATAAGCTGAGTCAAGGTAAAAGTCTTATTTCCCAAATTGTAAGCGACCTTAAAACCAACAAACTATTGGTTAAGGATTTGAACACTATTTCAATTTGAGTGTTCACATCTAGTTCAACCCCATTGTCCTCCGCATCTACAAAGAATCCCATAAGCTTAAGCATATGTTCTTTGATTAGAGTGTCAGGTTTTTACTGAGAGTTCAACAAATTTGTAAGAGTAGATTGTCGAGCCAATGTGACTTGGCCTCCAAGTAAATCCTCCAAATTTGTCATGATCACTTTGGTGGTATGAAAATTCTCGTGTTACTTTTACAACATACTACTTATGCTCACTAACATATAACATCGAGCAATCGAGTCAAAACCTCTCTAGCGATTTCTCGCTTTGGGCTGAGCTTCAAGAGGACACGTTTTGTCAAGAACAAATTTGTGTTTTTCACAGTTGAGAACTATTAGCAAGTTCCATTTTCATTCTTGAAAGTTATTTGAACTAAAAAAACTAAAGATTCACTAATTACTATCTTTGTATTAAGCAAATATTTTCCATTTCAATAATATATCAAGAATGCAGTATGATGCATGCATCTTGTATTAAAACATTGAAAAAACAATTTTTCGTTGCTACGATCATTCTCACACCCATCAACCATGTCGCATTGGGGTCCCAAGATTAACTAGCAAGAACATGGATTACATCCAATCAGATTATGAATCTTAATTCTCAAGACTCCACACGAACTAACGACCGTTTAACATTTGACCATCATCTCTAGGTTAAATATCGTTTCTTGGAAAACTATTTAAGAAAAGATGATCTTGAGTGTGTAACCATTGCCTCAACACCCATCATGAACATGGTTTCATTTGTAAGTCATCTTGGAACAATCTCTCTAAACGTCATGCATGACTAGTTATCCTTAAAAGGAAATCCCATCTAGTGAACCCACATGACAAAGTTTACTTTAAGGTGGGACCAGGGTAGGAACCGACTCCAAACTTTATCATGCTATCACTTAAGGACCATCAATGGAGGCCGTAGGTCTTGTTCAAGGACCTTCTCCCACTCAATATTTTAAAAACATGCAAGGTTTTTCATCCCAAATTTCAAGAATGATCATACAATAGTCCTAGTAACATTCTTACCTAATCTAAATGACATGCTTCCAATATATGCATGGCATGCTATGGCAATTTTATAAAATCCATTCATAAGAATCAATAAAAAAACTAACAATTTTGATTTTACACAGTTTTTCTTTTAAAGGAAACCCAAAAAGTGAATGAGAACCATGCACCAGGTATGGTCCTAAGAAAGGGAGGTGAGTCAAATTTGACCGCTTAAAAACCAAGTTTTTCCTATTCATTACCACACTTCTCACAGTTATCGAATAAGCTAAAGAAGTGAATAGAACAACACATGTATTTTCTCATTACCACACTTCTTATTTTCTAATCGATCTACTGTGGATCATCTCATATATATATCACAATTATAACATTACATAGTATAAATATTATAAATAATTATAAAACAGATAGATAAGGAGATAGGTAATTAAAATAGAATTACCAGCCAATGTTTCCATGGTTCTATTTCTTGAAAATAAAATACATAATTTTTCGCCACAAGGCATTCCTTGTGTCTTCTACCGCCATTGCATCTTTTTCTCATCATTGACTTCTTGTGGAAATTACATTTAAGTCTTATGTTTGTTTTTGGCTCACAAAAATTCAATGATTTTTTAAAAAAAAAACAGTCCTATGTGGAGATGATATTCCACGGTCTATTTCCTAAAAACCACAACCTCGACAATAAAAAATAATTATATAACAAATATATAATATCACATTCATTCCCATAATTAACTCAATACATGCATAAATCTAAAGAATGACACTTTCTATGTAATCAAATCATTCAAGAAAAAGAGAAATTTATTTTGATCATTTGCTTATACTTATAGATAGATCACAACCTAGCCCTAATATCAATTGTTGGAAAAACGGGTCTAAAAACCGTAGCGGAAAATAAATTTAGGGAAAACCAAAGTTTTAATTTTTTTCAAAACAAGATCTTGATTGTGATATCTAAAGTAATAAACACTTAATCAAAATTATACCTTTTCGATTCATCTAGGATGAGCACTTTGACCGAGTAATCTTCTTCGCTATCCTCAAACTCATGTCTGCCGAGTGTGGGCTCAATTCGAATCAGAAAATTTTTCACAAAATTACTAGAGAGGTAATTTCGCAATTTCTCTAAACTTTTGGGTCAAGTTGTAAATCAAAAAAATATCTCTAGAGATTTTCTGGAATAATCTCTTCAGAGAATTTTTTCTCTACAACTTTCTCTTGAATTCAAGTGTGTGAAAAATAATGACTGAAGGCTCTCTTTATATAGGGAGAGTTTAGAGAGTTCAACTATAATTAAACTTAATCATTTTAATATTAAATTAACATAATATTTATCTAGATAAATATTATATTAAATTTAATATTAATTCTTATTAAAATAATAAAATATTTATCTACAAGATAAACATTAAATTAAATTTAATATTAAGATAATCACTTTACCATTAAATTAATAAAATACTATTAAGATAAGTATTAAATTTAATTTAATATTAATCTATTAAAACAATATTATTTTTGAAATAATTAATCTGACAAGTTCGATTACCTATAGGGCTAATTGTTTAACTTGAAAATTAATTTTCAAAAATATCATATTAATTTTAATTAATTTGATTAATTTAATTTTACTTGATCAAAATTAATTTTCCAAAAATCACTTAGATTTTCCAAATTATTTTTTCAAGAAAATTCTTTAATCAAATTCTTTATTTGAATAATTCTCACGACCACTTAATTTAATTTCACATCGAATAAATCAACTAAATTAAATTATTTATAAAGTTGTAGAATTTTTTTATGATTCAATGTAGTCTGATCGAGCTTTAGTTAAGCTAGCGGAGGGACCAATAAGACATATACAATTAGACTCTAGTGATTGCAATTATATCTAGAAGTAGCGGTATGATAATTCACAATTACTTAATCATGGAGTTTGTTCACAAGAAGTACCATGAGTGAAGACTCCTTATTGTATACTCTTTACGAAAGTAATTCATCCAACTGATTTGTCCAATGACCTATTCATGTGTGTGTTACCCTCATGATATTCTTAATTCCTTTGAGTTAAATCTGTTCACTCAATACAATCTTATTTTATCTCATTGTCACCATTGTGTCTTCTTAATGATTAATATGATCACTGTCAACAAATGACTATGATAAATTGCTCGTTCGAGAATAAGCAACCCATGACCATGTTTCATATTTATCAATCCACACAATGCAAATGAGAGGATATCATTAACTATTTAATTGAGCTATGAATTCTATTGTTGCTAGTAAAGCCATACACAAGTCTTACACCCAACATACAGACTATAAGCTCGATCATCTTTAGAGCATAAGCCTCCAGTTATATCAAAGAACATGAGTTGTATACGCATGGTCAGTGACTAACTCAAGATTTAGGTAAATCATACCATGAACGTCATAAGTGAATTAATTCACAAATGGATTCAAAATTAATTCATCTTTGGTCTAGTCCAATATATCATTCTACCGATTAATATATCTATGTTTCTACTCATGGAGTCAATTGCTCTGATAACCAAGACTTGTCATCTCCCCTATTGGAATTGTAGATGACATAATAATCCTTCTCAATATTTGAATCAAACTCTCACTTTGATTCTTTTACAGGATTACGAACTCATTTAGATTATCTACTGAACTAAGTTGTCTTTCTGGCAATGTAAATGTTCTTACAATACCACTTATCTTCAGTTTGAACTTAGACAATCAATGAGCTTAATATTTGTTTGTCACAATTTTGCTATGCATGCAAAATATGAAAGACAAAAAAAATGCAAAAAACATAATAGTGAAATGTGAAATTAACTTTATTTATTTATTCATCATTCAAATAAATAGAAAACAATTACATATTTACTACAATATGGGCATATTTCCCTACATACTGGAAGTATGGTATTGATATTTCTCTCTACTAATATCGATACTGCTTGGAAAATTTGTACCAAAACAGCTTACTATTTCTCGTTTAAAAATCAAACTTTCAAAAATTATCGGTACCACTAAAAAAGTATCGATAATGTTACCCCTAGCATCTATACTCTAAACAAAATATTGATATCAAATTTCAAATTTGTTTCTTGCACTTTAGAAAATCACAGAGGTATCGTTTTTGAAACCTGAATATCGATACCTACGTTCCAGACCATAAAAATACAACTCGTTAAAGCATTTCAATCATTCTAACTTGTACCAAATTGTCATGCAACTATTTATTCATCTAGGAATCATCAAAACGACTATTTTATCAATCTAAAACATTGAAAACATATTCGAGTAAGCATGCAATATAACAAGCACAAAATCTCAGAAATCTTGAAAACAAATAAGGTATGGAAACAATCATAACATCATGGCAAAAATTAGTATAAGTCTACCACATCGCGTTTTCCCAAAACATAAACAATTATCAAACACCTACTAAAACGTAAAGAATTTGCTTGGATTGCCCCACAAAACCACACACCCACACTGAAACGCTACTGATCTACAATAGTATTAAAAAGAGGGAATGAGCTTGACAAGCTCAATGAATGCCTATAACAACTATCATGCAAACAACTCATCAAACATTAACCAACAATCATATAGCACAATTTTAACCATTTTAACTCTAGGTTCATATTATTCACGTTCATGCCATATACATTAGTTAATTTATATAGTAAACACATTCAATTAAATCATATATCACAATACATATACATATTCACAATTATGAACAATTTAGCTCTTGAGTTATTAAACATGAAAGTGGGTTCTACCACCACTCATCGAATACACGGATCTCTAACACACCAAATGACTCATAGAGTCGAACATATCCCGAAAGTGAAGCATGGAGCTAACACTCTCCTATACGCCATACATGTCCCGTTGAATGGAGCTTAGTTCACATTCCCTTATCTCTCCAAACATGTCCCAGGGCCTCGACGCCCAAATAACATATACATGTAGGTGAGTGCTCACAATCCTAAGACATGCCAACTATATCCAACGCTCTCAAGAATCATAATGCCAAAATATCTGCTATAAAACACACATATTACTTACCGAACTCTGCTTATTATCACTGTATATTTGCATCATTAGCACAATATTATCACTATCACTTAGCATGTATAACATGCTTATATTTACACTTTCATAACAGAAAATCATGAACACATAACACAAGTAATAACATCTCATCTTGGTCCACATTTTCACACAAGCACAAGCACATAATTCACAAGTTAAATATGAGTACGAGAAAGCTTACACTCGAAATTTAGACTAGGGGTTTAGGCTACTACCAAATTCCCAAATAACACATTGAATCGTGTCTACAAGTAGCAATTCCAAACACTCACCAGTTACATTTTCGCCAGAAAGTCGAAAGCTCAAACTAGCTTTTCCTTAACTTGTAAAAGGTCCTAACGTATCCGAAGCTTCAACAAGACAAACCACACAAATACACAACCAACAATCAACCAATATCTTACCTCAAACAGTTAACAACACAAGACTAAGCTAGGTAATCATATAATCGAAACCTTCGACATAAAAAACTTAAAGTTTGAATATCTTGGTCTACACTTAATCTTTTTACACGAAACGAATTTCATTCATCTACAAATAATTCCCAACCTTTAAACTACACAAAATCTCTCAATTCATAGTATCGAAATTTTTCGACATACAATGACTATTATTACAGAAATTCATTAAAATGTTATAAATCTTTCATGAAACTTCAAAGTAAGTTTAAAAACATTCTAGTAATGTTAAAACTAATTGAAAACCACTTTAAAACAAAGTTTTTATCCACAATCTCGAAATCCACCATTAACGACCCAATTTTCGGCTTTTATTTGAAACCTACGATTTAGTGGCTAAAAATCAGTTTCAAGAACCCAATAAAATTTTAAACTAATAGAAAGACAAATGATTACCTTTGATGGAAGAAAAAAAAATTTTTGACGCAAATCCAAGAAAACCGACATGTGAGGAAGATGATGAAACCAATGAGATTCTTGGGTGTTTTTCTTGGTTTCAATGAAGAATTTTGGCTAGGTTGATGGTAGAAATCAATAGGAACTAGGATTTGGAAATGAAAATCGAGTGGGAGAGCAAGGGAAAAACAAGGGACAACAAGAACATATCGGGACTAACTATAGTGAAAAATAAAAGTAAGGGTGGGGCTTTTAGGTTTAAATTTAAAATATGGTTGAATTCCTTCATAAAAACTCTCAATTTTGACTCTTTTACAAATTAGTCTTAATTTTGAAATTAATGGTCGTAAAAACTCATTTCGAAAAATTGATTTAATTTTCTAATAGCCTTAGTAAAAAACATTATCGATTACCATTCTTGCAAAATTCCGAGCACATAAGGGCTAAAATTCTTAAAATACCCTCGAAACTTCTAAGCTCAATTTTGAGGTGTGACAGTTGGTACATATACAAGTCAATGTGGAGATTTGTGAGAGAATGCCTCTTATTTTGACCAAAATTTATTTTGTCTTTTCTTCTCCTAGTTAAACTTTGTTTTTTAGTTTTCCACTTAAACTCTAATTAACCTAAAATTGTTGTAGTCATACATGCTACAAATTTCAGCCTATAAATAGGCCTTAGTTACTCTAGGTTTTACACAATAAAATATTTAGATTGAGAGAATTTTGTTCTTTGTTTCGAAGGGGTTTTCTTGTGGGGCTTCGAGTATTTTCCTTTAATTCTCTCTATCTTTTGTACTCTCTTTTATTATAGTGAAATCTCCTTTTACCAGTTGTTTTTTTTCCTCTTTTGAAGAATTTTTCCACGTAAAATTTGCGTGTTCGATCTTTTTTATTCTTATTTTCTTCACCTTATTTGTTATTTAATCAAACTCATCCCTTACAAGAGCTTTAAAAATAGGAACAAAAGAATAGAGAGTTGAAAGAACAAAAGTTCAAAAATGGTGGAAATGTTTGTGGTTGAGAACGGACGCTTCAAGTTATATCAAATGCCATAAGGGTTGTTTGGGTTCTCAGTCAAGAAGCAACAATGGTGATTGGTGAACTATGATGGATTGGTGGGTGTGGTGGATCGGTGGTGATCGGAGTGGTTAACATGATGGTGGTGGTGTTAATGTTAGGGATTAGAATTAGGAATTTGGGGACTCTGGCTGAGCAAATCGAGAAAAGAAAAGGAAAAAAAGAAAAGAAAGGGTGACCTATTAAGGCATGTAATTCGGGTTGAACAAGGTTCGGGCCAAAAAATCATACTCAAGACTTGACCCGTTGTAAAAATAGACTTAATTTTTTTGTCCAAATCCATATTTTGTCCTTATATTTTTTCTCAAACCCTACCATTTTTCGCACGATAAAAAAAATTCATTTAATAATTAACATTTTTAAATTTGATCTCGTCTATCAATCTGTTCTAAATTGTATATAAAATTTTAAATTCACCAAAAAGTAATATATGTAATAAAATTTAGTAGTAGAATATTACATTTGTGTTGGTTGTAAAATATACTGAGCCCAATGAATTTTATATGAAAAAGTTTTAATTTAATATTTTCATTAAATAAAAATTCCTTGGAAAGTCTAGTGTTATGCACTGGTTGACTATATTTATTCTATAATCATGTCGAAAATTCCTTAAAAGGATTCGTTTGATGTGAGGGTTAGGAAAGCCCATCAAGCACCAAAAAAATCATCTTTGAAGCCTGATCTCATTAGAGTACACTTACTTTGAGTTGTTTTGGTTTACTAAAAGAAAAAAAAAAAATTCTAAATTTGATTTTTTCCCTTCAAGTGTAGATAGTGAAAATATTTATAAAAAAATATTTAACTTTTTTCGAGAAGACCCAAAATTCATTTTAAATAATAAATTCTTTGATATTTTATGTTGTAAGAATAAAACACTTGCATAAAATAGAATAATATATGAAACTTATGAGTCACCGTTAAAAGAATTTGATTAGCAAAAAAAATTACATAAAATAGAATAATCATGATACTTGAGGAATTAAGAGCTCAAGATGGAATGAAAATAATCAAAATTTAGTTAGGGTTTTCAAAATTTTTTTTGGTACCGTTTTATTTTTTTTCTTTATTTTTTATTAATTAGTAGCGACGTCAATTTTAATGTTGATCGTCGACCGTTGGTATTCTTTCTCTTTAATTTTTTATATTCAGTTCTTATTTTCTTTATATTTTGGTTTTTTTCAATTTTTATCTGCATTTGTGGCACGTTTTTCTTCTATCTTATGACACGCTTTTCTTCTATCTTGTGGCATGCTTTTGACTTATGGCACGTTTTCATCTACCTTTATGGTAGACTTGTGTTTGTGAATAGTTTTCTCACAATGTTCAACTCTGATTTGTGATTATCAGTTGTTTATTCAGTAGTTTGATCCCCTTTGTGGTTCGTTTGTCGATACAGTCAGATTTGTTTTGCGAAACAGCCTGCAAGATTGTTGGTTTCGCTCACCACTCCTACTTCGATCCTTAAGTGTGTAGGTGGATAGAGATAAAGAATTTTGTTTCCTGCTTCCTTTCTCCAGTGTTTCATCTCATATTGTCGTTACAACTCACTGGACTTGTTTTGTTGGTCTGATGTTTCGTTTTCTAGTTTTTTTAATTTTTTTTGTTTTGTTATTTTTCTGTTATATTTTAATTTTATTTAGAGTATTTTATTTATTTTAATTTCTTATAAATTCAGCCGACATATTATTAAAAAAAAACAAAGAGAGAGAGATCAAGATGGAACTTAGAACCATTGCAGTCGTGCAAGACTTACTTAAAAATATTCTCTTTCAATGTGTCTTTACAGACCTTCCAAATACAAATTCTCACTTATTTATATACGAGTAAAAAAATAGAAGAATTAGAGTTAGTGCTATTTTCTATAAAATATAACAATAAGTACCGCTGTAATAAACCGAAAACACTAACTTTACCTGAGCAGGAAACTTCAAATCTCCTTTACACTTTATGTTTTCCTGCCTGTAAATATGGAAGAAAACATCAACAATTTCAATGATTATCAGATTCAAAATGGTTGAAGAACAAGCTCAAATCTTCCAATTCAATCTCATCACCATATCCAATGTCACCTTAATAGAAATAGTCAAGCCTCTGCTTTTAATTCCACATAGAAACCAATCTCCACGGTTAACCTCTTAATGGTGGAAAGATGAAATCATCATTTTAACAAAACTCCATGAATTTTGCATTAACAATTCTTCAACTTCAATTATTGCAACATTGTCAGTGCAACTATAGTTGGCTAGAAGCCATAATCACTCAAGATATCAAAGCAAGAATAAAAAACCAACATATACTGATGCTAGGGGCAAAGCCAAAAAAATAATTTACGAGAGATAAAATTAAATTATAATTTTTAAAGGATTAAATTAAAATTTTATAATTTTTAAAAAAATTAAAGTATAATTTTATTTTTATTAAATTAAAATTTTAAAATAAATTAAATACTTAAATGAAAAATTTTTTATTGTAGAAAATCAGGGCACCTTGCCAGCCCTAGATTCCCCGCTTACTGGTGCATTGCCCACATTAAATTCACTCAAGCAACAGTTTAAGAATTGACTTGATATTGTTTAATATCTATTTCATAGTCCTCATTGTGTTAAAATGTAAAATCGAAGAACGATGAATTTAATCAAATTTTTAAATACTTAAAAGGGTCAAATCTCAAAAGACATTTTGCCTCTAACCTTAATATACAACGCTAAAAGTATAGTTTAGAAAAAAAAATGTTTACCTTTTTCTCAAATCAAATTTGCAGAGCATGATTCAAAACGGGTTGGTGGCAGCCAACATATAGAATTCGGTTTCATTAAAAATATTTTTAAAATTTTATTTTTTTAAAAAATAAATATTTTTTAATGTTTGGATAAATTTATGTAAAATATTTTTTATTATTTGATAAATTTCTTGAAAATAATTCATAAAAATTGTTTCAATAAACACACTTACATTTGAAATTTTCTCATTTTTTATTGAGTTTATTTTATATCTATAAATGTATATTTAACCTTATTCCTTGTAAAACAAACACGATATAAATATATTTGTTATAAAATATTAGTGTAATTTCCTTTTAACAATCAGGTTCTAAAAATCAGGTTGTAAGAATGGTTGACACAGGGAAACAAAAACAACAGTTGAAAGAAAAAATTGACCCGAATGTGGTCAAACGAATGAGAATCATCGGTAGAAACCGTACGGACTGGATCCAAAGGCTGGCATAGGATTGGAGGAAACTCAAACTGTAGAACTCACGAAGGCAAACACGAGTATTGTCCAGAATCTGGGGCAGACAAGTGGTAGCTATATGGATACAGATAATGAAACTGATCCTGTGGAGATCTCTGAGGATGAAGCCACGGAACAGGTTGTCAATGCCAAGATGTAGTTTGGCTCGGGTTCGTTCTCTCTTTCTATCAATTTATTTATGATTAGTGATATCAAGTTTTTATTTTGGAACTGTCAAGGCTGTGGCCACCCTCGTTTTCACAACTTGATTAAGGAGTATGTTCTTGAATTTCATCTGGATGTAATCTGTCTTTTTGAAACAAGGGTGAGCGGGCAAAAGGTTGATTCGATTATTTGGATTTCCAATTTCTTTTCGTGTGGAGGCTTTGGGTTTTGCAGGTGGCAGTTGGATATTGTGGACAGACAATGTGCAGATCGAGATTTTGCTTCCTCATCCTCAATTTGTTCACATGCGAATTCTGAATAGATGTGGAGCCACGTCTTTTTTATGCACTGCAGTTTATGCTAGTCCACATCCAACTACAATGAAGTTATTATGGGAATGTTTGTGTGATCTAGCAGGCGTGATTGCGGGTCCATGATTATGTGCCGGGGACTTCAATGCAATTTTGTCTGAGAGAGAGAGATGAGGTGGTTCACAGGCAAGGAAAATAGGTTGTAAGTTGTTCCAGACTGTCCTTGAGGATAATTGCTTACAGGATATGGGATTTCAGAGGTCCTTATTCACATGGAATCAGGGCGATCTATCTCAACGACTTGATCGAGCCATCTGTAATGAGGACTGGATGTCTCTTGCTCCTAGTTCATCGGTAAGGCACCTATATAGATTGAAATCGAATCATAGGCCTTTATTACTTTCTACAAATTCTTCAGTCTCACCAAAAGCTAATAGACCATTTCGATTTTTAGCGAGTTGGCTTCTTCATACAGAATTTAACAGTTTTGTTAGGAATACTTGGAAGGCAGAGGTTGATGTGATCACAAATATTCTTGGGTTCCAAGATTCGAATAGGGAGTGGAACAATAAGGTGTTTGGGAATATTTTTGCTCGGAAGATGTTGTTGGGGGAACTCCAGAAAGTACAGAAGATGCTTAAGTATCGTAATAGTATGGATTTGAGATCTCGAGAGATTGAGTTGAGAACTGAAATTGAAGATGCCTTGCAATAGGAAAAGCTTTTGTGGTACCAAAAATCTAGAAGTAAGTGGCTCATGGAAGTTGATAGGAACACAAAGTTTTTCCACTCTCGGACTCTCTCTAGAAGAAAACAGAACCGTATTGAAGCTTTGAAGATTGAATGCATGGAATGGTGTTTTGATGATCTATTACTTCAACAACACACTATTGACTTCTATAGAAAGTTGTACTCTATGGAAAATGTTTCAGAATGTGGTCCTTTTCCTTGCCGAGGAAGATTTTCGGTCTTGAGCTTTGATGAGGTAGCATATTTGGAATCAGATGAATTAGCTATGGAGATTAAGGAAGCCTTCTTTGGTATGGCTTCCTTAAAGGCACCAAGGGTTGATGGTCTCCATGCGAAATTCTACTAGTCACAATGGGAAGTGGTAGGTGAGAGCGTTGTGCAACTCATTCAGAATGTCATGAAGGGACAACCAATGGACCCAAATCTGAATAGGACCCTTTTGGTGTTGATACCCAAAATGGAAGGGGCAGAGACTTTATCACAATATCGTCCAGTAAGTCTTTGTAATGTATTATACAAGGGTATAACAAAAACGATTATCAATTAATTACGCTTCATTATGCAAAAGTTGGTTGGCCATAACCAAACGAGTTTCATTGCAGGGCGTAGCAGTTCAGATAACATTGTGCTTGCTCAAGAGGTCATTCACTCGATGAAGACCACAAAGAGCAAGAAAGGATGGATCATTAAAGTGGATTTGGAGAAGGCGTACGATAGGATACGTTGGGATTTTATTGAAGATTCTTTGAATGATGCGGGGTTACCAAAGTTGCTAGTGAAAGTGATCATACACTGCATTAATTCGACATTCATGCAAGTCCTCTAAAATAGTGCTACAATGGATGTTTTCTTTTCGACTAGAGGCATAAGGCAAGGAGATCCGTTATCTCCATATCTCTTTGTTTTGGGAATGGAGAGTCTTGGGCATCTCATTGGATTGGCTGTTGCAAGTAAAGTTTGAGAGTTATTATTACTGTCATGCCGTGGACCCAGGCTTTCCCATCTGTTCTTTGCGGATGATTTGCTACTTTTCTATAGAGCAGACATTCAAGGTGCGAATTATATAAATAGCTTTCTTATCTCCTTTTGTGGGCATTTTGGACACAGGGTTAATAAAAACAAAACTCATGTGTTCTTTTCCAACAATACGCCTGAAGATGTAGCTAGAATGGTGAGTGATAAGCTTGTCTAAAAAGATTTGGGCAAGTATTTGGGCATGCCTTTGTTTCATGACCGTGTTTCATCGTCTACTTTCCAATTTGTGGTTGACAAAGTCAGAGGAAAATTAAGTAATTGGGCGTTTCTCTTTGGCAGGACGTATTATGTTGGCTAAATCAGTATTATTAGCTATTCCTAATTACTTCATGAACACTGATAAAATTCCGATCATGGTGTGTAAAGAGATTGAGAAAATCACAAGGAGTTTTTTTGGGGCTCTAATGGTTTGGAGAGGAAACCTTCTTTAGTTAACTGGAAGGAAGTTTGCTTACCTATTGACAAAGGGGGACTTGGAATCCGATAACTCTAAGATCAGAACATGATTTTTCTGTTAAAGATGGGATACAATATATTAACTAATACTGATGCCCTATGGGTTCGTATTCTACAGAACAAGTACAATGTGCATGGTCTTTTACCTCTCTCGATTGAACGAACCAGTTGTTCCTATTTATGGCGACATCTATCGAAGCATTTAGGGAAGGTTCTGGATGGGGTCATGTGGTCAGTTGGCAATGGTAGGTTGGTAAAATTCTGGAATGATGTATGGGTGGATGGGGTTGGTCCTCTGAAGCAGCTAAACATCGGGGAAGATGAGATCGATGAAACCTTAAGAATTTGTGATGTGATTACAGAGTCTGGGTCATGGAATTGGAGTTGGTTGGAATCACAACTTCCTCAAAATGTTCGTGAATTCATTACTGCAATTATGCCTCCATCTCATGATAGTGGTTCTGATCGTTTGGTCTGGAGGTGGATGGCCAAAGGGAAATTCTCTACAACTTAAACTTACAAGAATTTGGTTTGTCATGAAGATGTTGAGGACTGGGTTCTTTGTTCAAGGGTATGGAAGATGGTTGCACCCCAGAGAATTAAAACCTTTGTGTGGCTCTTGTCAAGAAATCGCCTTCTTACAAATGAGGTACGGGCAAGGAGGAGGATGACAGATGATATGGACTGTCCGAGATGCGATGTTGTTGTTGAAATAGAACTCCATGCTGTAAAGGACTACCCTTTTGCAGCTAATATATGGAGAACACTTGTGCCACGTCAAGGGTGGGAACATTTCTTTGTTGCACCTGTAGAAGATTGGATTAAATTACTGTTGAAAAAAGAAGAAACCTCAGCAAGTAACGGTGAGTGGGCAACCTTATCTCTTATTATTGCTTGGTTGATTTGGAAACATAAGAATGATTTCATCTTTAAAGGAGCTAGCCATAGTAGTTTAGAATTGGTTGCAAAAGGGACAGCATGGGCACGTAGTTTGAAGGGTCCACCTCAAGGGTCTGTTCCTAGTTACAGTACTTACACAAAGGATTTTTGGCAACCACCAGTAGCAGGTTGGGTGAAAGTTAATGTTGATGGCAGTGTCTTACCTCACTCATCAGCTGGTAACGTGGATGGTATTATCCGGGACCATATGGAAACTGTATTCTTGGATTTGGCCTAAGGATTGGAAAGTCGGGTATCTTTCAGACGGAAGCACGAGCTCTTTATGAAGGCATGCTGGTTGCTTGGAACAAAGGTTTTCGCCGGGTTGTAATGGAGAGCGATAATGCTACTTTGGTGGAGCTAGTGGTCAATGGGTATGCTTTAGACAACAATCATTCGGAAGTTCGCCTTATACACTCTATGCTCAGGAAGGATTGGCAAGTTATGGTTCGACATATACCAAGGGAGCAAAATAAAGTGGCGAATTGCATAGCAAAGATGGAAACGAGAGCCTTGAACTTGAATTGGTACTTCAATGATCCGCCAATGAGTGTGCGGGACTTATTAGAGGGAGATATTCAACATGCAGGCATAAAGCTAAGCTCTTCTTAGAGTCATGTAAATAGAAGGCTACTTCTATTTTTTTAACCAAAAAAAATATTTTATAATAAGAAAATATTTTGTAATATTCAATATCATATATAAAACTTAATAATAAATAATTCTTAATTAAAACTTAACATGTATTACATATATTAGAGTACATATTGACACATTAGAGTTGTAAGAGATAAATGAAGCTAAGCATTATTTAAACAAATACTTATATTTATATAATTAAAATTTCATATTTTTATACTTGATTAAAATATGTCAATACTTGTACTCTTCGTAAATTTAAAATTTAGTCCATGTATTTTTATTTTTGGATTAGTCCTACTTTTTAGATATCAAAATTCAGTTCAATTATTAGCATTATTAAAAGTATTTTGTTAAATTCATGTTCATTATAATTAAATAAATAATTATTTAAATTAAATTAAATTAAGTTAAATTAAATGGAAAATTAAATTTTTTAAAAATTTTATTATTTAGCTAACTATTTGTTTTAAATATAAATTTTAAAATGTTAGCTTAAAAAATATGTTTAGTATTTAAAGTTTAGTATATGCTAATAATTAATATAAATACTAAAATATTTAATAAAAATAGTATATAGTTTAATAAATAAAAAATATTTAATCTAAATTAAATGGAAATATAACTTTTTTAATTTCTATTTATCTAATTAAACATTTATATATTTTTTTGAAATTTATATTTATCTAATTAAATATTTATTTTAAACATAAAATTAACTTAAAAAATTATTTATAGATAATATATAATTTAATACTTTTTTATTTAATTTAAACTAATTAAATTATTATTTTTTTTCAAATTCTTGTTTATCCAATTAACTTTTTTAAACATAAACATTTATAATTTAATGGATGATAAAAACCCTGTATAAATTATCTTTTAAAAAATATATAAATTATATAAAAAACATAGTTGTGATAGAGTATGCATCTTTTTACTTATATATATGATTTAATATTAGAATTGAATTGATACCATACAAATTTCCTTAATATTAATTATCCAATTTTACAATTTAAATTATAATTTATGAAAATAATTATTCTATTGCATAACAATTAATGTCTTGGAAATATATTTGTTTATTTAAATTAAATTAGTCTCCAAAATTACGTGTGTCGCACATGAATATACACATTTATATTATTATTATTTTTGTACAATATTAAAGAAATATGTATGTATAATATTTAAAAGATGAATATAGTGTAGATTTATACTTTTGATTTTTTTATCACTATCGCCATCATCGTTGATCAACATTGGAATTTTGATGCAGTTAATTGTTTTGGAGTTACAAATTACTTAATCAGAAATAACAAATCAAATATTTAAAAAAAATTATAATTATAATACTAATAAAAAATAATATAAAGAAAAAAAAAAAAAAAAAAGAACAAACAATTATAAAGTGAAGGTTACATATTAAACAATGATAGATAATAGTGAATAATAATGAGTTTAAAACAAATTTAGTGTTATAAAATAAAAGGACAGAGAGTAAATAATAAAGAAAATAAAAGGACAGAGAGTAAATAATAAAGAAAATAAAAGAACAAAAGAGAGAACATATTTTATTGATCAATAGAAGTAATTTACAATTATTCTCCAAAATTTATATTTATAGACATAGAAAGTATAAATGAAATAAAACTCTAATTTTTATGACTATTAGAATTTAAAGTTCATCAAAACTTAACTTCATCTTTGTTAGCTCGATAGATCAACTCGATAATGCCGGTAAAAAGGTTGAATCGGCCTTTGAGATGTTGTGGTGGAAGCAATTGAAATTTGCAATAAAGAACACAAAGATTTATAGTGGTTTTACCTCAAATGCCTGCTCAACTACCTTAGCTTTCCACAACAAAGAATTTTTCCAAATCCACTAGCTTTGTATAACCTTTAAGGACAAGGTTTAACTTTAAAATCTCTCTTAAGACTTATACCCTAAAATATTAAGATAGGACTCTCTAAAGGTTTCTATCCAAACCTTAAGTATAAACCCTCTCTCAAAAGAGAAACAAACAAGCAAACAAAGAAATAATCCTTACAAGATTAGGATGTTTGCAAATGAAGCACAAATACAAAGAAGAACACTTGAGCTAAATGAATACAATGAAAGCTCACTAGTGTTTACCAGAAAAAATATGAAAGAATTAAACTCTAGGTTGTTTTGATTGTTCTTTAGGCTTTGCACATTGCTTTCTTTTTGCTAGACCTTTGGAAGATGGTATTTATGCCCCCTAATTGATTTCCAACTGTTGTGGTTGTTGGGAAAGTAAATGTAGCCGTTAGGGATGAAATACCAGCTCATTAACTACACCACCTGCAGCAACGAGTATCGATACCTGCTAAAAGGGTATCAATAATTTTTGTAATAAATGCATATTTCAATGACCGTTGGAGTAGGAATATCGATACCTGAGAGAAAGTATTGATACCTACCAAATCGATACTTCCTAGGTTTTGATAAAACAAAATGCTCATTTGGTATCATTTCTCAGAGGGGTATCGATATCACATAAAATATCGATACTTAGACAAAAAAGTATCGATACTTTTTGTCCTAGAGCAATTCTAACTTGTTTAAAAATTGTTAAAACATATTTGAAAATGTTTGACTCAATTGAAACCATTTCAACTTTACTTTTATTCAAAAACACTTTAATTTGTTATATAAAAAATACTTGTTTGAAAATGGTTAAAACATATTTGAAAATGTTTGACTCAATTGAAAACATTTTGTAAATTTGTTTTTGAATAGATTGCTCCCCCTTAATAAAAGACATTTTGAATTTAAGCTCTCCCAATATAAAAATCATTTTAAATTTAAGGCATAAAGATTTTGGAGCATAAAGATTTGAAATAAGCTCAAATTTGACATTCATTTTTCTTTGAAAAATTGGTCACTAATATAAGCAACCAATCAACTATAAAATTTACCTTTCTTTTCTCCCTTTTTTTGTTATATAAAAAATAAACAATAAAGCTTTCAAGAGGAAAAGAAAGTGGTTAGTTGAAAGATAGATATTAAATATAAAGAACTAATGAACTGCCATACCAATGAACATTAAGGTGCAATCACATATAATTTGCATTTGTTCACTTTGAAGCAATGCACCTCACCTACAAACATAGAATTTAAGTTTTTGGTACCTAATGTCTTTTGGGATCATAATCATTAGTTTTCAAAATCTTAGTCCCATTAGGTATCCATTTTGAAAGAGCTTCCTTGTCTTGAGTAGCATTAAGTCCTTTAGGGACCCATACACTCTTAACAAGTTTTCCCTTGTAAAATCTTGAGGAATCTCTTTGCTTATAGAAATTAAAGCTATTTTTAACAAAGTTTTGTTTTGAACTTTCTCCTTTTTCAAAAACTTTGTTAGAGTGAGCTTTTTCACTCTTAAGCAACTCAAGTTGATTTTAATGATCCTCATGAACTTTTGAGAGTAAATTATGCAAGTATAAATTTTTCTTTTTAAAATCATTAATGATCTCTTGCATTTTTGTTTACTTTCTCTTCAAGTTCATGATTGATTTTGGAAAGTAAGCCATTTTCATTTCTCAATTTTGAAACACTTCTCTTGTGTTTTGACATCATTACTTTTAATTCCAAAATCAATTCATCATAGGCATCTTGCAATTCATCAAAAGAATAATCATTTAAAGTAGATGAGTTAGAAGTTACATTGGGATCATCGATAGCCATAAGGCATAAGTTGACTACTTCATCATCGGATGAGTCTTCATCACTCCAAGTAGAAACATAAGCCTTTTGTTTGCTAGACCCCTTCTTTTTGAACATAGGACAATCATACTTGATATGTCCCGGTTTCTTGCACTCATAGCAAATAATGAGATCTTTCTCCTTAATTGATTTAAGCTGGAGTTCTTCCTCCTTTCGAAATTCACTTCCTTTGTTGGACTTCGTAAATCTCTTGAATCTTCTAGCAAGCCTCTCCATTTCTTTATCTTCATCCACTTCTTCACTTGATTCACTCTCTTCAATGGTGGTGGATTTAAGAGCTCTACCAACATTCTTCTTCATAAGTCTGTTTTCTTCACCCCTTTTGTTAAGCTTCATCTCATATGTAAGCAAAGAACCAATGAACTCATCAAGGGAGAGTAAGTTGAGATCATTTGATTCTTCTATAGTTGTCACCTTTCATTCCCAAGATGTTGGGAGACTATTCAACATCTTTTTCACCATCTTCTTGTTGGGATAATCCTTCCTAAGGGCTCTTAGACCATTGATGATGTTGGTGAATCAATCGAACATCTCTTTGATGATTTCCTCCGTTTTTGCTTTAAATAACTTATAGTCAAGGGTAAGAAGACTTATCTTTGATTCCTTGACTCTACTCATTCCTTCATGGGTCACCTCAAGCTTGTCCCATATTTCTTTGGCATCGTTGCACGAAGAGACTTGATGGTATTTCAAATGACATAGATTTTCTCCTCAATTTAATGTTTTAATTGTCTCTTTTGTATTTCATTTAGCATGCATCATTAGCATGTTATACTTAGTTTCCATATTTTCCAACTCATAATTAGTTAGTTTAAATTCTTATTATTTTTATCTATTTTTGTACTAATGTCAATGCAAGCAGCTGATATATTGCATCTTAATATTGTCAGCGTAGGAACGCAATCAAGAAGCTTAATGCTGGACGAATGCAGTCACAAGATCAGCTGGAAATTACAAACAAGAGATGTCGTCGCATTGAAACTGAACCTCAAATGAGTAGAATCAAGCTGAATTCACAGTTGGAAGCACCAATGCAGGAATTTCATAGATGTCGCTACAATTATGATTTCAAAATGTGTCTAGCGATATAACGACAATCTGCAGATCTCTAAAGAACATACTAGAACTACGTGAGTGCACAGCTGTAATCTAACTAATTTTGACAGCTGCAAGATCTAGATCTGGATCTAAAAATGAAGGCTGAAACCTGTAACATTTTGGAGGTTATAAATAGACAAACAAAGGATGAAGAAATCATCAAGAGCGAAGGGATTTAATTCTGAAAATTCTGTATGAATTGAAGATTTGAGCTGGAAATTGGGGAGCTGATGAAGCAAGTCTGCAATCACTTTTGACGAGAGGTGTTTGATGCAGAGCAAGAGGAACAATTAAGGAGTAGGCCTAGTTGTCTAGAGATAGTAAGCTTCGTTGTACTCTTTAATTCTTCTTAAACGATGATGGATTTTGATGATATTAAATGAATACGAGAGTTTCTTTTAATGTGAAATCATTTTGATTCTTATTTTACACTACTTATTTATTTATTCTTGGATCTAACCGCTTTAAGTACGGGAGTGAAATTGTAGTGCGCTGACATCGAGAGATGCGGTGACAGGTTGGGTTAACAAGTAAGTGAGGCGAGAGCTGCTTGGGACTGGGACTGGGACAAACTCCAATTACTTGTTCTTAAATACAAATCGTTGTTCGCACCGAGAGGTGGAGTTGTCAATATTTAAGTCGGGATTAAGTAGAGAGTTGTTATTGGTAAGAACTCAAAGGGACTTCATTGCAGCGACATTCCATCTATATTTTACCTTGTCGATGCATCCAGCGTTGCGATTTAGCAGAATCAGTGAACCATTTCTACTCTTCTACACTTGATCATATTTACATTTTATGCATTTAAATATTCAGCACTCAACACTCAACACAATTGGATTTATTTTCAGTATACTGACATTTAACCTCTAAAGTTTAACTCTAATTGCGTTGACATTCCTAATTATTTTAGTGTGTAGATCTGACATAAATGTACTGACATCAGTACTCACATTACATTTAATTGTAGTATTAGTTGCTTCGACATTTAAACATCAAGAATCCATTCCTCGTGGGATTGTTATCTGATAGAATTGTTCTATCAACTATACTTGCATCGACGTGTGTCTGCTTGCACATTGCTGTGATGTAAAAACACCGATCATGTTTTGGTGTCATTGTCGGGGAATTGCGTTTGTTTGATGTTTACTTTTGTAGTTGCAATTAATTCTACTTACTTAACTTTTAATCTTTACTAATTTATATTATTTCTCTAATTGTTTTCTTTTTCAGATTTTTAATTGTTGCATGTCTACAAGGAGAAATTCTAAGGACATTGTAAAATTTGATCCGGAGCTTGAGAGGAAACTTAGGAGGAGAAGGAAAGAACAAAGGAAAATGGCTGGTAACAACAACAATAATTTGCCACCATTGCTGCCATAAGATGGAATTCCTCCAGTGCTTCCACAAATTGTTAATGATATACCACCATCACGTCCACAAGAAGAACAAGTGCAAATAGGATAATAAAAAATTTTATTGTGCCTATACTCGATGATTTATAACTAGGGGTTGTAAGACTAGCTATTCAAGTTGGTAGTTTTGAATTAAAATCGGTGATGTTTCAGATGCTCGACTCAAATGGGCAATATTCAGGTTTTTCGCATAAAGACGCACGAGAACATTTGAAATCATTTTTACTTATTTTTGCACCCTTCAGTCAACATGGTGTCCCTAATGATGCCTTAAAAATGCAATTATTTCCTTATTCATTGTAAGGTAAAGCAAAAACATGGTTCTTGGGATTACCGACAGGATCAATTACATCTTGGAATGCGTTAGCAATGCAATTCATTTTGTGTTTCATTCCATCGACAATGAACGCATGGTTGCGAAATGACATTACTGCATATCATCAGTTGAATGATGAGAATTTACACACAACTTGGAAGCATTATAAAACATTGCTTCGACGCTGTCCAATGCATGTAATCCAGCAGAAGACCCAGATTGAAATATTTTGCAATGGTTTGAATGCTCAGACAAGGAACCTTGTCGACGCATCGACTAATGATCCCTTGTTAGGTTGTACATATAATGAAACTGTAAGAATTCTAGAGAGGATTGCTCAAAACGACTACCAATATCCTATTTCTCGTTCTGCACAGGTAAAAACTAACCTTGGAGTTCTTGAGTTAGATGCTATTTCTACTTTGTCAGTGTAGGTATCCTCATTGGCAAATATTATAAAGAATATAAAGGGAACAAATGACGTAGCTCCTATTCAAATGGCCCAGCAATTGGATGCGCCGATATTTTCTTGTGAAATCTGCGACGACAATCATAGTTATGAGGACTACCCACAACATGCAGAAAATGCTTTCTATGTTAATAACATCAGGGGAGGTTCATTTGGTAACTCATACAATAACCGATCTCAACAACCTTAGGGGAATCAAAATGCTTCTACATTCAGATATGAAAATTCCTCAAATCAAGGGAGTTATACACAAGGGACTTACAATAGCAATCCATAACAAAATTATCAAAATTTGCAAGTTAATTCTCGATCTGAACAAATGCAGTCACATAATAAGATGCAACCACAATCTCGATTACAACCACAACAGTCTATGCAGCCACATATGCAAGGACAATATCATCAACATCAACAGCAGCAATTCTCTCAACCTAAGTCAGATCCTATGTCTGCTCTTGAGGCAATGATGCACGAGCATATCACACGAACTGAAGCAATAGTGCAAGGCAACTCTTCTTCCATTAGAGCATTGGAAGCCCAACTAGGGCAGTTGGCTTCTAATTTAAGTACAAGGTCACCAGTCACTCTACCTAGTGATATTGAAAATCCTACTGAGAGGGGGAAGGAGCATTGCAAAGCAATCACACTGAGGAGTGGCAAGCAAACGATGGGACCAAGCAGTTCTGGCCAAGACCATGTTGACGCATCTGAACCACAACAACAGGAAGAAGATGCAGCTAAAGAAAGTCAAGCAAAAGAAAATGAAGAGGAACCAACTGTAGTGCCATCTATGCCTGCAGTTTGCCTAACTAAGTTGTCGATGCAACTACCAATATCAACACCACCGAGTTTTCCACAACAACTCAATGTTACAATACCTTTGCCATTTTTGCGAAGACTTAAAGAGAAAGTCCATGATAAAGAATATCAAAAGTTTGTTTGTACTTTGAAACAATTACACATTAATATACCTCTAATAGATACTCTTGTGTAGATACCCAGTTATGCGAAATACATGAAGGAGTTATTATCAAAGAAAAAGAAATTGTCTGACATCGAGACGATTGCGCTCACAGAGGGGTAGCTTACAAATAAGTTACCAACTAAGATGAAAGATCCTGACAGCTTCATAATCCCATGCTCCATTGGGAATCATTATTTAGCTAAGGCTCTATGTGATTTGGGAGCAAGTATTAATCTTATGCCTCTGTCTACTTTCAAGAAATTAGGAATAGGTTCGATGAAGCCGATTGCAGTGACATTGCAACTTGCGGATAGATCCTTAACACAACCGAAAGGCCAAATCAAAGACATCCTTATCCAGGTTGATAAACTTGTGTTCCCTACTGATTTTATAATCCTAGACTGCGAAGTAGATAAAGAAGTGCCCATTATCTTGGGGCGACCATTCTAGCAACAGGACGCACACTTATCGACATATTCAAGGGAGAACTTATCATGCGTCATAACGACGAGCATATGACCTTTAGTGTGTTTGAGGCATCTCTATCCAGGAGTAGAGAGAAATGTCACCACATCGATGTACTGGATGAAATCATTTCGGAAGAATTCAATGCAAGGAGTTTAGCAATGTCAAATGAAGATGCGGCAACATTCACTGAGGAAATCCTAGCTAATTATAGCAACAAAGAGGAGGTTAACAATTGTGAGCTTAGACAGAATTGACAATTGGAATCTTTGGATTTGTCTAACAGGACAATTCCAGTGTTTAAACAATCTATTGAGCAAGTTCCTACCTCGGAGTTGAAGCAATTGCCAACACATTTAAAGTATGTTTTTCTTGGTGACAACGAGACACTACATGTTATTGTCAATGCATCCCTCGACACAATGCAAGAAGATAAGCTTATCGTGACTCTAAAAGAACACAAAAGAGCTATAGCCTGGAGTATCGCAGATATCAGAGGCATCAGTCCTTCTTTTTACTTGCACGAGATTAGGCTAGAAGATGAAAAGAAGCAATCAATTGAGCAGCAACGAAGACCCAATGAAAAGATGAAAGAAGTAGTGAAGAAGGAAATTATCAAATGGTTAGATGCGAGCATTATATACCCTATTTCTGATAGTGATTGGGTGATCCCCGTTCAATATGTGCCTAAAAAGAGTGTTTCACAGTTGTGACCAACGACAAGGATGAGTTAATCACTACTCACATCGCAACTGGATGGCAAGTATGCATGGATTACTGACGACTAAATGCAGCCATAAAGAAGGACCATTTTCCACTACCTTTCATCGATCAAATGCTAGATAGGCTACCTGGTAAAGCCTATTATTGTTTCTTAGATGGTTACTCTAGATACAACCAAATTTCTATTACACCAGAGGATCAAGCAAAGACAACGTTCACATGCCCTTTTGGAACATTTGTTTTCCGACGTATGTCGTTTGGGTTGTGTAATGCGCCAGCAACATTCTAGAGGTGTATGATGGCAATATTTTCGGACATGATCGAGGATTCCTTAAAGGTATTCATGGATGATTTTTCTGTCTATGGACAGAATATGGAGCAATGCACTGACAATTTGGCTAGAGTCTTGAAGAGATGCGAGGACACAAATCTAGTTCTGAATTGAGAGAAATGCCACTTCATGGAAACAGAAGGCATTGTTCTCGGACATCGAATATCTTGTCAGGGCATTGGGTTAATAAAGCAAAAGTAGAAATCATCGAAAAACTACCACCACCCACCAATGTCAAAGCAATAAGAAGCTTTCTTAAAAGTATTAGTAAGATGAATTGTCTTAATTGCATGATCTAAAATTAATTATTTAAACAAGCAATCTTGCAAACGACAGGTTGCAAGTTGATAACACATACATGATTTATTTTGTGGATGCATCTACCAAAATAATATAATATCAAAACCATCCACATGGTGGATGATTGACCCCATATTCATTTCAGAAATACAAGACATTAAATCTGAACTTTAGCTAGTGAGTTTCTAACAATCAAATTTCATTGAGAACAAGCAACAAATGAGAATCCTTTAAATTAATAATCTTCTAGTTAATGAATGTCCTATGAATTCTCAATTAATTTTCGCCTCATATATGATCTAGGATGGTCTAACTGGTCACACCAAGTAATAAATGCATTTGTATTAATAAACTTCTAGTTTACTTTACCACGCATTTCATTTGTACTAAATTGTAACAAATTGATAATTTTACTATCATTCCTTTTACTTTGTATCCACATATAAGTACTATTGTGACATTTACTATTGAAAATGTCTAAATCAATGTGAAGTATATAATACCACTAAGTCAATAAATATAATTTCAAAATAATTATATGCAATATTTGCTTCAAGGAATATGCCAAAATCTTCAAATGCAGGGCATTTGGTCTAGTGGTATGATTCTTGCTTCGAGTGCGAGAGGTTACAGGTTCGATTCAAAATACTTCTAAAACCCTTTTAACAAGAGCTTTGCATAATCAGCTAACTACCAATAATAATTGTCTTGGTCATGTATATAAACAAGCTTATATTAAATATATCAATAAAAGTAACATCTCAAATATAAAAATATGACATAATAAAAAACTAGCAATTTTTCATAACCATCATCATAAACATATATGAAATTTAATTCAAAACCAACCATTCAAGTTCATAGAACTTTTTATTTACAATTGCTCATGTCTTTTCTCTAAATAATTAACAAATGAAATAATATAAAATTGTTAGACAAAACACATTAGCAGACAAACATAAATATAAAATATTTATATAAAATACAATATCTGAACAAAACAATATAAATAAATATTTATGTTTATGTAAAACACCAAATCTAAACAAAACAAATTAAATAAATATTTATATTTATTTAAAATATCATACCTGAAAACAATTTAAATAAACAAGATCTGAAAAATTAGAAATCTAATAAGGAGGATTTAGTTTTACTAGAAGTTGAGGCCTGTTTTCACAGTTTCCTTAAGATAGATTCGATCACTCCTTTGGTACTTGGAGAAACGTTAGTCGTCTGTCTCCCAGGATACAACAACAAAATGATCGTCATAGTAGCACCTTTGCAAGGATCAACGAACAAGCCTTGCCTTCTTCTATCACCAAAACGTTTGAAAAATTGGAGAGAAGAAGAAAAGAATTTCGAGAGTGAAAATAAACTCGTTGTGTGTTGTAATGTAAAGAATTCTACAAAATTCTGCAAAATTCTTTTGGCTTTTATAAGGGCATTCAATATGGAGGAATTTTGTAAATTTTCGTGATTAATGATACAAATTTGCATTAAAAGAACCTTTATATCAATTTGAATAAAATAAAATCAAATCGAGATAATTATCTTTTTAAAACAGATTCTAGATAAGATTTGCTGAGGAAAAATAAAAATAATTATGTATTAGGCTGAAATATCCACAAGACCTTTTTGGGCCCGATCAGTCCAAACTTTTTTCATCATCCACGTCGTACGGGTGCGGCCCCAACCCCGATGGATTTGGATCTGCACCCCTGCGCGCAAGGCAAGGTTTCAAGCTTAGTCATTCAATAATCCCAAAGTGGTTTCTTATATATATACATATCCCACACTTGGTATCTAACCAATATGAGATCTAAGCTTTTCTTTTCCTCAACATTATTCACAAGTGACTTACTTTGAGCATCAATTTCTCATTTATCACTCAACCATTTTAAGCATATGATATACCGTTGTAAAGGTCTCATGGAGTAGAATATAAAATCGTAACTTTATTATTCAACTCTCTCCACTTTTACTAATCGAGAATATGCTTCAAAGTTTTCAAAAATATCATTTTTTCCAACAATCCCCAACATGAATGAAAATTGATAGTTTTAAAGATAACATTGACTCGATGTGGTGATAGAATCTAGAATCGATAGTTGCATAGGATAGGTAGCCATCCCCCTTTGAACCTTCCCTTGTGAAAGTATATTTACTTTACTAGCTAACCAGTAGACACGATGCATTGAACTATTTTGTCGCTTGTGTAAACGATGATATACCTCACACAACTACCTCTCTGGCAAGGTTTTTAGTTTTTATGGGTATGTTCATATGGTTGTGAGCATCTTCCTGGTTCTGTAAGAGTTCCAGAGAACTACGACCTTTAACAATTCTTTGAACTAAATCAAATCTGATTAACCATAAAATTCATTGGTTTATTAACATAAATGTGCATACTAGATATGTTTTAATCAAATATATTATTTAATTATAAAACTTACTATAGCGAAATAAATAAATCAGTTAATATGCAGTTTCATGAACAATGATATGCTTAAAACAATATGTAACCCATGAAATCGAAACTTAAAAAAGAAGATCATCTCAAATATTTAAACCATATATCAAGTCGATTTAATATTTAAAGACGTACATTTTCGTTCTGCATTGAGTCTTGACGATAAGAAGTAAGCAAATTAATCTTCTAGTAGTAGACTTAGAATCCAATCAAAATTTATTAATAGAAAACTTTTGAGAGTGGATCTTATTTTCCAAGTGTACAGCAGGTACATAACCAATGACTTTCATACATAGGTTGTCTCTCTTCTTAAATAATTCTTGGAAATTATTGTTCTTTTCTTACTTTCTTCATTTTTCCACTTTTGGTGGTGAGAAAATTTATTACGACCATCCCCCATGACTATTATTATAGTCAAATTTACTACATCCATGTCAAGAATTATGCCTTTTGAATTTATCACATATTGTTACATTCTATTCGGGGAATGGTTAAGTTTCGTGATTAAAAACTTTTGTTCAACCATAAGTATTTTTTTTCATCATATTGCTATTGTAGGAGCACATTCGAATAATGAAAAGTTGAATAAGTTCTGTCTTACAATGTTCTCATCAGTAATATTTTTCCATGTAATTTTAATTGAGAACTTATTTTAAATAATATAGAGTTATACTCACAATTTTTTAAAATTTGAAGCTGTATCCAATCATAACGAGCTTTAGATAGAATTATCATATTCTATTGCTCATATTTTTCTTCCACAATTTAAGTAGATATTTCACAGTAAAATATTTTTCTTTCAATCTCTTAATGGGGATGATAACAAAAGAAGATCATAAAGATAGCCACAATCAATTTAATTTATAACAAGAGTAATATAAATCAATAACCAAATAATCTTTTGATTCATATGAAATATAATATTTTCCTCATTCACAATCTCAATATGAAATCCATTATAAATTTATTTTAAAACCAATGGATTAACCATGACAAGATATTAATATATTAACTCTTCTAGAGTTTTCAACTAATTTTGTACTACCAAATATTATAATAATATTGGTTTGTTTTAGTACCAAATAAGATAAATACTTTCTATCTGTAATGATAGAATTCATTACTACATTCTCATATCCTTCATCAAAGTATATTAACAAATATAAAATATTTGGGCATACGGTGGCCAATAATCGCTCATATCACATTAATAAAATAAGTTATCTTTACTCTTTGAAAAGTTATCTTGAGAACTCTCATTGTTCTCTTATTTATTACTATGTTTCCACTTTTGGTGGTCCATGATTATATCTTTTATTTTCTTTATGTTTGCATTTATTTCAGGGAATGCAATAGATTTACTAAGACAAACTTTATAAACATCCTAGTAGATTCTTTACTTTATAATCACCATCGTAAACATGCGTGGATTTCAAATAAAATCTATTTACTCATGTTACCATGATTAGTCTTCAATTATAATAAACATGATATAATAAATGAATCATAGTAAAATATACTTGAAGATCTTTGACATTATCATTATCACCATGGCTATTATCATGAGCACCATTACAAGTAGTAAAACAACTTTATTTTCGTAATAACCTTTATAATCTAATAGTAAAAATCATTTAATAATCAATCAAAATTTTCGTGTACGATGCTTGAAAGTTATCCGATACACATTGTACCAAATTTCAATACCACATATGTTATAAAATCTTATGATGCTCTAATAAATTATTTGTACTTTATAATTCAATCTAAAAGGTATAATTCAATCATTCAACAATAACAATTAATGAGTCAATTAGATACTATTGAACTTTTTTTTCCCCTTTAATCAAAGTCAATTGATTAGTAATACTCTCTCTCACAATTTTAATCAAATTTCAAGTATATTATAATTTAATCAAAAAAATTGTAATCATCCAAATATCATGCATTCTTAGAATTTAATAAAAGAATCTTAGTTTAAAAGAAACCTTAAAGTAACAATATTTTTTCATAAAATAATTTTACCAAAAATCAATCAACAAAGGAGAAAAACTTACCATGTAAGGATTATATAAATTTCTTTGCATAAAAGGGCATAAAAAATTTAGAGATTTATGTGTAACTAAGTGGTTAAAGGCTCTAATGATTACCCATAATGCGTAAGCCTCAATTGAAATAGCATCAACTTTAGGAGGCAATCGACAACAGCAAATTTCGAGATATTTTTGTAACTTATGAAAAAAAACAATTAACAGAAAATCGTGCTGATAACGTGTTATAAAATAAAAAGGCTTAGAGTAAAAACAATTAAATTAGTCTTCGAAATTACATGTGTCGCATATGAATATATGCATTTATATTTTTTTTTATTTTTGTACAATATTAAAGAAATATGTATGTATAATATTTAAAAGATTAATATAGTGTAGATTTATACTTTTGATTTTTTTTTATCACTATCGCTATCATCGTTGATCAACATTGGATTTTTTATGCAGTTAATTGTTTTGGGGCTACAAATTACTTAATCAGTAGTAACAAATCAAAGATTTATATAAAATTATAATTATAATACTAATAAAAAATAGTATAAAGAAAAATTGAAATTAATAAGAACAAACAATTATAAAGTGAAGGTTACATATTAAACAATGATAAAGAATAGTGAATAATAATGAGTTTAACACAAATTTAGTGTTATAAAATAAAAAAATAGGAGAGCAAAAGAGAGAGCGTATTTTATTGATCAATAAAAATAATTTACAATGTTTTTTTAAAGTCTATATTTATAGATATAAAAAATATAAATAAAATAGAACTCTTATTCTGATAACTATTAGAATTTAAAGTTTATCAAAATTTATCTTCATCTTGATGGACATTCACTTAATAAAATATTCATAACAGTTAGTATAATATATATAATAAATTAAATATTATCATTGAATAATACTCCATTAAGTATATTAATGGTGGTTTTATAATCGAAGGAGGGGAGGTTTGAATTATAGTTTCAGTTGCAGAAATTTTCAACTCAACTATGTCAGGGGTTTGAACTTGTTGCATAGTTTGCAGTGAGGAAGTAGTCGATTTTGAGAAAAGTGTTTTGAAATAATTATAAATCAAAAGTGAAAAAAATCATGTATTATTATCTAATTGGTTAATTTGTCATGTCAATAATTCGTTATTGGAAAATGTAAAATTTTAACGAAAGTTATTACTTTGAGTAATTATCTTATGTGAATAAATTATATTAGGATGGTCTTAAAATATATAATTTTTAGGTATCAATCATAAAATGTCACATCATTAACTTTTAAAAATGTAAAAGTCTTATTATATGTAAAGACCAATTTTTATCGGACCCAACAAAAAAAAAAATTAATAACATTTAAAATTAAATATTTTTTAATTATTAAATGTTTTTTTATTACAAAAGATTCAAAAATCATTTAAATCCAAACCAAACATTACCCAAAAGGACCAAAGTTTTACAACCAAGTGAAACCCTAATGCCCTAATTTTTGTGCTGTCGTCGCTCCCCTTCAACTCGTGGCCACATCAGCTGCCACGTCCGCCACAAGGTTTTTGGCTCCTCATCTATCCCTTGCACCGAAATGGCAAGAGCACTCATTTCAATGCCGTTGACCTCGACAAAACCTCTGCCACCAACACGAAAATGGATCTGCAAAAAAGGAAGAACAAGAACAAAAGCAGAGCAAGCAAAATAATAATAGATTTGTATATATTTTGTCTATAAAAGCCATTGCTGATATTTGTAATAGGGGGAAAAACACACACAAAAAAAAAAACAACCCCAAAATCAGATTCGAAATACAAGAAATCCAAGTTCGTTTGTGCAAGGTATAGACATATTTATTTATTATTATTTTCAAAAACGAATTTATATAATATATATATTTCTTGTTCTATCTTATATTTTTTTTTCTTCCTTTTCTATATTTCGAAAATAAGATAAAAACCAAACAATAAAAAACACAAAAAAAGAGAGTTAAAACTCTAAATAAAAATATATATTTCGAAATAAACAAAAAAAATCATTTTTTGAAACCTTTTCGAAGTTTAGGGGCTAGATTTTGATAGATCTAGTCCCGATCTATGTTTTGGAAGCAAAAGTAAAAAAATTACCTCGACGGCGGTAGAAGGTAGTGGACAGTGACGACGGACGACGGAAGACGACAGTCGACAATGGTGACGGCGACGGAAGATGATCGGCCATGGGGGAGGGGTGAAGTGAGTTGAAAGAAAAGGAGAGGTTTGGTGTCTTTTTTCTTGAAGAAATGATTTTTTTTGGTGGCTTTTGTAACTTAAATAGACACCCAAAATGATGTTGTTTTTGGGTTTAAAGTTTGACCTTCAAAACGACGTCGTTTTGAGTCTTAACCCATGAGTGTTTTTTGGAAAAGGGGCAAATTGCCCCTTTAGTTCTTCCGTATTTTTTATTTATTTCAATTTAATCCTTTTACTTTATTTTTAATTTATTTTAACTTTACCCAATAATTTTAATATTTTTACAATCTAGTCCTTAATTCAAAAATAGCCCTAGGCTGTCACGTGTAAAAATTTTTAGGTTTATTGCCTACGAAATCCTTATTTTATTTTAAAATTATGTTTAGCCTCCAAACTTTTCAAAAATTCAAATTTAACCCCCAAACTTTCTAAAAATTTTGTTCTAGCACCTAAACTTTTTAAAAATTTCATTTTGACCCTTAAACTTTTAAAATTACATTTTGACCCTAAACTTTCAAACTTTCCAAAATTTTGGTTTTGACCCATTTTTCCTTGTTTTTACCCTAAAACTTTCATTTTAGTTTTAATTTAATCCTTTATTTTTATTTCTTTTAAAATTAACCCCTTAAACTTTATTTTGTTTCAAAATTGACCCTTCCTTTTACCCGATTTTTAAATTAATCCTTCCCTCTAAGGTAAATGATTTCAAAAATAAGGAAATGTTCATTACTCTAGGAATTTGATGAAATCGTGTCCCAACTCACGGGACGTGATTTTGTTTGCGAACTTTTGTGACCGAACACCACATTTCAAAAAAACACATACTTTTTTAGTAAAACGAAGAATATTCTTCATTCTCGAGTATCCAAAAGGTCATGTTCCTAACTTATGGGGTATGACTTGATTTTCAATTTTCTCGAGAAAAATATTTTTTATCTGTGAAATTTAATTTTCAAATAACACCTAACGATTTCTATTGTTAAATAATTTTATGTTCAAATATATCTTAAAACTTTCTTGACCGTTCGATAAATGGTTTTTTTATTTTTTTTCGAGGACTCGAAATATCTTACGCTAACTTACGAGGTATGGTTTTTCTCAATGAACTCAGAATAAAAGATCGTTTTTTCGTGAGATTCCAATTTTCAAAAAAAATAATCAAATTGTTTCTGTTTATTAATTCAAGGATCGTGCTTCAAATTTTCCTCGAGTTTTCAAAATTTCAACAATCAAGGCCATAAATAATCGACTAAATACCACTTTTGGGCATGTAAGGGTGCTAATCCTTCCTTACACGTAATCGACTCCCGAACCTATTTTCTGGATTTTGAAGACCAAATTGTCTTTCTAAAACAAATTCAAACGTTTTAGGTGGTCCAATCACACCGAATTAAAAAGATTGGTGGCGACTCTACTTTTTGTATTTTAAAATAAAATTTGGTACCTTTTTTCAAAAAATGGTTTCAATAGCTTGGCGACTCCACTAGGGACTCTAAAAATAAAAAGAGAGTCAAGCCAAAAGTCGATTAATTTCGGGTCTTTTTGTTAAAATTTTTAAACACTCAGTTTAATTTAATAAGTGATCGTTTACAATTTTTGTGTGATGTCATGATAATATTGTGTTGATATTGCTAGTATAGGCTTACATTCATGTGCATCTGTTACTAGACCCTTTAAGTGAAAGTGAGAAGCTACTCCTTCGTGAGGTTTTCACCTCCGTGTAGGATAGTGAATTACTTTCGGGATTACATCCGTACCTATGTTTTCGTGAAGTATTCACTTCCGTGCAAACATCTGGGAAATGTGCCCCCTAAATCGAACTCGTCTGTATGAGCCTGTAATGGGTGAGGATCGAGAAATTTGATGGTTTAGGTACCTTTACTCTAGAACTTAAACCACATATAGTGAGCCCTAAGTGTTTGCCTTAAAATAGAACTACACCGAACTATTAGCAGCTTTCAAAATGCATAGATTCCTTGTTTTATATTTGTATTTTGTTATCATACTAACTTGTTTACTTTGCTTTTGCTTTTTGCTTTTTTTTTTCCTGCATTACATCTTCATATAAGGAAGTGAATTGATTTAAGCTCAATTACTAAATAGAAAAATGGTCATGAGAAAACGATTTTCTTGATAAGGTAGAAGACAATATGGTTGTGCATATATGGTCAAAGGAAGGACAAAAAAGAGAAACTGATAATTTTCCAAACAAGTAAGACAGAGACAAAGATCACACAATGAACCAAACTTAGATCCAAGTACAAGAAGTAACTAATCATTTGCAGGTTTTAACCACTCAAGTTGACATTTCGGACTTAAAATCGGACTCGAACCAGAGCAAATTTGATAATCAGCGGCTTTTAAACACTAAGGCACAATCATATAGGCATCTGCCTTATGTAAAGAAATTTGATTTCTAGTAAAATTGTTCTAGTATAATTGAATTATGAGTCAATACCTTTCCTATGCATACATGCATACATGCATTCATAGGCATTACATTTTATTAACATGCATTTAATTCCATGAATGAGCCCTAAGAGCCTACCTTAAGTAGAACTGTGCCAAACCTTAAGTGGTTACTCGAATAAGGTAAGAGATACAGTAATATTCTTGTTTCTTTGCTTCTAATTGCAATTTATTTTCAAGTTTTATGCATGTTTTAATCATACTGGCTTGTTTAGTTTGAATATATTTGCATTGCATTTTCATCTAAAAAAAGGGTGTTGATTCGTGTTCGATTACTAAATAGAGAACTGGTCATAAGAAAATGGTTTCCTTGATAAGGTAGAATCAAAGTGGCCGTGCGTATGTGGTCAAAGAAAAATAACAACAAAAAGGTGATGGCCTGTCAAAGGGGCACATATCAGAGTTTTGGGATTACACCCAAATAAACGTAACTCATAACAGTTTGCAAGAGCTGAAAGAAATATGTATAATGAAACGAGGTAGATGTTTTACTTCAAATATGGTGATCTGCCTTACCTACTAGCAAATACGTACCCTTTTTCGAACCCTAACCTTGCATTGGGATCCAGCTTAGTTGCTTCACTTTTAGAATCATGGACATAAGGTAGAAGAATATTCTATGTCGCTCCATTCCTGAGGATTGAGAATAATAAGGCCTACTCTAGATGAGCAAGAATTAGGTTGCAGCCTTGATCAAGGAAAAAGGGGATAACAAGTGCATTGCTTTGAAAAACCTGCAATAACCACATATGAGTTAGTCATGTTCCTTAAAGTGTTGGGGCACGTAGAGGATACGATTGCAAATTTGTTTGACTGACTTGACAAGAGAATCACTCATGTTCTAGCAATCTTAGCCATTAAATGCCTGTCAAAGAGAGGGCAAAAGAAGGTTTATGGGTGCACAAGTTTTGCTAGTTTGGTTTCGTAGCCATTTTTTAAAAGCGAAAAAGGTCTCCTATCGAGTATTCTCTGATGACTACTCTCCGTTGAAGGAATTTATGACTATCCAAAGACGAGAAGATATCGCGAAAAAAAATTGGAAATAAACGAGGAATGACTCCAACGCTCTTAAGGGTAGGTTTAAGATATGGACCATGTCGCGAGCAAGGATTTGACCCAAGTGCGAGAAGCGATTAATCACTTGTTAGACTTAGCCATTCAAGACCGACATTTTGAACTTGAAATCGAAGTCAAACCAGAGTAAAATTAGCTTAGAAGTTTAAGGCTTTGAGCATTAAGGCACGACCATATAGGTATCTGCCATATGTAAAGAAATTTGTTTTCTAGTAAAGTTGTTCTAATGGAATTGAACCAAGAGTCAATGCTTTTTGCATGCATTTTACCATTCATTAGCATTACGCTTCATGCATTAAATTTAAAAAAATATCCCACATACCTAAAACAATCGTGTCGGAGGAGGTGTTAACAACTCTAAATAAAATAAATCAAGATAATTTGGGAATGTTGAAAAAATTTGAGCAAAAGTCATACGGAGAGTGGAACCCATCGAGAGTTCGTCCCTATGCCCTTGGAAGTGTTTTGGAAAACTAGACTATGGAGGAGCTTCCTATAGTTTTTAGGACTTTTCTAGAGAAATATTCAAAACACACTTTCTAAGTCCGAGAGTAATAGAGATACTTTTGTAAAGGGCACATGACCACTGTCTTTTATTTCAATAATAACTTTTATTCAATTTGGAAAACATCTTACAATTCTTCTCATTCGATCATACCACAATTATCCATTCTTTAATTCAATTATTTTTTGGATCCCCTTTTGTCTCTATGTTGTGTCCCTTATTATCAGGCATATGAGCGACGTTTCTGTTAACTTTGAGCCTCATTTTGAGAAAGACATGTGTCTAGAAAAACCTCAAGACTTTGAAAATAATTAAGAATGTAACTTGTCTCTCGATCTGCTACTGATGGTTGAGCAAGACAGAAAATGAATATCACTCGAAGAGGTGATTTTAAGTGAGAATTGAGGCATGTATCTTTGCAGAAACAAGACAAGCTGCTTCGAGAATCGAAAGGTCTTTGCATGGTCCTATCAAAGCATGTTGGGTTTAAGGAACTAATGTCGTGACACGCAGCCTCCCATAAAGGAGGAATACAATCCAATTCAATAGAAACTTCGAAGAATGAGGCTTGATGTACTATTAAAAAGGAGACCCGAAAAAAAAAAGGTAAAGAAAAAGTCAAGATGAAAACCTACAAAGGACATTTTGAAACCTAGAGAAAGAAAAAAAAAAGGGAAACAAAAGGTCAATGAAAACCCGTAAAGGGCATTTTGAAAATTTGTGTATCTCCTTCACCTCTTCACATCAGGGCCTTTTTCTATATGGGGTATGGATGTCATCGAGCAAATTTTTCCAAAAGCTTCCAATGGGCATCGATTCATCACTTCACCGAAATGGGTAGAAGCTGCTTCCTATGCCAATTGGCGATTAAGCAAATTCTTGAAAAAAATAAGATTATATGTCGATATGGAATGCCAGAAAGGATCATATCCAACAACGACTTAATTTTGAACAACAGCACGATAGCGAAAGTCTACAGCCAATTCAAGAACAAATATCACAACTTAACATCACATCACCAAAAAGTGAACGGACAGTGGAGGCAACCAATAAGAACATCAAAAGATTAATTGGAAAATAGAAGGGACCTATAAAGGCTTGGCATGAGAAGTCAACATTTTCTCTCTACGCTTATTTGAACGTCCATTAGGACCTACACCGAGGCAACACCTCTTTTATTAGTGTAAAAATAGAGGCAGATTTATCCTTTTGAAGTAAAATTTTATTCCATCCGAATTTTGGTAGAAGCGAATTTGGATAAAGCAGAACGAAGCCAATCCAGATTTGATTAGTTGAACATTGATTGAGGAAAAAAGGCCAAAAGCTATGGTCTGATGTACCAAGGGCGAATGATAAGGGCGTATGACAAAGAAGGATCCGCTCTAGAGAATTCCACATGGGAGCTTTGGTTGTGAAAAGGATCTTGCCTACAAAAGACCTCCGAGGAAAATGGATGCCAAATTGGGAAGGGCCCTATGAGGTGAAGAAAGCCTTTTCTGGAGGAGATTTGACTTTGACTAAGATAGAAGGCAAATACATACCCAACCCCATGAACTCGGGTTCGGTGAGGAAGAAATTTCACCAAAAAAAAAGGGGATAGAACGAAAAGAAGAAAAAAGAAAAGAGAAGAAAAAGAAAAAAGAGAGGTTGAGGTGGAAACCCGTAAAGGGCATCTCGAAACCTAAGGAGATTTGAGTTGAAAACTTGAAAGGACGGCTCAAATTTGAATAAAAGAAAGGGGCATGAAACAGTCTTCTTTCTCATAGTAACAAGGTGGAGAAACTTTACACCTTGAGGCATCGATGAAGTGCTCCAAGTTTCATGAACTCATATCAAGCTCAGAATGGTCCTCATCAAGTTTGCTGAGCGAAGCTTATATTTTGATATGTGAGGCACCTAACTTAATTCTTTGCTCACCTAATGTTTGACAACTTTTGACCAATGTTTGTCATTTTTAATCTTTTCATTCATGCGAGCTTTGCCTCCAACAAAATTCAATTTTATCCACCTTACAACCTTATTCAAGCACGTTTGCATTGAAATAACAGTTAGTGAACTAATGATTTTTAATCTTTTCATTCACGCGAGCTTTACCTTGAATAAAATTTAATTTTATCCACCTTACAACCCTGTTCAAGCATTTTTGCATTGAAATGACGGTTAGTGCTCTAACGATATAATGAATAAAAGGATTTCTGCATATTGTTCTGGAAAATTTCTAAATAGTACACGGACCTAAAACAAGACCACTAGTTAGAAATAACCAAACCTGAGGGTTAGAAGGTTCTTAAAATAAATAGTTCAAATTATGACTACCTCCTTAGGTTTCGTGTCAAAGATACCATACCAAAACGAGAACATGATAACACATCAGTGATAGGACTTAGACAAACGACGAACAATGTCGACCTAAGGACTAAAAATAAAATCATTCTCAGAGTTGAAATTTTTGCATTCATCATTCATACCCATCTGGTTAAGAGCATTTGACTCATTCTAATCATGGCATCCTAATAATCTGGCCTACATAAAGGTCCATAAAAGCATATTCTACAGGTTTGAAGGGAAAGATTGAAGCCGTAACGGCAAATCTGATACCCTAAAGATATGGAAGGAAAGGTTGAAGCCGCAACGGTGAACCTTGTACCTTAGACATGAGATGGGAAAGATTGAAGCCACAACGGCAAATCTTGTACCATAGAAGGAAAGGTTGAAGTCGCAACAGTGAACCTTATACCTTAGAAATGCAAAAGGAAAGATTAAGGCCGCAACGGCAAATCTTGTACCCTAAAGATGTGAAAGGAAAGGTTGAGGTTGCAATGATGAATCTTGAACCCTAAAGACGTGAAGGGAAAGGTCGAGGCTGCAACGGCAAACCTTATACCCTAGAGATGTGAAGGGAAAGATTGAGGTCGCGATGGTGAATCTTATACCATAAAGATGAAGCAGATTGAAGCCACAAAGGCGAATCTCAAAAAGGCTAGATTAAAGCTGCAAAGGTGAATCTTATACCCTGAAGCTAAAGAGGAGCAAATTGAAGCCCCAACGACGAATCTTCTACCTCGAAATTACAGTGGATCAGATCAAAGCTACAGTAGCAAGCTTTTATCTCTCTGAAGTTACAAAAGAGCAAAACGAAGCTACCATCCAATCTCTTACCCCGATCATGGGGCAGATTGAAGCATCCAATCTTTTACCCTAATCAGAGGGCAGATTGAAAACATCATCCAATCTCTTACCTCGATCATGGGGCAAATTGAAGACATCATCGAATCTCTTACACCGATCATGGGGCAGATTGAAGCATCAAATCTTTTACTCTAATCAGAGGGCAGATTAAAGATAACATCCAATCTCTTACCCCGATCATGGGGCAGATTGAAGACCTCATCCAATCTCTTACCACGATCATAGGGCAAATTGAAGCTACCATCTTTCAAAAGTGAATCTCAATCTCCTTGAAGTTGTAGTGGAATGGAGTGAAGCTTCAACACCAAAATCTTACATCCCTGAAGTGTCAATGGATTGAATCAAAGGCTACGACAGCGAATCTTAATCTCCCTAATGTTGCAGTGGAATGGAGTGAAGCTATAGTAGCAAAGTTTATCTCTTTGAAGTTGCCTTGGGGCAGGATTAAGTCACGACGCTAAATCTTATCTTCCTAAAGTTGTAGCGAAGCGGATACAATGAAGTTGAGTAACCGACAAAGCAAAAGAGCAGGCTATTGAAGAAGGAAAGCACCAAAGAAGTCAAGATTCGACAAGACCGAATAAAATTGGTCTTCCTTGAAGTCTTTGCGCCATTCTCGTTATACGACAATGAGCAAAGAGGGGCAGCTGTAAAGACCAATTTTTATTTGGCCCAACAAAAAAGAAAAAAAAAAAACACATTTAAAATTAAAGATTTCTTTAATTATTAAATGCTTAGATTACAAAAGACCCAAAAATCACTTAAACCCAAACCAAACATGGCCCAAAACGCTCAAAGTTTTACAACCAAGTGAAAGCCTAATGCCCTAACTTTTGTGCTGCCACCACTCACCCCTTCAACTCGTAGCCACCTCAGCTGCCACATCAGCCACGAGGCTTCTGGCTCCTTATCTGCCCCTTGCATCGAAATGGCAAGGGCACTCCTTTTAATGCTGTTGACCCCGATCTTATAAGATTTTTTTTCTTTTATATATTTCAAAAATAAGATAAATAAGAAAAACACAAAAAAATAGAGTTAAAACTCTAAATAAAAAATAGATTTCAAAATAAACCAAAAAAATCATTTTTTGAAACCTTTTTGAAGTTTAAGGGCTAGATTTTGATAGATCTAACCTCGATCTTTGTTTTGGAAGCAAAAGTAAAAAAATACCTTAACGGCGGTGGATGGCGGTGATCGACGACGGTGACGACGATGGTGACGAAAGATGATCGGCCATGGGGGAGGGGTGAAGTGAGTTGAGAGAAAAAGAGAGATTTGGTGTTCTTTTTTTTGAAGAAAATGAAGAAGAAATTATTTTTTTGGTGGCTTTTGTAACTTAAATAGACACCCAAAACGACGTAGTTTTGCGGTCTGAAGTTTGACCCTCAAAACGACGTCGTTTTGAGTCTTAACCCATGAGTTTTTTTCGAAAAGGGGTAAATTGCCCCTTTAATTCTTTCGTATTTTTTATTTGTTTCAATTTAATCCTTTTGCGCTATTTTTAATTTATTTTGATTTTACCCAATAATTTTAAGATTTTTACAAACTAGTCCTTGATTCAAAAATAACCCTGGGCTGCACATGTCAAAATTTTTGGGTTTATTGCCTATAAAACCCTTATTTTATTTTAAAATTATGTTCCAACCCCCAAACTTTCCAAAAATTACGTTTTGACCCTTAAACATTCTAAAAATTACTTTTTAACCCCTAAACTTTCTAAAATTTTAGTTTTGACCCATTTTTCCTTATTTTTACATTCTACCCTAAAACTTTCATTTTTATTTTAATTTTATCCTTTATTTTTATTTCTTCTAAAATTAACCCCTAAACTTTATTTTGTTTCAAAATTAACCCTTCCTTTTACCTTATTTTTAAATTAATCCTTCCCCCTCTAAAATAAATGATTTAAAAAATAAGGAAACGTCCGTTACTCAAGGAATTTGATGAAATTGTGTCCCAACTCATGGGATGTGATTTTGTTTGCGAACTTTTGTGACCGAACACCACATTTTAAAATAAAAAAACACATACTTTTTTAGTAAAACGAAAAATATTCTTCATTCTCTAGTGTCCAAAAGGTCATGTTTCTAACTTATGGGGTATGATTTGATTTTCAATTTTCTCGAGAAAAATATTTTTTATTTGTGAAATTTAATTTTCAAATAACACCTAACATACAATTTCTATTCTTAAACAATTTTATGTTCAAATATATCTTAAAACTTTCTTGGCCATTCGATAAATGGTTTTTTTATTTTTTTCGAGGACTCGAAATATTGTACGCTAACTTACGGGGTATGGTTTTTCTCAATGAACTCGGAATAAAAGATATTTTTTTCATGAGATTCCAATTTTCAAAAAATCATCAAATTGTTTTTTATTTATTAATTCAAGGATCGTGCTTCAAATTTTCCTCGAGTTTTCAAATTTTCAACAATCAAGACCGTAAATAATAAACTAGATACCAATTTTAGGCGTGTAAGGATGCTAATCCTTCCTTACACGTAAGGGTGCTAATCCTTCCTTACACGTAACAAACTCCCAAACCTATTTCTGGATTTTGAAGACCAAATTGTCTTTCTAAAACAAATTCAAACGTTTTAGGTGGTCCAATCACATCGAATTAAAAAGATTGGTGGTGACTCTACTTTTGTATTTTAAAATAAAATTCTTGGAAAGATTAAGATGATGAAAATCCTGACTCATAGTAGTTGTAGTTAAATAACCTTAGCTATATTAAAACGAAGACTTGTTTAACTCGTAAGCTTACTAGAACCTCGGTATAAGGTAGTTGCCACACTCCGAGATGGTGAATGGAGTGATAAGACAATGAACACCAGAAACATAGAAAGTTTTATAAGTTCGATTTTAGTTCGATTAAGAACCAGAGAGATAATTCTCACAAAGTTTAGTTTTATATTAAAGATGATGTAACCTCAACAATGTCCTTTTACAAGCTATATATAAATTTCCTAATATCACTATTCAAATTCAACACATAGATGTTCGCATACTAAGTATTAAATTCAATTTTTGAATCTTGGTGGATGCATGCATAAGCTGAATGGTCATGTTCCCTCCTTCATAACTGTGCGTGTATTCTTAAGCATGAAGGAAAGCCTTATTTCTTAGAATGATCAGATTTAAATCCCCTTTCACTCTCTTTGGTCGATTGCTCACTTGCATGGTACATGCACCACCTTTAACGACACCATAATGAACCTTGGGTGCATGGATTTGAAGCTGTGAACCTTGATAATACACTCCCCCATTCGGTTCATGTATGATTTCATTCAATGGCTGAATTAATGAAGCCACCTCCCTTAGACTTGTTCCTGTATGAAACCATTCATGGAGAAGATAACCAGCCACATGCTTCCTCTCCAAGCCATCGTCCATGCACCTCCCATAAATGCCATGAATCCTTCCCCATTAATTAAAGCTTGAAGACATGAATTTGGCACACCATATGATCAATCAAATAAATCAGCATTAAAGGCTGGTTTTTTTTAAGGATCTAGAGAGTTCCATGGCACATGAATTCGACTCGATAAAGAGCCATTCATTGCTCCATACGAACGATTACACCATATAAATATGAATTAACTCTTGCATATTTCAGTCCAAAATTCAACTAAGACCCTAGACTAAGACTCATACACATGAAATAGATATAACATACTATGTACACAAACGCACATATGATCAAATGACAAAAAGATTTAGGTGACAATTAACACACACACATGCATATATAACATAACTTATGATAGAAAAGAAAAGAAAATGACAACACTCCACATGCATATAATTACGACTATATGACACAAACTCATGATTAACACAAATAACATATGAAACATATTAAATATTACACAAGATAAAAACTGTGGAATAATTTAAAATGCAAACTTATGAAAAATTAATAATTTCAAAGTCCTTTAAAAGTTAACCCAATGATCAACCAAGCCCATCAAATAATTCATCCAATGCTTGAATGACTTGGACCATGTTTGGATTTGGGCTTGACCCACGATCAGATTGGGCTTCATCCCAAAGTCTCTTCATGAGCACATTATAAGCCTCCTTAAAGCATTTAGCTCGAGCCCTTGTGATTGGTCCAACTGGTAAATATAAAGCCTTAGATGCTTCTTATGAGTTTGGGATTTGAGGATTCGACGCACTTCCAACTTTCTTTTGTAACACCCTACACCTGACCCAATCATCAAGTCCGAGCTGCAGGATGTAACATTCATCCCCGGAGCGACTACGATCAATTTTATTTAACTTTAAACCATTGTGAGATTTAATTCAATCAAACGAACATTAATCATAATAACCAACCATTTATGGGATTTATACGAACTCACAAAAGCTTCAAGAACTAATCTAAGGCTGAATATGGACCAAACATCCATCATATGGTACCAAATTCAATAGGAGAATTCACTTAAGAACAAACAAAACTAGACTCAACTATGTACATGCCAACTTAGAATAAAAATGTAATATACAAACATTGACGAGTTCGAGATTGTTGACTGGATGTTGAAGTTGTAGTTCAAATATCTTGAAACTCAGTAGTAATTCCATTATTCAAATAACAAAATTGCAAGTTAAGAAAATCTTAACATCCAACTTGAATGTCATTCATATCAAATGGCAACCTAATTCATTTAGCATTGCAATAGGAGTGATCAATTTCATTTACAACAAACACCTATCATAAAACTTTTTTTTTTTTAATTTCAATACCAATCATGAATCAAACATTTATATCCTTAACGTTATAACAATCAATTCTATGTTCATTCCACAGCAATAAACCATTAAAATATCTTTTTGAAGTCGGTTAATTCATTTATATTCAACTCAGCCTCCCTCATGGCTCGTTTCCAATTTATTCACATAGAAATTCACTTATTTCCTTTATAATTATCCACATATATATGAGCACAATTGATGCCATAACATTGTACTATTTCATTTCAATATCTTTTATCAAGTAGCAAACTCACATCAATTTCACATAACTCATTTAATTACGTTATTTTATTGTCAATCTGTTTCATTTTATTTTCAAGTTTCCAATTCCAATTATAATATCACGCCCGATGGAACCATTCATTTTTAACATATCATATCTTGTAATTATTTTCAATTACATATCATACCTTGAATTCAGTTGTATTTTCATACTCGTATCTTGTACACTATTCTTATCATATGACAATGATTTCATTACAATTCAATCCAATATATATATATATTCACATTCAATTTCAAAATAACAAATTCAATTCATCATCAACACATAATATTTCATAATAAATGTGTCTTATGAACCATCTTAAATATGAACAAATAACTAGTTAGGAATATATCATATTAACGTGTCATTTCCCAAACTAAATTGTTGAATTTGTTAAAATTTCGTACCAATCTTTCGGACTTATAAATCCAATTTACAAATTTCTTTCACATTAACAATTCTTTTCATTATCATTATAAATTTTTACATATTAAATCCCTATTAACTTGACTCGGTTACGAACAGATACATAAATCCAACCAACACCCTTATTTGGCACTCGGTGCCTCATCAGACAATTTTCGAAGAAAATAGATTGCGCCTAGTGCTCATCGGTATGACCAAAGTAAAAATTGTGCCAGTACTCATCGACATTGTAATCGCCCGATTTTCAATGGTGTCCAAAATAGTGGTTTCGAGACCACAAAGTTAGCGAATTAAGTGAAAATGACTAAATTATAGAAGTTACAAAAGTTAAATTATTTAATTTGAGGGATCAAATAAGTAAAATGACCAATAAAGATTAAGCTAATGGGTTATCGTGAAATGAAATTATTTATGGATGAGATTAAGTTAGTTAAAAGGGGTTAATTAATCCTAGTTGTAAAAGACTTAAAAATTACAAAAATGCCTATATATATATAATGGAAGAAAAGATGATATTTTTTAAGCTACATCTTCCTCACGGCATAAGGTTTAGGGTTTTCTAAGGTTCCCAAGGACTAATTTGTGACTCTGCCAAATGTTATAAAACTTTCCATGGATGAATGGAATGTTTCTAGAAAAATTATGAAAGTTTTTTAAGCTTGGTTGATGGATTTGGTGATTTTGTAAAGTGATTTTTGATGATTTTAGGGTTTAAAGACTAGATTGTTAAAATGGTAAAATACATGTATTTAGTGTGACATAATTACATGAGGGGATTGTGGGAAGACCATATAGTGTTCGGCTAGTATGGATTTGAAAAGAAAATGGTTATTTTGCATTTTTTGGGCTTAAGGACTAAATGGAATAAAAGTAAAATGTTGGGGGTAATTTTGCAAAATACAAAAATGTTGTAATTGCATAAAAAGACTCAAATTTCATGTTGAAACTGAATGATTTATTGATTTAGATCAAGAACGAGTTACGGATCGCGAAAAAGGGAAAATTGCAGAGTAGTCCCTAGCGTTGAGTCACGGTTGCGAATTCATCCGGTAAGTTTGTATTATTACCTTTTAAATTTTAAGATTTTTAATTATATTCAAATTGGAGTTATTCTTGGACATTTGACCAAATGGAAGGCTTGGATATTTTGATTCTAGCTCGAATAGGGCGATAATCTGAACTTAGCTCAGATAGAGCGATGATCTGAACTTAGCTCGGGTAGAGCGTTAAACTAAATCTTGCTCGGGTAGAGCATTTTTCTACTTCTATCTCGGTAGAGCATTATCCTGATTCTTGCTCGGGTAGAGCGTTAACTTGTTTTTGGCTCGGGTAGAGCATTATCTTGATTTTGGCTCGGGTAGAGCGTTATCTTGATTTTGGCTCTAGTAGAGCATTATTCCATATTAGGACTCGAATGAAACTATATTCTATACAGGGCACAAGTTATTATGGTAAATTTATCTAACTCTTTGAACTTACTAAGCTTTGTAAGCTTACATGTGCATTTGTTTGTTGTTTTGTAGATTTCATTTTGCTGTTAGAAGATCAGATCATCTTGAAGAAATCGCACTATCCTGGAAACATCTTCGGTAGATTTTATATCACTTGGTTATATGTCATGTACTAGGGTGACGTATTTTGTATTTTCTTGAGTATGTTTGAAACTATTTGGATGATGATAGTTTAGGAAAATGAAGTTAGATTTGATGTTAAATGCTAGGTGTGGCTTGAATGTTTGTCATGTATTTTGAAATGGTAATGAGTTTAATCAAATGAGTTGATGAATGTGAATGGTAAGACATTTATATATGTATTGGTTGCTTGAATTAAGTTTCATGTTTATGGGAAAATGAATGGTGGTGAGATAAGTGCATGTTAAGCTAGTTGTAAGAATTTTTGCATGTTTATTTGGATATTTCGTAGGTACACACAGCTTGACACACGGGCCACCACAAGGGCGTGTGCCCTAGGTAAATAGCTGCAGATCTCACACGGCTCGGACATGGTCGTGTGGCCCTATTTAACATGGACACACGGGCCAGCACACGGTTTCACACACGAACGTGTGGGGTATTTCGCATGCTTACATGGCATGTCACACGGTTTGTGACACGGTTGTGTGCTGGTATTTCAAGTATGCACACGATCTGGAGCACGGCTGTTTGACCCCTATTTGAGAAATTTTAATGTTTTTGTGTGATGTTTCAATTGCAATTCAATCAGGTCCCTGTTAATTTGAGATGTTGTAAAAGAGAACGAGGATTTTAAATTGAACTGAAACCTATTTTGTTAGGTATAACTTTTGAAATTATGTTTAATTAGTATTTTTTCAGTTGTAAATGATTTGTAAGCCCTCGAAACCTTAACCGACGATGGTGTCGGGTTTTGGGTGTTACAAACATGTAGTTGAAGTAACCATTTGGCACTCGGTGCCTTGTCGGAACGTCCGAAGTAATTATTTTTCACCTAGTGCTTATCGGTATAATAGAAGTAAATGTTGTACCCAGCACTCATCAGAACATCTGAAGTAAAATGCATAAAATGTTCATTGACATATAGTCGAAATAACTCTGCTCGAGTAGTTAATAGGGTAATCATTTATCCAATTCCCTTATAAACTTAATTCTCATTCTACCGATCTTAATATCATCAATTCATCACTCATGATATAATTTCATACATAACATACCGTCTCAATTCCAAATCAATTTCACCATTTAGTTTTAATATTTTAATTTTTTTCAATTTAATCTTCTATCTCAATAATTAATTAAAATTCACACTAATATGATTCACCAATATGATTTGGTCATTCATAATTAACTATCAATTCATTTTATAATTCTTCTATTATTTTTCCTCCTCCTCTCCATTCCTTCCTTTATTTACAAGTATTTATACAAGAATCCTTAGCCTTAGTATGACATGCTTTTTATGTAACATGAATTATATTTACACTATTTATACATATTCTTTTAACAAAGTTATCTTTTTTAGTAGTCTTCACTAAATTATATATATCCAGACCTAAAAAATTCAAAATTAAGATCCACTTTTTGTTTTTGAAACTAGACACGATGAACTTTTTATAATAAAAAATTCAAAATTTATTTTAAAGTAGATTACTACCATTTTTTTAAAACCTCTCTTGTTCTGTTGCTAGGCAATTTCGACTCTTATTCACTAAAAATTAAATATCTTTCAGTACAAGTCTCCTATTATGTTATCGTTTATTTCCTTTGAAAATAGACTCATAATATGAATTTCATCTCTTAAATATTTTTATACAATTTATAATAATTTTTCAAAGTTAGAATAAAGGAACTCGAAATCATTCTGATATTAGCTCATAAAAAATATTATATCTCATAATATACAATTCCATTGCTTTCATCGTTGATTTTATGAAAAACTAGACTCAAATAGATTTAATTTCATATTTTATTCAACCTCTAACTCGATTCCTACAATTTTTGGTGAATTTCCAAAGTTGCACTACCATTGTTGTCCATAAAGTGTTTAGTGAAACATTTTACTCTTCCATGATTTGATTAAGTTTTTCTCATTTCATTATATAATATACTACATTCCAACCAAATTCAATTTCAAAACATATAATCAATAAGTTATACAAACTCTTATTTCTATTCAAATTAGTCCTCTAGTTCGATAATCAATCTAAAACATAGCATTTTAAACTCAAATAATCATTTTCAATTTACCTTAGAATCATACTTTGCAAAACAAAATAATTATATAAAGAATATAATGATTCAATTTATATAAATACAATCATAACATGAATTGACTTAGTAAGTTCCATATGAACTTACCTGGCAAAACAATAACCAAATGAGCTTTTAAGGACTATTCGACAATTTTTGCTTTTCTACGACTAACCTCGATTTGGTGCAGTTCTTAATCTATAAAATAATTCAGTTCAATTTATCAATTCCAAACATCTCATATCATCCTATTATAAGCATGTATCTATTCAACTATATTTTTTTAATGTCCCTTAAACTTTTGTATTTTATTCAATTTATCCCATAAAACTGAAATAGTTATAACTTTCAAATTTGATCCTCAATTTTGAAACTGATCTCAATTACATCTTTCCACAACCCACTAATATCCATAATTACAAAAATTTTATACCAATTTTGAAATATTTATACTTTAGTCCCTATGTTCAAAACTAACAACCTTTACTTTACAGACTAGTCTTTTTTTCATATCTAAGCTTTAAATCTAACCATTTAACACCAAAAACTTCAAGATTTAACTGTGGAAATATTTATAAATTTTAATAGTTCGTGCGTTCCTTCTCCTTCATACAACATTTGACCATTTTTATGATGAGAAATGTATTCTCTTTCATCCCACTTACTTTATTTTATAATATATTATTTTGTTAATATTATAACATATGTTTTATAATAAATATTATTTTTTATAACATAAATCATTACCAACTATCCACCACCATCCACCATCATTTGAATAGTGGTATAATTGCCACTTTAAGCTTTAATACATTAAAAAATAATAGAAATTGAACTTTTATCCCTTTCATAATTTAATCCTTATACCTTAATTAATTACCAATTCGGTAAAATTACCTATCCAAAATTTAATTCATCTATGTAACACCTTCATAAACATCTAATAAAAAATATTTTCGAGCTCGCTTTATGGAAATGATGTCTCAATACCTCATTTTCCAATATCACTAATTTAGTGTCAATTAACAAATTTGTAGCTTAACTAACTATCCAATTAACAAATTTGTCAAACCAAAATTCAAATTAATACTACAACTAACTCGTAAATATTAATTAATAACATTTACGGACTCGATCATCAGAGAATGGGGTTTCGAAAAATCGTTTCCAACACCACTACTGTTGAGTCATTACAACTTCAACTTATCAGAACTTGACTTGGACTTGATGCTTGGGCTCACATCATTCCCTCCCCCTTTGGAAGGATTTGCCCTCAAACTACATAAAATATAAATAGCTTAGGAATCACACAAATCATTCAAAACAACAAAACAAGTTTCATAATTCAATAAGTCAATCAAATTATCCTCCTTCCATGAGTCCAGACGCAGATGCTTCCAATTGCTTGAATTCGTGCAGTTTATTGGTAAACACAATAATATGTTATATTAAATCATTTCACATCCCATCTTCCTCCTTAAAATTTCCTTGTGAATTTGTACAATTCTACGAACCTGATAAAAAAACAAGAAACAAACTAGAAGCAAATGGGTTAGCTAAGTAATCCCTTTCCTTAACTCACTCAATCTTTTTCCCACTACCCTTTGTTGTTGTTTTTTTTGCATCAATTTCTTTTCCCTTCTCTCTCTCTCATTATTTTTTACTTTTTTCTCTTTTTCGATATTCTCATTTTCGTTCTTTTTTCTGAAATCTCTCTCTCCCTCTTCATACTTAATTGATCTTCATAGATTTGCTTTGAAGATATTGAAACAAGAATGATAGATTTGCCTTTGAAATCAAATAAGCATCGATTCGCAAACCCGTCATGCATCACCCTTTGGTCAAATTGCCGTGGTCGACCTAATAGGATATGATCCGCATGCATCGGTACCATGTTGCACATAACTTCGTATCCATACCTTTCAATTGAAAATGAAATCAAAACTTGTCGTGACACCTTGATTTCTCCTCTATCATTTAACCATTGCAACTTGTATGGATTGAGATGCTTTAAGGTAGGCAATTGCAATTTTTCCACCATGGTTGTATTAACCACATTGGTGAAACTCCCACCATCAATAATGAGGCTACACACTTTACCATTCACTGAGCATCAAGTATGAAAAATATTTTCACGTTGTAGATTTTCTTCTTGGACTTGAGAAGTCAAAACCCTCTTTGCAACTAATAATACAACTTCTACAGGGTACTCCATGTCACTCAATTTTTCCATAACAGGATTAGAATCAACTTGGGGTTCTTTTATGGATTCGATCTCCCCGTTGTCCTTCATAATCATTTTACTACAATTCAGACATTGGCTAGTGATGTTCCCCTTTCCAAGGCATTTAAAACAGGTTACATCATGACTCCTCAATGATGATGTTACCTCCTTGCCTTTGGTTTGGTTATCAGCTCATTTAAAGTCCTTCAAAACCATAGGCTTGTCTTTGGCAACCTAGACATTAGTACTTTCGTTCCAACGTTGACCCTATGAAGAAGTCACTCCTAAACTTGTTCCCACGCGAGTTGTGCCCTTTTTCTTGAGTTGTCTTTAAACCTTGATAGCCATGTGAACCATGTCGTTGATTTCAACATAATTTTGCAATTCAATAACATTGACAATTTCTCGGTTTAATCCTATAAGAAACCTCACCATCGTTGCCTCGCGATCTTTCACCACGTTGGCTTGAATCATGGTAATCTTCATTTCCTTGTAATAATCATGATAGTGACTCGGAATGAACCTTCGTCACATCTTAACCTTCATTTCTTCCCAAGTCTTAATAGGCCTCTCACCATTTCGGCACCTACTAAGAATAAATTGATCCCACCATATAATAGCATAATTAGTAAACTTAATAGCAGCAAGTTTTACCTTTTTTAACTTGAAGTAGATGTGGCAATCAAAGATCCTTTCAATTTTCTTTTCCCACTCCAAGTAGGCTTCAGGATCATTCCTCCCTCGAAATAATGGAATGTTCAATTTGATATTGCTTAGATTGACATCGATGTGTGCTCATTATCACCTTTCTCTAGGGCGTCATCTGTTACTCCTCTCACTATGAATGAAGCTCTTTCGAGTACTTCATCATTGTCACCATAGTAACCGTCGTTATCTGACACATTAGACGCTTCACCTTCTAGTACACTAAGAGTTCTTAGACATCTACCCCTTCGCACCCTTGGCGATCTTCCTCACCAAATCCTTTCTTCCATTTGATCAAGACGTTCCCTCGTTTGTCGATTACTATCCATCAACCTTTGCAACTCCCGCTTTAATGCTTCTATTTCCAAATTTGGGACTTGCCCTCGACCTCATTCATTGTTCAGTTGATCTCCTTGCGACATGATTTCAACGAAAAGGATTAGAAAGTAAAGATTAAATAAAATTTTGACCTTACCAATACAAAACCTCATGAGTTCACTCAGAATGAAATTCAGTCCACTCGTGTTTTCTCTCAATAATTTGGCTTTTACTTGTCGAATGCTCTTACACACTCTTGCCTTTTTCCACTCGATATTTTCTCTTGTAGGGTTCTTAAGAGAACTAATTAGAACTCTTTCAAGCCTTCCAAATTAATGGCTTGAAATTGGCTCAGAGTTTTGGTCGAACACTCGCAAAAGGAAGCACACGTTAGAACATTCACAAAAATAATCGAAAATACTTGAAATGCTTAAAATTGACAATATTTTGATAAAAAGAATGGAAGTTGAACTCTATATCTAAGGATTATTTAATCTACGAGGGTTGTTTGGTGAGAATAAATACAAAGCATAGGTTGTTTAACATATATCTAAGGATTATTTAATCTACTAACTTTAGTGGGTTCTTGAACTCCATACTTTAAAATTTTATTTATTTTAATGTTTATTAATTATTGCTTTCAACTAAATTTGGTTAAAGTTACACTTGAGTTTTCGATAAAAAGATTAATAAATTTTGATAATAGCTATTTGGGTGGTGAATGGTACATTGTAGTCTAACAAACACATTTGCGAGAGTTAAAGTTGAACATAATACATTTTAATTACTAATTAATATGTTTTTTTTTTTATATTGTAAATCATTGGCTGTCCAAATTAGGACAAATTCATGGTTTTTAGATAATTAAAAAGCTAAAATTGTAGTGTGATTCATTAGTTGTCTGATTTAGGACACATTTACTGTATTTTTGTAGCTAAATGTTATCGTTAAGAGGAGGTTTATTGCTATCCAAAGCATGCAATTATGTTGTCCAAATAAGACATCTTTGGTTATGTTATGCTAACCTTAAATGCTTATATTAATAAAGATTAAAGCTATTTGAAACATATAGCAATGTTGTCCAAAAGTGGCTTTAGTTGTGTTTATTTATGTTTCAAGATTTGGTCCAATTGTGTAAGTAAATTGTTGACCAATTTAGTAATATATATACATATATATATATAACATGATTCAAAATTCTGACTGCACATGAAAGTTAAGTACTGGTCAATTTAGTACCAAATCTATTCATTTCATGTTTTAAAGAATTATCCGAATTTGATGATATCCATAATAATAAATTTTAATTAAGTTGTTGCTCGTAATTGCGTAGCTAGTAGATTACTGAATTAATGCATTAAATTGTTAATCAATTTATATGCTAGCATTACAAATGACATATATTTTCTCCCTAAATTGATGTTTTAATTGTCTCTTTAATACCTTATTTAGCATGCATCATAAGCATTTCATACTTAGTTTTATATTTTCTAACTCATTGTAGTTTAGTTTAAATTATTTTTATTTTTATCTCTATTTATACTAATGTCACTACAAGCAGTCGATGTATTACACCTTAGAATTGTCAACGCAAGAACTCAGCCCAGAAGATCAGTGTTGGAAGAAGAAGAATGCAGCCACAAGATCAGCTTGGAATTGCGACCGGAGATGTTGCCGCACAGAACCTCAACCTCGAATGAGTAAACTCAAGCTGAATTCACACCTGGAAGCACCAGCGTAGGAAAATCACAAGTTGTCACCGTAATTAGCAATTTCAGATTGCGCCCAGTAATGCAGCGATAGCTTGCAGATCTCTGAAGAAAACATCAAATCTGTGTGAGTGCACAGCTGTACTATAACTAACTTTGGCAGTTGTAAAAAATTAGATCTGGATCTGAGAATGGGAGGTTGAAATTTGTAATTTTTGAAGGCTATAAATAGAGGAATGAAGATGTAAGAAATCATCAAGAGGTAGAGGACTTAAATTCTACAATTACATTATGTTTTGGAGATTTAAGCTGGAATGGTGAGCTGATGGAGCAAAAGAGCAACCACTTCTGACGAGGAGTGCTATATGCAACACAAGAGGAGCGATTAAGGAATAGTCCTAATAGTCTAGAGATAGTAAGCTTCGATTCTATTCGTTAATCCCTATTTTATGCTGATGGATTCTAATGACATTTGAATGAATACGAGAGTATATTTCATTGTTAGATTACTTTGATTCTTATTTAATGCTTTTTATCTGTTTATTCTTGGATCTAACTGTATCAAACACGAGAGTGGCTTTGCAGTCTACCAACATCGAGAGATATGGTGACAAGTTAGGTTAACAAGCAAGACGACGAGAGTTGGGGTGATTGTGGGTACTTGAGTCTCAAGTAAATGAAGGACTGTTATTGGTAAGAATTCATTGGAGCGTCATTGTTGTGACAATTCATCTATACAATACCTTGTCGGCGCATCTAGCGTTGCAACTTAGTAAAATCAGTGATCCACTCCAATCCTTTTCAGTTGATCACATTTACATTTTCTGCATTTAAAAATTCAACACTCAACATTCAACACACTTTGATTTACTTTCAGTTGTTCTGACATTTGACCTTTGACATTTAACTCTGATTGCATTGACAGTATTAATCATTATAGTGTGCAGATATGACATAATTGCGCTGACATCTTTACTCACATTTTCTCTAATCCTAGCTTTAGTTGTTTCGACATTAAAATATCAAGAACTAATTCCTTGTGGGATCGATATCCGATAGAATTGTTCTATCAACTATACTTGCATCGACGTATGTTCGCTTCCACAATCGTTGTGACGTTACAAACACGATCAAGTTTTGGGGTCATTATCGGGGAATTGGTGTTTGTTTGATGTTTACTATTGTAGTAGTAATTATTTCTTACTCAACTTTTTGTTTTTACTAATCCGTTTTAATTTTTTTTTGTTGATTTCCTCTTATTTCTTTAGAAGTTGCATGTCCACAAAGAGAAATCCTAAGGATATTGCAAGCTTTGATCCAGAACTTAAGAGAACACTTAGGAAGAAAAGACAAGAATAAAGGAAAATGGCTGGAAATAACAACAACTTACCACCAGTGCTGCCACAAGATGGAGTTCCTTTAGTGCTACCACAAATAAATAATTTACCACGACCGCCTCCACAAGAAGAACAAGTGCAAAATAGGACAATCCGAGATTATGTTGTTCCTATCCTTGATGATTTACAACTAGGGGTTGTGAGACCATCTATTCAAGCTGGTAATTTTGAGCCAAAATCGATGATGTTTCAGATGTTCAATTCAAATGGGCAATATTTTGGTTTGCCTCATGAAGACGCAAGAGAACACTTAAAATCAATTCTGCTTATTTGTGCATCCTTTAGTCAACATGGTGTCACTGGTGATGCCTTGAAAATGTAATTATTTCCTTATTCGTTATAGGGTAAAGAAAGAACATGGTTCTTGGGATTGTCGGCTGGATCCATTACATCTTGGAATGCGCTAGCAACATAGTTTGTTTTGCATTTCAATCCATCGATAATGAACGCAAGGTTACGGAATGATATTATAGCCTATCATCAGCTGGATGGTAAGAACTTACATATAACCTGGGAGCTGCCCAATGCATGGTATTCAGCAAGAGACCCAAATAAAGATCTTCTACAATGGTTTGAATGCTCAGACAATGAATTTTGTCGATGCATATGCTAATGGTCCATTGTTGGATTGTACCTACAATGAAGCTGTAAGAATTCTAGAGAGGATTGCTCAAAATGATTATCAATATCCAATCTCTCATTCTGCACAGGTAAAGACTAACCCTGGAGTTCTTGAGTTAGATGCCATTACGGCTTTGAGTGTGCAAGTATCCTTGTTGGCCAATATCATAAAGAATATGAAGGGGACAAGTGATGTTTCTCCTATTCAAGTAGCCCAGCAATTGGATGCACCGACATTTTCCTGTGAAATTTATGGCGACAATCATAGTTATGAGGACTGCCCACAACATGCGAAAATGCATTCTATGTCAATAACATTCTAGGAAATTCATTTGGTAACTCATACAAAAACTGAGCTCAACAACCTTGGGGGAATCAAAATGCTTCCACGTTCAGATATGAAAATTTGTCAAATCAAGGGGGTTACAAACAAGGGAGTTACATTAGCAACCAACAGTAGAATTATAATCATAATTCTCAAGTAAATTCTCGTTCTAAACAGATGCAGGCACATAGCCAAATGCAACCACAATCTCGATTACAGCCACAATAGTCTGTGCTGCCACATATGAAAGGATAGCATCAACAGCAGCAGTTTTCTCAACCTAAGTCAAATCCTATGGTTGCTCTTGAGGCATTAATGCACGAGCATATCACGAGAATTGAAGCAATAGTGCAAGGAAATTCCTCTTTTATTCAAGCTTTGGAAGCCTAGTTAGGACAGTTGGCTTCTAATTTGAGTGCAAGATCACCAGGTACTCTGCCTAGCGATATTGAGAATCCAACGCAGAGGGGGAAGGAGCATTGCAAGGCAATCACACTGAGGAGTGGGAAGCAGACGGCTGAACCAAGCAATTCTAATCAGGACCATGTCAACGCATCTGAACCACAGAACAAGAAGAGGATGCAGTTGAAGGAAGCTAAGCAAAAGTAAATGAAGAAGAACCAACTGTAGCGCCATCTATGCCTATAGTTTGCCAAACAAAGTTATCGATGCAACTGCCAATATTGACACCACCAAGTTTTCCACAACAACCCAATGTTACAATACCTTTTCCATTTTCGGAAAGATTTAAAAAGAAAGTTCATGATAAAGAGTATCAAAAATTTGTTTCTACTTTGAAACAATTTCACATTAATATACCTCTTGTCGATGCTCTTGTGCAGATACCCAACTATGGGAAATTTATGAAGGAGCTGTTGACAAATAAAAAGAAATTGTTCGAAATCGAGATGACTGCACTCACAGAGGAGTGCAGCACTATGCTTACAAATAAGTTGCCAACCAAGATGAAGGACCTTGATAGCTTCACAATCCCATGCTCCATTAGGAATCATTATCTAGGTAAGTCTTTATGTGATTTGGGAGTGAGTATTAACCTTATGCCTTTATCTACTTTCAAGAAGTTAGGAATAGGATCGATGAAGCCCACTACGGTGATATAACAACTTACGAACAGATTCTTAGAACAACATGAAGGCCAAATTAAAGATTTCCTTATCCAAGTTGATAAGCTCGTGTTCCCTCTTGATTTCATAATCCTAGACTGCGAAGTAGATAATGAGGTGCCCATTATCTTGGGGCGACCATTTCTAGTAACGGGATGCACACTTATCGATGTGTTCAAAGGAGAACTTATCATGCGACATAACAATGAGTATGTGACCTTCAGTGTGTTTGAGGCATCCCTATCCAGAACTAAAGAGCGATGTCATCACATTGACGTGTTGGACGAAATCATTACGAAAGAATTCAATGCAAGAAGTTTAGTAGTGTCAGATGAGGATGTGGCGACATCCACCGATGAAATCCTAGCTGAGTGTATCGACAAAAAAGAGGTTAATAATTGTGACCTGAGACAGAATTGGAAACTAGAATCTTTGGATTTGTCGAATAGGACAATCCCGATGTTTAAACCATCTATTGAGCAAGCTCTTACCTTGGAGTTGAAGCCGTTACCGACGCATTTAAAGTATGTCTTTCTTGGTGATAATGATACATTACCAGTTATTATCAACGCATCCCTCGATGCAATACAAGAAGATAAGCTCATCTTGATTTTGAAACAACACAAAAGAGCCATAGCCTGGAGCATTGTAGATATCAGAGGCATTAGTCCTTCTTTTTGCATGCATAAGATAAGACTAGAAGACGAAGGGAAGCAATCAATTGAGCAACAATGAAGACTTAATGAAAAGATGAAAGAAGTAATGAAGAAGGAAATTATCAAGTGGCTAAATGCGAGCATCGTCTATCCCATTTTTTACAGTAATTGGGTGAGCCCCGTCCAATGTGTGCCAAAGAAGAGTGGTTTCACAATCATGACCAACAACAAGAACGAGTTGATCCCTACCCGCATTGCAACTAGCTGGCGAGTATGCATAGGTTATCGTCGACTGAATACAGTGACAAAGAAGGATCACTTTCCACTACCTTTCATTGACCAGATGCTAGATAGGCTGGCTGGTAAAGTCTATTACTGCTTCTTAGATAGCTACTCTGGGTACAACCAAATTGTCATTTTGCCAGAAGATCAAGCAAAGACTACGTTCACATGCTCTTTTGAAACCTTTGCCTTTCGACATATGCCGTTTGGGTTGTGCAATGCACCAGTAACATTCTAGAGGTATATGATGGCAATCTTCTCAGGCATGATCGAGGATTCTCTAGAGGTATTCATAGATGATTTCTCTATCTATGGAAAAAATTTTGACCAATGCGCTGACAACCTGGCAAAAGTTCTAAAGAGATGTGAGACACAAATCTAGTTCTGAATTGGAAAAAATGTCACTTCATGGAAATTGAAGGCATTGTCCTTGGCCATCGAATATCTTGTCAGGGCATTGAAGTTGATAAAGCAAAGGTCGATATCATCGAGAAATTACCACCACCCACAAATGTCAAAGCAATAAGAAGCTTTCTTAGACATGCTGGTTTCTACAGAAGATTCAAACGTGATTTTTCCAAGATTGCTAAACCATTATGCTCACTATTAGAGCAAAAAAAAAGTTTATGTTCGATGACGCCTGTTTGGACGCATTCATAACAATAAAGAAGCAGCTAGTACAAGCTTCAATTGTCGTTGCACCGGACTGGACGCAACCATTTGAATTAATGTGCGACGAAGTTCCTTTGCTATGGGAGCTGTACTAGGCCAACTAAAAGAGAAGGTATTTCATTCTATTTATAATGCTAGTAAAACTCTAACTGAAGCACAGGTTAATTATACAACCACTGAAAAGGAGTTGCTAGCAGTGGTTTTTACATTTGACAAGTTTCGTTCATACCTGGTCAGTACAAAGATTACAATGTACACAGACCACTCTACATTGAGATACCTTTTTATGAAAAAAGATGTCAAACCTAGATTGATTCGATGGATCTTACTCTTCAAGAGTTCGATGTTGAAATCAAAGATAAGAAGGGATCTAAAAATCAAGTAGTTGATCACTTGTCTCGACTGGAAGTTGGAAGTGAAGATGGATAGATGTCCCAAATTGTAGAAGCATTTCCAGATGAGTAACTATTCTTTGTCGATGCATCGCCCTGGTATGCTGATGTTGTCAACTACCTTGTGTGTGGAAAGCTACCACTAAGTGCTACTGGTCACAAAAAGATTAGGTTTCTACGTGGCGCAATGAGATACCATTGGAACGAGTCATACCTATTCAAGGTATGCACCGATAATATTATTCGTCGTTGCGTAATGACTTTAATTTTGAGACATTGCCATGATGCCCCTTATTGAGGACACTTTGGTGGTGTAAAGATTGCTGCAAAGGTCTTATAGTTAGGATTTTATTGGCCCACATTGTTTCGAGATGCCCACAACTTTGCTCAATAATGTGATAGATGTCAACGCACTGGTTCGATATCTCGGTGCAATGAAATCCTCCAACAACCTATCATGGAAGTAGAACTCTTCGATGTTTGGGGTATAGACTTCATAAGACCATTTCCCAATTGTTTTGGGAATGTGTACATCTTAGTTGCTGTTGACTATGTCTCGAAGTGGATCGAGGCAATTGTGGTGCCAAAGGATGATGCTCGGATGATGTTGAAATTCTTTCACACTTACATTCTTACAAGGTTTGGAACACCAAGAGCATTAATAAGTGACCAAGTAACTCATTTTCATAACAACCAAGTGGCGACAGCATTAAAGAGATATGGTGTAAAGCATGGTATGTCCATTACATATCACCCACAAACCAACGGTCAAGCCAAAGTATCCAATCATCAAATCAAAAGCGTCCTTGAGAATGTGGTTAATCCATCTCGGAGGGATTGGTCTTCGCAGCTACAAGACGCACTGTGAGCGCTTCGCACTGCATATAAAACCCCGTTGAGAATGTCACCATATCAGTTAGTGTTTGGTAAGTCTTGTCACCTGTCAGTTGAGCTTGAACATAAAGCCATGTAGGCAATCAAGCAGGTGAATATGGATTACGATGCTACTGGAAGAAAAAAATTATTGGACATCACTGAATTGGAAGAACTATGCCAACATGCTTATGATAATGTTACAATATACAAGGAAAAGACCAAGAGATGGCACGACAATATCATCTTGTGTCGACAATTTAGCCCTGCTCAATTAGTGCTTTCATTTAATTCTCGTTTAAAATTGCATCTAGGTAAATTACGATCAAGATGGTCAGGCCCTTTCAAAGTTGTCGAGGCATTTCAGAGTGGTACGGTGACAATTGAGAATCTGAAAGACGGACAACAATTCAAGGTGAATGGTCAAAGGCTGAAACATTATGTGAGCCTAGATGTCAAGAAACCAAACGAGGCCATAGATCTGGTCACATTTAAATAATGTCGATGCATTTTTAAATTTTCCTTTATTTGTTTCACTTTTACTTATTTTGTTTTACATTCTTTGAAGAAATAAAAATTGTCTTTTTATCGATGCATTGAAGCACAAATTGTCTGCGCATTCTACGATGAGTCAGCAAAACTTTTTCAGCAAGAGGTGAATGGTCAAAGGCTGAAACATTATGTGAGCCTAGATGTCAAGAAACCAAACGAGGCCATAGATCTGGTCACATTTAAATAATGTTGATGCATTTTTAAATTTTCCTTTATTTGTTTCACTTTTACTTATTTTGTTTTACATTCTTTGAAGAAATAAAAATTATCTTTTTATCGATGCATTGAAGCACAAATTGTCTGCGCATTCTACGATGAGTCAGCAAAACTTTTTCAGCAAGAATCACGCCGATTGATCTCTCTTTTATCCCAGCCGTTATATCAAATGAAAACATATGATATACAGCTTGGCAATTAATGGCTGCAGACGCAACGTTTCCTTATAACCATTGCAATCATCACGGTTTTTACAACGTCTAGGTTATAAAACCCCTTTTCCTGTAGATTTATTTTTTCTCACAGTCTCTATTGTTACTACATCTCATCTCTTCCATTGCTTCTATTTTCCTCACATTCACAACTTCTTTCTATAACTTTTTCTCATTTTCTTTTTCAATCACCACGGCGAAAACCAGAGCATCAAAGAACACTTCAAAAACTCCTTCTAAAACCACCCCTTCAACTTCAACCACTGTGGCTCCAACCACACCACCACCACCATCTTCAGGGTCAATCTTATTTTTGACGACTATAGTTAAGGATCGTTATCAAAATGTCATGCTGAAGCAGAATCTCCACCTAGAAGAAGGTCTGCAATTATCCACGATCAGACCTTGGGGAAACACGTTGCCCAAACCATCAGCCGCCTAGGATGGGAGTTCTTCTATGAACATCCCGTTGGCTACGCTCCCACACTGGTAAGAGAGTTCTACGCAAACCTCATTGATGCTGAACAAGAATTTATGTTTGTGAGGGAGGGGCTCATCCCGTGGAGTGCTGCCCAAATCAATGTGCTATTATGGATCCCTGAGAGGGTGGACAACCATTCTCCGTTTATGCACCGACTGGATGATGAAGTCACTACTCAGATTTTGAAGGATCTTTGTGTTGATGGTGCCACTGGACAGGTAATGGGTTCCACAACTACACTATGCATAAGAGGTATCTCACAACCTTCAGCAAAGTGTTGTTCCACTTCATCAATAGCCATATTCTTCCATCCACTCACAACACTACGACGATACTGGACCGTATGTGTCTTCTCCATTCCATCCTACAATGCAGACACATCGACACAAGAGAAATCATCCACGATCAAATTACGAAAGTCGCTGCCAAACAGACTGGTATACTCCCATTCCCTTCTCTGATTATGTTGCTTTGCAAACAGAAGGGCATTGTGCCCAGGGATGATGAGAAGGTGTTAGAGAACAAGAATCTCATTAACGACATCTCCATTGAAAGGATGACTCGTGGCTAAGAGACACCAGTGGCAAAAAAAACCTCAACGAAGAAGGATAAGGGCAAAAGGAAAAAGAAGAAAGCACAAACTGATGCGCCCACAGATCCTCAAGTAGCAAAGAGACTGGCTATTTTGAAAATCCACACTGATCGCATTGATACGCGCACAATCCGTACTCTAGTCATATTAGAAGATATGGACTATAGGCAACATATCTTCTACGAATATAAAAAGGCATGGAATGAAGCCATTGTCGCCGCACTGTGTAGAATCAACACTAGACCATTGACAAACTTTCAAGCCTTTTTCGATATTTTTCGTCCGATGCAAGCCTCCTCCTCTGACCAGCCTACTCCTGATGGTAGGTCTGCCCATGCACCAATAAGGATTCACATCTCGAATGATGAAGAATAAGAAGGGCACTCCAATGTTGAGGAGGATTGTCATCACACCATTGCCAGTCTGTCTGAAGATGAGTTCTCCAACAGCCTTGGTACAAATATGGCTGAGCATGCGGCAATGGTGGAGAAAGTGACTACCCCGATTATACCCATGGGTGTAAGCGTAGTGGATGAACAGCATGTTGATGAAGGTGAGGACCAAGAAGATAACCAGTAGAAGGAAAAGGAAGAAAAAGAATAAGAGAATGAAATGAAGGAACCTGTCGGGGTGCAGGAGGAGAAGGAAGAAAATGCCTTGATAACGATCGCTGAGGATGTTATCGGCACACCTGAGAGTGTGAGGGCATCAAACACTAACAAGGCTCGACCTGATTTGAGCTGGGCTGATATTGTTACTAGCAGCATCGAGGAATTGAATCCTTACGCCATTGTGCCCTATGTGGCACCACTCGTTAAAATCCACCCATCTGAAGTAACAACCAATGAGGCCACCACCAAACCTGCTGAGGAGGAGCAATCCACCGATCCGATTGGTTCGACGGATAAAAAAGGAAGAGGCACAAAGATAAAAAGAAGAAGAAGCAAAAGAAAGAGGGTGAGCGCCCAAAGAAAAAGAAAAAGAAAACAAAGGCAGCCTCTGCATCGACTGCTGAGGAATAAATTGGTACACTTCTTTGTAGATAGTTTTTCATGCATTTTTATTGTTACTGCATTTTTTTTTTCATTACATTCATTTTGCTAACTTAGTTACATTGTCGTTGCATTTCTATTATATTTGTTTAATATTGTCAATGCATTGGGGACAACGCAGACATTAAGTTTAGGGGGAGATAATGTGAAATGGAAATGCAATTACACCCATATATTTGAATTCTACTTATTTCTTTTGTTAATAAGTATATGTAAAATTTCAATAGAAATGTGTCCACAATGTTTATTTTTATGCGTAAATCTTGATTTGCTTTGAATGCTGATATGTAAATTGGATGAATGTGAATGGATAGTGAGTCTTCTATTTTTGAATGAATGATTGAAATTGCTTCAGTAATGAATGGATAGTGTGAATGTTTGAATCTTGAACTAACTAACCAGTTGCAGCGACATTGTATGAATAAAAGACACTCCAATGTGCGTGCATTGTGACTTTTCAAGGGAGAACACTCCTCTGCAGGTTTAGAAAAATTATCTAGCCAAAGCCTGTCACTACAAGAGTGTGTGTCGACACAATTACATACCTCCTAGGGGTTTGTTGCACCCCATCATTACTGCCCAGAAACAAAGGTAGAGTAATGCAATGACATCTCTCAGTCACTTGAAAAAGAAAAAAAATGAGAAAAAGAAAGAGAAAAGAAAAGAAAAAAAAATTATTACTATAGATGCTGAATTGGTTCAAGGAAGATTAAGATTCATTTCATAATGCTTACATTGATGAAGTTGCATTTTTAATTATTCATGCCTATAAATTGTCGACGCATTATTCTAACATGTGAATATAATTTGTGCATTAAGATTTCAGAAAATTCAAGTTGTGAGAAAAATGATTGCGATAACATTTTTGCTTGTGACTTTGCTAGTTTTTGTTTACTTGAGGACAAGCAAAAACTTAAGTTGGGAGGTGTGATAGCATTACAAATGACATATATTTTCTCCCTAAATTGATGTTTTAATTGTCTCTTTTGTACCTTATTTAGCATGCATCATAAGCATTTCATACTTAGTTTTTATATTTTCTAACTCATTGTAGTTTAGTTTAAATTCTTGTTATTTTTATCTCTTTTTGTACTAATGTCACCGCAAGCAATCGATGTATTGCACCTTAGAATTGTCAGCGCAGGAACTCAGCCCAAAAGATCAATGCTGGAAGAAGAAGAATGCATCCACAAGATCAGCTTGGAATTGCGACCAGAGATGTCGCCGCACAGAACATGAACCTTGAATGAGTAAACTCAAGTTGAATTCACACCTGGAAGCACCAGCGCAGGAAAATCACAAGTTGTTGCCGCAATTAACAATCTCAGATTGCGCTCAGTAAGGCAGCGACGACCTGCAGATCTTTGAAGAAAACATCAAATCTATGTGAGTGCACAGCTGTACTATAACTAACTTTGACAGCTGCAAAAAATTAGATCTGGATCTGAGAATGGGAGGTTGAAATTTGCAACTTTTGAAGGTTATAAATAAAGGAATGAAGATGGAAGAAATCATCAAGAGGTAGAGGAATTAAATTCTACAATTACTTTGTGTTTTGGAGATTTAAGTTGGAACGGTAAGCTGATGGAGCAAAGGAGCAACCACTTCTGACGAGGAGTGCTCGATGCAACAAGAGAGGAGCGATTAAGGAATAGTCCTAATAGTCTAGAGATAGTATGCTTCGATTTTATTCGTTAATCCCTCTTTTATGATGGATTCTAGTGACATTTGAATGAATACGAAAGTATCTTTCATTGTTAGATTACTTTGATTCTTATTTAATGCTTTTTATCTATTTATTCTTGGATCTAACCGCATCAAACACGAGAGTGGCTTTGCAGTCTACCGACATCGAGAGATGCGGTGACAAGTTAGGTTAACAAGCAAGACGATGAGAATTGCTTAAGATTAGAAGAGATTTTATTCACTTGTTCTTGAGTGCACAAAGTAGCTCACATCGATTGGTGGGTGATTGTGGGTACTTGAGTCTCGAGTAAATGGAGGACTGTTATTGGTAAGAATTCATTGGAACATCATTGCTGCGACAATTCATCTATACAGTACCTTGTCGGCACATCCAGCGTTGCAACTTAGTAAAATCAGTGATCCACTCCAATCCTTTCCACTTGATCACATTTACATTTTCTGCATTTAAATATTCAACACTCAACATTCACCACACTTTGATTTACTTTCAGTTGTTCTGACATTTGACCTTTGACATTTAACTCTGATTGCATTGACAGTATTAATCATTTTAGTGTGCAGATATGACATAATTGCGCTGACATCTTTACTCACATTTTTTCTAATCCTTGCTGTAGTTGCTTCGACATTTAAACATCAAGAACTCGTTCCTCGTGGGATCGATATCCAATAGAATTGTTCTATAAACTATACTTGCATCGACGGGTGTTCGCTTGCATAATTGTTGTGACATTACAAATGCAATCAGTTGCCTTCAAAGTTGTTGTCTTAACAATTAGAAGGTTTATTTTTATGTCGTTTGAATTTGGTTTATTGTTACGGGTCGAGATACTTGGTAGATTATTGATGAGTAATGTTGGGGAGAAGTAAATGTAAACAAAGTCGAATATGCAATTGGTATGAATTGTTATAAGCATGATTATGTGAATGTAGGTTCAATCGCGTGCACTCGTGGTTATCAGCATTTAACAAAATATCTCACACTCATTGAGTCGGTGAAACTTTTGTTTGTCTGATTGGCAAGTACCTATAGGATTTTTATTTTATAATAATCTTAGTTGGTGAATTATTTCATACTTCGTGATGTTTTATAAACTGACATGCATGATATTTGATAATGGTTTGTACTATGTATATGTTCAATGTTGTTGCTATGCAACTTATTAGATGAGGTTATTATGTTTGGGATGTAAATGGGTATTTATATATAGATGGAATAGAAAATGAATGGAATGCAATGAATAAACAATTAATAGTTGAGATATTGATGTTTAAGTGAGTCAAAATACTATCTGAATTAAGGTTGTTCAAGCCGTCCATTTTGGATATCTTAATGAGTTGCAAGGTTATCCTATTTGTGTGAATAAACGCTATTCGAATGGAGATTATTTAGGCTGCATAATTTAATGTTCATTAGGCCATCAAATTGTTTCTATTTTCAAGGATAAATGTTGTTCAATTGTAAACCGTTTAAGCTGTCCGAGTTGTAGGTATAATATGAAAATAAGGCTGACATGATCGAGAATTAAATATTGTCCGATTAAATTATATTGAAGGGGTTCAAATAGGGAAAAATTATGAATTAAATGTTATATTAAACTGCTATAAATTGGTTTGTTGTTGTTCAAATTAAAGGAAATTTTTGTTGTTTGAATCCCAATTTTATCTACTGTTCGAACTAAAACAGTGATTGTACGAATGTTGGAAGTTCAGAATTTATCTTGTTGTTTTAATGTGTCTCACACCTGCTATTAAAGCAATTATTTATGTTATTCACATGTATAAATTAAGTTATTAATGTATATTAGTTATGTCGATTTTCTTTACTAAATTTAGCTGTTCGAATGTGCTAATCAATGTCAAAGTTAGATGCTCTTATGTTGTCAATTTTAGAGTTAATTAAGATGTCCTAGTGTTGTATCATGATTAAAATGTAAATTTGGAAGACGAAATTTCTTTAGGGGGAGGAGAATTGTAATGACTCGAAAGTTAGTGGGGTTGGAAAGTGTGATTTCGAGACCTCATTTTCATAAATTGAACTCAAAATTTTTTTATTTAATATTTACGGAGTTAATTTTTTAAATGAATTGAATTTTGGTTAGGTAATTTCTTTAATTAAGTGTTCAATTAAATTATAGGGACTAAATTAAATATGTGATAAAAGTAGTGATTAATATTAAATTACATGGTGAGACTAGAGTAAGGGTTTTATTAAATAAATAGACCATATTATTAGAAGTTGTTGATAGTGGATGATTATGATTGATATCATTTAATATTATAATATAATTGTAACGACCCATTTTCAGTGGCATGGAAAGAAGTGCTTTCGAGACACCAATTCTAACGAACGAGTCAATATTTTATTTTTAGTAAAGTTTATAGAGTGCAGTGAGGGTCATATTAAAATTTAGGTAGAAAATTTTGACGTTTAGTTAGATAATTAATTAAAATGGACTAATTTGTAAAAAAGTTGATAAAGTTGAAAATTATATTTAAATGCTATGGAAAGAGAAGTAGGTTAACTAAAATTATAAATATACCACATGAGTTGTTAGTGGTCAAAAATGGACATGGTTAATTATTATAAAACTAATAATAAAAGGGGTAAAAGAGTAAAGTGATAATAAAAAGAAAAAATATATATATTAAGTTAAACAAAAGCAATAAAAAAAGGAGTCATCTCCTTCACTTTACTGGTTTTGACCGAAAACACCATTGAAGGAAAAGCTTAGAGTACTCGGTTCTTATCTCCTTTGCATGTAAGTGTTTTAAGCTTTCATTCTTAATGATTTTTGCATATTTGAGACCGTTGAAGCTAGACAAAGCTAAGCTAGGGACTATTTTGATAAATTACAAAGAGTTTATGGATTGGTTTTTGAGATTAGTCATGGTGCTGGAAATATTAGATGAGCTACTAAGTTTTATTAGATAATTTAGTTAAATTGTGTAATGATTTTGTTAGTATAAATCCTTAAGGGTTTAAATGTTATAAGTTAATAATAGTATGGTTTAAATTATAGAATGTTGGTTGTTAGGGTCTGTTTGGAGACTTTACAATCTCAGTTGAAAAGAGATTTGGTTTACCGAGGCTAATTGGCTTGATATTAAAGAATGGATTAAACTAAATGAAGATAAATTAGTGGGGGTAACTATAAGAAGATGAAAATTTTAGGTTAAATTGTAGAATTAAGTATTGTGTGAAATTTGAATTGATTAATTGAATTCAATTATAACATATAGATAAAGAAACAAGTAGAACAGTCGTTAGCCGAGGAAAGGAAAAGGTTGCTAAATATTCAACTTCGACTATTGAGAGCTAGTGTAATTTTGGTAAGTTTGTAGTTCTTGAACTCGAACTCTATTTATTTATTTTAATTAATTTTATTGTTACTTTGATATCTAATTATATTTATATATGTAAATGGTTATTAGTCCGAATGAAGAATTATGAAGTTATATGTGTATGATTGTGGAAAAGATCAAAGAATTACTTATAGTCATTTGTTAAATCGTTAAATTATGAAATGAGGAATTGTTGATTACGTGATTATGTAAGCTCGTAGTCTTGAACTCAAACTTTTCTATTAATTATTTATATAATTATTTAGTTAAATTTTATTTAGTACTGATATTCAATCTCATATATATTTGAATGATGATATTAAATGATGAATGATGGAATTATGGAAATAAGTAATTTATTTTCGTCGGTTATCCGACTAGCGCTAGGCGCAAACATTTTTTGGTATATCCAACTAGATTTGGGCTCACCTTTGATATTGTCGATTTATCCAACTACCATTGGGTGCAACCTCCGTCAGTTTATCTGACTAGTGCTAGGCACACAAATCGTTAGTTATCCGACTAGCGTTGGGCGCAAACATTTGTTGGTATATCCAACTAGAGTTTGGCTCGCCTTTGATATTGTCGGTTTATTTGACTAGCGTTAGGCGTAACCTCCTTCAGTTTATCTGACTAGTGCTAAGCACACAAATCGTCAGCTACCTGACTAGCGTTGGGCGCAAAAATTTGTTGGTATATCCAACTAAAGTTGGGCTCATCATTAATATCGTCGGTCTATTCGACTAGTGCTGGGTGCAATTTGACTACGGTTTATTCGCTAGGCATTGGGTGCCACTCTTTATTCGATTCCTTTGGTAAGGTTGAATTATTATGAAAGGCTTATGTATAAATACTTTTATGGAAAATGTCACCAAATGCTAGTTGGAAAATTGTTGTTATACTAATGAGAAATTATGAGTTAACAAATGCCTACTAATATTGAAATGTTTATACTTGGTTATTAGCCTAAATGTAAACAAGGGATATAATTTATTATTAAACAAGTAATTAAATGACTCTTTTATGTGTAGGTTAGGTACACAGTAGATTTTGAACTCAGCATCCTACGATAAATTCCACACTTAACATCAATGATGTTCTCTTTTGAGTTTTAACATGTACCTAAGGAATCTATAGAATGACTAGTGACTTTTTGGTATGGTTGGTTTAGAAATTCTAATTGTATGGAATGTACTACAATTTTTGGTGAATAATGTGTTAACTTTGACCTATGTACATATGTATGTATAGCTATTTTGAGTATAGAAGTAACTGTTATTATATGATGTTTTTACTATTGATTGGGTTAAACCATTGAATTAGTTGTTTTGAAATGTTTTATATTTAGTAGCATTAATTTAGGCTTAAATTAGAATTGTTTATCATTCATGAGATGGTGTTTTGGAATGATGCATATTTGGTTTTAAATACTTGATCATTTGGTTGATATTTGAGTGTAAATGATAGATTTAGATAGTGCATCTATTCAAGTTACCTATTTGATTGTTTAGAACTTGGTTGAGGTGCCTTTGAATGGCATATTGGTTAGACTTAAGATTGATGTTATCTTGACTTGAATTGATGCTCAAAATGTGTTATGGAACATATAAACTTGACCTATTTATAGGGTACCTTATTATGCAAGAAATGTTGATTGAATGGCTTGTTTTACATGTTAACTAGGCTGCACACGACCTGTGACATGGGCTGTCACACGGTCATGTGCCATTTTAAAATATAGTGTAGTAGTCACAGGGGCAGACACATGGGCTGGGACACGGTTGTGTGGCCCAAGTCAGTATAGACACACGGCCTGGAACACAATTTGTAACACGGGCATGTGTTGCAAGTCAGTAAGGATACATGGTATAGGACATGTGCATGTGAAAGTAGGCACACGGGCGTGTGTGTTGGACCCACAACCGTGTGACCCCTACACCTAAAAAATTAAAGTTTTCTCCTAAAAATTTTATTTCATTTAAATTTAATCCCTAAATATTCTCAATGTATTTTATGACCATGTATGCTTGAACTAAGCTTAATATATGTGATTTTAATATGTAAACTCGTGAGTTTGATTACATTTCATATGTGAATGATTTATGGATTTAAAGTTGGCTAATTACTATAAAAAAATGTTTGTAATGATCATAGACCTTAAATCGGTGAAGGATACGGGTTAGGGGCGTTACAATTAGATTTCTCGAACCCAATTCGAACCTCAAAAATACGCTAACGAGACATGAACTTGAAATTTGGAAAATTGCTCGAAATAGGGTAGGATTGTCTTGAAAAGATTCAAATGATGGAAACATCGACCTATAGTAGTTGTAGTTAAAGAACCTTAAATTAAAACTAATACCCTTTTAACTTGCAAGCTTACTAGAAGCTCAGTATAAGGAAGTCGCCACACCCTAGGATGGCGAATGGAGTGATAAGATAATCATTGCCACAAACTTAGAAAGTTTGATAAGTTCAGTTTTAGTTCAGTTAAGAACAAGAGAGAATATTCTCACAAAGTTTAGTTTTATATTAAAGATGATGTAACCTCAAAAATGTCCTTAAACAAGTTATATAGACTTCCTCATATGACTATTCAAATTTGGCACATAGATGTTCACACTAGCAATTAAAATGTTCACACACTAAGTATTAAATTTGATTCTTGAATCTTGGTGGAGGCATGAATAAGTTGAATGGTCATGTTCCCTCCTTTATGATCGTGAATGTATTCTTAAGCATGAAGGAAAGCCTTAGTTCCTTAAATGATCAACTTTAAATCCCCTTCACTTCCTTTGGTCGATTGCTCACTTGCATGGGTCCCATGCACCACCTTTAATAACGCCATAATGAACCTTATGTGCGTGGATTTGAAGCTATGAACCTTGCTATGCACTCCCCCATTCGGTTCATGTATGAGTTCATTCAATGGTCGAATTAATGAAGTCGCATCCCTTAGACGTGTTCATGTATGCAACCATGGATGGAAAAGATAACCAATCACATGCTTCCTCTCTAAGCCACCGTCCATGCACCTCCTATAAATGCCATGAATCCTTCCCCATTAAGTAAAGCTTGAAGATATGAACTTGGCACACCATATGATTAGTCACATGAATCAACATTGAAGGTTGATTCTTGAAGGTTCTAGAGGGTTGCATGTAACACCCCTAATTTGTTATTAAGGACTAAATTAGAAATTTGGTGAAATTTAGGAATTAATTTGTAATTTTAATGAATTTTAGGGACTTAATTGAGCTTTGATTAAAATTTTTGTGGCAAAAATTAGGATTTTTGGGACTTATTTTTGAAATGGGTAAAGTTGAGGGCTAATGTGAAAACCCTATATTTTTTATGTCCTTTGCACAAATTTACCCATTTTATTAGGTTTATAAACTTTTTTCCCTTTTTGTTGGCCCTTCACCTCCCATATTTTCTTTCTTTCCTTTTTTCCCACAATCGAACCCCCATCTCTCCCTTTCTTTCTGCTCTTTCCGACAAACCTCCAATTTATCGTTCCTCATTGTCCGTGCATCGTACCGACACCGACCTTGCGTTCCCCATCGTCGCATGAGTAAATCCAATCTTTCGAAAGCCCCATGCCGTCCACCATTTGTAAGGAAACGGTGGTAAACTATTCAACCTTCGTCCTTTTTGTCGTTGCTTTGTCGCTCCCTTTCCATTTTGGTGTTTGTAAGTTTCTATCGTGTTGGGGTCGTTTGTTTGGTCCCTTTTGCTTCGTAGCTGGCGAGCGTTCGCCGCCTTATCGGTTCCCATGAACGGATTTGTCATAGGGTTTGTTAACCCTAAAAACATTGTTACAAAATATGTTGAAATTGGGTCACTGGTTAGAGCCCAAAACCAAGCCCATACTTTACCTTTGATGTGAGCCCAAACAAAAGTCATGTGTTGACCAAAAACCAAAGGACCCAAGCCATGAAGCCCAATACCTAATACCCAATACCCAATACCCATTGGTTTGACCTAGCCCATGAAACCCTTAAACCTGACTCGAATTGTGAGCCCTTGAGCTCGACCCATTAACCCGATCTATTGACCTGACCTGAACTGTTGACCGTTGATCGAATCATTGACAGTTGACCGTTAATCGTCAACCGTTGACTTTGACCATTGACATTTTCGACCAACTTTATCTTGACTTTTTTCGATGTCCTGATTTCGAATTCGCAATCCATTTCATCAACTTGAACTCGAAAGCCCCATTTTTTTATTTGCAACTTTTTGTGCTTAGTAAATTTTAAGGAAGTGGGATTTTGGAATTGACTTGAGTTATCTTGTGTCTAGGTGATCACGATTCTGAGGTCGACGGGTTACCTCCTTCTCCACCTGTGCATATTGCCCCTGCATAAGCTCCGAGAGTTGCACGTGAGTGTTTATTATTCGAGTTAGTGTTGTGTTAGTAGGTGGCATAGTGATAGATATTTAATTAAGAGTTATTCTCGTGCGTTCTAAATCAGCTAGACCCGGAGTTAGAGCTGAGTGTGAGAGGCGTTCTCCATGACATTAGAGCTTTTTCCGATTGAAGTGTGTCTCTATTCGTGCTACATGTTTGTTGTGTGTTTCTATTTGTGCTACATGTTTGTTGTGTGACAGTGTTTACACCTTGTGATGATATTATTCTAAGATGTGTTATCTGTGTTGGGTTATCTCATTTTGATATTCCATGCATACTATTGGACTGTGAATACTTGATTATCATGATTAATAAACTGTGAACTTTGATTTAAAATCATGAGATTGTGTTGCGATTGAGATTATTGTTGTAACAACTCAGTTTTCAGTGGTGTCAAAATAGTGATTTCGTGATAACAATACCGACAGGTCGAGTCGTTAATTTATTTATTTGAATATTTATGACTTCGCTAGTAACGTATTAAAAGTTGGTAAGGAACTTTTAATGTTTAAATAGTTAATTGAGTGGAAAGGGTTAAATTATAAAAGGTGCAAAGGTAGAATTGATTGATTAGAAGGACCAAATGAGCAAATTAACAAAAGACATGTTGGTGGGTGGAATAGCTTGAGTTATATTAATTATAATTAGGCTTAATTAAGACTAAAAGGGGTTTAATTAAAGCTTAATGGTGAAAGTCTTAAAATTTGCAAAATTACCATTAGTATATATATTAAATTAAAGAATTTTTAAGTGAAAATTTACTTCATTTCACTTCATCTTCTTCCTCCATTCGACCAAGGGAGAAAGAAATTGGGGTTTTTGCATTCAAACTTTGATTTTTGATTTGGGTAAGCAAACTTTGCTCTATTTTAGTAATTTTTATTTTTTTTTAGTCCATATTAGCATAATCTAGCTTAACTAAGGACCAATTTGTGAATCTGTCAAATGTTATAAACCTTACCATTGTTGAATACGCTTGTTCTTGAAAGTTTTTTTTATGGATTTTTATGCCTGATGATTGGGTTCGATATTTTTGTGAAATGATTTTTGATGAAATTAAGGTTTAAGAACTAAAATGTTAAAATGATGAAATTTGGTGTACTTGGTGTGAAATAAACGAAATGTAAGGACTTGTGTGAAGGCTTGGAACATTTGGCTGTTAAGGGTTTAGAAAGGGAATGGTTATTTTGCATGTTTTATGCTTAAGGACTAAATTGAATAAAAGTAAACATTATGGGTAAAATCATAATTTTTCCAAAAAGGACCAAATTTTGTTAAATGATCTGATGAGTGATTTAATGTGAGAAATTGGATGATTTGTGGATGTAGACTACGATCGTGCTTCAAATCTCGGTAAGGAAAATTAGCAAAATAGTCCTTGAAGTCTAATCATAATTGCAAGTTAATCCGATAAGTTCGTGTTGTTAAATTCCAATTTAAATTGCATATTCTTGTATTATAAAAGATTGTTGTGAGTCGAAACGATGATCAGAAGGGTGGAAGATGAGAACAAAGTAAAGGAAAGACTAACGGGTTTTGAGCCGTAAGTGAAAAGGGTCTGATGACTACGTGCCATTGTGAGTATATGAATTCTTTATGGATTATGAGGTCTGATGACTACGTGTCATCGTGAGTATATGAATCATTTACGGATTATGAGGTCCAATGACTACGTGTCATCGTGAGTATATAAATCCTTTATGGATTATGAGGTCAGATGATTACGTGTCATCGTGAGTATATGAATCCTTTACGGATTATGAGGTCCAATGACTATGTGTCATCATGAGTATATGAATACTTTACAGAATATGAAGTCTGATGACTACGTGTCATCGTGAGTATACGAATCCTTTACGGATTATAAGGTTCGATGACTATGTGTCATCGTGAGTATTAAACGAAATGAATGCCATAACGAATTAGAGGTTCGATGAGTCTGTGTCATCATGAGTAGCTTCGACTAATTGAAACCTACCACAGATGTATACAGCCTACTCAATTTGGTTGATTAGATTTTACAACTCTTGAAGTTTGGTAAATCTATTTAACTTTATGAACTTACTAAGCTTTAAAATGCTTACTTGTGGAAATTGTTACTGTTTTGTAGATTCAATTTTGCTGTTCGAAGATTGAATCATCTTGGAGCATCACACTATCCCGGAGTTGTTCGATGGTAATCATATCATTTGGTCTTATGGCATGTACTAGGATGATGTTATCCTTTTGGTTTATGTAATTGAGATTGTGGAAATCTTGTTATGTTTGATGAAATGATGAAAGTATAAATGTATGCTTGTGCAAGATAGATTATAGACTTAAAGGTACTATAAAATGACTTGGAAATTTTGTATTTTGTGATAGCTTAATACATAATTAGAGTTGTGAAGGATTTGAGTTGATAAACTTGTCCTTTGGTATGATTCTTGAGATTTTGCATACTTGTTTCGGTAGAACCCACACATGTATCGATTGAAGTACAAGGTAGGAGAGAGATTGCTCATTGACTTTGGTTGTATCGGTAGTTAATTAGCAAGTATCGGTAGTTATGTGTTTAGAAGTATCAGTAGTTTGTGTCCTTGTATCGGTAGAAGTTATAGGGTAAGGTTTTTAGCTCTTTGGAGTTTTTAGTATTGGTAGAATTAAGACTTGTATCGGTAGAATTGTCACTTGTATCGGTAGAGGTCTATACTATTCTTGAACTGCTTACTGACTTGACAACTACCGATACTTGTCCAACAAGTACTGGTAGAAGTCTCTAAAAATATTGGAAAGGACACTTTTGCCCTTGTTGAATTGTGTTTATAATTAAATGACGACATCTGATGTGTGGAGTGAAATTTCCTTAAATAAAAATAAGATTTAATGACATGATGTTAAAGATGAATAGGGATAAATGAATAAGTATGATACTGAAACCCTAATCGATAATGATTTTTGAGTTTTGGGTGTTACAATTGTGACAACATCATGTCATTGTGTGTTCATGGGTTGGGTTGTACGATGGAAGACATGGTTATTACCCCTTCAAATGATTAATAATAAAACCACTGCGACTGGTGACGATTGGATGGGGAGGGGTTCTAGGGAATCTCTCCACTTTGTTCATTTTACAAAATACTGTGTTAGTGTGCTGGAGATTGGGTGCATTGCATTATGCTTGTGATTTTATTGCATCGAATTGTAACATGGTGTGTGGTTACTTAAAATGCATCATGAAATTACTGTGATATTGTGCTTGTGGACGTATGCACTTAAGAGACACACTGGGCTCCTTAGCTCATTTCCCCTTAATTTCTCTTACAGATTTATTTTGACTTAGGCAACTTGGTACTCCTTAGCTCATTTCCCCTTAGTTTCTCTTACAGATTTATTTTGACTTAGGCAACTTGGTACTCGGAAGATCTCTCGATTTTACTCATTTATTTTCAGTAAATACTATTTTAAGGTTTTCAGATTCTCTTGTTTTTTATAATATTTGAGATTGGGATCTAAGTTTAAATTTATGATTTTGATATTTTGGATTTACTTTTTACTCGCTATTACAGATTTGATTCAGATTATTTTTAAGCTTTTAGATAAATATTATTGCGTTTGAATTTATTACTTTGAGTTTCATCATAAAAGTAAAAGTGGATTTATTTTTAAGGATTACTTTATTGTAAATTATTATGCATTTATGTTTCAAATGGTTTTTTTGAGGGTGAAATTACAACAGTGACCCTCTAAATCCAACCTTATCTTCTAGGTCAAGTATAGAATGTTACATTTAGTGGTATCAGAATTAAGTTTAACCTTCAAACTCTCATGATACTCTTTTTCAAAATTTTTAAAAGTTAAAGGGTAAATAGGGTTTTTAATAAATTTATTATCTTATAAATGATCTTATTGATTTGAAATTTTAAGTTGAGTTTAATTCAAGACTCTAGTACCAAAACTTACTATATTACCACGTAAGAGTTCCAGACTCACGACTAGTCGTGGTTGAGGTCGAGACTGAGGCCGTACTACTAGGGCTGTTAGTGATCTTATGCCCCTTGTTGAACCAGAGGAGAATCTGAATGAGTTGCCTCATGTTGAGGAGGACGAGCTGCCCACTGGCATTGAGGACTAACAAACTGGAGTTGGAGACCCACCTACTCAGCAAACTCGTGGTGATGTCTTGCTTGACACTAAGGATAATGAAACAATGGAGCTGGATAGTGCTACTGTGAACCGAGAGTTGTTACGTCTGCTTCGTGGTACAGTTGGGAGATAGTGAAAGGGTCCGAAGAGGCCCATATCTATTGATATTCTAGCTATTGGGATGAGGATTTTTAAGGGCAAGACTGGAATAGATAGGTTGATTGTCGAGTACTGATTGAAATACGTACAGCGGTTATTTTTTGAGATGAATTATCCTGCCAATCAAAAGTTGAGGGTCATCGTTTCACTATTACAAGGTGAAGCACAGAATTGGTGAGAGTCTAGAGAGGAGTCTGTTCCTACTAGTTAGATAACGTGGGAGTATTTTTGAGAGACCTTTCAAGACAGTTATGTGGGAGAGGGATTCCTTATGAAATGTCGTGACAACTTCATGAATTTGAGGCAGAACGACATGCCCATCAATGATTATGAGATTGCGTTTTCGAGGTTGGTCCAATATGCTTCTAGGTTGGTTATTACTGAGAAACAGAAGTGTGAGTGGTTTTAGAAGGGCCTTCTCCTTTCGATATAGGAGGGAGTTTTTATGCATCATGATAAGGTGTTTAGCGACATAGTTAGTCGAGCTAGGATAGCTAAGAGGTTGGAGGTTCTTAAAAGAAACCAAAGAGCTCAAGACAGGTATCGAGGTGGGAAGCCACTGGACATAATAGTTCAGTTTGGCCTGTTAGTCACACTGCTAAGAGGCCTAGAGAGGAGTTTGATCAGTAAAGTTATTCGAGGGTGAAATCTGCAATTTCAACTGTTCCTACAGGTAGTGTGGGTGATTCGACTGGTTCTCATCCTTGGCATTTATGCTCTTATTATAATAAGAGGCATAACGGTGAGTGAAGAAAGAATATAGGTGCATATTTTAGATCCTCTGACAGCTTCATTTGACCAGAGTCAAATTTAGGCATCAGTTCAAACTCCTACTGGAGGTAGAGGACAAGGTAGACATGCTGCTTCGGGTACGGTTAGTAGAGGTGGACGAGTTCAAAGTGGTAGTGCAACTAGATTTGGGGTGAGATAGCCAAGGTTAGTTCACTCAACTAGGAGACATTACAATCGTGATGAGTTAGATGTTATAGCTTGTACTTTCTTTATCCATTCTTCTTCTTATTTTGTCTTATTTTGCCTAAAGCTGTCATCAAGGCCCAATATCCACATATCCTTGTTCTAGGACAATTTTGAGGCCAAAATTATTTTAAGGGGAAGAATTATAGCACCTTTAATTTGTTATTAAGAATTAAATTTCAAATTTGGTGAAATTTAAGGAATAATTTGTAATTTTAATGAAGTTTAGGGACTTAATTGAGCTTTGATTAAAGTTCTGCGGTAATATTTGGAATTTTTCGGACTTACTTGTGAAACGGGTAAAGGTTGGAGGGTAATGTGAAAACTCTATATTTTCGATGTCCTTTGCGAAAATTTACCCATTTTATTAGGTTTATAAACTTTTTTCCCTTTTGGTTGGCCCTACACCTCCCATATTTTCTTTCTTTTCTTTCCTACAATTGAACCCCCATCTCTCCCTCTCCTTCTCCTCTTTCTAATGAAGCTTCGATCGATCGTTCCTCGCTATCCGTGCATTGTACCGATTCCAGCCTTGCGTTCCCTATCATCATGTGAGTAAATCCCATCCTTTGGAAGCTCCACGTCGTCCATTGTTTGTAAGGAAATAGTGGTGAATTGTTTAGCCTTCATCCTTTCCGTCGTTGCTTCGTCACTCCCCTACCATTTTGGTATTGGTAAGTTGCTACTGTGTTAGGGTCATTTGTTTGGTCCCTTTTGCTTCGTCGTCGATGAGCATGCGCCTCCTCGTTGGTTCCTGCGAACGGCGTCATCGTGGGGTTTGTTAACCCTAAAAACTTTATTGCAAAATGTGTTGAAATTGGGTCATTAGTTGGAGCTTAAAACCAATCCCATACTTGACCTTTGATGTGAGCCCAAACAAAAGTCATGTGTTGACCCAAAACCAAAGGACCCAAGCCATGAAGCCCAATACCCAAAACCCATTGGTTTGACCCAACTCGTGAGACCCACAAACCCGACTCAAATCGTGAGCTCGACCCGCTGACTCGATTCAACCTGTGGACCCGACCCGAACCATTGACCGTTGATCGTTAACAAGTGACAATTGACAATTGACCATTGATCGTTGACTTTGATCGTTGACTTTTTTGACCAACTTTGACTTGACTTTTTCGACGTCCTGATTCCGAATACATAGTCCATTCCGTCGAATTCGAACACGAAAACCCCATTTTTCTATTCATAACTTTTTGTGCTTAGTAACTTTTAAGGAAGTGGGATTTTGGAATTGACTTGAGTTATCTTGTGTCTTGGTTATCAAGATTGTAAGGCCGACGAGTTACCTCCTTCTCTACCTGTGCATACTGCCCCTGCACAAGCTCCGAGAGGTGCACATGAGTATTTATTATTCGAGTTAGTGTTGTGTTAGTAGGTGGCATAGTGATAGATATTTAATTAAGAGTTATTCTCATATATTCTAATTCAACTAGACTCGGAGTTAAAACTGAGTGTGAGAGGCGTTCTCCATGACATTAGAGCTTTTACCGCTTGAGATGTGTCTCTGTTCGTGCTACTTATTTTTTATGTGTTTCTGTTTGTGCTACATGTTTGTTGTGTGACAGTTACTTTTGTTGTGTGACGATGTTGTTGAAACGTTTACTTTTTAGAAAACAAACAAGTCTTGAACAATATTTTAAAATTATCGAAAATTGGAAAAGATGGGAGTCACCACCAATCTTTTATTCGGTGTGATTGGATCACCATAAAACATTTAAAATCCATTTGGAAAATATTTTGGGCTTTGAAATCCAAAAAATGGGTCCGGGAGTCGGTTACGTGAGAGGAAGGATTAGCACCCTCACATGCCCAAAATTGGTACCGCATTGATTATTTTAGGGTCTTGTTTGTAAAATTTTGAAAACTCGAATAAAGTTTCGAAATACGATTCTTAGATGCATAAGTCATGTTTAAGAAAGAAGTCGATTTTTGTTTGGAAGTCTCGCTATTTCGAGGTGATCGAGAAAAAAAGTCACGTTCAGTGAGTTAGGACATAACGTTTTGAGATCCAGAAATAACAAGCTTTCCTTTGTTGTAAACTTTTAAACCTTGTAAAAGGGTATTCGATTATTCCAATTTAAAGAAAAGTCGCGCCTAGTAAGTTTAGGCACAAATTTTCAAAACCAGAGATAAAGAAACATTATCTCAATTTAAGGGTATTCGATTATCCCGATTTGAAGAAAAATCGTGCCTAGTAAGTTAACGCACAAATTTTCAAAACTCGAAATAAAGGAATATTGCCTCGATTTTAAAGGTTTATAAAAACATGAAAACAAATGTGAATTAGATATGAATAGGCAATTTATAGCAAGAATTAAACAACACGAAACAAAATAATTAAGCAGATGAATAAATACATGAAAGTTGAACATAAAAGTAATAGAATGCAAAATATGGAATAATAATCAAAATCTATGTATGAACATCGATGAGAAAGAAGAACACAACAAATGGAGTCAAAATGTAATTTTTAGATGTCTGGGGTAAAATGGTAATTTTTGGACACTCGGGGGAAAATGTAATTTTTGGACATTCGGCGGTAAAATGGTAATTTTTGGCAACTTGGGGGGAAAAATATATTTTTTGACATTCAGGAGTAAAATGGTAATTTTTAGAAACTCGAAGGCAAAATGTATCTTTTGGACATCCGAGGGTAAAATGGTAATTTTTGGAAAGTTCGGGGTCAAAAATGGAATTTTTGGAAATTTGAGCATTAAATGGTTTTTTTGGAAAGATCGGGGTTAAAAATGGAATTTTTGCAAGTTTAAGGGTAAAAATGGTAATTTTTGGAAAATTCGAGGTTAAAAATGGAATTTTTGGAAATTTGGGGGTCAAAATATAATTTTTGGAAAGTTCGGGTTCAAAAATGGAATTTTTGGAAGCTCGGGGGTTAATATATAATTTTTGAAAAGTTTAGGGGTCAAAATACTATTTTTGGAAAGTTTAAGGACCTTTTGGGCAATAAAACCAAAAGATTGGACACTTGGCAGCCTCTTATGCATTCCGAAGTTCAAGGACTAATTTGAAAATCATTTAAAATTTTTGGACCAATTTAAAAATAAAACAAAACTTGATTTAAGGACGAAGTTAAAACAAATAAAAAATAGAAGGGACCATTTGCATAAATAACCCAAAAATGACACGTGGTAGCTTCCTGGATTCTCAAAAAGGTCAAAGGATTAAATTGAATAAGAAATGAAATTAATGGGCGAATTTACAATTAATTAAAAGTTCAAAAAGGATGAGATTGTAAATTTCAAAATAGCAGAAGGACCAAATGGGTAAATAACCCCTAAAGCAAAAACACGCGAATCCCAGGTCCAGCAGGTCGAGTCTGATCGAGTCATGGGCCTAGGCATGAAACAGCGCCGTTTTGAGCATTTTTAAGCCATGCCAAAACGACGTCGTTTTGGATGGCTATAAATGCCTTTTATTCTTCAAAGAAAATTCAGTTGAACACCCTCTAAAAAAAACTCTTCCTTTTTCAGAAAACCCTCTCAAGCCTTCTCATGGCCGGCCATGCTCCGACCGGTCATGCCTCACCGTCCGTCGCGTGTCACCACCACGCGCCGCCGTTGACGGCAGCCCAGGTAACCTAAAACCCCTTTTTTAATCCCCTTTTTGTTTAAAGTCCAGTTCTAGGTTCAGATCTAAATAGATCAAACCCGAAATTTTTTTTCTAAATGATGCTTATTCTATTTTTTTGGATTTTTGAATTTGCTTAGTTTTTCCTTTTCAAAAATATTTTAAAAAATCTGTTTTCATCCTTAAAATAAATTTTATTCTTGCTGCCCTTGTTTCCCTTTTAAAACCATTTTTTATTTGTTCGGAATTTGTCAATTTTATTCGGAATTTTTAACCCTTTTTCCTTGTTTTTCTTTGCAGATATAGATCGTCGGGAATTATTCGTGAAACAGGATGTTTGCAAGTCCCCTCGGCCACCGTCCACGGTGGTGACCGGCGCTTCGGCTTCAAGGTCAGGTAAAACTATTTGACTTCTTTCTTTTTATTAATTATGCACTTATTATATTTATTTATTTATTTATTAAAAGTAAATGCATGCTTTAAGAATAAATGTTAATAATAATATAAAATATATCAGTTAATATATTTAGAATACGTATGGTTTCAAAATTTAAAATAATAAATAAGCAATAAATGGGGGTGTATTCGAACTGTACCTTGTTGATATCGAATATAAAGATGGTTGATATCTTATTCCCTACTTTGTATTGACTGTTTTATCTTTGCATTCACTTGTATGTATGGAATATCTCTGTTTGTATTGATTTAAAAAAAAGCCCATAAAAAAAAAGATCCTTTACAGATTTGCATTTTTGCTCTATATAGCCATTTTTACAATCATTGTAATTTGTCCTTTTGTCATTGAAACTATTGACTTTTTCTTCAACTTGTTCTGCAATTGGCAATGGCGGTGACGGGAGTCTTTGGTGGTGGCAGATGGTGGGTAGCCCCTGGATGATGTGGCGTGCACTGAGTGGTTGAGATGGAGGTTGTATTTGCAAGTGGCTTGAGTTTCTGACTGGGTTTGTTGGGTCTTTTTATGGGTGTTGGGTCATGTATTGGGTTTTAAATTTTGGGCTTGTAATTGGACTTTGAATTTGTATTTGGACATTATTAATTTAAATTTAGGATAAATTTAAATTTAAGAATAAATTTAAACTTAAAATAAATTTAAATTTAAAATAATTTTAAACTTAAACTTAAAATAAATTTAAATTTAAAAACAAATTTAAAACTTAAAATAAATCTAAAATAAAATGGGTTTAGTCTAGGCCCAGACAAATTGGGCTTCAACAGGTGTTTTACACCTTGTGATGATATTATTCTGAGATGTGTTATCTGTATGACTTTATCCGTGTTGGGTTATCTCATGTTAAAACAAAATGGGTTTAGTCTGGGCCCGGACAAATTGGGCTTCAACAGGTGTTTTACACCTTGTGATGATATTATTCTGAGATGTGTTATTTGTATGACTTTATTTGTGTTGGGTTATCTCATGTTGATGTTCCATGTATACTATCATACTGTGAATACTTGATTATCATGATTAATGAACTGTGAACTCTGATTTAAAATCGTGAGATTGTGTTGCGACTGACATTATTGTGACATCATGCCCTTCTGTGTTCATAGGTTGGGTTGTATGGTGGAAGACATGGTTATCACCCCTTCAAACAGTTGATACTAAAACCACTGCGATTGGTGACAATTGGATGGAGAGGGGTTCTAGGGATTCTCTCCAATGTGTTTTTTTTTACAAAATAGTGTTGGTGTGCTGGAGATTAGGTGCATTGCATTATGCTTGTGATTTTATTGCATCGAATTGTAACATGGTGTGTGGTTACTTAAAATGCTTCGTGATTACTGTGATATTGTGTTTGTGGACATATACGCTTTAAAGACACATTGGGCTCTTTAGCTCATTTTCCCTTAGTTTCTCTTACAGATTTATTCAGACCTAGTCGACTTAATACTCGGAGAATCTCTCGATTTTACTCGTCTATTTTCAGTAAAGACTATTTTGGGGTTTTTAGATTATCATGTTTTTCATAATATTTGAGATTGAGATCTAAGTTTAAATTTGGGGTTTTGATATTTTGGATTTACTTTTTACCCATTATTACAGATTTGATTTAGAGTTTTTTAAGCTTTTAGATAAATATTATTTCTTTTGAATTTATAACTTCGAGTTTCATCACAAAAATAGAAGTGAATTTATTTTTAATGATTACTTTATTGCAAATTATTATGCATTTATGTTTCAAACGGTTTCTTTGAGCGTGAAATTACAATAGTCACCCTCTGGATTTGGCCTTATCTTTTAGGTCGGTATAGGGGATTACATTCCATGGTGCATGAATTCAACTAGATAAAGAGCCATTCATTGCTCCATATGAATGGTCACCTATACCATACAAATATGTATCAACCCTTGCATATTTCAGTCCCCAATTCGACTAATACCTTAGACTAAGACTCATATGCATGAAATAGACATAACATACTATGTACACACACGGACATATGATCATATGACAAAAAGCTTTATGTGACAATTGACACACATGCATGCATAACATAACTTTTGATAGAAAACAACATAAAATGACAACACTCCACACGTATATAATTATGACTATACGACACAAACTCATGCTTAACATAAATAACATATGAAACATATTAAATATTATGCCAAATTTGTGGAATAATTAAAATGCAAACTTATGAAAGCTTAATAGTTTAAAAGTCCTTTAAAAGTTAATCCAATGATCAATCAAGCCCATCAAATAATTCATACAATGCTTGAACGACTTGAACTATGTTTGGATTTAAGCTTGGCCCACGATCAGATTGGGTTTGATCCTAAAATCTCTTCATGAGCCCATTAAAAGCCTTTTAAAGTGTTTAGCTCAGGCCTTTGTGATTGGTTCAAATGGTAAATATAAAAGATCGATTAAGGCCTTGGATGCTTCTTGTGAGTTTGGGCTTTGAGGATTCGATTCACTTCCATCTTGCTTCAATTTATTAGAACTAGACTTGAGCTTGCTGCTTGGGCTCACATCCATATTTAATATATTCTCTAATTTAATTTAATTTTAATTTAATTACTTAACAAATTAAAACTTTTATAAAGAAACATGTTTTTTTATAATTTTTAAATCATTTTAATTTTTTAAATTTAATGGTTTCTATTTCTTTGTTTTCAAATATTTTTTATTTTCACGCAGTCATTTTTTAATTCTTTTAATTTCAAGAGAGGTAATTTTCTTTGGTTTTTTAATTTTTAATTTAAATTTTCCATTATTTTAATTTTTAATCAAATTCCAAATTTTAATAAAACCATCGATGGTGGTCATAATTTTTCAAAATTTGATTTTTTTACTAGTGTTTTTTTAGAATTTTAATGGTTGATTTTAGGTTTTATTTTCAATTTGTGCTTATGTTTTTTTTTTTATCAATTTTTTTAATTTTTAGTTATTGATTTAAGAATTTCCAAATTTTATTTACTTTTGGTTATGTATTTTTTTTGGTATATAGCTTCAACATTTCCCTCAAAAATTTAATTATTTTAGTTAAAATTAATTTAAACTAGAGATAATATCATATATGATTGGATGTAGAATAATATTTATATAATTTTTAAATTGGAAAAAAGTTAAAGTGACGGACAAATTCTATTTTAAATAACCTCACGAGAAGGAAAAAGAATTAATGCGACATTTCCCCGCCAAACACCTCCTTATTTCACAACGTCCACAATCCCACCGTCCGCAGAATAATCGAACACGTTGATGATCCGATTCTCATAGGGGGGAAAAAGGAAAAGCAAAAAAGAATACTGAAAAAAAAATCTAAAAAAGGAGAGAAAATGGCTGTGATGACGACAGCGACGGCGAATGATGGGAGCGAGACGAGGACGTGCGTAGTGCTCGGAGGTCGAGGATTCTTAGGGAGATCGCTCGTCACTAGGTTGCTGAGACTCGGAGGCTGGATCGTCCGTGTTGCGGATTCATCTTCTCACTCACTACAAGTCGATCCTTCCTCCGCTTCCGATTCTATCCTCTTCGCTGCTCTTTCTTCTGGTCAAGCCTCTTTTTGCCATGTTGACGTTAGCGATACATCTCAAATCATCAAAGGTAAAAAGAAATTCTTCTTATGTTAATATCAGGATATATAAAAATATAAATATACGATCAATATACCTATATATACCTCTTTGTATACCAGCATTTCGGATATATGCATTTTGGTTACCGGAGAAATGCCAGAGAATAAAAGCTTCATCAATTATCTTTTTATTTATATCTTCAAATTTAGGATGAATTTAAGTTAGTTTAGCTGATAATCGACTTTGGGCAAGCATTTTTATTTGAATTTACTTGAATTTTGATAAGGTTTTGTTGATTGTTGCCTTTTGGTTTCTAGAGTGGAACATCAAATTCATAGTTATTAAAAATGAACAAATGACACAAAAACTAATGACAATGATTTAATCCAACTTAATATTTTTTGTCATCGAAACAAAATATTATTCATTATAATATCCAAAAATGCGTTTTGATTTGGAATTTCAATACGTTTTGGATTTTCCTTTTGAAATGAAATAAGAATGTTGCAAAAGCAATAACTAATGCTCTGTTTAATTGGTTCTTTTGCTTATTGTTATTTGTCCCCTTGTTTTCAGTTTAATTTTTATTTTTACTTTTTATTTAAAAAATAAATTAGTTTCAAAATTTCCTTTCTTAATTGAAATGGAGACTTTTTTTGGTCACTTTCTTTCTATATAAATAAAAAAAGAAAATTTTAAAATGATTTCTTTTTCTAAAAGGTTAATATTCCAGATGGTTTTAGTTTTAGATGGAAAGAAAGTAATATTAAGCTCTTACACGGATATTTGGTTTCTGAGAAACCATGGTAAAATTTGAGAATTGAAATGTGAAAATCTAGAGTTATTCAATCTTTCTGTTTATTTTTTCTTACTTCACAATGTAACCAAAACAACTGATGATTTGTAGAATGCACCCGTTTCAGTTTGGTTGCTAGAAAATCAGATAACAGAAAATGATTTCTGAATTCTCTTTGTTGAGAAGCTGAACTGTTTATTGAGACGGGGAGGAAATAAATTGAATAACATGTTACATTTTTATTCTCATTCCAAGTTTTAAAATTTCCCGCAACATTAAAAATATGTTTAAGAAATTGACTCTGTTTTCAATTCACCCTCTTGCAGTAACTGAAGGTGCAGATGTTGTATTTTACATGGAAAGGACTGATTTAGACACACACGATTTCTATAATTGCTACATGATTATTGTTCAGGGTAATGGATTCCCCTCCCTCCGCCCCCCACCCCTTCTTTCGGTTGGTGTTTTTCCTCTCTTTTGATGTTATGATGTATGATTGTGTATTATATTTTGTTATGTGCTTTGGTGTATGATTTGTCCTTGACTGAACCCCTCCCAAATAACGTTTCTTTTTGATAGAATAATTGTTTGCCCTTTATTTCATATTGGCAGCATTTTATAGGTTGTTAATAACAAAGGAAAATCATCAGTTGAGCTTGTCCATATCATTACTCCCCTCTCAAAGTTGAGCTTGTCCTCAAGCTCAAATTCAGAATAAGCTTTAGAACTTATCCAAAATCATCTGCCTCATTGTCATCTTGCTTGCCTTCAACATCTGGTACTTCTATCCAAAATAACTTCTTACATTTGTGTTCCATGGAATAAGAACCGTCACAATTATAACACAGCCCCTTAACCTTTCTTTCTGGCATTTCTGCCTGTGTCAATCTCTTAATAAATAGTGCAGAAGAACCTATTTTGTTGATCCCTATTAGTTCCTTTGTTTGTCCTGGCAGTAAAGTGGTTTACTACCAAGCCATCAGTAAAGAGGTTTACTTGTTGTCTAGATTTAAGATCAACGGTCCTAGCCAATAGTGATTGAAATTGGCGTTGGTATTCCTCTACAGTCCTAATTTGTCTCAGGTTGGCAATTTCCCCCAAGAGGTTATTACTCATATATGGCCTGAACCTTACATTACAACACTCTTTGAAGCACCTCAAATCAAGATTTGTCTCCTCTTCTTCCATTTGATCAAACCACAATTGTGTCTCTCCTAAGAGACGGAATGAAGCTAAGCTTACTTTGTCTTATTCGTTAATTCGTTGATTACCAAAAAAAATTTCGCATCTTTGCAGTCACCATCGTGGCACCATGCACCCCCTTGTTGCGGTTCTGAATTCCTTTTCTGTCTTCGTTGCTGCCTTGTTCATCACTATTTTTCTTTGAATACCCTTTTGACATCTTTTGGACCAAAAGAGATAACATTGCCATCTGCTCCTCTAATGCTGTTGCCTTGTAGCCATTTGTTCCATAAAAGCCTCCAGCTTGGCTGTTAAAGTCTTTTCGTCACCCATGACAGCTGACTCGGATACCAAGATGTTATGTGCTTTGGCATAGGATCTAGTCACAGGTCTAGATGAGAAAGAATTCTTGCATCGACCTATGGTTACTCAAACGATAGATTCGTCCTTGACTGAACCCCCTCCCAAAATAACGTTTCTTTTGATATAATAATTGGTTGCCCTTTATTTCATATTGGCAGCCTTTTATAGGCTGTCAATAACGAAGGAAAGAGTCCTAAAAGAATTCCTAACTTAGTGTTTATAAGGGAAATAAAAACCTAATATAATAGGGAGAATAAGTAAAACTAAAACTATTAATAAAACCTGATATAATAAAGAAATTAAATAAATCTAAAACTCTAATTGCAATAAAGGGTCCATATCATATTTTAAAAGGGTACCCTTGCGTTGATAATATGTTCAGGTGCAAAAAATGTCATTAATTCTTGCCAAGAATGTAAAGTTAGACGACTCATATACAACAGTTCTGCAGACGTTGTTTTTGACGGTTCACAGGATATACTTATTGGGGATGAATCCTTCTCTTGCCCGGGGAAAGTATGTTTCTTGTTGCTGCATTCTGATGAAACATTTTGGATTTGAGTTACCTTTTTTTGTTTGCTAATTATCCTCTCTTTTGTTGATGCACCAACACAGTTTCCTGATGTGCTGATTGACCTTAAGTTTCAAGCGGAAGGACTAATCAGGTTAGCTAACAATATTGATGGTCTTGTAACATGTGTCCTTCGCCCTAGCAATGCCTTTGGACCTGGTGACACATGGTTTGTGCCTTTGCTAGTGAATCTTGCCAAATCTGGTGTGGCAAAGGTTTGTGAACTGTTTCAATATCACTTTACTGGTAACTTAGTTCTCCAGAAACTTCCTGATGCTATCTATCATATCGTAACAGATGTATATTTCTACATTGATAATCAGAATAAATGCTGAAAGTGAAATACAGCAACGTACCTTTAAGAACGTCTTCATTTTTAGCCTTAATGTCCCATCTTTGGATTTATCTAATGTGAGATCCTTGGTAGTTAAGCATCCTGGATTTTTTATGCTTTCTGGTAATGTGCAGTCAACTTTCTGTTTAAATGGTCTGTTATTTGTCTCTTATTATTTTGGAAAATTATTGCCTATTTTATCTTATCATGGAACATGGAATGCTTCTGTTTAATCATTTTTAGAGTAACATGGTTTCTCATTTCAGTTTATAACAGGAAGTGGTGAAAATATGTCTGACTTTACCTATGCGGAGAATGTTGCTCATGCTCATATCTGTGCAGCAGAAACCGTAGATTCTCGGATAGTCTCTGTGGCTGGAAAGGTACTCCTTAAGAGTGTTGTTAGTATGTAAAGCCCTCTTGTACTGTAATTTATATTGAATTACGTATAAGGGAGGTGTTCTCAATATGTAGGCCTTTTTTATCACGAATCTCGAGCCTATGATGTTCTGGGAATTTGTGTCTCTGATACTTGAAGGCTTAGGGTATCGAAGGTAAAGTGTGCTGATTTTTGTATTTGTGGAAGTCATCTATATAATACTGATTTGCAGTAGGCTGCTATCCTGTAGATATATCAATCTAAGACGGCAAGTAATAAGATTTACTTGCCTTAATAACTGTTCAAATAGTGTAAATTTCAAGCAGTGACACAGCATAGCCACCGAACTCCTCTCTACACTTACCAAACCAAAAGAGGTCATGATGGGCCAGAGAAGAGAACAAAGAAACTGCAAATGCTGCAAACCCTTATTCTTTGTTTTGTTCTTTGAATTTTAAAATTAGCTGTTTATTGCCAATTTATCTGCAGATAATGCTACTAACAGGGATCTTAACAAAGGAACGGTTTTTCTTGCTTGTTTGGCAGTTGATTCCCACTGTTATAGTACATATTTGTTTTATTTTTTATCATCATGTTAACTGCCTTCTCTTAACTGTCATTTTCTTTTAGTTGACAATTTAAGTGAATTTGCCTTTGTGCTAGATTGGCTACTGAAGCAGTCACAAAAAAATCATTTTTTTTCTTGTTAGTCTTTAAGAGGAAAAAGAAATTTGCCTGATTTTAATATTTTCTTGTAACTATAGCTGTTAATTGCATTGCAGACCATTCATAAAAATTCCCACTTGGATTGTTGCCTATGTTCTCTCATTTCTTCAACGTATACATGAGGAATCACACTTCAGAATTGATAAATATTCACCTCAGTACATTGTTCAATTAGCTTCACGCACCACAACTTTTGACTGCTCGGCGGCTCAAAAGCATCTTGGATATTCACCCATTATCTACCTAGAAGTAAGATTTTGCCACCTTCCTTGCATGTAAATGCATTCCTTTCTACTATATAATATTCCCATTATCCATTCTTCTTTACTTGTTGTCTACATAGAAGTAAATTTCCGCAATCTTTCTTTGTATGTAAATTCATTCCTTTCTGCTATATAAGTTTCCCATGAGCTGTCCTACTAGAAGTAAGTTTCCATTGTCTTTCCCTGTATTAAATGCATTTGTTTCTTCTCCATAATGTTCCCATTATATGTTCTTTATCGGTCATTAGCCTAGAAATAAAGGTTTCAGTTTCTTTCTTTGCATGTAAATGCAATCCTTTCTGCTATATGATATTCCATTATATATTTCTTTGGCGCTCCTATTTTATTTAAGATATTTTCTAGATCTTCTGTTTGCCTATAGTTTTTCATGATTTATGTTAGGAATTTTTAGAAACTAGCATAATTAAACTTTGACGAGCCAAAGGTTGTACTTATAGCATTAGTTTCATTTTATGCTTTTTGGTACTTTTCTCTACTCTTTGGCATTCTATTTCCTTATTATTAATCTTTATAGAGTAGTTCTCCTTGTGTCTACGCGTACAATCAATTAAACATTCTTGAGTTTAATTTGCTTGTTTCCTGGCAAGTTGAAATGTAGACGGGTAACAATGATAGATGGACATGTAGATGGAAAGTTAAATATAGTGAGGTTACTTTTGCTTATTTAATTGAAGGGAAATGATTAGATAACTAGGATTTGGTATCCTTGGTCCCAAGATTTTCTTGTGGAATTTGATAATTGCTTTTTCCTTCGTGTCTTTACCCTTTTCCTTCCATAAGTATATAAGTTGAAAGACAATTACATTCTCTATTATGCTTTTTTCTCATTCATTTGGCCCACACCTGTTGGTGTGGACTAGACCTGATCATGGGTTGGGCCACCCGACCCAAAGGCCTGTCCAAAAAATAGAAGAGTTTGAACAAAAATATAGGCACAAAAAATGCGCTTGGACAAAAAGGGAGACCCATTTTCTAAACGAGTTGGGTCTCGGGAAAGAGTTTTTTGGCTCAGGCTTGGCTCGATGCAACTCGAATAAATTAACCATTTTTAATAAAAAAAATTATATTGTTGTTTTGGTGCTTCTTTTTACTGTTTTGGTTTTTTTTTTACTATTTTGATGTTATTTTTGTTGCTGTTTTTGTTGCTATTTTGGTTGTTTTGTTGTTATGTTTGCTGCTGTTTTGGTTGTTATTTTGGCTGTTTTGATGTTATTTTTATGCGTTTTTACTATTATTTCGCTGTTTTTTAATATTATTTGAATGTTGTAGAATTTATATTTTATTGTTAATTTTTCTACTACTTTATTTGCAACTATCTTAATATAAACAATTTTTAATGTATTTTAAATTTGTTTATTTTTTAATGTTTTTAAGTTTATTTGATATATTATATATTTTTTAAATTTGTTGTATATAATAAAATAATCTAAAAAAACTAATATGGGTTGGGCTTGGGTTTGACTTCTATAATTCGGGTCGGGCTTGGACAAAATTTTAAACCCATTTTTTGGGCCAGGCTAGGTTCGAGCCTAGTAATTAGAGTTAAAAATTTGTTGAAGCTCGACCCGAATCCGATCCGACCCGACCCACGATCAGCTCTAGCGTGGACTTAGCATGATGTTTAAAAACGAAATATATTGAAATGGAAATCTTTCTTAAAGTAGCCCTCGATACTCGTGAGATCATTGCGTAATATAATTACAATGAAAATGATTTCAAAGGGATGTATTTTGAGGATCAAATTTCACGAGATGATTGTCAAAAGTTAAATGCACTAGACACAACTAATTACCAAGGTTAAACACAATATCATCTCTATCCAAACACTAACAACAATTAAATAAAAGATTAGAACAAATTAAGAAATCTAAGTAATGTTTCCTTGCAATCAACTTCTAGGTGAAGCTTTGAGGTAGTGACTAGATAAATCCTCCACCCATGAACTTAACTATGTATTTGTAACTTTGCTAGATTACTCAATGCATTGATAACCTCAGATCATAGGCAACTAATTGCAACTCTCACTTGTAATTAGGCTCTTAACTAATTTATCAAATTAGTCTCACAATATAGACTTGATCTCCTTAGAGCAGTTAGGCTAAATCTTCTCGAATTCCTCACCTAATCATAGCTCTCACTTGCAAACTACACATTTGTTATCTCTCTTGACACTAGCAAGGCAATTAACTAGTTCAGTTTGTTAAGGGGAGATCTCTTTTACGCCATAATGAATTATGCTAAATCAATTGTCAATCAACTCGGTAATAGTAAGATCAACTAGTTAATTAACATAAAGATGTAACAAAATCATTCGAGAAACATGATCAAACCATAGATCTCGGCATTGTCCAATCAAAATTAATAATAATAAACTCATCATTAGATCAAAAGCTTAAATTTAAATCATTCATGCATAAAACAAGTGGGTAATCAAAATAAAAGTTTAAAAAATTCTCATTGATCAAGTGAGGAAATCCAAATTCAGCTTGACTCTTCAATCTCCATATTTAGTTCAGTAATTTGTATCCATCTTCAATTGATTACAAAAGAAAAAAAATCTAATCTAAGAAATTACAAAGAAAATAACCCAAGTACAATGAATCTAAGTAAAGCTAAAGAAATTGAGAGAGCAAGTTTAGTTACTTCTCTTTCTAAATCTTAGATTTGAAAAACTAACTAAAAGGTTAAAAGACTCTAATCTTTTTAATTTGATCACAAATCTAGTATTTATAGGTGAAAAGTCGGAAACATGTGAAAGGACTAAAATGCCCTTACATTTAAGCAAAAAAATTAGCAACATTCTTGCTTTAAGAAGTGAGGCTTCATCAATGTTGCAATGCCAAGCATGGTTTTATGTAAGGATTAGTGAGCATTCTAGCATTGTCTGTGGCATTCAGATGTCAAGCAAGGCTTCCTCTTTAGTGTTTGAATGGTGGTCCCTAATGTCACGGCCCGTGCACCAAGGCCCGAGACCAGCACGCATTAAGCTGCCTAAGAAGCACTCAGCAGCATCTTGGGTCTACCACCACCCATCCGAATTGATCCAACACTTGGGATTAAAGAGCCTTGCAAAGTAGATATGGCAAGTAGCACATGTATTCCCTTTTGATTCTTTCCATATCCTTTGTAATCTCTTATCTTAAGAATGTTTGATTAGAATTCCTTAGATTAAGGGATATTATATATATCATTGTATCTCAACCGTCGATGTACTCTAATCTTAACCGTTGAGTGTGCTTCAACTATAAATAGAGGGTTGCCTCCACCTCATTTCCATACTTCATTTTTGAGGAATATACAAAAGCATTCACTCAAATTTCTTCCTTGTCTTTTGTTTTGTCTTTTCTTTTAGAGTTCTTTTGCTTTCACAAGTATCTAAGCACTTTAGCTTTGATCAGTTTCAGGCTTATTTAGGCGTTGTTTTGATCAAGAAGCGTCTAAGGCCGCACTCTCCAAGTATCAAGTTTTATGGACGTGATAAGTGGTATCCGAGCTTGTTCGAGTGAGAGAGATGGCACCACAAAACTCAAGCGAAGTTCCAGCAATTGAACGAGAGACTCGTGCTGTTGTTGAGAAGAAGAAGAGAGAGTTTCGAGGACATCATTTCAGCCTTGGAAAGAAGTGTCGCTAGACTTAAAGATTTCATGAAGAAAGTCAAAGAGGCCCAAGAAGAGACAAAATCGTACTTTGAGAGAGTGGGTTCTCATAAAGAAGTCATGCTTGCGGTTCAAGGACTTTTCGACGACATATATAAGAAGTTAGACCAACAGGACAATTCCCTTGAAGTAGCAGGAGAGGATATCAAGGCCGAGTTGATAGAGGAGATTAAGGATCTCCGAAGTGAGCTTGCTATTTACAAGAGAGCCATGAAGAATGGCATAATGACAGAAACAGCGGCACCCACACCTAGGATCGATGTCTCAAAGCCAAAGATATATATAGGGACATGATCGACCCAAGATGTTGAGAATTTCATTTGGGCCATGGAGCAACACTTCCAAGCCATGGTGGTCAAAGACGAAGCAACAAAGGTAGACACTGCTTCTGCTTATTTGACGATGTCGCTCTTTTATGGTGGCGACGTAGGTGCTTCGAGGAAGAGAACAAGGAAATTCCTATTGCAACATGGAGTAAGTTCCAATCTGAGTTCAAGGAACATTTCTATCCCAAAAATGCGTAACTAGAAGCCCGAGCAAAGTTGCGACAACTCAAACATGATGGCTCGATCCAAGACTATGTCAAGCGATTCACCGAGCTCAAGCTTCAAATCCAAAAGTTGGGCGAGCAAGAAGGATTCTTTGCCTTCATGGATGGGATGGGCCAAAATGTAGTTGAAGCAGATGGGGGTTCAAGAGCTTTCCAAAGGCTTGTCCGCAGCTGAGTCCATTGTCGAGTTCGAAATCAAAAGGTCTTAGTCTTCCAAACCAAAGCCAAAATTCAAAGGTAACGGTGTGGGAAACAAGGAAAGACCACCTAAGAAGGGTTCCGAGAAGCCGACAGGTGGTAATATCAAGCTTCGCAAGCCTTTGGAGAAGAACAATGAGTCTTTCAAGTGTTACACTTGTGGAGGCAAGCACTTGGCGAGGAACTGTCCTCAAGGTGAGAAAGCTGCTGCCATCCAAGGTAAGGATGTCGAAGAGAAGGAGGTTTTTAAGCTTAACTCCATCATTAGCTTCATGGTGATTAAGAAGGGTCATAAGAAGAAAGGACTGATGTTCGTAGACATCATTGTGGCAGGCCAAAAGTTAAGCGCACTAGTGGGCACAGGTGTCTCAGAATTGTTCGTGTTCGAGCAGACTACCAAGAGACTTGACCTTCGTGTTGAGAAGGCAAGTGGGTTAAAACCGTCAATTCCAAAGAGGCTCTGATTGCGAGGGTGGCAAAAGGAGTCATGTTAGACCTTGGAGGTTGGATCGGTAAGGAAAATATCAAGGTAATCCTTTTACATGACTTTGATTTCGTGATTGGGCTTAATTTCCTTGATCGGGTTAATGCGTTTCCTGTTCCATTTGCTAATTGTTTGTGCATTCTTGATCCGAAACATCAATGCATTGTTCCGATGACCCGAGAGGTCGGAGTTGGAGCTAAGATGCTATCAGCCATCCAGCTTAGCAAGGGGGTGCGCAAGAAGAAACCAATCTACTTAGCTGCGTTGGTTGATGAGCAACCTACCATGTTTGTTGAGGTCCCAGAAGAGGTGGGACAAGTATTGGCAGAATTCAAAGATGTGATGTCTGCCGAGTTACCTAAAAGCTTGCCACCAAAGAGGGAGGTGGATCACAAGATAGAACTTGTGTCGAATGTGGAGCCACCCGCTAGAGCGCCTTATCGAATGGCTTCGCCCGAGTTAGAGGAGTTGCGCAGACAATTGAAGGAACTCCTAGATGCGGGATATATCCTACCATCCAAGCACTTAATGGTGCATTGGTACTCTTTTAGAAGAAGCATGATGGGATGTTTCGAATGTGTATCGACTATCGAACTTTGAATAAGCTCACTGTGAAGAACAAGTACCTGATGCCGCTCATTACCGACTTGTTTAATCAACTTGGTAGTGCAAGGTGGTTCACTAAGTTGGATTTGAGGTCCGAATATTATGAAGTTCGAATAGCCAAAGGAGATGAACCAAAGACTGCTTGTGTGACGGGTTATGGTTCGTATGAATTCTCAGTGATGCCCTTCGGTCTCACAAACGCTCCCGCCACTTTTTGCACCTTCATGAACAAGGTATTACAACCCTTTCTTGATCAATTTGTTGTTGTCTACCTTGACGATATTATGATTTATAGCAAGACACTCGAGGAACATTTGGGGCATTTGCGAAAGGTGTTCAAAGTCTTGCGAGAAAACGAGCTCCATGTCAAAGAAGAGAAGTGCTCGTTTGCCCAACAGGAGGTTTCTTTCCTAGGCCACATTGTTGGAGGTGGTAAGATCCAAATGGATAGGGCCAAAATTCAGGCAATTGAAGATTGTGAGCTGTCAACCAAGGTGACAGAATTGAGATCCTTCTTGGGGCTAGCCAACTACTATCGAAGGTTTGTCAAAGGCTACTCCAAAATAGCCATACCTTTGACCAAGCTACTAAGGAAGGACAAGGCGTGGGATTGGAGCATCGATTACCAACAAGCCTTTGCATAATTGAAGAAGGTCATGGTGAGTGAACCAATGTTGGTATTGCCAGATTACATCAAGCCTTTCGAGATCTACACCGATGCATCCGATGTTGCCATTGGTGGGGTACTTATGTAAGGACATCCGGTTGCCTTTGAAAGCCGGAAGCTCAATGAGACCGAGAGGAAGTACACGGGCCATGAGAAGGAAATGACTACAGTGGTGCACTGCTTGCGCACTTGGCGACATCACGTACTTAGGTCTAGGTTCGTGGTATACACAGACAATGTTGCCAATATTTATTTTCTAACCCAAAAGTTGTCTCCAAAGCAGGTCCGATGGTAGAAATTCTTTGCAGAATTTGATTTTTCCATGGAGTACAAACCAGGGAAGGTGAATTCCGTTGTCGATGCCCTAAGCCGAAGGTACAATATGGAGTTTGTAAGCTTGCCGCAGGGACAGCTATTGGAGCGCATTAAAGAGGGTTTGTCACATGACCAAACAGTCAAAATACTCATCGATTATGCTAAAGAGGGGAAAACCAAAAAGTTTTGTCTCGAAGGGAACCTGTTGTATGCTCGAGCACATCGCCTTTATGTGCCTCAGTTTGGAGAATTGCGTAAGGGGCTCATGAGGGAATGTCATGATTCCAAGTGGGCGGGACATCCGGGGATGAACCGGGCATTGGCACTGATTGCAGAATACTATTACCGGCCGAACATGGGCACAGATGTTGAAGCCTATGTGAAGACTTGTCTTGTGTGCCAACAAGACAAGATAGAGATGAAGAAACCAGCAAGACTGTTGCAGCCATTACCCATTCCCAAGCAACCATGGGAAAGTGTTTTTATGGACTTTATTGTCGGTTTGCCCAACACTGACGGTTTGTCAAGCATTGTAGTTGTTGACAGGTTTTCCAAGTATGGGACGTTCATTCCAGTGTCCAAGGTGTGTCCAGTCGAGGAGGCAACTCGTTTTTTCCTCAAGCGCGTGGTCAAATATTGGGGAGTGCCAAAGACGATTGGACACACGATTCACAGGGAGGTTCTGGACCGAGTTATTCAAGCTAATGGGATCAATCTTGAACTTTTCAACAAGTGTTGACCTCCAAATCGACGGACAAACCAAGCGAGTGAATGCACTTTTGGAGATCTATTTAAGGCACTATGTGAGTGCAACAACGCGACTAGCCAAAACTGTTGGATGTGGCTCAGTTTTCCTACAACTTGCAACGGAGTGAGGCGACAAACCAAAGTCCGTTCGAGATCGTGATTGGCAGTAATTGCTTACACCTAACACGGTTGTTACCAAGAATGAAGGCCCGAATCCAACAGCACACAAGTTTGCCATAAAGTGGCAAGAGCATCATGAGTTAGCCCGAGCTTGTTTACACAAAGCAGGGAAGCGGTCCAAGAAATGGGCAGATCGAAAGCGTAAGGACGTGAATTTTCAGGTTGGTGATCTAGTCCTTGCTAAATTGACCGGGATCTTGTGCAACCCAATTGTGCACAAAGGGCTTGTGAGAAGATAAGCTGGTAGGCACCATGGCCTATCGATTGGAGTTGCCACCGACCATCTTAGCTCATCCAATGTTTCATGTTAGCCTACTCAAGCCTTACCATTAAGATGAGTCAGATTCGGATCGAGGCAAATCACACCGAGCGCCAATCGGAGTGAAGATCACCTATAAGAATGAAGTTCAAGAGATCCAATCAGAGAGAGTTATTCGACGACCAGGATATGGGCCAAGGCACGAATGTTTTGTTTAGTGGAAGAGACTTCCCGACAGTAAGGGTAGTTGGAAACTAGTCGAGGGCCTATGGCAATTCAAAGACCAAGTGGACAGATACCATGCTAGCCGAGTAACGAGGTCGTCACTAGATTCAGTGGCGGAGAATGTCACGGACCGCGCACCAAGGCCCGAGACCAGCACGCATCAAGCTGCCCAAGAAGCACTCCGTAGCATCTTGGGCCTATCACCACCCATTCGAATTGGCCCAACACTTGGGATTGAAGAGCCTTGCAAAGCAGATATGACAAGTAGCACATAATCAAGCATATTCCCTTTTGATTCTTTGCATATCCTTTATAATCTCTTATCTTAGGAATGTTTGATTAGAATTCCTTAGATTAAGGGATATTGTAGATATCATTGTATCTCAACCGTCGATGTACTTTAATTTTAACTGTTGGATGTAGAGGGCTTCAACTATAAATAGAGGCTTACCCCAACCTCATTTCCACACTTCATTTTTGAGGAATATACAAAAGCATTCACTCAAATTTCTTTCTTGTCTTTTGTTTTGCCTTTTCTTTCAGAGTTTTTTTGTTTCCGAAAGGATCTAAGCATTTTAGCTTTGATCAGTTTCAGGGTTACTTAGGCGTTGTTTTGATCAAGAAGCGTCTAACGTCGCACGCTTCAAGTATCAAGTTTTAGGGACGTGACACTAATGTTTGAACCCCACCCTTGCATCTTTTCTATAACCTTAAAGTGTGTGAGGATCGCTTCTCAATGCCAGGTGTGGGATCCATGTAACACCTTATACCCTATCAATCTTCGAGTCAAGTTATAAGGATGTCACATTTGGTGCCAGGGTAACCCTGGCCAAAAACTATTAAATCGAACCTTTTTTAGATCGTATTTTAATCTTTTTAGCGTGTTACTATCATATTGCAATTATACTGAACAAGATCGAATAAATTTTTCAAACATTCTTTCATTTAAAATGATATTCTAAAGTAAAATAAGGGTCACTGTGAAAAACAGGGCACAATACCATGTCCTCGAGTCGTGTGGATCTCGAGAATCGTGTGGTTCCAAAAACATTTACTTTTGATATTCACACGATTGTGTCGTCGGCCCATATCTGTCACACGATCGTGTGGTTGGCCCGTATGGATTTCGGGAACCATGTCTATATTTGAAATTAAAGGGTTAATTTGCCAAATTAGTCCAATTTTACCTAGTTCAACACTTGTTTAATTCTTAAATTTTAAGCCAATTTAATTCACATGGGAACTTAGAAGAAGAGGTGTACATAGAATCTCTCCACTGGGTTTCAATAAAATATTTTCTGAAAAGAAAGTGTGTAGATTAAAGAAAGCTTTATATGGATTAAAGCAATTGCCAAGGGCTTGGTTCGGAAGATTTACTAAAGTGATGCTAGTAATGTATTCAAAAGGAGATCATACTTTGTTCATAAAACACTCAAAAAATGCTTAGCAAAGGAATATTTGAATTTAAGGAACTAGGGAGGCTGAAGTACTTTTTAGGAATTGAGGTGACATACTCAAGTAAAGGCATCTTCATTTCCCAACAAAAGTATGTACTTGCTTAAAGAAATAGACAATCTTGGATGCAAGGCAACAAGCACACCCATTGAGCCTAACTTGAGATTGAGTGAATAAAAGGATGATGAAATCGTAGATAAGGGAATATATCATCGATTGGTTGGGAAATAGATATACTTGTCCCATACAAGGCCGGAAATAGCATTTTCTGTAAGTGTAGTAAGTCAATTCATGCATGATCCAAGAGAGAAACACTTGTAGGCTGTCAACAAAATTCTGTCCTATATCAAAGGAAAATCAGGTAGAGAAAATTTGTTCAAGAAAAGTGAAGGATTGCTCATAGAGGCATATACCGATACTGATTATGCAGGTTCTATTGTAGATCGTAGATCAACTTCAGGATATTGTACATCTCTTGGTGGGAACCTAGTAACATGGAGGAGTAAGAAGCAATCGGTTGTTGCAAGATCAAGTGCTGAAGCAGAGTTCAGAGCTATGGCTCATGGAGTTTGTGAATTGCTTTGGCTCAAAATAATACATGATGACCTTAAAATCAAGTGGGAAGGACCTATGAAACTCTATTGCAACAATTCTGCCATAAACATTGACACAATGCAGTGCAACATGATTGCACAAAGCACATCGAAGTAGATAGACACTTTATTAAAGAAAAGCTGGACAGCAGTATGATTTGGACTTCATATATAGCATCAAGTAATCAATTGGCAGATGTCTTAACTAAGGGGATGCTTACTTCCAACTTTGAAGACTTTACATGCAAGATGCGAATGGAAAATATCTATTCACCATCTTGAGGGGGAGTGTTGAAAAATCTAAAATGTATTTTCTGTACAGCTATAATTTCTATGTATATCTCATGATTTCTACTATATTTTTAGCTTAGAATAATTTACTCCTAATGTACTTTAAGATAGAATAAATTAACTCCTAATTTTTTGAGAGATTACAAATCTCATGAATTGACAAAAGTCCACTTCCATTTGTATAAATATTGTACAGCCTAAGCCTAGAAAAAAAAAAAAACAGAGCAATTCAGTTCTCTTTTTTTCACATTTATCACTCTCGCTACCAGCTAACCAAGGCCACTGCTCAAGTTTCCTATATAAACCCCAAACATTCGGCACCCAAGGATATCTATTCCACCCCTATTCTTAAGCCCATCAATCTCAACACCCCTGCCTAAACAGAAGCGAATAGAAAATTAATGTTGGATTTAAGCACCAGCTGATTGAATTCTGCACATAGAAATGTTTGATTTGAAGACAGTTTTTGTTCTCATTTCTCAATTACTTCAATCGTGTGAAAATGGTTTTTCAAAATCAAGTAGCGAGAATGCAAGTTTTTTATCTGAAAGTTTGACGTCATTTTTTTTTCTTGTTGCTGTTAATACAGGATGGTGTCAAGTCAACCATTGAATCATTCTCTAGTTTAGCTAAAGACTCATCTTTTATGAGAGACAACAATTTTAAAGAACGATCAAAAGCAGGGAAGCTGCTAGGCAGCGGGATAGGTATTCCATTATATGATTCTTTTTATTCAGAATTTCATGATGGTATTTCATAGGCATTTATTTAAGGTTTATGTTTAGCCAAAGAATCTGCATCGTAATGAGCTTGAATTACTTGGATTCAGTTGCAGATGTCTTGCTGTGGCGGGAAGTAAAGAGAACACTTTTATACTTTCTTATCCTGACTTCGTTATTTTACTGGTTCTTTCTGTGTGAAAGAACTTTTGCTTCATCAGTAGCCAAGCTTCTGCTGCTAGTTACTATCACTCTTTATGGATATGGAATTTTATCATCAAAGATGTGAGTATTAGTAGTTATCCCATGCTGCTTTATGGTAATTTCATTCAGTCTTTCCGCAGCATCTTCATTATTACACATTGATTCTATTTCCAGTGTAAAGCTACAGCACAATCCTCATTTCCCCTTTGCTTTTCCTTCTCTTTTCCAGTTTTCATGTTTTTTTTTTCCAACTGATGCTTGTACCTATCTTCCATCCAGTTCTTTTTTTTTTTTTCTTTTGGTTTTACTCCATTTCAACCAGGGATGACATTGGGGAGAAGGGAGGTGGGATTGCCTCCGTCTCCCTAGTTTGAATGTTGAAAACATCCATGGAAATAGAAATGGATGTCAATTACATCCATAATCACTCCCCCTCAACACACTTTTTCTATTAATGATTTTTAGTCCATTTCACAGATTTTAGGAGTAACATAGTAATTTTAAAAGGTGAAGATGGAGTGGAGCAATAATTTACCAAAACCACTCTGCTTCACCACCCACCTCCACTTTCTCAGGAAAAAAACCCCCTCCCATTCACAGCCGAATGATGTAAAATCCACGAGGCAAAACTGGTTTTGCATTGGGTGGGTCATTAGTGAAGCGGGATGTATTTGAAAAGGATGGTTTGTTGTTTTTCCTTGAGTTATTATAGTTAAAGAGATTCTGTGAAGTACTTATCGTATTTCCCTTGGTTCACTTTTACCATTTCTGTCAACATGACTGAATCATGCTTTCTTTCCATACGGCAAAACTAGCTTATTAGTTCCCACAACTTTTCCCCCCAATCACAATGGAGATTGTGGTTTAATTGTTTACAAGGTATAGGGCACCTGACATTGATGAAATATTTTTTTCTCTCTAAAGTATTAAAATTTCCATTATTAACTTGTAAACTCTGCAAGTTTTATTTTTCCTTCTTCAGTAACCTGCTGACTTTTGTAATTTTTTATGAAATTTCTTTCTTCAAGCGAACATGCATATATCTTGGCTCAGTAATGATTTTGTCTTTTGCAACAGACGTGTTTTTGCCATTAAAAGGATATCATCGTCTTGTTTTGAAATCACTGAACCAACTGTGAAAAATTCACTCAGATCTGTATCATATATATGGAATAGAGGAATTCGTCACATCAAATTGTTGGGCAAAGGGGAAGACTGGAGCAAGTTTTTCAAGGTTCGTATTTTATGGATGACTTAGAAAAAATGATCATACCCATGTGGGACACATACTTGTATCCGACACTCTCATACGTGAGTCTAAGCAACATAGTTCTTTCTATTCTGCTTAACCTCTATGCTTGAGTGAATACTATAGTTTAATTCAGCTAAACCTAAACTCTAGCCTTGAGATCCTAACTTTGCTGAACATAAATCCGCAAGAATAAAGGTCTTGCAAAATGTTCCCTGGGGAACTGTTATGGTTTCCATTAAAAAATAGGAGAAGCATTGGAAATCACTTGATTTAGACTCAACCATTTAGTGGGAAAATATTTCTGTAGCAGCTTCCTAACAAGTGAGCTTTAGGCACTAACTGGCATGTGCCTTAAGGAAATCTGATGTGCATTGTTAGCAGGTGCATCATACTGCTTGAGTGTTGGAGTCTGTGAAAATAATATGCAACTTGGATGTATGCATACACATTAAAGATATGCGGTATGTTCCTAGCAGAAATTAGAAGTGTCTCACCATGTTACTTAAGCTTATGTGTGAGTGTTGGATTCAGGTATGTGTTAGAGATGGGTATATTAAGTTGTTTTCAAAATTCTTCTACATATTTGGAAGGTCCTAGAGTCATATCCCTATGCCCATGTCTGGATATGCGTTGAACAGAGATACTTTAAGAAAAATAAAGAGTCAAAACAACAGGTGTTTCATGAGATACAAGATTGCTTTCCCTGTCAAAAACACCAACAAGGAAATAATTCTAGACTTAAGAAAGCTGACTGAGCCTTCTTGAACCGTACTTTTTCCTCTAGTTTGCTTTAAAAGTTTGGTTTTGGTTGGACCTTTAACAGAGGGGTTAGATTCTTTTATCATCCTAGCATACATAAACTTCGCCCAAACTCAATGTGGATTTGTTACTTTTTTGATTGATTATAACCATGCAGTCAATGTCCATATGATGCACAACTATGAGCATAATATTAAGTTCTGTGGCTTTACATATGCAAGCTTCTTTTCTTCCATATTCATTCAACTTTTGACAAATGCATTTAACTTATTCAGGTTACGGTTTTTCTTTATTTTGCCAAGTGGGTTCTATCTTATTCCTTGGCTGTGTTTGTTGGCACTGGTGAGTTACAATTTTCTTTTGCCAGTAAATAAGTATTTCTTTCGGTTTATCCTGGTATTCATTTTGGAAATAATCCATATTTGCAGCTATGGTTTTCGCCTTCACTGCATTCTTTGTCTATGAACAATATGAACCAGTGATTGATGGATTAGGGGAGGTCCTGTTCTATAGTATCATGGTATCAAAAGAATTGCTAAGGAGGAATCTACTGACTCTGATTGCTTCATTTCTTCAAAACTGAAATAGTTTGCATCAACAAGATGCTCTGGATCAAGTTCTTGATGCATTTTAGTTTACTGATCGGATTATCGTGGTTAGACTTGCTTCAAACTTTACAAAAATGTTTCCTGTGAAAGCTCCGGATGCTTTTCTATCGAGCATTTTGGCAATGATGATGGTGTTGGCGTGGATCAGACCAGCGTCATTGGCACTCTGAACCCCTTTTATAAGCAAAAGAAGGCTGCCAAAGCATTTGAAAGCTTGCCATGCCCTGCAACGGTGAAGGTAAACTATTTGTATAGGAAGGAAATTTACATTGGTAGCAAGAAAGAAAAAAAAATCATATGGGTCAAAGTCAATATTTATAAAAACAAATTCCCATCACTTATTTATATATATTTTTGTATAAAATGATCTACCAATTGTTGCATAGAATTATAATGCTTAATCTAGTTTAAGTCTAATTGGTACTGTAAATTGAGTTACCTTTCTTCTTTTTCTAATTAATTTGATTTCAAACCCAGATTAAGTCTAATTTGTACTGTAATTTGAGTTACCTTTCTTTTCTTTTTCTTTTTAATTAGTTTGATTTCAAACAAGATATATTATTACAAATATAATTTAAATTATGATAAAACTTGTTTTCAGTCCTAAATGCATTAAAGATGGGCAATAAAGATTGAATTTAATATTTCAAGTCAAAGTATATTTATTCAACAGATATACAAGAAGCTTAATTATACAATAAAAACATTTGTATATTATAAAAACAACAATAGATAAAAGATGGATATGAGAATTTTTATTGTATTTTATATTTTTTTATCATCTTTACAAGTAGTATAATCCACCATATATAGAGAGAGATAAGATTCTTCATATTCTAATACATAAATAGGAAAAAGGGGTTACAAAGAGATGAATGGTTTAAGGAGGATGAAAAATTAAAGGTTAAAGAAGATGGAAGTTGGAAGGTCAAGGTATATGAAAGGTCAAAGGTTGAACATCCATTCAATAACATTTATAACACTTTCCCTTAAATGTTCATTGTATAAAGGATATGCCTCATTAAAACTTTACCAAGAAAAACCTTGTGAGGCAAAAACCTAGTGAACGAAAAAAGAGTATATAATCCTTTAATACATAGTATATCACAACCAAATATATATATATATATAGTGTGTGAATTTATTGCCCTTCATGTAAGCATCACTTAAGATTTTTAAGACAACGTAATCCAATATTAAAAATTAACTTCTCAAATGTAGCAATAAGGGCGACTTAGTTAAAACATTTGCCAAATTCTCACTTGAACGAATCTATTGAAGAAAAATTTTGGTGATATATGTTTTGTTCTATCACCCTTAATATATTCTTCCTTAAGTTGTGCAATACAAGCTATATTATCTTCATATAAAATTGTTGGAGCTTCTTTTTCAGAGAATAAACCACAATCTTTTTGTATGATGAATTACATATCTTAGCCACACACATGCACGACTAGCCTCATGGATTGTCAAAATCTCAGCATGATTAAAAGAAGTAGCGGCAATTGTTTGTTTCATAGAGCGCAAAGAAATTGCAATACCACCAAAACCAGTTTGTGATCGAGCATTGTGAGGATTAGATAAGTATCTTGCATCTGCAAAACCAACCAATTCTGTTTTGGGTAGGTTAGGGAAAAATAAACTCATATCTCTTGTACCTTGAAGATAACAAAAAACATGCTTAACCTCATTCCAATGTCTTCGAGTTGGACAAGAACAAAATCTTGTTAATAAGTTGACAACAAATGATATATCAGGTTGTTATGAGTAGCAAGATACATTAATCCACCAATAGCATTTTAATATGGTACTTCAAGACCAAGAAAATCTTGGGGTGTTCAACGGATGTGCGTTATGCATGTAAAATCTTCTTAGCACTTTGTCAATATATATTGTTTGATGCGCAAGGATTCCATTATTTAGGTGCTCAATTTGTAATCCTAGACAAATCTTTTCTTTCCAAGGTCTTTCATTTCAAATTCTTTCTTTAAGCACTCCATTGTTACTAAAATATCTTCAGGAGTCCTAATGATATTTAAAACAATTATAACAAATCCTAATCCAAACTTCCTTATAAAAATGCATGGGGAAATGGATCATTCTTATAGTCTTCCTTCAATAAGTATTCACTAAGATGATTGATGCAATCGAAACTAACTAAAAATCTGACTAAAGCATTAATAGTATAGTTACGGTGAGCAAATATATTGTTCCCACGAGAACTAAAAGTAATAGTAATTACCGTCTTTCTATTATTTAACCGACAATTTAAAGTGATTGATTAAAACTAAAATAAACTAAATTAATTAACTGAGAACGCAACAAAGAACAAATCAAGAAAGTAAGCGATTAACAACCAGGAAGTGAAATAAAACCCAGGAAAGAATCCACCCAGATTTCATTTGTCATTATCAATCTAAATTAACAATTTATTCACTTAGTATCTTGATCCGTTGAAATACCTAAATTATGCTAATATCTCTTTCGAGAGTAAGAGAAATTGACTCTACGTTGATTAATATAATTAAAACCCCTATTATCGTATTAACTAGATCTTTGGATCCTCCCATTAGATTTGACTCTAATCCAGTAGATAACTTTTGGTATTTGAATTAAAAATTTATTTACGTGAGAATTGTTTCTCTCTTGGTTCTTGGACGAACTTCCGAACTTGGCAAACTTTTATGAGTTCTTTTATAACTTCAGTTCCTTAAAGTATTCATGACAATCCATTCCTTCGAGCAATTTTTCGAACATTCAATGCTCGAGAAATCACATCATTTTATCTAAATATTTTGTCATTTGCTAAACTACTTTTTGTCTAAATAGTTCGTTAAATTATTCATGACGATCCATTACTTCGAGCAACTTTTCAAACATTCTATGCACGGGAAATCGTATCATTTGGTCTAAATAGTTTGCCATTTGGTTAACTAGTTTTGGTCTTTGAATTAAAAACTTATTTACGTGAGAATTGTTTCTCTCTTGGTTCTTGGACGAAATTTCGAACTTGTCAAACTTTTACGAGTTCTTTTATAACTTCAGTTCCTTAAAGTATTCAACACGATCCATTCCTACTAGCAATTTTTCGAACATTCCATGCTCGAAAATTCGCATCATTTGGTTTAAATAGTTTGTCATATGGTAAACAACTTTTGGTCTTTGAATTAAAAACTTATTTACGTAAGAATTGATTCTCTCTTGGTTCTTGGATGAAATTCTAAACTTGTCAAACTTTTACGAGTTCTTTTATAACTTTAGTTCCTTAAAGTATTCATGACAATCCATTCCTTCTAGCAATTTTTTGAACATTCTATGCTCGGGAAATCACATCATTTGGTCTAAATAGTTTGTCATTTTGTAAACAACTTTTGGTCTTTGAATTAAAAACATATTTACGTAAGAATTGTTTCTCTCTTGGATCTTGGATGAACTTCTGAAGTTGGCAAACTTTTACGAGTTCTTCTATAACTTTGGTTCCTTAAAGTATTCATGACAATCCATTCCTTCGAGCAATTTTCCGAACATTCCATGCTCGGAAATCGCATCATTTTGTCTAAATTGTTTCTCATTTGGTAAACAACTTTTGGTCTTTGAATAAAAAACTTATTTACGTATAATTGTTTCTCTCTTGGATCTTGGACGAACTTCTGAACTTGACAAACTTTTACGAGTTCTTCTATAACTTCAGTTCTTTAAAGTTTTCATGACAATCCATTCCTTCGAGCAATTTTTCGACCATTCCATGCTCGAAAAATCGCATCATTTGGTCTAAATAGTTTGTCATTTTGAAAAAAACTTTTGCTCTTTGAATTAAAAACTTATTTACGTGAGAATTGTTTCGCTCTTGGTTCTTGGATGAACTTTTGAACTTGGCAAACTTTTACGATTTCTTTTATAACTTCAGTTCATTAAATTATTCATGACGGTTCGTTCCTTCGAGTAACTTTCCGAACATTCCATGCTCGGGAAACCACATCATTTAGTTTAATTAGTTTGTCATTTTGTAAACAACTTTTGGTCTTTGAATTAAAAACTAATTTACGTGAGAATTGTTTCGCTCTTTGTTCTTGGACGAACTTCCGAACTTGGCAAATTTTACGAGTTCTTTTTAAAATTTCAGTTCGTTAAATTATTCATGATGATCCATTCCTTTGAACAATTTTCTTAACATTCCATGCTCGAGAAATCGCATCATTTGGTCTAAATAATTTGTCATTTTGTAAACAACTTTTGGTCTATGAATTAAAAACTTATTTACTTGAGAATTATTTCCCTCTTGGCTTTTAGAAGAACTTCCGAACTTGGCAAACTTTTACAAGTTCTTTTTTAACTTTAGTTCCTTAAAGTAGTCATGACGATCCATTCCTTCGAGCAATTTGTCGAACATTCCATGCTCAGGAAATCGCATCCTTTGGTCTAAATAGTTTGTTATTTTGTAAACAAGTTTTGGTCTTTGAATTAAAGACTTATTTATTTCGCTCTTGGTTCTTGGATTACATGAGAATTATTTCACTCTTGGTTCTTGGACGAACTTTCGAACTTGGCGAACTTTTACGAGTTCTTTAATAACTTCAGTTTCATAAAGTATTCATGGCAATCCATTCCTTCGAGCAATTTTCCAAACATTCCATGCTCAAGAAATCGTATCGTTTTGTCTAAATAGTTTGTCTTTTGGTAAACAACTTTTGGTCTTTGAATTAAAAACTTATTTACGTGAGAATTGTTTCTCTCTTGCATCTTAGACGAATTTCCTAACTTTACAAAGTTTTACGAGTTCTTCTATAACTTCGATTCGTTAAAGCATTAATGACAATCCATTCCTTCGAGCACTTTTTCGAACATTCCATGCTCGGGAAATCGCATCATTTTGTGTAAATAGTTTGTCATTTTGTAAACAACTTTTGGCCTTTGAATTAACAACTTATTTACGTGAGAATTGTTTCTCTCTTGGTTCTTGGACGAATTTTCGAACTTGGAAAACTTTTACGAGTTCTTTCGGTTCCTTAAAGTATTCATGAAAATCTATTCCTTCGAGCAATTTTTTGAACATTCAATGCTCGGGAAATCGCATCATTTTATCTAAATAGTTTGTCATTTGGTAAACTACTTTTTGTCTAAATAGTTCATTAAATTATTAATGATGATCCATTCATTCGAGCAACTTTTCGAACATTCCATGCTCGGGAAATCGTATCATTTGGTCTAAATAGTTTGTCATTTGGTAAACTAGTTTTGGTCTTTGAATTAAAAACTTATTTACGTGAGAATTGTTTCTCTTTGTTCTTGGACAAACTTTCGAACTTGACGAATGTTTACGAGTTCTTTTAAAACTTTAGTTCCTTAAAGTATTCATGATGATCCATTCCTTCTAGCTATTTTTCGAACATTCCATGATCGGGAAATCACATCATTTTGTCTAAATAGTTTGTCATTTGGTAAATAACTTTTGGTCTTTGAATGAAAAACTTATTTACATGAGAATTGTTTCTCTCTTAAATCTTGGACGAACTTTCGAACTTAACAAACTTTTACGAGTTCTTCTATAACTTCAGTTCCATAAAATATTCAAGAAGATACATTTCTTTGAGATATTTTCTGAACTTTCCATGCTCAGGAAATCGCATCATTTGGTCTAAATAGTTTGTCATTTTGTAAACTACTTTTGGTCTTTGAATTAAAAACTTTTTTACGTGAGAATTGTTTCTCTCTTGGTTCTTGGACATACTTTCGAACTTGTCAAACTTTTACGAGTTCTTTTATAACTTTAGTGTAACAGCCCGATTTTTTAGTGGTGTCAAAAACAGTGGTTTTGGGACCACAACTTCAATGAGTTGTGTCGTAAATTTGCTTATTTTAAATAGTTCTAGTGACATATGCATCGTATGAAATTATGATTCAAAAATTTCACTGATTAGATGGTTAATTGAATAGAAAGGACTAAATCGTAAAAGGTGCAAAAGTTGAGTTGTCTAACTAGATGGACCAAATGAGTAAATTAACCAAAAGATTTTAAGTGGGTGATTTTTCATGAGATGAATTAAACCTAAATAGGATTAATTAAGGTTAATGGGTGGTTAATTATGAAAGTCTCAAAATTTACAAAATTGCCATTGAGTATATAAGTTAAATTAATGAATTAAAATGAAAAGAAAATCATATTTTTCAACACTTCATCTTCTTCTTCACGCCAAAACAAAGAGAAGTTAGGGTTTTTCTTTTGCAAACTTTGAGCTTTGATTTGGGTAAGAAAACCTTAACCGTTTTTAGTAATTTTTATGTGTTTAAGTCCGTATCAACTTAATCTAGCTTATGCAAAGACTAATTTGTGAATCTGTCAAATGCTAGAAAATTTTCAATTGTTGAAATTGGTTGTTCTTGGAAGTTTTTGATGTATTTGAATGTTTGATACTTGGGTTGAATCTTTTTATAAAGTGATTTTTGATGAAATTAGGTTTAGGGACTAAAATGTTAAAATGGGAAATTATTGTACTTGGTGTGAAATAAATAGATTCATATGGACTTGTTTGAGGGCTGTGAATGTTTGGTTGGTATGGTTCGAGGAGAGAATGGCATTTTTCGTGTTTGTGTTGAAAGGACTAGATTGAATAAAAAGAAAGTATTAGGGGTAAAATTATGATTTTACCAAAAGAGACTAGAATGTGTTAAATGAATTGATTATTTGATTTAATGTGAGAAATTGAATAATTTGTGGATGCAGACTACGATTATGCTACAGACCATAAAAAAGGGAAATTAGCTGATTAGTCCCTAAAGTTTTCCTAAAACTGCAATCCAGTCCGTTAAGTTCGTAGTGTAAATCTTACTTAATATTCCTTGTATATGTATATATGTTGTCAATGTACAGCAAATTGAAAGCATCCGGTATTGAAGATGTTCGAAGAAATGAAACACAAAAGATAGTAGGCTTTATGCCGTTGAAATAGTACCGACACGATGGCTGAGGTACCGCATGTGTTGCGAGTCCTCGACAGCTCGTGTGTGCAGCACCGTGACTCAAAAAAAGAGATAGGATCCTATATGGATTACAGGTCCTAAGATGGCTGGGACTTACGCTTTATACATACTCCTAACAACTCGTGTGAGCAGTATCGTTAGAAAACAATTTACAGAATAGATAGACACCACGAGTCCTCAACAGCTCGTGTGAGTAGCATCAAATACTAGTAATAGAAAGTTATGAACATGAAGAGAAGTTGTAACTACTCAAGAGAAATGGAAACTACGTTGGCTTGAATGAGTCCTTGTTGCTATTACCATGTTGGTATTTCTTAACTATTGAACTTACTAAGCTATAAAGCTTATCACTGTTGTTGTTGTTGTTTTGTAGATCATTTTGCTGACTGAAGATCGGATCATCGACCTCACCTGAAGTCACACTATCGCGGAATTGTCAGTAGATTTTGCATCAGTTGGTCTTGTGGTATGTACTAGGATGTTATTAACCTTTGATATGGAACCAAAGAAGTTGAAATCTTACTATTTTGATTTTGTAAATGCATGTAGAATAACTTTGATGCCTAGGCTTATAATGCTTGTAAAGACTTAGAAGTTATGTGTGTGTTGTGATGTTTTAATGCATAACTTATATTGGTTGTGTTTGAGGTATTAAACTTGTGTCTTGGCATCATTAATGAAATTTTGCATATTTGTTCTGGTAGAATTATTGCATGTATCGGTAGAAGTACAGGGTAGGAGAGAGGTTATTCTCTGACTTGGATTGTATCGGTAGTTCATAGAACTGATGTATCGGTAGTATGTAAGCTTGTATTGGTAGAAGTTACAGGGTATGGATTTTTGCTCTTTGGAGTTTTTAGTATCAGTAGTTGCATGACTTGTTTCGGTAAAAATCATACTTGTATCGATAGAACAAGTACAGGTACCGATAGAAATCTGCACAGTTCTAAGATTGTTCATTGAATTGACTACTATCGATACTTGACCATCAGGTACCGGTAGAAGTCCCCTAAAATGTTAGAAATATCATTTTTACCCTTGATAAAATTGTGTTATGTTTAGCTATTGTTTTAAATTGGGAGAAATGATTTTTGTATTGACTAAAGATACAAATAGTCAGATTTTTTTGTAAAAGATGAACAGTATAAAATGAATAGTAAACACTGGAATCCTAATCGATGATGGTGTATGGGATTTGGGTGTTATATTTATTGGTATAAAAGCTTTCGGTGGACAATTATTGTTATATTAGATGATTTCATAGTATATGTTATATGAACCTGTGATAGTGTGATACAGATGAATTCAATCTAACAATAGTTTTTGCAGATAAAAGTAAATAGGCCTGAATCAAAAAGAGATGAGATTAATAAAGTGAACAGTAATTAGCCGACAAATGATTCCAGGGCAAGTCATGGGGTCCCTATTATACCAATGATAGAAAGCGAAGCTAAAAACATGTTCTTTGGCTTAATGGGGAAGTGGTTCTCAGAATTTATGCAGAATAACTGAGTGGTGCCACCTCCTCCACCCCCAGTTACACAGCCTGGTGCTCGACCTATGACACCTCCTGTAATGCCTCCACCTTCCTCGGTAATTGAACATAAGCGTCGTATCCTAACAGATAGGGTAAGGAAGTATGGGGCAGAAGAATTTCGTGGAAATGCTAAAGATGATCCGTCCAAGGCCAAGTATTGGCTAGAAAACACTCTGAGAGTGTTGAATGAAATGACTTGTCCACCCGAAGATTTTGTAAGGTGTGCAGTTTCGTTACTAAAAGATGAAGCTTACAATTGGAAAGCAATGATCGTGATAGTGATACCAGAAAACGAAGTTACTTGGGAATTTTTCCAGACATAATTTAAAGAAATATGTCAGCAAAAGATATTCGGACAAGAAGAAGAAAGAATTTTTAGAGTTACGACAGGGAAGCAAGACAGTGGCAGAATATGAGCGAGAGTTTGTATTTCTCAGTAAGTATGCTTGAGAGATTGTACCCACTGATAAGGCTATGTGCGTTTATTTTGAAGATGATTTGAGTGATGAAATAAAGATGATGGTGGGTGGTTCAAAAATTCGACCATTTGTTGTATTAGCAGATCGAGCATAGAAGATGAAGGAAGTATATAACTAGAAAAGACAGAGAGAGAAGAGACTTCAGGATTTCGGGAAGAAAAATCCCACTCGAACTTTTTCAATGTCACCACCAAAGAAATTTAAAGATAGTGAAGTCCGCGGAGCAGTCTCTTTTGGATTTCTAAGCAGAAGTCGATCCGAACCACCAGCATCCAGATTTTAAAATTGGTCTGCTGATAGTGTGGCAAGTGTTCGTAACGTGCCAACACCAGTGTGCGAGCATTGTAAGAGAATTCATTCGGGCGAATGTCAATTGGTTAAAGGAGCTTGTTTTAGATGTGGAAATACCGGTCATTTTATATGGAATTATCCAATGAACTCGAAAGCAAAAAGAAGATCAGAGTGTTAACCCTCCGGTTACACTGTAGAAAGGTAGATGCCCAGGGGCAGAGTAGCGGTGCAAGTGGAAATCGAAGTGAACAGAGAGATAGTGGGAGTAGGTCAGAGGCTCGAGCACCTGCATGGACTTATGCCATTCGAGCTAGAGAAGAGGCTACCTGATGTGAGCACAGTCACATCATGTTATGATGCAATTCGAAGATATCGAGATTAACTCAAACACGAGGGGCCCAAGTGCAAAATGAACCATCTCACAAGCCTGATTGATTATTGGGCTAATGTTTTTAAGGACTTTTAAATTTTATTTTAGTTTAATAAGTGTTTACATCTTTAATTATGTCTTGCATTAAGTGTTTTGCATTTAATTAAGTCATTCATAAAATCATCCCCTATGTTTATTAAGATTGTGATTTACTTATGTCATGCATTATTAATCTACATCTTTTAAATATGACATGCATTATGTGATCTGTATTTAATAAAGTCGTGCATTATGTAATGACATCCATTAACTCTCATGATTAGTTAAGTTTGCATCATAAATATTGACATGCATTAAGTAGCTTACATGTTAGTTAAATATGCATCATAAATCCTGTCATGCATTATGTAACTCTCATGTTAGTTAAAGTTTGCATCTTTAAATCAAGTCATGCATTTAGTAATCCATTAGTTCATTTAGTTTGTATCTTTAAACCATTCATTAAAACATCTTATGTGTTTATTTAGTTTAAACATGAGTTAGTGTGTTTATTTTTATTATAAATACGATGTTTTAAGTTAAATAAGAATTTGACCAGGTTGCAAATGTTTAAATATTCATTTATTCTTATCTAGGTGACTGTTCAATTCATTTTAGCTTATTGGCATGTTTAAATTGTCTTAATGCATGTTTAATAAGTTTTAGGAATGATTTTTGACTGGTAAGAAGATCTAGGGACGTTCACATACAGAGGCTGTTTGATTTTGGCATGAAAAGGTTTGCATTTGGTCACTTAATTTGCTAGTACAAGAAGAGGACGTTTTTGGTGCATTGTGACTATTCAAATGGACCAAGAGTGGCTCTTCAAATCTGATCGATTTCAAGCACTTAAAGGCCAATTCATGGCATCACAAGCAATAAAGACAACCGGTTATGGAAGATGAAGGGACTACAAACAACACCTTTAAGAACCATTAAGCTTTCATAAAGAAGATGACTTTTAAGCTAACCATGGACTACCTCTCATCTATTCAAAGACAAGTGAAGAGACATGGCTTTTGGGCTAGCCAACATGAGTTAAATCAAATTTAATGGTCTGTTTTTAAGTTAGTTAAATGATCAAATTTGAAGGGTCATATAGGAACTTGAAAGGTCAATTCAGGCCTATAAATTTCGTCCTAAATCACTATGTTAAAAAAAACTTGGCTTGAATTCAAATCATTTGTGAGAATATTTCTCTCTTGGTTTTTCATTGAACTGTTAAAATTTATCAAACTTTCTTCAAAGTTTGTGGCGTTCAAAATTTGTTTTATCACTCTGTTTACCATATTGGGTTGTGACGACTTCGATACACTAAGATTCGAGTATATGGTCAAGTTTAAGTGGGTCATAGTTTTAGTATAGCTATGATTCCTTAGCGAATTCAAGTGTTTTGAATTAAGATTTTCACTTTGTGAACCATTTCAAGATGATTCTTCCAACAAGCTATTTTCCGAACACTCAAAGTTTGAGAACTCACATCACTACCGCTCCTGATATGGTGATTGGTATATTCTATCTTGTTTATGATATTATATGTGCTTTGATTGACCTAGGGTCAACTCATTCATATATTTGCACTGCTCTAGCCACTGATAAGAAATTAGTCATTGAATCGACTGAATTTGATGTGCAAGTCACAAACCCTTTGGGGCATAGTGTCATAGTTAACTTGGTATGTCGTAAATGTCCACTGAAAGTTCAAGGCTGTAAATTTCCTACTGATTTAATGCTATTTCCATTCACTGAGTTTGATGTGATCTTAGGTATGGATTGGTTATCAGAGCATGATGCGATAGTAAATTGCAAACAAAGACAGATTAGTTTGAAATGTTCGATAGGAGAAATAATTACAGTGGAATCCGGTAGATTGAATAGTGAAACTAGAGTGATTTCGGCTATTTCGACACAAAAGATGGTGCATAGAGGTTGTAAAGCATTCTTAGCATACATACTTGATACTTGGGGCTCGATAATAAAATTGGATCAGGTACTAGTTGTACAATAGTATACGGATGTGTTTCCAGAAGAACTACTTGGTTTGCCACCAGTTAGAGAAGTAGAGTTCGGTATTGACTTATTTCTTTGTACCGCTTCGATCTCTATTCCACCTTATAGAATGGCGCCGACTGAATTGAAAGAACTAAAAGCTTAGCTGCAAGAAATGTTAGACAAAGGATTCATACGACCCAATGTATCACCATGAGGTGCACTCGTATTATTTGTGAAAAAGAAGGATGGATCGATGCGGATGTGTATACACTACAGGCAGTTAAATAAAGTGGCGATCAGGAACAAGTATCCGTTGCCTCGGATTGATGAGTTATTTGACCATTTAAGAGATGCAACTGTGTTCTCTAAAATAGACCTTCGGTCAGGTTACTATCAAATGCGGGTGAAAGATGGTGATATAATGAAGAGGGCATTTATGACTCGGTACGAATATTATGAGTTTTTAGTTATGCCATTTGGGTTAACTAACGCCTTCACAACATTCATGGACCTGATGAACAGAATATTTCAGCCCTAGTTGGACAGGTTTGTGGTTGTGTTTATTGATGACATATTAGTTTACTCCAAGACAGAATTAGAGCATACTCAGCATTTGAGAGAAGTGTTATGGATTTTGCGAAAAAAGCAGTTGTATGCAAAATTCAGTAAATGTGAATTCTGGTTACGAGAAGTTGGATTCTTGGGTCACGTAGTATCTTTGGAAGGAATACGTGTTGATCCGAGCAAAGTTTCAACTATTCTCGATTGGAAGATACCGAAGAATGTCTCCGAGGTACGCAGCTTCCTGGGATTAGCAAGATATTACCGTCAGTTCGTGAAAGACTTTTCCATCATAGCCTTGCCGATGACGAGATTACTACAGAAAAACATTCAGTTTGTGTGGTCTGAAAAGTGTCAGCAAAGTTTTGACCAGTTGAAAAAGTTGTTAACTTAAGCTTCAGTCTTGACGCAACCAGAGACGGGAAAATAGTTTGTTGTTTATAGTGACGCATCTTTAAGTAGATTAGGGTGTGTTTCGATGCAAGATGGTACTATGCTTCTCAACAATTGAAACCGCATGAAAAGAATTATCCAACTCATGATTTTGAGTTAGCTACAATAGTTTTTGCATTGAAGATTTGGCGACACTACCTCTATGGGGAGAGATGCCATATATTTACAGATCACAAAAGTTTAAGATATTTGATGACACAGAAGGAGTTGAATCTACGACAGCACCGATGGTTGGAGCTGTTAAAAGACTATGACTTGGTGATCAATTATCATCCGGGTAAGGCCAATGTTGTAGCTGATGCCCTGAGTCTAAAATCGATGTTTGCATTGAGAGCAATGAATGCCCAACTGTCATTAGAAGGTGGTGGTTCTATCACCGTAGAGCTTAGGGCAAAACCGTTATTTTTGTAACGGATTCAAGAATAGTAGAGAAAGGATCCAAAGCTTATAGCTAAAAGAAAACAAATATAGGGTGATGCCATTATGGAGTTTATAGTTGATACAGATGGCATGTTGTACTACAAAGGCAGGGTATGTATTCCTAACGATTCAGATATAAGACGAGACATTTTTATAGAGGCTCATAGCAACACTTATTCCATACACTTGGGGAGTGTGAAAATGTATAACGACCTGAAGAAATTATTATTGGTGGTCAGGTATGAAACGAGAGATTTCATAATTTGTGACTAGATGCCTTATATGTTAGCAAGTGAAAGCCGAACACTAGGTGCCATCTAGATTACTACAGTCGATTACCATTCCGGAGTGCAAATGGAACGAGTCACAATGGATTTTGTCACAGGACTTCTGGTAACACCGAGAAAGAAAGATTCAGTCTGGGAAATTGTAGATAGATTAACGAAGTCCACTCATTTCATTTCCATTCGATTAGATTATCCATTAGAGAGACTGGGCGAGCTATATGTGTCTGAGATAGTTCGATTACACGGAATACCAGCCTTTATCATCTTCGATAGGGATCGACGCTTTACATCGAGATTTTGGGGTAAGCTTCATGTAACTTTAGGGACCAAGTTAAATTTCAGTACTACATATCATCTGCAAATGGATGGTCAATCAGAGCAAGTGATACAAATTCTGGAGGATATGCTCGATGCTGTACACTTGAATTTGAGGGAAGCTGGGAAAAGTATTTGCCGCTGGTGGAGTTTGCTTATAATAACAGTTACCAATCTAGTATTAAGATGACACCATTTGAAGCATTATATGGTCGAAAATGCAGAACACCTCTGTATTGGTCAGAATTGAGCGAGTCTAAGTTGATTGGAATCGATTTAGTTCATGAGACTGAGGACAAAGTGTGAGTAATCTAGGATTGTTTAAAAGCAACGTCTGATCAACAAAAGTTGTACGTGGATCTTAAGAGAAAAGATATAGAATTTGATGCTGGGGATTGAGTATTCCTAAGAGTTTCAACTTGGAAGAAATTGCTGTGTTTTGGTAGAAGGGGAAAGTTGAGTTCACAGTTCATTGGGCCGTATAAGATCTTAGAATGGGTGGGGTCCTGTAGCATATAAGTTCGCTCTACCACTAGAACTAGAGAAGATCCATAATGTATTTCATGTTTTGATGTTGAGATGGTATAGATCAAATCCTTCTCATGTAATTGCACCTTGTGAGGTTAAGATACAATCGGATTTGTCGTATTCAAAAGAACCGGTGAGGATTTTGGCTCGCAAGGTGAAAGAATTACGAAACAAAAGGGTACCATTAGTGAAAGTACTGTGGAACCGACACGGGCTTGAAGAAGCTACTTGGGAGACAGAATCTTCGATGAGATCACTGTACCCTAACATGTTTACTGATAAGAAATTTCGGGATGAAATCTCTCTAAGTGGGGGGAGAGTTGTAACAGTCGAATTTTTCAATGGTGTCGAAAACAATGGTTTTGGGACCACAACTCTGATGAGTCGAGTCATAAATTTGCTTATTTTAAATATTTTCGACAACATATGCATCGTACGAAATTATGATTCAAAAATTTCGTTGATTAGATGGTTAATTGAATAGAAAGGACTAAATCGTAAAGGGTGCAAAAGTTGAGTTGTCTAACTAGATGGACCAAATGAGTAAATTAACCAAAAGAGTTTAAGTGGGTGATTTGTCATGAGATGAATTAAACCTAAATAGGATTAATTAAGGTTAATGGGTGGTTAATTATGAAAGTCTCAAATTTTACAAAATTGTCATTGAGTATATAAGTTAAATTAATGAATTAAAATGAAAAGAAAATCATATTTTTCAACACTTTATCTTCTTCTTCATGCTAAAACCAAGAGAAGTTAGGGTTTTTCTTTTGCAAAATTTGAGCTTTGATTTGGGTAAGAAAACCTTGATCGTTTTTAGTAATTTTATGTTTTTGAGTCCGTATCAACTTAATCTAGCTTATGCAAGGACTAATTTGCGAATCTGTCAAATGTTAGAAAATTTTCCATTGTTGAAATTGGTTGTTCTTGGAATTTTTTGATGTATTTGAATGTTTGATACTTGAGTTGAATTTTTTTGTAAAGTGATTTTTGATGAAATTAGGTTTAAGGACTAAAATGTTAAAATGGGAAATTGTTGTACCTAGTGTGAAATAAATAGATTCATATGGACTTGTTTGAGGGCTGTGAATGTCGGTTGGTTGGTTCAAGGAGAGAATGATATTTTGCGTGTTTGTGTTGAAAGGACTAGATTGAATAAAAAAAAGTATTATGGGTAAAATCGTAATTTTACCAAAAGAGACTAGAATGTGTTAAATGAATTGATTGTGTGACTTAATGTGAGAAATTGAATAATTTGTGGATGTAGACTACAATTGTGCTACAGACCGCAGAAAGGGGATATTGGTAGATTAGTCCGTGAAGTTTTCCTAAAACTGCAATCCAGTCCGGTAAGTTCATAGTGTAAATCTTACTTAATATTCCTTGTATACATATATATGTTGTCAATGTATAGCAAATTGAAAGCATCCGGTATTGAAGATGTTCGAAGAAATGAAACGCAAAAGATAGTAGGCTTTATGCCGCTGAAATAGTACTGACACGATGGCTGGGGTACCGCAAATGTTATGAGTCCTCGATAGCTCGTGTGAGCAGCATCATGACTCGAAAAAAGAGATATGGATCCTATATGGATTACAGGTCCTACGATGGCTGGGATTTAAGCTTTATGCATACTCTTGATAGCTCGTGTGAGCAGCAACGTTAGGAAACAATTTACAGAACAGATAAACACCATACCGATGGTTGGGTACCGCTTAAGTTGTGAGTCCTCGACAGTTCATGTAAGCAACATCGAGTACTGGTAACAGAAAGTTATAAACAGGAAGAGAAGTTGTAACTACTCAAGAGAAATGGAAACTACGTTGGCTTGAATGAGTCATTGTTGCTATTACCATGTTGGTGTTTCTTAACTATCGAACTTACTAAACTATAAAGCTTACCACAGTTATTGTTGTTGTTTTGTAGATCGTTTTGCTGACTAAAGATCGGATCATCGACCTCACCTGAAGTCAAACTATCACTGAATTATCAGTAGATTTTGTATCACTTGGTCTTATGGCATGTACTAGGATGTTATTAACCTTTGATATGGAACCAAAGATGTTGAAATCTTACTATTTTGATTTTGTAAATGCATGTAGTATAACTTTGATGCCTAGGCTTATAATGCTTGTAAAGACTTAGAAGTTATGTGTGTGTTGTGATGTTTTAATGCATAACTTATATTGGTTGTGTTTGAGGTACTAAACTTGTGTCTTGGCATCATTAATGAAATTTTGCATACTTGTTTCGATAGAATTATTACATGTATCGGTAGAAGTACAGGGTAGGAGAGAGGTTGTTCTCTGACTTGGATTGTATCGGTAGTTCATAGAACTGATGTATCGATAGTATGTAAGCTTGTATCGGTAGAAGTTATAGGGTATGAATTTTTGCTCTCTGGAGTTTTTAGTATCGGTAGTTGCATGACTTGTTTCAGTAAAAATCATACTCGTATCGATGGAACTAGTATAGGTACCGGTATAAATCTGCTCAGTTCTAAAATTGTTCATTGAGTTGACTACTACCGATACTTAACCATTAGGTACCGATAAAAGTCCCCTAAAATGTTGGAAATACCATTTTTTCCCTTGATAAAATTGTGTTATGTTTAGATATTGTTTTAAATTGGGAGAAATGATTTTTGTATTGACTAAAGATACCAATAGTCGGATTTTTTTGTAAAAGATGAACAATATAAAATTAATAGTAAACATTGGAATCCTAATCGGAGATGGTGTACGGGATTCGGGTGTTACATTTAGTTCCTTAAAGTATTCATGACGATCCATTCCTTCTAGCAACTTTCCGAACATTCCATGCTTGGGAAATCTTATCATTTGTTTTAAATAGTTTGTCATTTGATAAACAACTTTTGGTCTTTGAATTAAAAACTTATTTACGTGAGAATTATTTCTCTCCTGGATCTTGGATGAACTGTCAAACTTGACAAACTTTTACTAGTTCTTCTATAACTTTTGTTCCTTAAAGTATTTATGACAGTCCATTCCTTTGAGCAATTTTTCAAACATTCCATGCTCAGGATGATGCAAACTTGTCCTTGAGGGATGATTACGTGTCGCGTGAGTTCTTGATCGAAATTAAGAAGTGTCATTCGTAATGGATTTTGTGACTGTTGCAATTGTAATGACGGGTTGGAGAAGGATGTTTGGATGGATATGCAATGGATAATGAAGGAGAGGCTTGAACTTGATTTAAGGACTGAGGAATGAACCAATATTATAGAACAATATTGACCCTATTCCTATATTATTACTTAGAACAAATTGCAGGTAAAAATCATGACCCTCTATCTAGAAAGATAGGAACCAATCGGTATAAAGGTGAACGCCAGACTTCAAAGAAGTGATAAGTTCGAAAGAATCAGATTGATGCCACAAGGGTTACTTGATAAGTCAATTTGATTCAAATAAGAACAAGAAGTTTTTTTTACAAAATGTTCTGAGCCTCATATTTATAGGCTTACAAATGACCAGCTGAAAAGTCATGAAATAATTAATCAAAATTACACCATAAATTAGTCCAATATTCCTCATGCACTTTAAGTTAATGTGGTGGCTACTTTAATGGAGTAGTTGGTCGAATTTAGTGCTTGGTTGGCTAGGAAGAAGTGTTCTTAAATTCTGCTGAAATTCCCTAAGCACTTGGAATAAATGTGGGCAGTGCATTAATGATTTTTGAGTAACACGAGCAACCACTTTCCATGTTCCCATTATCAGCCTTTGAGAATTTAAGTACCTTGAGACCTTTGATGAACCCAATCAGCCATGCATGAAGAGAACATTGAATTCCTTTTCTGATCATGAATACGAGTCGCAAGGCCCAAAGTCTAGCTTATGAACGTGATAGGCTTAATCTTTCTCAAGGACCAATAATGAGGTCAAAAGACAAGCAAATTCGAGCAAAATTGAAAGGGACCATCCAAAACTTCGTTACCAAGGCCTTGGATGCGCACATGATCGAAAAAGAAAATCAAGATTCACTTTGTTATTTTCAAGAAAATCAAGATTCACTTTCTTATTTTCAAGAAAATCAAGAAACCGAATTTTGGTCCAATTATGCTGTTTTAAACAATTTAAAGAATCAAGAAAATCAAGATTTCAATTCTTGGAAAAATAAACCGAATCTTGCAGCCAAGGCACATTGGATATCTTGTATGACCTTGAACGAGCCAATTTAGAGAGCAAACGGATCACAAGACCAAATTCTTGGAAAAAGGCCCATTAATATATCTACAAGTTCATCTTGAAGTTTAGAAAGTAATTTAATTGAATATCAGGTCAAATTATTAAAGTGGCCCAAATTGGAAAGCATTTAAATTTAGGTCCAATTTCCATTTTAATAAGTGGATCATCATGTAAGAATTCAGCCCAAGGAGCCCATTCAAGCCTTTGGCCGAAATTCCCCATATCCACACTTAAATTTATTTTGTTTTTTTTTATCTTATTTCATTAGCTGTCATGGTTAGAATTCAATTAGGGCTAGGAAAGCTTATTTTGGGGGCCTATAAGTAGCATGGTCACCCCCCTTGAGAAAGATACTTGATTTTGATTCTTTTGAGTTAATAATAATTCTCTATGAGTTTTTCTTCAAGAATTGCTCTTGAGTTTTTTTAGAAGTTGTTTTACAATCTTTCAGGTTGTGGGAATCATCTTCAAGCTTTTTCTTGCCAAGTTCTCTTTCTTGGAGGGGAAATTAGAGCCATTGAAGGGAGTTGTGGATTCTTATCGTTGCCAAGGCTTCTTAGGACGTTATCTTCTCTTTTCTATCTTTAATTTATCGTTCTTATTTGATCTAGTTTATTGCTTGCTATTTTGGGTTGCTGATTTAGTTGTTTTTCATTCTAGGTTGAAATTGCTTCAAGAGGGACGTTCTCCTACCTTGATACATCAAGAAACACATCAAAAATTAGAAGATTCAATCTTTTCTTGCTGTTTCAATCATTCTTTCCTAAATAGTTTGCTTTCATCTTTTAAATCACTTCTAACGAATCTGTTTGTGTTATTATTTTCTAGATTTGGTTGGGACGATTTCTTGAGATCCAATGTTACATTTGTCTAGAGTTTTAGGGTAGATTTGCGACTTGATAACTTTATGATCCTCTTCCGCTTTCGTTTCGTATCAAAATGTCCTTTTAGAGGGATGTTTTCAGCACTTTAAATGTTGGTAGGTGCATTAAAAGCTTGTGTTGGCCAACCATTGATATCCCTAAAACATATATAACATTCTGGTTAGGACATATTAAATGGGTAGTAATATGACTAAAACTAACAACTTAGGACAAATATAAAGACTTGTCAAAATAACACAAACATAATTAAAACCTAAACTAAAAAAACGAAATGGTTAGTTCTTTATTTTCCAACAATTTAATTAGATTAGAATTAAGGTTGAATGTGCAGCACATTGCATGGAATGCATGACTAGTTAGATGAAATTCATGGAATGCATGAAATGTTTTGCCAATCTCGATTAATTAAACTAGTGACAGCCTGATTGAATTTCTTGGTTTGTGCTCGTGTGATTGGTCCTCTAGGTAGCTCAATTGGATCGTGCGAGGCTCACCCTTCATCCATGCTCGCAACACAATTGTTCGCATTGTGTGTGTTCGTAACGTGAGTGTTTGCGGCTCCAATGTTTGCAACATGAGTGTTCACGGCTCCAGTGTTTGCAACATGAGTGTTCGCAGCTGCAGTGTTCGTAACATGAGTGTTCATGGATCTAGTGTTCGCAACATGAGTGTTCACAGCTCCAGAGTTTTCAACATGAGTGCTCCCAATACCAGTGCTCGCATATTCCAAGCTCACAAGGTCCATGCTCGCATTATTAGTGTTCACACTACTCGTGCTCGCTTCATGGGAAATCACATCATTTGGTATAAATGGTTTTTCATTTTGTAAACAACTTTTGTTCTTTGAGTTAAAAACTTATTTACGTGAGAATTGTTTCTCTCTGGATTCTTGGACGAACTTCTAAACTTGGCAAACTTTTATGAGTTCTTTTATAACTTCAGTTCCTTAAAGTATTCATAATGATCCATTCCTTCTACTAATTTTTCGAACATTCCATGCTTAGGATATCGCATCATTTGGTCTAAATAGTTTGTTATTTTGTAAAAAAACTTTTGCTCTTTAAATTAAAAACTTATTTATGTGAGAATTGTTTCGCTTTTGGTTCTTGGACAAACTTCCGAACTTGGCAAACTTTTACGAGTTCCTTTATAACTTCAGTTCCTTAAAGTATTCATGACCATCCATTCCTTCGAGCAATTTTTTGAACATTTCATGCTCGAGAAATCACATCTATTGGTCTAAATAGTTTGCAACTTTGTAAATAAACATATTTACATGAGAATTGTTTCTCTCTTGGTTCTTGGACGAACTTCCAAACTTGGCAAACTTTTACGAGTTCTTTTATAACTTCAATTCCTTAAAGTATTCATGAAGATCCATTCCTTCTAGCAATTTTTCGAATATTCCATGCTCAGGAAATCACATCACTTGGTCTAAATAGTTTTTCATTTTGTAAACAACTTTTGGTCTTTGAATTAAAAACTCATTTATGTGAGAATTGTTTCGCTCTTGTGATATGAGCTTGCAATCGGTTTAGAATTACAAGTCACTCGATTGCCCGACCGTTTCTAAACAAGTACTTGATAACTAAAGAAATATGATAGGAATCTTGAATCAACGACTTGTACGAGAAAAGAACCAGCGTTATTGGAACGTGACCCACTTTTTATATGACAAATAATAAAAAACAAGAATAGAATCGAACAGACCCCGACCCGTTGTTTATGAAAGAAACAAGAACCGAAAGTATAGAAAAGAAAGAAGAACGCCACAAAGCAATAAGCCTTGATAAGTTCAGTTTGTTTGTTCTAAAGAACTCAAGAGATAATTTCTCACAAATTATATTCATTCTTGATTTCAACAAGTTCTGTTTACAAATTATTTATAGACACTTTTGTGACTATTCAAATGCCTATGTGAGACCTTTCACATTCAGCCATTAACTAAAGTTAATATAAGCACTAATTTCATTTTAACTCTTGTAGGGAAGCTAATGCGTCATATCTCTTCATTAGGATCTGATGTAGTTAAAAAGACATGGCAATTTCGTTTTTAACTCTTGTAGGAAAGCCAATGGGTCATGTCTCTTCATTAGGATCTGATGTAGCTGAAAAGGCATGGCATTTCTCCTTAATGAAGACTTATTGTATCCTTAATGTTTGTCTCTTCAGCTCCCTTGAAATTGATTTGTATTAGCTTGTGTAACAACCTCTTCAATAGCATCTTGATGAAGGTTAAAGACTCAAAAAACATTCAGATTTGAAGAGTCTCCTATGGTCCATTAAACAACTTCCATAATGTTCTTTAAAAAACTTTGAAACCTTCTAACTTGAAGAGTCTTTAGTCATAGGAAAAAGTCACCTGCAAAAATAGATATTTAAGCATTAAACAATAACTTAAAACACTTATAAAAAAAAACATATTTAATAACACTCATGCACACGTATTAATTAAACATGCAACTTAAACCTTTTAAACCTTACTTTAACAAATGAGATGATTAATGCATGACTTATTTAATATAAAAACACATAATGCAGATTTTTAAAGATGCTGATGCATTAATGCAAGACATTTAACAAAGATGCATTTAACAAACAAAACAGTTAATAATGTAGATTACTAAACAAAGATGCATTTAACAAACAAAACACTTAATGATACAGATTATTAAACAAAGATGCATTTAACAAAAAACACTTAAAGAAGCATAAATAAACAACTCTATTTATGAAGCTTAAATAAAGAAAAACACAACTTTATGCAAATAAGTTTAAAATGCTTAATAAACAATGGATAAAACGTTGCAAAGTTAATACTCCTTCTTTAATTCAAATTGAAATGTAGGTTGTTCCAATTCAGCCCAAATGGCTTGTATGAGAACGTTGAGCGACTACTTAAGCTTTCTAGCTCTCGCCCTCGTAATTGGTCCCATAGGTACGTGCAACGCATCTTCAATTATTGGAACCTTCACATTTGGAACTAAGATCGTTCCCATGCTCACATCATCCCCTCCCTCTTCGAAAGGATTTGTCCTCAAATTAGAATCTGTATAGAATGGAGATAAATCAAAAACGTTAAAACTCGCACTAACATTGTACTCACCTGGGAGATCTATCTTGTAAGAGTTATCATTAATTTTCTTCACAACTCGGAAAGGACCATCTCCACTTGGAAGGAGTTTAGATTTTCGTTAGGCAGGAAACCGTTCTTTTCGCATGTGAACCCAAACCAAATCTTCGGGTTCAAATACAACTTTCTTTCGTCCTTTGTTTGCATGTTCCACATACTGCTCCGTCCTCTTTTCAATATTATCTCGAACCTTCTTATGAAGTTGTCTAACAAATTAAAGCTTTCTCTTACCATCTAAATTAACAAATTCATTAGTAGGCAAAGGAATTAAATCCAAAGGTGTAAGAGGATTAAAACCATACACTATCTTAAATGGAGAAAATCTAGTGGCAGAATGCACACTTTGGTTATATGCGAATTCAACATGTGGTAAACACTCTTCCCACATCTTTAAATTTCGTTGAATTATAGCTCAAAGCAGCGTTGATAATGTACGGTTTACAACCTCGGTTTGTCCATTAGATTGGGGATGACATGTAGTGAAGAATAATAGTTTAGTGCCTAGCTTAACCCATAAGGTCTTCCAAAAGTAGCTAAAAAACTTGGTGTCTCTATCAGACACAATGCTTTTTGGAATTCCATGTAATCTAACAATTTCCTTGAAAAACAAATTAGCAATATACTTAGCATCATTAGTTTTTCGACAAGGTATAAAATGAGCCATTTTAGAAAAATGGTCCACCATAACAAAAATGGAATCTTTCCCACTACTAGACCTTGGCAAACCTAATACGAAATTCATTGAAATATCTATGCAAAGTTCCATTAGTATAGGTAATGGGGTGTACAAACCATGGGGATTTACCCGTGATTTAGCCTTTTTGCAAATTACACAATTTTGACAAAGACGCTTGACATCTCGTCTTATATGTGGCCAAAAAAATGTTCATGCAAAACATGTAGAGTTTTTGCAACTCCAAAATGTTCCATTAAACCTCCCCCGTGGGTTTCTTTTACAAGTAGCTCTCGAACAGAACTTCTTGGTATATAAAGCTTATTTTCTCAAAAAATAAATCCATCATGCCTAAAAAACTTACCAAAAGCTTCATTTTCACAAGCTGCAAAGACATTGCCAAAATCAAATTCATGTTCATACAAATCTTTTATGTACTCAAATCCAAGCAATTTAGCATACAAAGTAGTAAGCAATACATACCGTCGAGATAATGCATCAGCAACTACATTTTCCTTACCTTGCTTGTATTAATGACATAAGGAAAAGTATCAATAAATTCTACCCATTTAGCATGTCGCTTGTTGAGTTTGTGTTGGCTCTTCTAATGTTTAAGAGATTATGATCGGTGTGAATCACAAATTCTTTCGACCAAAGATAATGCTACCAAGTCTCTAATGCTCTAACCAAAGCATATAATTTCTTATCGTATGTAGGGTAGTTCAATGCAGCTCCACCCAACTTCTCGCCAAAATATGCAATTGGTCGTCCTTCTTGCATCAAAACTGCTCCAATACCTATTCCTGATGCATCACATTCTATTTCAAAAGTTTTAGCAAAATTAGGTAAGGCAAGCAATAGCGCATTAATCAGTTTTTCCTTAAGCATATTGAAAGCTTTTTCTTGTGGCTTTTCCCACTTAAATCCTATAGTTTTCTTAATGATTTCAGTTAAAGGAACGACTATACTACTAAAATCTTTAACAAACCTGCAGTAGGAGCTAGCAAGTCCATGGAAGCTTCTAACATTACTTACACTCGTGGGTGTTGGCCAATCCTTGATTGCACGGACCTTTTCATCGTCTAATTCAATTCCTCTTGAACTTATGATGAAACCTAAAAATACCAATTTATCGGTACAGAAAGAACATTTCTTAAAATTTGTAAACAATTTTTCTTTTCGCAGCACCTCTAAAACAAGTTTCAAATGATTAACATGATCTTCAAAACACTTGCTGTAAATTAATATATCATCAAAGTAAACTGCACAAAACCTACCAATGAATGTTCGCAAAACATGATTCATAAGTCTCATAAACATGCTAGGTGCATTGGTTAAGGCAAACGACATTACCAACCATTCATACAAGCTATGTTTTGTCTTGAAAGCGGTTTTCCATTCATCACCTTCTTGCATTTGAATTTTGTGATATCCACTTTTAAGATCAATCTTGGTAAAAATGTTGGACCCATGTAGTTCATCAAGCATGTCATCTAATCGAGGAATAGGGTGTCGATACTTTATCGTGATCTCATTTACAGCACGACAATCTATACATATTTGCCAAGTTCCATCCTTCTTTGGAACTAACAAGATAGGAACAGCACATGGGCTTAAACTTTCTCGCACATAACCTTTTCCCATAAGTTCGCGAATTTGTCGTTGTAACTCTTTGGTCTCCTCCGGATTGCTTTGATAAGCAGGTCGGTTCGAAATTGTGGCTCCCGGAACAAAGTCAATTCGATGTTCAATTCTTCTTAGTTGTGGTAGTCCATCGGGAATATCATCAAGAAATACATCTTGAAAATCCTGCAAAAGAGTAACAATGGCACTAGGAAGATTTTCATTAAGTTCGTTAGTACTAAAATATGCCTTTTTGTACAAAAGTACAAGTAGTGGCTGGTAAGTCAAAACAGCTTTCTCAATCTCTTTCCTTTTTGCATAAAAATTCAATTTATTTTTTCCTTTACTCTCTTTTCTTAGCACAACCTCTTTTTCTTATTCTTTTATTTTTTCTTTTTCGCTCTCTTTTTCTTTTCCCTCATGCTCTTTTCTTTTTTTGTTTTTTTGCATTCTCTCATGTTTTTCTCTTTTTCTTTTGTTGTTACCTCACTCTCTTTTGTTTTTTTTTCCACTCTCTTCCTTTAAACGTACTTGATCTTCATACACTTGTTTGGGTGTCATGGGTACAAGTGTGATGGGTTTTCCGTTAAATTTGAAAGAATAGTGGTTGGTGAATCCATCATGGATAACTTTTCGACACCAAGTCAATCTTTTTTTCCCACTCGAGATATGCTTCAGGGTTATTTCTCCCTTGGAATGATGGAATATTTAATTTGATAGATCCAAGATCACCATCAACCCACCCTCGTTCTCGTCTCTCTATAGGCCTTCATTCATTTCGCCTTACACATCGATCAGATAGCCTATCATCATCATTACCATAGTATCTATCATTATCAGACCAATTGGATGCTTCTCCTTATCACACACTAGGGGTTCTTGGTGATCTTCCCCTACGAGGCCTTTCCTTTTGAGTCCTTTCCTCCATTCGATCAATACGTTTACTAAGCTGATCAAACCCTTCCTACATCATCCTTCGCATCTCTTGCATCACAGCTTGCATTTGAAGATTAGGAACTCCACCCCTTTCACCCCTATCACGTTCGTTAGTAGACATTCTTTAAAATGCACCAGAAAATGATTAGTAACTTAAAGGATAAAATAGTAAAAAAAAAAAAACTGTACCTCACCAAATCAAATCTCACGATTTTCACTCAGAAAGGAAAATCACTCTTCTCGTGTTTGCACACAATTCAGACTTTTACCACTCGATAAATCACACTCACTCTTGCCTTTTTCCGCTCAAAATTCTTCTTAAGCTCTTCAAGAATGTTGGAAATGAACTTAACAAAACTCGTAACCTTGTGGTCGTTGATAGGATGTGACAACTTGGAAGAAATAGAAGAAAATAGGTGAAAACTAATAAATGACTCAAATAAGAAAATTACGAAAAAGGCTTAAAAATAGATATAACAGACTCAAAATGTTGAATGGAATGTGATATAGATGATTTGGACAAACTAATTCTTTTTTGCCACGAATTTTATTTTCCTAAGTCGTCTTTCTTTCTTTTTTTATTTTTTCTCAATTTGTTTTTTCTTTGTTTTACTTCCGCACTTCTTCTCTTTTTACTACGGAAAATTTTTTTTGAAGTTTTTTTTTCAAATCGGGAAAGAGAAATAAAACGATACCTGTAAAGAATAATAGCACTAATACCAAATGATATGAGCTGGTAATCGATTTAGAATTACAAGTCACTCAATTGCCCGATTGTTTCTAAACAGGTACTTTATAACTAAAGAAATATGATAGGAATCTTGAATCAACGACTTGTACGAGAAAAGAACCAGCGTTATTGGAACGTGGCCCACTTTCTATATGAAAAATAATCGAAAACAAGAATAGAATCGAATAGACCCCGACCCATTGTTTATGAAAGAAACAAGAACCGAAAGTATAGAAAAGAAAGAAGAACGCCATAAAGCAATAAGCCTTGATAAGTTCAGTTTGTTTGTTTTAAAGAACTCAAGAGAGAATTTCTCGCAAATTGTATATTCATTCTTTATTTTAGCAAGGTTCTGTTTACAAATTATTTATAGACACTTTTGTGACTATTCAAATGCCTATGTGAGACCTTTCACATTTAGCCATTAACTAAAGTTAATATAAGCGCTAATTTCATTTTAACTCTTGTAGGGAAGCTAATGAGTCATGTCTCTTCATTAGGATCTGATGTAGTTAAAAAGGCATGGCAATTTCGTTTTTAACTCTTGTAGGAAAGCCAATGGGTCATGTCTCTTCATTAGGATTGATGTAGCTGAAAAGGCATGGCATTTCTCCTTAATGAAGACTTTATTGTATCCTTAATGTGTGTCTCTTCAGCTCCCTTGAAATTGATTTGTATTAGCTTGTGTAACAACCTCTTAAATGGCATCTTTATGAAGGTTAAAGACTCCAAAAACGTTCAGACTTGAAGAGTCTCCTATGGTCTATTAAACAACCTCCATAATGTTCTTTAAAAAACTTTGAAACCTTCTAACTTGAAGAGTCTTTAGTCATAGGAAAAAGTCTCCTGTAAAAATAGATGTTTAAGCATTAAACAATAACTTAAAACACTTATAAAAAAAACATATTTAATAACACTCATGCACATGAATTAATTAAACATGCAACTTAAACCTTTTAAACCTTACTTTAACAAATGAGATGATTAATGCATAACTTATTTAATACACATAATGTAGATTTTTAAAGATACTGAAGCATTAATGCAAGGCATTTAACAAATATGTATTTAACAAACAAAACAGTTAATAATGTAGATTACTAAACAAAGATGCATTTAACAAACAAAACACTTAATGATGCAGATTATTAAACAAAGATGCATTTAACAAAAAAACACTTAATGAAGCATAAATAAATAACTTTATTTATGAATCTTAAATAAAGAAAAACACAACTTTATGCAAATAAGCTTAAAATGCTTAATAAACAATGGATAAAACGTTGCAAAGTTTATACTCCTTGTTTAATTCAAATTGAAATGTAGATTGTTCCATTCAACCCAAATGGCTTGTATGAGAACATTGAGCGACTCCTTAAGCTTTCTAGCTCTTGCCCTCGTAATTGGTCCCATAGGTACGTGCAACGCATCTTCAATTATTGGAACCTTCACATTTGGAACTAAGGTCGTTCTCATGCTCACATCATCTTGGTTCTTAGATGAACTTCCGAATTTGTCAAACATTTACGAGTCTTTTATAACTTTAGTTCGCTAAATTATTCATGATGATCAATTCCTTCAAGCAATTTTCTGAACATTCCATGCTCGGGAAATTGCATCATTTGGTCTAAATAGTTTGTCATTTTGTAAACAACTTTTGGTCTTTGAATTAAAAACTCATTTACGTGAGAATTGTTTTACTCTTGGTTCTTAGACGAACTTCTGAACTTGTCAAACATTTACGAGTCTTTTATAACTTTAGTTCGATAATTATTCATGATGATCCATTCCTTCGAGCAACTTTTCGAACATTCCATGCTCGGGAAATTGCATCATTTGGTCTAAATAGTTTGTCATTTTGTAAACAACTTTCGGTCATTGAATTAAAAACTTATTTACGTGAGAATATTTTCACTCTTGGTTCTTGGACGAACTTCCGAACTTGGCAAACTTTTACAAGTTCTTTTATAACTTCAATTCCTTAAAGCATTCATGATGATCCATTCCTTCGAGCAATTTTCTAAACATTCTATGCTCGGGAAATATCATCATTTGGTCTAAAAAGTTTTTCATTTGGTAAACAACTTTTTGTCTTTGAATTAAAAACTTATTTACGTGAGAATTGTTTCTCTCTTGGATCCTGGTCGAACTTCCGAACATGACAAACTTTTATGAGTTCTTCTTTAACTTCGGTTGCTTAAAGTATTCATGACAATCCATTCCTTCGAGCAATTTCAGAACATTCCATGCCCAAGAAATCGCATCACTTTGTCTAAATAGTTTGTCATTTGGTAAACAACTTTTTGTCTTTGAATTAAAAACTTATTTACATGAGAATTGTTTCTATCTTAGATCTTGGATGAACTTCCGAACTTGGCAAACTTTTACGAGTTCTTCTATAACTTTGATTCCTTAAATAATTCATGGCAATCCATTCCTTCCAGCAATTTTTCGAACATTCCATGTTTAGGAAATTGCATCATTTGGTTTAAATAGTTTGTTAGTTTGTAAAAAAACTTTTGGTCTTTGAATTAATAACATATTTACTTGAGAATTGTTTCTCTCTTGGTCATTGGACGAACTTTCGAACTTTTCAAACTTTTACAAGTGCTTTTATTACTTCAGTTCCTTAAAGTATTCATGACGATCCATTCCTTCGAGAATATTTTTGAACTTTCCATTGTCGAGAACTCGCATCATTTGGTTTAAATAGTTTTTCCTTTGGTAAACAACTTTTGGTCTTTGAGAGAATTGTTTCTCTCTAAGATCTTGGACTAACCTCCGAACTTGACAAATTTTTACGAGTTCTGCTATAACTTTGGTTCCATAAACTATTCAAGATGATCCATTCCTTCGAGATATTTTTCGAATTATCCATGCTCGAGAAATTGCATCATTTGGTCTTAATAATATGTCATTTGTAAACTACTTTTGGTCTATGAATTAAAAACTTATTTATGTGATAATTGTTTCTCTCTTGGATTGTAACAGCTCATTTTTCGATGGTGTCAGAAATAGTGATTTCGGGATCACAAACTCGGCGAGAAAATTTTTATAATTTGTGTTTAAATTAAATAAGTAAAAATTAATTGTATAAGTGGTTTTAGAAAATGAGATATCAAGACCTCATTTCTAAAATTAAGAGTCGTAAATATTTTTATTAAATATTTACATAGTCTTAGTATATGTGAATCAATGTTTGGTCGGGTAATTTTGATGATTAATTGCTTAATTAAGGAAAAAGGAGTAAATTGTAAAGGAGGTAAAAGTTAATTGCTATTGATTAAAAATAAAAGGGTGGTAATTACACCAATGTCAAAAAGTCCAAGCAGTGGAGGATATGATTACATTCCACTAACTTTTGGGATATTTATTCATTTAGTCCTAATTAGTTAAGGCTAAATTGTAAATAAGTTGTTTGATTAGAATTTAAATATAATTGAAGGACCAGTTGTGTAATTGGACCCTCCTTAAATGGCCTAATAATAGAAATGATGTGGAAATCTTTAGATTTTGGCTTTTTAAATGGCCAATTTCATGTAAATTAAAAAGGGGTAAAAGGGTAATTATGCATGTTAAGTGATTTAATTAAAACGAAGGTTAAATTTTTATCATTTTTCTTCCTTTCTTCTTCCTCTAAACTGAAACCCTAAAGAATCCATTGGAGAGAGCTTCATTTGGCTTTGCTTCCTTATTTCCTTATTTGGTTGAGTAGATTTTGCCCCTTTGTAGTATTTTTTATGTTTTTGAGTCTGTATTAGCTTAACCTAGCTAACTCAAGGACTAATTTTTGATTTTGTCAAATGCTATAAATTTTACCATTGATGAATAAGGTTGTTCTTGAAAGTTTATGGAAGATTTATAAGTTTGGTTGTTAGATTTGATGATTTTGTAAAGTAATTTTTAGAAATTTTTATGTTAAAGGACTAAAATGTTAAAGGAATAAATTTGTAAGGACTTGGGGTGAAATAATGAAAAAATTGGGCTTCAGAAATGGTTTTAAACATTTGGCAAAGTTGGAATTTAAAATAAAATGGTTAATTTGCAAGTTTGAGCTAAATGACTAAAGTGAATAAAAGTGAAAAGTTAAGGGAAATTTTGTAAAAATACCAAAAAGGCTTATTTGCATAAAATGATTAAAAAGTCATGTTGATTTAAATAATTGAATGAATTTATTGTAATAGATCAAGATCGTATTCCAATCGTGGAAAAGGGGAAAATTACGAATTTGTCCATGGAGTTCACTTTAACTACAATTTCGTCCGGTAAGTTCGTATAGTAAGATAATTGATTTAGTTTCTGCTTATAAATTATTGAAATAATTTAAATATGTTGTATTTAAATTTTTTGATTAGTAAATATTAAATAGATGAATTGAATTACATTAAAATGAAATTGTATTGAGAAGCATGATTGAAAGTGACGAAATAATATAGTTTAAATCAGGTGAGAACGAAACGCTTAAATGATTAAGTGTTATGTTAGTTATTATTCATGTTACGAATGAATTAATTTGATTCATATATTACAAATAGTAAAATGAACTAAATGACAACGTTAGTTAATTCGATATTATGTTTGGTAAATAAGGATTACATGGATGTTTGCTCGAAATGGTATAACATGATGAAGTTAAATGCAATGAACATAGTATATGAAACATATGAACTTCATAAATAATTAGGACAAAAAGGACATGTCATTACGGGCTATACAGAATCGGGAGCTGCCTTGAAAGTCTTACTGATGGGTAGTCCCTATACTTGATCCGTTACCACAAATTAATCTTGTAAGTTCGTTTGTTAAAATTCATATTTGAACTAATAATTATTGCTGAATGTGGAAGTTCTTGAATCACTTGGCATAAATGGAAGACTCATGTCTCGGGATTAGCATGAGATTATGTATAAATGGAAGAGTCTTATCTCGGGACTAGCATGAGATTATGCATAAATGGAAGATTCGTGACTTGAAATGAGCAAGAGATTATGTATAAATGGAAGACTTTCATATTGCTGGTTGAAGATCGGATTACCTCGAAGAGATCACACTATCCGGGAGCTTGTTCGGTATTTCTTACATCACTTGGTTATATGGCATGTACTAGGATGATGTTATCTTTTGTTCACTCGTTCGAGATTGTGATGATCTTGTTATGCCTTTAATAAAATATTGAACTTAGTAATGTATGCTTGTTCAAAATGAAAAATAGACTTAGTAGTATAATGTAATGACTTGGAAACTATGAATTATGTATTGGTCTAATGCATTTTGGAGTTAGGCACGATAAGTATTGATAAACTTGTGTTCTAACATGATTCATGAGTTTATGCATACTTGTTTCGATAGAACTCATGCATGTACCGGTAGAAGTACAGGGTTGGAGAGAGGCTGTTCACTGGCTTGAGTTGTATTGGTAGTTACATAGTAGGTATCGCTAGTTCTACTCATAGAAGTATCGGTAATTTGTGTACTTGTATTAGTAGAAGTTGCACGGTAAGACTTCTTACTCTCTGAAGTTTTTAGTATCGATAGAAGTATGACATGTTTCAGTAGAAGTCTCACTTGTATTGGTAGTACTACTTCAAGTATTGGTAGAAGTCTGCGCTGATCCTGAACTATTTATTGACTTGACAACTACTAATATTTGTCTAATAAGTACCGGTAGAAGTATTAGAAATCATGGAAATGACCTTTTTGCCCTTGTTGAGTTATGATTATAATTAATTGATGATTTATGATATGATATTAAAAGATGAATAGTGATAAATGAATAAGAAGAGACGGTTTTGGGTGTTACAGGCGTGAAAAATGGATGTCATGATATGTTATATGAATATTGATTCCTGATTGATTGAAATGTTGTATAAGAATGTGTAAGATTAAATGAAGTTAATATTCTAAGTTGCAAGATGGTAAATGTATAAGTTGTGATTGATTTGTGTAAAAAAAAGGAACTCGTAAAGTTCTGTGTAAGACCTTAGATCGGAGATGGTTATGATTTTTGGGTGTTACATTTAGTGATATCAAAGCTACGGTTTAGTTGATTCTCGGACTAAGTATACTTTGAATAAAGTCTAGAAAGTACATACCATATAAATCTGTGATAGTGTGATATTGATTGATCCGATCTAACTCCTCTTTATTTGCATATTCTAAAGATGTTATCTGAATCTGAACGTGACGAAATTAATGGAGTTAATAATAATATCTGACTACTAATCCTGGTGCAAGTTATAGTATATTGGTTTCATAATTATTTGAAACAAAGAGTGACTTTATAACTACTACCTCTAAGAATAGGTAAATAATGTGGGATCGAAGACATAACGATGGATCTGAAATTACAGTGCCCAATATTATTCCTGGTATGATCAATTCTATCGATATTATTTATTAATGGATAGAGGCCCATTTCCTAAACAAATGAGTTTGATATTTGAATCATAAGCTATTGGGATAGAGCCGGTATGTCGAAACTATCTGCTGAAAGTTTATGACAATGATTTTTCTAACAATTTGATGTTATTACCCTTTCATGAATTAGGTACTAATTTGAAAATGATTGATTGAAGTTATATGGTACCGTAGTGAATTACAAACTGAAATGAATTGATTGAAATTTCGGACTTATGTACTAATTATGATTGAGTCAGGTAAATCAAAGTTGTTTAGATGTCTTTGTACAGGAGATGATCTAAAATGATTGAAAACAATATATATATATATATAAATAATTGACTACTCAATTAAAAAGAATTGGATTTGAGGATAACTGTGTATCGTTCACGAATGAGTATTTTGATTTATCTCCTGAAAGATTCTTAGGATATCTGCCTAAATCTGATAATGAAATAAATTTAAGATATAGAAAAAAATCTTAAACTCATACAGAAGATTTGTTCAATAAGTTAAAAGGACGTAACAGTGTATTTGAAAGTTAATAAAGATTCAGTTATTCAGTTCTAATTAAAGATATGAGATGCTGGAAATTTCTTTACACTTGAGATAATCATTAAAGAATTCTGGTAATAATGACTAGATTAACTAATCCCTATTGATTTATGAATATGATGAACCAGATTGTTCAATCTTATCTAGATATTTAGACACAGTCGTATTATGATTATTGATGATTTTATGATAGACTTCAAATAGAATCAGTGTATGCATAATATGTGAGAAATGTATTATAGACTATGAGTGTGAAATAATTCATGTGAAAACTATCAACCATGAGTTTAGGTTTAGTGAGGTCAATTTTTTGGTTATGTAAAATTTGACAGATGGATTGGAGTAGGTTCGGGTAGAAAGATTTTTCTATTGTTATATAAAAACTTTAGAAAACATCTCTGGAAATTTCTGTTTTGATTAATCTTGAATTTGGAAAGGAAATTGAACATCAAGTATAGTCTAAATTATTACTGCTTATTATAATTCTTGAGTAGGGAAAGTCTAGATAAAGTTTGTGTTATTTGAGATTGTTATTCTCTATATTTGTATGAGCTAGTAATGATTTTTTTTTGTGAGGAAAAACATTAAAATAAACAAGTACTGCTAGATAAAAATTTCGAGGGCGAAATTTCCTAAAGGGGGAGAGTTGTAACAACTTGTTTTTTAGTGGTGTCGAAAACAGTGATTTCGGGATCATAAAGCTGATGAGAAAATTTTTATAATTAGTGTTTAAATTAAATAAGTTAAAATTAATTTTATATGGAATTTTGAATTGAGAAATTTTAATTATTGAATTAAAAGTTAGTATAATTGGTTTTAAAAAATGAGGTACCGAGACCTCGTTTCTAAAATTAAGAGTCGTAAATATTTTTATTATATATTTACTAAGTCTTAGTATATATAGATCGATGTTTGGTCGGGTAATTTTGATAATTAATTGCTTAATTAAGGAAAAATGAGTAAATTGTAAAAGAGGCAAAAGTTAATTGCTATTGATTAAAATAAAAGGGACCAAAGTGGTAATTACACCAATGTCAAAAAGTCCAAGCGGTGGAGGATATGATTACATTCCACTAAATTTTGGGATATTTATTCATTTAGTCCTAATTAGTAAGAGCTAAATTGTAAATAAGTTGTTTGGTTGGAATGTAATATAATTGAAGGACCAATTGTGTAATTGGACCCTCCGTAAATGGCCTAATAAAAGAAATGATGTGGAAATCTTTAGATTTTGGTAAATTGCTATTAAATTTAAATTAATTGAGGATTTACTAATTAGTCTATTTTTCTATATGATTGTTTAGATAGTTAATTAAATAAAAAAGATTAAATCGTAAAAGGTGGAAAGATTGAATTTTTTTTCTAATTAACAGTATTAGGTGTTAATTGGAGGTTTAGTTAAAGCACCTAAATGGTAATTAGGCTGTCTATTATCTATATGGACAATTTTGGCTTCTTAAATGGCCAATTTCATGTAAACTAAAAAGGGGTAAAAGGGTAATTATGCATGTTAAGTGATTTAATTAAAACAAATGTTAAATTTTTATCATTTTTCTTCCTTTCTTCTTCCTCTAAACCGAAACCCTAAAGAATCTATTGGAGAGAGCTTCATTTGGCTTCGCTTCCTTATTTGGCTGAGTAGATTTTGCCCCTTTTTAGTAATTTTTATGTTTTTGAGTCCATATTAGCTTAACCTAGCTAACTCAAGGACTAATTTTTTATTTTTTCAAATGTTATAAATTTTACCATTGATGAATAAGGTTGTTCTTGAAAGTTTATGGAAGATTTATAAGCTTGGTTGTTAGATTTGATGATTCTGTAAAGTAATTTTTAGAAATTTTTATGTTAAAGGACTAAAATGTTAAATGAATAAATTTGTAAGGACTTGGGGTGAAATAATGCAAAAATTGGGCTTCAGAAATGGTTTTAAACATTCAGCAAATCTGGAATTTAAAATAAAATGGTTAATTTGCAAGTTTGAGCTAAATGACTAAAGTGAATAAAAGTGAAAAGTTAAGGGAAATTTTGTAAAAATACCAAAAAGGCTTATTTGCAAAAAATGATTAAAAAGTCATGTTGATTTAAATAATTGAATGAATTTATTGTAATAGATCAAGATCGTATTCCAATCGTGGAAAAGGGGAAAATTACGAATTTGTCCATGGAGTTCACTTTAACTACAATTTCATCCCGTAAGTTCTTACAGTAAGATAATTGATTTAGTTTTTGTTTATAAATTATTGAAATAATTTAAGTATGTTGAATTTAATTTTTTTGATTAGTAAATATTAAATAGATGAATTGAATTACATTAAAATGAAATTGTATTGAGAAGCATGATTGAAAGTGACGAAATAATATAGTTTAAATCAGGTGAGAACGAAACGCTTAAATGATTAAGTGTTATGTTAGTTATTATTCATGTTACGAATGAATTAATTTGATTGTTATATGAAAAATAGTAAATTGAACTGAATGTCATTGTTAGTTAATTCAATATTATGTTTGGTAAATAAGGATTATATGGATGTTTGCTCGAAATGGTATAACATGATGAAGTTAAATGCAATGAAAATAGTATATGACACATATGAACTTCATTAATAATTGGGACGAAAAGGACAAGTCATTAAGGGCTATACAGAATTGGGAGCTGGCCTTGAATGTCTTATTGATGGGTAGTCCCTGTACTTGAGTCGTTATTACAAATTAATCCTGTAAGTTCGTTTGTTAAAATTCATATTTGAACCGCTAATTATTGTTGAATGTGGAAGTTCTTTAATCACTTGACATAAATGGAAGACTCATGTCTTAGGATGAGCATGAGATTATGTATAAATGGAAGACTCATGTCTCGGGACAAGCATGAGATTATGTATAAATAGAAGACTCGTGACTCGAAATGAGCAAGAGCTTATGTATAAATGGAAGACTCGTGACTCGAAATGAGCATGAGATTATGTTTAAGGAAGGCTCGTGACTCGAAATGAGAATGATATTATGTTTAAAGGAAGACTTATGACTCGGTAGAGTATAAGAATGTTTAGAAAGGAAGATTTATGACTCGGTTGTTAAATGTCGTTGCAAGGCTTAATATTGTGCTATGATACAATGATTACGAACTTACTAAGCTTAGAAAGCTTACCTCTGTATTGTTGTTATTTTGTAGATTTCGTTTTGCTGGTTGAAGATCGGATTACCCCGAAGACATCACACTATCCGGGAGCTTGTTCGGTAGTTCCTTACATCACTTGGTTATATGACATGTAATTGGATGATGTTATCTTTTGTTTACTTGTTCGAGATTGTGATGATCTTGTTATGCCTTTAATGAAATATTGAACTTAGTAATGTATGCTTGTTCAAAATGAAAAATAGACTTAGTAGTATAATGTAATGACTTGGAAACTATGAATTATGTATTGGATAATGCATTTTGGAGTTAGGTACGATAAGTATTGATAAACTTGTGTTTTGACATGATTCATGAGATTATGCATACTTGTTTCAGTAGAACTCATGCATGTACCGGTAGAAGTATAGGGTAGGAGAGAGGTTGTTCATTGGCTTGAGTTGTATCGATAGTTTCATAGTAGGTTTCGGTAGTTCTGCTCAAAGAAGTATCTGTAATTTGTGTACTTGTATCGGTAGAAGTTGTAGGGTAAGACTTCTTAGCTCTCTAGAGTTTTTAGTATCGATAGAAGTATGACATGTAGCGGTAGAAGTCTCACTTGTATCGGTAATACTGCTTCAAGTATCGATAGAAGTCTACGTTGATCCTGAACTATTTACTGACTTGACAACTACCAATACTTGTCCAACAGTTAGTATTAAAAAAATCATAAAAATGACCTTTTTTCCCTTGTTGAGCTATGATTATAATTAATTGATGATTTATGATATGATATTAAAAGATGAACAGTGATAAATGAATAGGAAGACACCGGGACCTTAACCGACAATGGTTTTGGTTTTATGTGTTACAGGCATGAAAAATGGAAGTCATGATATGTGATATGAATATTGATTCCTGATTTATTGAAATGTTGTAAAAGAATGTGTAAGATTAAATGAAGTTAGTATTCTGAGTTGCAAGTTGGTAAATGTATAAGTTGTGATTGATTTGTGGAAAAAAAAAAGAACTCGTAAAGTTCTGTAAACCCTGAGACCTTAGATCGAAGATGGTTACTGTTTTTGTGTGTTACATTTAGTGGTATCAAAGCTACGGTTTAGTCGATTCTCGGACTAAGTATACTGTGAATAAAGTCTAGAAAGTACATTCCATATAAACCTGTGATAGTGTGAGATTGATTGATTCGATCTAACTCCTGTTTATTTGCAGATTCTAAAGATGTTATTTGAATCTGAACGTGTCGAAATTAATGGAGTTGATAATAATATCTGACTACTGATCCTGGTACAAGTTATAGTATATTGGTTTCATAATTATTTGAAACAAAGGGTGGCTTTATAACTTCTACCTCTTAGTATAGGTAAATAATGTGGGATCGAAGACATAGCGATGGATCTGAAATTACAGTGCCTAATATTATTCTTGGTATGATCTATTCTTTCGATATTATTTATTGGGTATGGACTGATTAATATTGGGTTAATTTATTTAACTATTGCATTGTATTAATAATTGATATTTCAATTATAAGCTATTGGGATAGAGCCAGTATGTTGAAACTTTTTGCTAAAAAATTATGACTTTGATTTTTCTAACGATGATGTTATTACCCTTTCATGAATTTGGTATTAATTTGAAAATGATTGACTGAAGTTATATGGTACCATAGTGAATTACAGACTGAAATGAATTGATTGAAATGTTGGACTGATGTACTAATTATGATTGAGTTAGGTAAATCAGAGTTGCTCAGATGTCTTTGTACAAGAGATGATCTAAAATGATTGAAAACAATTTTTATATATATAAATATATAAATAATTGACTACTCAATTTAAAAAAATTGGATTTGAGGATAACTGTGTATCAGATATGAGTCGCAAGGCCCAATTCAAGCTTATGAATGTGATGGGATCAAAGTTTCTCAAGGCCCAATAACGAGGACAAAGGTCAAGCAAATTCGAGCAAGATTGAATGGGACCATCCAAGACTTCGTTACCAAGGCCCTAGACATGCACACAGCTGAAAAAGAAAACCAAGATTCACTATCTTGTTTTCAAGAAAATCAAGAAACCAAATCTTGGTCCAGTTTCGCCATTCCAAACAACTTCAAGAATCAAGAAAATCGAGATTTTAAATATTGGAAATCTTGGTCCAAGAAACCGAAGCTGCCAATTTTCAAGTTGGGGAAATCAGCATACTTGCAAGGACTTTTTCTATGGGATCCAGGAATTTATGGGTTGAGATGTCTGCATGGATTTCGAAGTTCTTTCTCTTATCTTCGAAACACACTTTGAATCACTTGATTTCAAGTTCGGAAGCTCAAGTTGTGATCGTTTTAATAAAGACTGCACGGGCAGAATTTCCTGACGTGATTATGACGGGAATTACAAGTTTCGGGCTTTTAATTTGAATTTTAAATAATTATTAAGTAGTTTAAGTTTTTAGGAATTTTATGTCAAAAAGAAAGTTTAGTTTAAAACTACTTCTTGTTTAGATTAGTTAGCGTTCTAGTTTAATTAAAAGTTTTATTTAGATTTATTTAGCTTGCCTATTTATAGGCCTTGGGTTTGTAAACAAGACACTTGATTTTGATTATTTTGACTTAATAATAATTCTCTTTGAGTGTTTATTCAAGAATTGCTCTTGAGTTTTGTTTAGAAGTTGTTTTAACAATCTTTCAGGTTGTGGGAATCATCTTCAAGCTTTTTCTTGCCAAGATCTCTTTCTTGGAGGGGAAATTAGAGCCATTGAAGGGAGTTGTGGATTCTTATTGTTTCCAAGGCTTCTTAGGACGTTATCTTCTCTTTTCTATCTTTAATCTATCATTCTAGTTTGATCTAGTTTATTTCTTGCTGTTTAGGGTTACTGATTTAGTTTGTTTTTGTTCTTGGTTGAAATTGCTTCAAGAGGGACGTTCTCCTACCTTGATCCATCAAGAAACATATCAAAAATTAGGAGATCTAATCTTTTCTTGCTATTTCAATCATTCTTGCCTAAACAGTTAGCTTTTATCTTTTAAATCACTTTTAACGAATCTGTTTGTGTTTTTATTTTCCAGATCTGGTTAGGATGTTTTCTTGAGGTCCAAGGACGGTTTCTTTCATCCAAGAAACCCTAATTTTGTTCTCTATTAGATCCGTTACCAGCCATTCATCTTTCTTTCGTTTTAATTTCGTTTGATTATTCTTCTTGTCAATTAATCTATCTTTTTTTGTTTTCGTTTCAGATTACATTTGTCTAGAGCTTTAGGGTAGATCCACGACTTGACAACCTTACGATCCTCTTTTGCCCGCGTCTCGTATCAGTATCGTTCACCAATGGGTAATTTGATTTATCTCCTGAAAGATTTATAGGATAACTGCCTAAATATGATAATGAAATAAATTCAAGATATAGAAAAAGAAATCTTAAATATCATACTGAAGATTTATTCAATAACTTAAAAGGACATAATAGTGTATTTGAAAGTTAACAAAGATTCAGTTATTCAGTTCTAGTTAAAGATATGAGATGCTAAAAATTTCTTTGAACTTGATATAATCATTAAAGAATTCTGGTAATAATGTCTAGATTAACTAATGTCTCTGTTGATTTATGAATATGATGAATCAGATTGTTCAATCTTATCTAGATATTTAGATACAATCGTATTATGATTATTGATGATATTCTGATAGACTTCAAATAGAATCAGTGTATGCATAATATGTGAGAAATGTATTATAGACTATGGGTGAGAAATAATTCATGTGAAAACTATTAACCGTGAGTTTAGGTTTAGTGAGGTCAATTTTCTTGGTTATGAAAAATTTGACAGATGGATTGGAGTAGGTTCGGGTAGAAAGATTTTTCTATTGTTATATGAAAACTTCAGAAAACATCTCTGGAAAATTTTTGTTTTGATTTATCTTGAATCTGGAAAGGAAATTGAACATCAAGTATAGTCTAAATTATTACTGCTTATTATAATTCTTGAGTAGGGAAAGTCTAGATAAAGTTTGTGTTATTTGAGATTGTTATTCTCTATATTTGTATGAGCTAGTAGTGATTTTTGTTGTGAGGAAAAACATTAAGATAAACAAGTACTGTTAGATAAAAATTTCGAGGGCGAAATTTCCTAAAGGGGGAGAGTTGTAACAACCCGTTTTTTAGTGGTGTCGAAAACAGTGATTTCAGGATCACAAAGCCGACAAGAAAATTTTTATAATTAGTGTTTAAATTAAATAAGTCAAAATTAATTTTATACGAAATTTTGAATTGAGGAATTTTAATTATTGAATTAAAAGTTAGTATAAGTGGTTTTAAAAAATGAGGTATCAAGACCTCGTTTCCAAAATTAAGAGTCGTAAATATTTTTATTAAATATTTACTGAGTCTTAGTATGTGTGAATTGAAGTTTGGTCAGGTAATTTTGATGATTAATTGCTTAATTAAGGAAAAAGGAGTAAATTGTAAAAGAGGTAAAAGTTAATTGCTATTGATTAAAAATAAAAGGGACCAAAGTGGTAATTACACCAAGGTCAAAAAGTCCAAGCGGTGTAGGATATGATTACATTCCACTAACTTTTGGGATATTTATTCATTTAGTCCTAATTAGTTAAGGCTAAATTGTAAATAAGTTGTTTGTTTGGAATTTAATATAATTGAAGGACCAATTGTGCAATTGGACCCTCCTTAAATGGCTTAATAATAGAAATGATGTGGAAATATTTAGATTTTGGTAAATTGTTATTAAATCTTAATTAAATGAGGATTTACTAATTAGTCTATTTTTTTGTATGATCGTTTAGATAGTTAATTAAGTGAAAAGGATTAAATCGTAAAAGGTGCAAAGGTCGAATTTTTCTAGTTAAAAGTTTTAGGTGTCAATTGGAGGTTTAGTTAAAGCACCTAAATGGTAATTAAACCATCTATTATGTATATGGATGGTTTTAGTTTTTTAAATGGCTAATTTCATGTAAATTAAAAACGTGTAAAAGGGAAATTATGCATGTTAAGTGATTTAATTAAACAAAAGGTTAAATTTTTATCATTTTTCTTCCTTTCTTCTTCCTCTAAATCGAAACCTTAAAGAATCCATTGGAGAGAGCTTTGCTTGGGTTTGCTTCCTTATTTGGGTGAGTAGATTTCGCCCTTTTTTAGTAATTTTTATGTTTTTAGTCCGTATTAGCTTAACCTAGCTAACTCAAGGACTAATTTGTGATTTTTTTCAAATGTTATAAATTTTTTCATTGATGAATAAGGTTGTTCCTGAAAGTTTATGGAAGATTTATAATCTTGGTTGTTAGATTTGATGATTTTGTAAAGTAATTTTTAGAAATTTTTATGTTAAAGGACTAAAATGTTAAAGGAATAAATTTGTAAGGACTTGGGTGACATATTGCAAAAAGTGGGCTTTAGAAATGGTTTTAAACATTTGGAAAAGCTGGAATTTAAAATAAAATGGTTAATTTGCAAGTTTCAGCTAAATGACTAAATCGAATAAAAGTGAAAAGTTAAGGAAAATTTTGTAAAAATACCAAAAAGGCTTATTTGCATAAAATGATTAAAAAGTCATGTTAATTTAAATAATTGAATGAAATTATTGTAATAGATCAAGATCGTGTTCCAATCGTGGAAATCGGTAAAATTATGGATTTGTCCCTGGAGTTCACTTTAACTACAATTTCATCCGGTAAGTTCGTACAGTAAGATACTTGATTTAGTTTATGTTTGTAAATTATTGAAATAATTTAAGTATGCTGTATTTAAATTTGTTGATTAGTAAATATTAAATAGATGAATTGAATTACATTAAAATGAAATTGTATTCAGAAGCATGATTGAAAGTGATGAAATGATATAGTTTAAATCAGGTGACAACGAAATGCTTAAATGATTAAGTGTTATGTTAGTTATTATTCATGTTACGAATGAATTAATTTGATTGATATATGACAAGTAGTAAATTGAACTGAATGACACTGTTAGTTAATTTGATATTATGTTTGGTAAATAAGTATTATATGGATGTTTGCTCGAAATGGTATAACATGATGAAGTTAAATGCAATGAAAATAGTATATGACACATATGAACTTCATAAATAATTGGGACAAAAAGGACATGTCATTAGGGACTATACAAAATCGAGAGCTGGCCTTGAATGTCTTACTGATGGGTAGTCCTTGTTCTTGTGCCGTTACTACAAATTAATCATGTAAGTTCGTTTGTTAAAATTCATAATTTAACTACTAATTATTGCTGAATGTGGAAGTTCTTTAATCACTTGGCATAAATGGAATACTCATGTCTCGGGATGAGCATGAGATTATGCATAAATGGAAGACTCATGTCTCGGGACGAGCATGAGGTTATGATACGAGACGAATGCAAAAGAGGATCGTAAAGTTGTCAAGTCGAGGATCTACCCTAAAGCTCTAGACAAAAGTAATCTGAAACGAAAACAAAGAAAATAGATTAACTAACAAGAAGAATAATCAAACGAAAATTAAAACACAAGAAAGATGAATGGCTGGTAAAGGATCCAATAGAGATCGAAATTAGGGTTACTTGGATGAAAGAAACCGTCCTTGGACCTTAAGAAAATGTCCCAACCAGATCTGAAAATAAAAACACAAAACAGATTCACTAGAAGTGATTTAAAAGATGAAAGCAAACTGTTTAGGCAAGAACGTTTGAAACAGCAAGAAAAGATTGAATCTCCTAATTTTTGATGTGTTCCTTGATGGATCAAGGTTGGTGAACGTCCCTCTTGAAGCAATTTCAACCTAGAACGATAACTAATAAATTAGTAACCCTAAACAGCAAGAAATAAACTAGATCAAATTAGAACGATAGATTAAAGATAGAAAATAAAAGATAACGTCCTAAGAAGCCTTGGAAACAATAAGAATCCACAACTCCCTTCAATGGCTCTAATTTCCCCTCCAAGAAAGAGATATTGGCAAGAAAAAGCTTGAAGATGGTTCCCATAACCTGAAAGATTGTTAAAACAACTTCTAAAAAAAAACTCAAGAGCAATTCTTGAAGAAAAGCTCAAAGAGAATTATTATTAACTCAAAATAATAAAAATCAAGTGCTTTTTAAAGGGGGGAAGCATCATGCTACTTATAGGCCCCCAAAATAAGCTTTCCTAACCCTAATAGAATTCTAACCATGACAGTTAATCAAATTAAATAAAAAAACAAAATAAATTTAAGTGTGAATATGGGGAATTTCAGGCAAAGGGCTTTGAATGGGCTCCTTGGGCTGAATTCTTACATTATGATCCACTTATTAAAATAAAAATTAGACCTAAATTTAAATACTTTCCAACTTGGGCCACTTTAATAATTTGGCCTGATATTCAATTAAATTACTTTCTAAACTTCAAGATGAACTTATAGATATCTTAATGGGCCTTTTTGTAAGAATCAAGAAAATCAAGAAAATCAAGATTTCAGTTCTTGGAAAAAGAAACTGAATCTTGCAGCCAAGGCACATTGGATTTCTTGTACGACCTTGAACGAGCCAATTTCGAGAGCAAACGAATCACAAGACTATGTTCTTGCAAAAAGGCCCATTAAGATATCTACAAGTTCATCTTGATGTTTAGAAAGTAAATTTAATTGAATATCAGGCCAAATTATTAAAGTGGCCCAAATTGGAAAGTATTTAAATTTAGGTCCAATTTTTATTTTAATAAGTGGATCATCATGTAAGAATTCAACCCAAGGAGCCCATTCAAAGCCCTTTGGCCGAAATTCCTCATATCCACACTTAAATTTATTTTGCTTTTTTATTTTATTTGATTAGCTGTCATGGTTAGAATTTTATTAGGGTTAGGAAAGCTTATTTTAGGGGCCTATAAGTAGCATGGTCGATCCCCCTTGAAAAAACACTTGATTTTGATTATTTTAAGTTAATAATAATTCTCTTTGAGTTTTTTCTTCAAGAATTGCTCTTGGGTTTTTTTTTAGAAGTTGTTTTAACAATCTTTCAGGTTGTGGGAATCATCTTCAAGCTTTTTATTGCCAAGATCTCTTTCTTGGAGGGGAAATTAGAGCCTTTGAAAGGATTTGTTGATTCTTATTGTTTCCAAGGCTTCTTAGGATGTTATCTTCTCTTTTCTATCTTTAATCTATCGTTCTAGTTTGATCTAGTTTATTTTTTGCTATTTAGGGTTACTGATTTAGTTGTTTTCGTTCCAGGTTGAAATTGCTTCAAGAGGGACGTTCTTCTACCTTGATCCATCAATGAACACATCAAAAATTAGGAGATTCAATCTTTTCTTGCTGTTTCAAACGTTCTTGCCTAAACAGTTTGCTTTCATCTTTTAAATCACTTCTAACGAATCTGTTTTATGTTTTTATTTTTAGATCTGATTGGGAAGTTTTCTTGTGGTCCAAGGATGGTTTCTTTCATCCAAGAAACCCTAATTTCATTCTCTATTGGATCCTTTACCAGCCATTCATCTTTCTTGTGTTTTAATTTTCGTTTGATTATTCTTCTTGTCAGCTAATCTATTTTCTTTTTTTTTTCGTTTTAGACTATTGTCTAGAGTTTTAGGGTAGATCCACGACTTGACAACTTTACAATCCTCTTCCACCTCTTCTGCCCGCATCTCGTATCATAACTCCTGTTTATTTGCAGATTCTAAAGATGTTATCTGAATCTAAACATGATGAAATTAATGAAGTTAATAATAATATCTGACTACTGATCCTAGTAAATAATGTGGGATCGAAGACATAACGATGGATCTGAAATTATAGTGCCTAATATTATTCCTGGTGTGATCTATTCTTTCGATATTATTTATTGGGTATGCACTGATTAATATTAGGTTAATTTATTTAATTATTGCATTGTATTAATCATAAGCTATTGGGATAGAGCCGAAATGTCGAAACTATCTGTTGAAAATTTATGACTGTGATTTTTCTAACGATTTGATGTTTTTACCCTTTCATGAATTTGGTATTAATTTGAAAATGATTGACTGAAGTTATATGGTACCATAGTGAATTACAGACTGAAATGAACTGATTGAAATGTTGGACTGATGTACTAATTATGACAGAGTCAGGTAAATTAGAGTTATTCAGATGTCTTTGTACATGAGATGATCTAAAATGATTTAAAATAATATATATATATATATATATATATTTATATTTATATAAATAATTGACTACTCAATTAAAATAAAATTGGATTTGAGGATAACTTTGTATCGTTCACACTGAGACCTTAGATCGGAGATGGTTATAGTTTTTGGGTGTTACATGGATCTTGGACGAACTTTTAAACTTGTCAAACTTTTGTGAGTTCTTTTATAAATTTGATTCCATAAAATATTCAAGAAGATCCATTCCTTCAATATATTTTTCGAACTATCCATGCTCATGAAATCGCATCATTTGGTCTAAATAGTTTGTCATTTTGTAAACAACTTTTGGGCTTCGAATTAAAAACTTTTTTTTACGTGAGAATTGTTTCTCTCTTAGTTCTTGGATGAAATTCCAAACTTGTCAAACTTTTATTAGTTATTTTATAACTTCAGTTCCTTAAAGTATTAAAGACGATCCATTCCTTCTATCAATTTTCTGAACATTCCTTGCTCGAAAATTCGCATCATCTGGTTTAAATAGTTTGTCATATGGTAAACAACTTTTGGTCTTTGAATTAAAAACTTATTTACGTGAGAATTGATTCTCTCTTTGTTCTTGGATGAAATTCTAAACTTGTCAAACTTTTACGAGCTCTTTTATAACTTTAATTCCTTAAAGTATTCATGACAATCCATTCCTTCGAGCAATTTTTCGAACATTCCATGCTCGAAAAATCGCATCATTTTGTCTAAATTTTTTGCCATTTAGTAAACAACTTTTGGTCTTTGAATTAAAAACTTATTTATGTGAGAATTGATTCTCTCTTGGATCATGGACGAACTTCCGAACCTGACAATCTTTTACGAGTTCTTCTATAACTTTGGTTCCTTAAAGTTTTCATGACAATCCATTCCTTCGAGCAATTTTCCAAACATTCCATGCTCGAGAAATCGCATCATTTGGTCTAAATAGTTTTTCATTTCGAAAAAAACTTTTGGTTTATGAATTAAAAACTTCTTTCATGAGAATTGTTTCACTTTTGGTTCTCGAACGAACTTCCGAACTTGGCAAACTTTTATGAGTTCTTTTATAACTTTAGTTTGTTAAATTATTCATGTTGATCCGTTCCATCGAGTAACTTTTCGAACATTCCATGGTCGAGAAATCACATCATTTGGTTTAAACAGTTTGTCATTTTGTAAACAACTTTTGGTCTTTGAGTTAAAAACTTATTTACGTGAGAATTGTTTCGCAATTGGTTCTTGGATGAACTTCTGAACTTGGCGAACTTTTACGAGTTCTTTAATAACTTCAGTTCCTTAAAGTATTCATGGCGATCCATTCCTTTGAGCAATTTTTCGAACATTCCATGCACCGGAAATCACATCGTTTTGTCTAAATAGTTTATCATTTGGTAAACAACCTTTGCTCTTTGAATTAAAAACTTATTTACGTGAGAATTTTTTCTCTCTTGCATCTTGCACGATTTTCTGATCTTGACAAAGTTTTACGAGTTATTTTATAACTTTGGTTCCTTAAAGTATTCATGACAATCCATTCATTTGAGCAATTTTTCGAACATTCCATGCTCGGGAAATCGCATCATTTGGTCTAAATGGTTTTCCATTTTGTAAACAACTTTTGTTCTTTGAGTTAAAAACTTATTTACGTGAGAATTGATATGAGCTCGTAATCGGTTTAGAATTACAAGTCATTCAATTGCTCAACCATTTGTAAACAGGAACTTGATAACTAAAGAAATATAATAGGAATCTTGAATCAACGACTTGTAAGAGAAAATAACCAGTGTTATTGGCATGTGACCCACTTTCTATATGACAAATAATCAAAAACAAGAATAGAATCGAACAGACCTCGACCCATTGTTTATGAAAGAAATAAGAACCGAAAGTATAAAAAAGAAAGAAGAACACCACAAAGCAATAAGCCTTGATAAGTTCAGTTTGTTTGTTCTGAAGAACTCAAGAGAGAATTTCTCACAACTTATATTCATTCTTCTTTTGAACAAGGTTCTGTTTACAAATTATTTATAGACACGTTTGTGACTATTCAAATGCCTATGTCAAACCTTTCACATTCAACCATTAACTAAAGTTAATACAAACACTAATTTCTTTTTAACTCTTGTAGGGAAGCTAATGAGTCATGTCTCTTCATTAGGATCTGATGTAGTTAAAAAGGCATGGCAATTTCGTTTTTAACTCTTGTAGGAAAGCCAATGAGTCATGTCTCTTCATTAGGATCTGATGTAGCTAAAAAGGCATGGCATTTCTCCTTAATGAAGACTTATTGTATCCTTAATGTGTGTCTCTTCAGCTCCCTTGAAACTGATTTGTATTAGCTTGTGTAACAACCTCTTAAATGGCATCTTGATGAAGGTTGAAAACTCCAAAAACATTCAGACTTGATGAGTCTCTTATGGTCCATTAAACAACCTCCATAATGTTCTTTAAAAAGCTTTGAAACCTTCTAACTTGAAGAGTCTTTAGTTTAGGAAAAGTCACCTGCAAAAAATGATATTTAAGCATTAAACAATAACTTAAAACACTTATAAAAAAACAACATATTTAATAACGCTCATGCACATGAATTAATTAAACATGCAACTTAAACCTTACTTTAACAGACGAGATGATTAATGCATGACTTATTTAGTAAAAACACATAATGCAGATTTTTAAAGATGCTGATGCATTAATGCAAGGCATTTAACAAAGATGCATTTAACAAATGAAACAGTTAATAATGCATATTACTAAACAAAGATGCATTTAACAAACAAAACAGTTAATAATGCATATTACTAAAAAAAGATGCATTTAACAAACAAAACAGTTAATAATGCAGATTATTAAACAAAGATTCATTTAACAAACAAAGCACTTAATGATGCAGATTATTAAACAAAGATGCATTTAACAAAAAAAAACACTTAATGAAGCATAAATAAACAACTTTATTTGGTGAAGCTTAAATAAAGAAAAACAAAACTTTATGCATATAAGCTTAAAATCCTTAATAAACAATGGATAAAACATTGCAAAGTTGATGCTCCTTGTTTAATTCATATTGAAATGTAGATTGCTCCAATTTAGCCCAAATTCCTTGTATGAGAACATTGAGCGACTCCTTAAGCTTTCTAGCCCTCGCCCTCGTAATTGGTCACATAGGTACGTGTAACACATCTTCAATTATTGGAACCTTCACATTTGGAACTAAGGTCGTTCCCATGTTCACATCATCCCCTCCCTCTTTGAAAGGATTTGTCCTCAAATCAAAATCTACATAGAATAGAGATAAATCAGAAACATTAAAACTCGCACTAACATTGTACTCACCTGGGAGATCTATCTTGTAAGAGTTATCATTATACTCGCACTAACATCTCCTCTTGGAAGGAGTTTAGATTTTCGTTGGGCAGGAAATCGTTCTTTTCACATGTGAACCCAAACCAAATCTCCTAGTTCAAATACAAATTTCTTTCGTCCTTTGTTTGCATTTTCCACATACTACTCCGTCCTCTTTTCAATATTATCTCGAACCTTCTTATGAAGTTGTCTAACAAATTCAGCCTTTCGCTTACCATCTAAATTGACAAATTCATTAGTAGACAAAGGAATTAAATCCAAAGGTGTAAGAGGATTAAAACCATACACTATCTTAAATGGAGAAAATCTAGTGGCAGAATGCACACTTCGGTTGTATGCGAATTCAACATGTGGTAAACACTCCTCCCACGTCTATAAATTTCATTGAATTATAGCTCGAAGCAGCGTTGACAACGTATGGTTTACAACCTCGGTTTGTCCATCATATTGGGGATGACATGTAGTGGAGAACAATAGTTTAGTGCCCAGCTTACCCCATAAGGTCTTCCAAAAGTAACTCAAAAACTTGGTGTCTCGATCAGACACAATGCTTTTTGGAATTCCATGTAATCTGACAATTTCCTTGAAAAACAAATTAGCAATATACTTAGCATCATCAGCTTTTCGACAAGGAATAAAATGAGCCATTTTAGAAAAACGATCCACCATAACAAAAATGGAATCTTTCCCACTACTAGACCTTGGCCAACCTAATACAAAATCCATTGAAATATCTATCCAATGTTCCATTGGCATAGGTAATGGGGTGTACAAACCATGGGGATTTACTCGCGATTTAGCCCTTTTGCAGATTATACAATTTTGACAAAGACGCTCGACATCTCATCTCATATGTGGCCAAAAAATGTTCATGCAAAACATCTAGAGTTTTTGCAACTCCAAAATGTCCCATTAAGCTTCCCCCGTGGGCTTCTTTTACAAGTAGCTCTCGAACAGAACTTCTTGGTATACAAAGCTTATTTTCTTGAAAAAGAAATCCATCATGCCTAAAAAACTTACCAAAAGCTTCGTTTTCACAAGCTGCAAAGACATTGCCAAAATCAAAGTCATGTTCATACAAATCTTTTATGTACTCAAATCCAAGCAATTTAGCATCCAAAGTAGTAATCAATACATACCGTCGAGATAATGCATCAGCAACTACATTTTCCTTACCTTGCTTGTATTTAATGACATAAGGAAAAGTTTCAATAAATTCTACCCATTTAGCATGTCGCTTGTTGAGTTTTTGTTGGCTCTTCAAATGTTTAAGAGATTCATGATCAGTGTGAATCACAAATTCTTTCGGCCAAAGATAATGCTGTCAAGTCTCTAATGCTCTAACCAAAGCATATAATTCCTTATTGTATGTAGGGTAGTTCAATGCACCCAACTTCTCACTAAAATATGCAATTGGTCGTCCTTCTTGCATCAAAACTGCTCCAATACCTATTCTTGATGCATCACATTTTATTTCAAAAGTTTTAGCAAAATTAGGTAAGGCAAGCAATGGCGCATTAATCAGTTTTTCCTTAAGCAAATTGAAAGCTTTTTCTTGTGGCTCTTCCCAGTTAAATCCCACAGTTTTCTTAATAATTTCAGTTAATGGAGAAACTATACTACTAAAATCTTTAACAAACCTGCGGTAGAAGCTAGCAAGTCCATGAAAGCTTCTAACATTACTTACACTCGTGGGTGTTGGCCAATCCTTGATTGCACGGACCTTTTCGTAGTCTACTTTGATTCCTCTTGAACTCACGACGAAACCTAAGAATACCAATTTATCAGTGCAGAAAGGACATTTCTTAAAATTCGAAGAATACCAATTTATCAGTGCAGAAAGAACATTTCTTAAAATTTGCAAACAATTTTTCTTTTCGCAGCACCTCCAAAACAAGTTTCAAATGATTATCATGATCTTCGAAACACTTGCTGTAAATTAATATATCATCAAAGTAAACAACACAAAACCTACCAATGAATGCTCACAAAACATTATTCATAAGTCTCATAAACGTGCAAGGCGCATTGGTTAAGCTAGATTGCATTACCAACCATTCATACAAACTGTGTTTTTTCTTGAAAGCGATTTTTCATTCATCACCTTCTTACATTCGAATTTGGTGATATCGACTTTTAAGATCAATCTTGGTAAAAATGTTGGACCCATGTAGTTCATCAAGCATGTCATCTAATCGAGGAATAGGGTGTCGATACTTCACCGTGATCTTATTTACAGCACGACAATCGATACACATTCACCAAGTTCCATACTTCTTTGGAACTAACAAAACAGGAACGACACATGGGCTTAAACGTTCTCGCACATAACCTTTTCCCATAAGTTCGCGAATTTGTCATTGTAACTCTTTGGTCTCCTTCGGATTGCTTCAATAAGCAGGTCAATTCGAAATTGTGGCTCTCGGAACAAAGTCAATTCGATATTCAATTCCCCTTAGTGGTGGTAGTCCATCAGGAATATCATCAGGAAATACATCTTGAAAATCTTGCAAGAGAGCAACAATCGCACTAGGAAGATTTTCATTAACTTCGTTAGTACTAAAATATGTCTCTTTGTACAAAAGTACAAGTAGTAGCTGGTAAGTTAAAACAGCTTTCTCAATCTCTTTCCTTTTTGCATAAAAATTCCATTTATTTTTTCCTTTACTCTCTTTTCTTACCACAACCTCTTTTTCTTATTCTTTTATTTTTTCTTTTTCCCTCTCTTTTTCTTTTCCCTCATGCTCTTTTTCTTTTTCTATTTTTTTGCATTCTCTCATGTTTTTCTCTTTTTCTTTTGCTGTTACCTCACTCTCTTTTGTTTTTGTTTTTCCTCTCTCTTCCTTTAAACATACTTGATCTTCATACACTTGTTTGGGTGTCATGGGTACAAGTGTGATGGGTTTTCCATTGAATTTGAAAGAATAACGGTTGGTGAATCCATCATGGATAACTTTTCAATCATAATGCCATGGACAACCAAGTAAAATGTGCCCCGCATGCATGGGAACAATGTCACATAGCACTTCATCTTGGTACCTTCCGATGGTAAATGACAGCATCACTTGTTTTACCACCTTGATCTCACCTCCATCATTCAACAATTGTAGTTTATATGGTTGTGGATGTTTAGTCGTGGGCAATCCAAGTTTTTCCACCAAAGTTGAGCTTGCTACATTTGTGCAACTACCGCCATCAATAATCATGCTGCACACTTTTCCCTTGATATGGAAACGGGTATGGAATATGTTCTCCCTTTGCTCCACCTCTTCTTTATCTTGTGTGATTAATGCACGTTTTGTTATAAGTAGCTCACCTTCAACCGGATACTCGACTTCACTCTCATCTTTCATTGCTGGCTTGTCATCATCTGTTTCTCCCTCGGATTCAATCTCTCCATTGTCCTTGAGAATCATAACATTTCGATTTGGGCATTGGTTGGCAATGTGCCCTCTTCCCAAGCACTTAAAGCATTTGATATCTCGAGAACGACTCATTGATCCTTCCACCTTGCTCTTAATCTTTTTTATTTTCTTTAAAAGTTTTAGATTTACCTTTCACTTGAGGCCTCATGATGTGAGCTTCCGATCTTTGACTGTTCGAAAGATAGCTTGTTGGAAGAATCGTCTTGAAATGGTTCACAAAGTGAAAACCTTAATTCGAAGCACTTGAATTCTCTAAGGAACCGTAGCTATATTAAAACTACAACCCACTTAAACTTGACCATATACTCGAATCTTGGTGTATCGAAGTCGCCACAACCCGGGATGGTAAACAGAGTGATAAGAAAAATTTTGAACGCCACAAACTTTGAAGAAAGTTTGATAAGTTCGAACAGTTCAACAAAGAACCAAGAGAGAAATATTCTCACAAATGATTTAAATTCAAGCAAAGTTTTTTTTGACATAGTGATTTAGGACGAAATTTATAGGCCTGAATTGACCTTTCAAGTTCTTGTATGACCCTTCAAATTCGGTCATTTAACTAACTTAAAAATAGACCATTAATTTTGATTTAACTCATGATAGCTAGCCCAAAAGTCATGTCTCTTCACTTGTCTTTGAGTAGATGAGAGGTCATGTCTTTTCATAGTCCATAGTTACCTTAAAAGTCATCTTCTTTATGAAAGCTTAATGGTCCTTAAAGGTGTTGTTTGTAGTCCCTTCATCTTCCATAACCGATTGTCTTTATTGCTTGTGATGCCATGAATTGACCTTTATGTGCTTGAAACCGACCAGATTTGAAGAGCCACTCTTGGTCCATTTGAATAGTCACAATGCATCAATATTGAAAGCTGATTCTTGAATGAATTTTGTGCATTTATTCACCTTTAAAATCCACTAAAAATGTCCTCTTCTTGTACCAGCAAATTCAGTGACCAAATGCAAACCTTTTTCATGCCAAAACCGAACAGCCTTTGTATGTGAACGTCCCTAGATCTTCTTATCAGCCTTAAATCATTCCTAAAATATACTAAACATGCCAATTAAGCTAAAATGAATTGAACAGTCACCTAGACAATAATAAATGAATATTTAAACATTTGCAACCTGTTCAAATTCTTATTTAACTTAAAACACCCTATTTATAATAAAAATAAACACAGTAACTCATGTTTAAACACACAAGATGTTTTAATGAATGGTTTAAAGATGCAAACTAAATGAACTAATGGATTACTAAATGCATGACTTGATTTAATGATGCAAACTTTAACTAACATGAGAGTTACATAATTCATGATAGGATTTATGATGCATATTTAACTAACATGTAAGTTACTTAATGCATGCCATTATTTATGATGCAAACTTAACTAATCATGAGAATTAATGGATGTCATTACATAATGCACGACTTTATTAAATGCAGTTCACATAATGCATGTCATATTTAAAAGATGTAGATTAATAATGGATGACATAATTAAGTCACAATCTTAATAAACATAGTAGATGCTTTTATGAATGACTTAATTAAATGCAAAACACTTAATGCAAGACATAATTAAAGATGCAAACACTTATTAAGCTAAAATAAAACTTAAATAAAATTAAAAAGTCCTTAAAAACATTAGCCCAATAATCAATTAGGCTTGTGAGATGTTCCATTTTGCACTTGGGCCCCTCGTGTTTGGGCCAATCTCGATATCTTTTAATTGCATCATAACATGATGTGACCGTGCTCACATCACCTCACATCTTTTTTGTTGGTACTTTGGTTCCATGTTGAGGATGAACCCGAATGGTGTATCACTCTAGTAGAACCTTTTCTTTTAAGTTGCCTTTCCACTTTTATGGTCATGTGAACCATGTTGGTTAATTCAACATAATGCTGCAACTTAACAACATTGGCAATCTCTCAGTTTAAACCTACCAAGAACCTTGCCATTGTGGCCTCACGATCCTCCTCGACATTGGCACGAATCATCGCAATTTCCATCTTTTTGTGATAGTCCTCCACACTCTTGTTCCCTTGGATAAGAGTTTGTAGCTTTTGATAGAGGTTCCTTTGGTAATGGTTTGGAATGAACCTTCGTCTCATTATGGCTTTCATTTCTGCCCATGTCTCCACCAGATGCTCTCCATTTCTTCTCCTAGACATGGTTAGTTGGTCCCACCAAATTGTAGCATAATCGATGAATTCAATGACAACCAACTTTACCTTTTTCAACTTTGAATAGTTGTGACAATTAAACACCAAGTAAATCTTTTTTCCCACTCGAGGTATGCTTCAGGGTTATTTCTCCCTTGGAATGACGGAATATTTAATTTGATAGATCCAAGATCACCTTCAACCCACCCTCGTTCTCGTCTCTTTCTAGGCCTTCATTCATTTCGTCTTACACTTCGATCAGATAGCCTATCATCATCATTACCATAGTATCCATCATTATCGGATCAATTGGATGCTTCTCTTTCTCGCATGCTAGGAGTTCTTGGTGATCTTCCCTTATGAGGCGTTTCCCTTTGAGTCCTTTCAACAAGTTCACTAAGCTGATCAAACCCTTTCTGCATCATCCTTCGCATCTCTTGCATCATGGCTTGCATTTGAAGATTACGAACTCCACCCCTTTCACCCCTATCACGTTCGTTAGTAGACATTCTTTAAAATGCACCAAAAAATGATTAGTAACTAAAAGGATAAAATAGTAAAAAAACTGTACCTCACCAAATCAAACCTCACGATTTTCACTCAGAAAGGAAAATCACTCTTCTTGTGTTTGCACACAATTCAGGCTTTTACCACTCGATTGATCTCACTCGCTCTTGCCTTTTTCCACTCAAAATTCCTCTTAAGCTCTTCAAGAACATTGGAAATGAACTTAACAAAACTCGTAACCTTGTGGTCATTGATAGGATGTGACAAATTGGAAGAAATAGAAGAAAATAGGTGAAAGTGAACAAATGACTCAAATAAGAAAATTACAAAAAAGGCTTAAAAATAGATGTAACAGACTCAAAATGTTGAATGGAATGTGATATAGATGATTTGGACAAACTAAATTTTTTTTGCCACGAATTTTTTTTCCTAAATCGTTTTTTTTTCTCAATTTGTTTTTTTCTTTGTTTTACTTCTGTACTTCTTCTCTTTTTGCAACAAATTTTTTTTTGAATTTTTTTGAAGCTTTTTTCAATTTGAAAAAGAGAAATAAAATGATACCTGTAAAGAATAATAGCTCTGATACCAAATGATATGAGCTCGTAATTGATTTAGAATTACAAGTCACTCGATTGCCCTATCGTTTCTAAACAAGAACTTGATAACTAAAGAAATATAATAGAAATCTTGAATCAACGACTTGTACGAGAAAAGAACCAGTATTATTGGAATGTGATCCACTTTCTATATGACGAATAATCAAATAGACCCGACCAGTTGTTTATGAAAGAAACATGAACCGAAAGTATAGAAAAGAAAGAAGAACGTCACAAAGCAATAAGCCTTGATAAGTTCAATTTGTTTGTTCTAAAGAACTCAAGAGAGAATTTCTCACAAATTATATTCATTCTTCATTTGAACAAGGTTCTGTTTACATATTATTTATAGACACTTTTGTGACTATTCAAATGCCTATGTCAGACCTTTCACATTCAGCCATTAACTAAAGTTAATACAAACACAAATTTCTTTTTAACTCTTGTAGGGAAGCTAATGAGTCATATCTCTTCATTAGGATTTGATGTATTTAAAAGGCATGGCAATTTCGTTTTTAACTATTGTAGGAAAGCCAATGAGTCATGTCTCTTCATTAGGATCTGATGTAGCTAAAAAGGCATGGCATTTCTCCTTAATGAAGAGTTATTGTATCCTTAATGCGTGTCTATTCAGCTCCCTTGAAACTGATTTGTATTAGCTTGTGTAAAAACCTCTTCAATGGCATCTTGATGAAGGTTAAAGACTCCAAAAACGTTCAGACTTGAAGAGTCTCCTATGGTCCATTAAACAACCTCCATAATGTTCTTTAAAAAGCTTTGAAACCTTCTAACTTGAAGAGTCTTTAGTCATAGGAATAGTCACTTGCAAAAAGTAGATATTTAAGCATTAAATAATAACTTAAAACACTTATAAAAAACAACATATTTAATAACACTCGTGCACATGAATTAATTAAACATGCTACTTAAACCTTTCTTTAACAAACGAGATGATTAATGCATGACTTATTTAATAAAAACACATAATGCAAATTTTTAAAGATGCTGATGCATTAATGCAAGGCATTTAACAAAGATGCATTTAACAAACAAAATAGTTAATAATGCATATTTCTAAACAAAGATGCATTTAACAAACAAAACAGTTAATAATGCAGATTACTAAACACAGATGCATTTAACAAACAAAACACTTAATGATGAAGATTATTAAACAAAGATGCATTTAACAAAAAAAAAACACTTAATGAAGCATAAATAAACAACTTTATCTACGAAGCTTAAATAAAGAAAAACAAAACTTTATGCAAATCAGCTTAAAATGCTTAATAAACAGTGGATAAAACATTGCAAAGTTGATGCTCCCTGTTTAATTCAAATTGAAATGTAGATTGTTCCAATTTAGCACAAATGGCTTGTATGAGAACATTGAGCGACTCCTTAAGCTTTCTAGCCCTCGCCCTCGTAATTGGTCCCATAGGTACGTGCAATGCATCTTCAATTATTATAACCTTCACATTTGGAACTAAGGTCGTTCGCATGCTCACATCAAGAATTGTTTCTCTCTTGGTTCTTGGACGAACTTCCAAACTTGGCAAACTTTTACGAGTTCTTTTATAACTTCAGTTCCTTAAAGTATTCATGATGATCCATTCCTTCTACATATTTTCTGAACATTCCATGCTCGGGAAATCGCATCATTTCATCTAAATAGTTTGACATTTTGTAAACAACTTTTGGTCTTTGAATTAAAACTTATTTACGTGAGAATTGTTTCACTTTTGGTTCTTGGACGAACTTCTGAACTTGGCAAACTTTTACAAGTTCTTTTATAACTTTAGTTCCTTAAAGTATTCATGATGATCCAATCCTTCGAGCAATTTTCTGAACATTCTACGCTTGGGAAATCGCATCATTTGGTCTAAAAAGTTTGTCATTTGGTAAACAACTTTTGGTCTTTGAATTAAAAACTTATTTACGTGAGAATTATTTCTCGCTTGGATCTTGGATGAACTTCCAAACATGCCAAACTGTTACAAGTTCTTCTTTAACGTCGGTTCCTTAAAGTATTCATGACAATCCATTCCTTCGAGCAATTTTTTGAACATTCCATGCTCGGGAAATCACATCATTTTGTCTAAATAGTTTGTCATTTGGTAAACAACTTTTTTCTTTGAATTAAAAACTTATTTACATGGGAATTGTTTCTATCTTGGATCTTGGACAAACTTCCAAACTTGACAAACATTTATGAGTTCTTCTATAACTTCGATTCCTTAAATAATTCATGACAATCCATTACTTCGAGCAATATTTTGAACTTTCCATACTTAGGAAATGACATCATTTGGTCTAAATAGTTTGTCAGTTTGTAAACAACTTTTGGTCTTTGAATTAATAACTTATTTACGTGAGAATTGGACAAACTTTTACGGGTTCTTTTATTACTTCAATTCCTTAAAGTGTTCATGACGATCCATTCCTTTGTGAATTTTTTTGAACATTCCATGCTCGAGAACTCGCATCATTTAGTCTAAATAGTTTTTCATTTTGTAAACAACTTCTGGTCTTTGAATTAAAAACTTAATTACGTGAGAATTGTTTCTCTCTAGGATCTTGGACGAACTTCTAAGCTAGACAAACTTTTACGAGTTCTTCCATAACTTTGGTTCCATAAAGTATTCAAGATGATCCATTCCTTCGAGATATTTTTTGAATTATCCATGCTCAAGAAATCGAATCATTTGGTCTTAATAATTTGTCATTTTGTAAACTACTTGATACAAAACCAATGCAAAAGAGGATCATAAAGTTGTCAAGTTGCGGATCTACCCTTAAGCTCTAGACAAATGTAATCTGAAACAAAAACAAAGAAACACAGATTATTTGACAAGAAGAATAATCAAACAAAATTAAAATGAAAGAAAGATGAATGGCTGGTAACAGATCCAATAGATAACAAAATTAGGGCTTGGATGAAAGAAAACGTCCCAACCAAATCTAGAAAATAAAAATATAAACAGATTCGTTAGAAGTGATTTAAAAGATAAAAGCAAACTGTTTAGGCAAGAATGATTGAAACAGTAAGAAAAGATTGGATCTCCTAATTTTTGATGTGTTTCTTGATGGATCAAGGTAGGAGAACATCCTTCTTGAAGCAATTTCAACCAAGAACGAAAATCAACTAAATCAGTATCCCTAAATAGCAAGAAATAAACTAGATCAAACTAGAACGATAGATTAAAGATAAAAAAAGGGAAGATAACGTCCTAAGAAGCCTTGGAAACAATAAGAATCTACAACTTCCTTCAAAGGCTCTAATTTCCCCTCCAAGAAAGAGATCTTAGCAAGAAAAAGCTTGAAGATGATTCTCACAACTTGAAAGATTGTTAAAACAACTTCTAAAAAAAACTTAAGAGCAATTCTTGAAGAAAAACTCAGAGAATTATTATTAACTCAAAATAATCAAAATCAAGTGTTTTTTCAAGGGGGAACGACCATGCTACTTATAGGCCCCCAAAATAAGCTTTCCTAACCCTAATAAAATTCTAACCATGATAGCTAATCAAATAAAATAAAAAAACAAAATAAATTTAAGTGTGGATATGGGGAATTTGAGCCAAAGGGCTTTGAATGGGCTCCTTGGGCTGAATTCTTACATGATGATCCACTTATTAAAATAAAAATTGGACCTAAATTTAATTACTTTCCAATTTGGGCCACTTTAATAATTCGGTCTGATATTCAATTAAATTACTTTCTAAACTTCAAGATGAACTTGTAGATATCTTAATGAGCCTTTTTGCAAGAACTTGGTCTTGTGATCCGTTTGCTCTCGAAATTGGCTCGTTCAAGGTCGTACAAGAAATCCAATACGCCTTGGCTGCAAGATTCGATTTCTTTTTCTGATAATTGAAATCTTGATTTTCTTGATTCTTGAAATTATTTGAAACAACATAATTGGACCAAGATTCAGTTTCTTGATTTTCTTATAAACAAGAAAGTGAATCTTGATTCTCTTTTTCGATCATGTGCACATCTAGGGCCTTGGTAACGAAGTCTTGGATGGTCCCATTCAATTTTGCTTGAATTTACTTAGCTTTTGACCTCATTATTGGTCCTTGAGGAAGATTGAGCCCATCACGTTCATACGTTGGATTTTGGGCCTTGCGACTCAAATCACTACTTTTGGTTTATGAATTAAAAACTTATTTACGTGATAATTGTTTCTCTCTTGGATCTTGGACGAACTTTCAAACTTGTCAAACTTTTATGAGTTCTTTTATAACTTCGATTCCATAAAATATTCAAGAAGATCCATTCCTTCGAGATATTTTTTCGAACTATCCATGATCAGGAACTCATATCATTTGGTCTAAATAGTTGTCATTTTGTAAACAACATTTGAGCTTTGAATTAATTTTTTTTTTACCTGAGAATTGCTTCTCTCTTGGTTCTTGGACGAACATCAGAACTTAACAAACTTTTATAAGTTCTTTTATAACTTCATTTCCTTAAAATATTCTTGACGATCCATTCCTTCGACCAATTTTTCGAACATTCCATGCTCGGGAAATCGCGTCATTTTGTCTAAATAGTTTGTCATTTGGTAAAAAACTTTTGGTCTTTGAATAAAAATCTTATTTACGCGAGAATTGTTTCTCTCTTTCTTCTTGGATGAACTTTCGAACTTAACGAACTTTTTTCGAGTTCTTTTAAAACATTAGTTCCTTAAAGTAGTCATGACAATCCATTCCTTCGAGCAATTTTTCGAACAATCCATGTCAGGCTTCGCATAAATAGTTTATCATTTTCTAAACAACTTTTGGTCTTTGAATTAAGCACTTATTTACGTGAGAGTTGTTTCTCTCTCTGTTCCTGGACGAACTTCCGAACTTGGGAAACTTTTACGAGTTCTTTTATAACTTCAGTTCCTTAAAGTATTCATGATGATCCATTACTTCGAGCAATTTTTCGAACATTCCATGCTCGGGAAATCGCATCATTTGGTCTAAATATTTAGTCATTTTGTAAACAACTTTTGGTCTTTAATTTAAAATCTTATTTACATGAGAATTGTTTCTCTCTTTGTTCTTGACGAACTTTCGAACCTGATGAAGTTTTGCAAGTTCTTTTAAAACTTTAGTTCCTTAAAGTATACATGACGATCCATTCCTTCGAGCAATTTCCCAAACATTCCATGCACAGGAAAACGCATCATTTTGTCTAAATAGTTTGTCATTTTCTAATCAACTTTTGGTCTTTGAATTAAAAACCTATTTACGTGAGAGTTGTTTTTCTCTTGGTTCTTAGATGAACTTCCAAACTTGACAAACTTTTATGAGTTCTTCAATAACTTCGGTTTCTTAAAGTATTCAGGACAATCCATTCCTTAGAGCAATTTTTTGAACATTTCATGCTTAGGAAATCGCATCATTTGGTCTAAATACTTTGACATTTTCTAAACTAATTTTGGTCTTTGAATGAAAGACTTATTTACGTGAGAGTTGTTTCTATCTTGTTTCTTGGACGAATTTTTGAACTTGGCAAACTTTTACGAGTTCTTTTATAACTTCAGTTCCATAAAGTATTCATGACGATCCATTCCTTCGAGCAATTTTCCAAACATTTCATGCTTGGGAAATCACATCATTTTTTCTAAAATATTTGTCATTTGGTAAACAACTTTTGGTCTTTGAATGAAAAACTTATTTACATGAGAATTGTTTCTCTCTTGGATATTGGATGAACTTCTAAACTTGACAAACTTTGATGAGTTCTTCTATAACTTTAGTTCTTTAAAGTATTCATGACAATCCATTCCTTCGAGCAATTTTCTGAACATTCCATGCTTGGGAAATCACATCATTTTGTCTAAATAGTTTATCATTTGGTATACAACTTTTGGTCATTGAATTAAAAACTTATTTACGTGAGAATTTATTATCTCTTGGATCATGGACAAACTTCCAAACTTTACAAACTTTTACCACTTGTTCTATAACTTTGGTTCATTAAAGCATTCATGACAATCCATTCCTTCGAGTAATTTTTCGAACATTCCATGCTCAGGAAATCGCATAATTTAGTCTAAATAGTTTATGATTTTGTAAACAACTTTTGGTCTATAAATTAAAAAGTTATTTACGTGAGAGTTGTTTCTCTTTTTGTTCTTGGACGAACTACCGAACTTGACGAAGTTTTACGAGTTCTTTTAAAACATCAGTTCCTTAAAGTATTCTTGACGATCCATTCCTTCGACCAATTTTTCAAACATTCCAAGCACGGGAAATCACATCATTATGCCTAAATAGTTTGTCATTTTGTAAACAAGTTTTGGTCTTTGGATTAAAAACTTATTTACGTGAGAGTTCTTTCTCTCATGGTTCTTGGACGACCATCCGAAATTGACAAACTTTTATGAGTTCTTCTTTAACTTCAGTTCCTTCAAGTATTTAGGACAATCCATTCCTTAGAGCAATTTTTTGAACATTCTATGCTCGGGAAATCGCATCATTAGGTCTAAATAGTTTGTCATTTTCTAAACAACTTTTGGTCTTTGAATTAAAAATTTGTTTACGTGAGAGTTGTTTCTCTCTTAGTTCTTGCACGAACTTTCGAACTTGGAAGACTTTTATGTGTTCTTTTATAACTTCCGTTTTTTGAAGTATTCATGACGATCCATTCCTTTGAGCAATTTCCCAAACATTCCATGCTCGGGAAATCGCATTATTTTGTCTAAATAGTTTGTCATTTTCTAAAAAACTTTTGTTCTTTGAATTAAAAACTTATTTACATGGGAGTTGTTTCTCTCTTGATTCTTGGACGAACTTCCAAACTTGACAAACTGTTACGAGTTCTTCTATAACTTCGATTCTTTAAAGTATTAAGGAAAATCCATTCTTTCAAGCAATTTTTTGAACATTCCATGCTTAGGAAATCACATCATTAGGTCTAAATAGTTTGTCATTTTCTAAATAACTTTTGGTCTTTGAATTAAAAACTTATTTACGTGAGAGTTATTTCTCTCTTGGTTCTTGGATGAACTTCTGAACTTGGCAAACTTTTACGAGTTCTTTTATAACTTCTGTTCCTTAAAGTATTCATGACGATCCATTCCTTCAATAAATTTTCAGAACATTCCAAGCTCGGGAAATTGCATAATTTGGTCTAAATGGTTTTTCATTTTGAAAACAACTTTTGGTCTTTGAATTAAAAACTTATTTACGGGAGAATTGTTTCTATCTTAGATCTTGGACGAACTTTTGAACTTGACAAACTTTTACTAGTTCTTTTAAAACTTGAGTTCCTTACAGTATTCGTGACGATCCATTCCTTCGAGGAATTTTTCGATCATTCCATGCTTGGGAAATCGAAACATTTTTTCTAAATAGTTTGTCATTTGGTAAAAAAAACTTTCGGTCTTTGAATTAAAAACATAATTACGTGAGAATTGTTTCTCTCTTCGTTCTTGGGTGAACTTTCAAACCTGACGAGCTTTTACAAGTTCTTTTAGAACTTCAATTCCTCAGTATTCATGACGATCCATTCCTTTGAGCAATTTTCTGAACATTCCATGCTTGGGAAATCGTATCATTTTTTCTAAATAGTTTGTCATTTGGTAAAAAACTTTTGGTCTTTGAATTAAAAACATATTTATGTGAGGATTGTTTCTCTCTTTATTCTTGGACGAACTTCCAAACTTGATGAACTTTTTCGAGTTCTTTTAAAACTTCAGTTCCTTAAAATATTCATGATAATCCATTTCTTCGAGCAATTTTCTGAACATTCCATGCTCGGGAAATCGTATCATTTTATCTAAATAGTTTATCATTTTCTAAACAACTTTTGGTCTTTGAATTAAAAACTTATTTTCGTGAGAGTTGTTTCTCTCTTGGTTCTTGGATGAACTTTCGAACTTGGCAAACTTTTATGAGTTCTTTTATAACTTCAGTTCCTTAAAGTATTTATGACGATCCATTCCCCCGATTAATTTTCAGAGCATTCCATGCTCAGGAAATCGCATCATTTGGTCTAAATGGTTTGTCATTCGGTAAACATCGTTTGGTCTTTGAATTAAAAACTTATTTACATGAGAGTTATTTTTCTCTTGGTTCTTGGACGAACTTCCGAACATGGCAAAGTTTTATGAGTTTTTTTATAACTTCGGTTTTTTAAAGCATTCATGATGATCCATTCCTACGATTAATTTTCAGACCATTCCTTGTTTGGGAAATCGTATCATTTGGTCTAAATGGGTTGTCATTTTGTAAACAACTTTTGGCCTTTTAATTAAAAACTTATTTAATTGTGAATTGTTTCTCTCTTAGATCTTGGATGAACCTTCGATCTTGACAGACTTTTATGAGTTCTTTTAAAACTTCAGTCCCTTAAATTATTCTTGATGATCCAATCCATTGAGTAATTTTCGAACATTCCATGCTTGGAAAATTGCTTCATTTTTTCTAAATAGTTTGTAATTGTAAACAACTTTTGGTCTTTGAATAAAAATCTTATTAACACAAGAATTGTTTCCCTCTTTCTTCTTGGATGAACTTTCGAACTTAATGAACTTTTACGAATTCTTTTAAAACATTAGTTCCTTAAATTAGTCATGACAATCCATTCCTTCGAACAATTTTTTGAACAATCCATGTCAGGAATCACATAAATAGTTTGTCATTTTCTAAACAACTTTTGGTCTTTGAATTAAAAACTTATTTACGTGAGGGTTGTTTCTCTCTGGTTCTTGGACGAACTTCCGAACTCGGGAAACTTTTACGAATTCTTTTATAACTTCAGTTCCTTAAAGTATTCATGACGATCCATTCCTTCGAGCAATTTTTCGAAAATTCCATGCTCGGGAAATCGCATCATTTGGTCTAAATAGTTTTTCATTTTGTAAACAACTTTTGGTCTTTAAATTAAAATCTTATTTACGGAAAATTGTTTCTCTCTTTGTTCTTGGACGAACTTTTGAACTTGATGAAGTTTTGTAAGTTCTTTTAAAAACTTCAGTTCCTTAAAGTATTCATGACGATCCATTCCTTCGAGCAATTTTCTGAACATTTCATGCACGGGAAATCGCATCATTTTGTCTAAATAGTTTGTCATTTTCTAAACAACTTTTAGTCTTCGAATTAAAAACCTATTTACATGAGAGTTGTTTCTCTCTTGGTTCTTAGACGAACTTCCAAACTTGACAAACTTTTACGAGTTCTTCTATAACTTCGATTTCTTAAAGTAATCAAGACAATTCATTCCTTAGATCAATTTTTTGAACATTCCATGCTCGGGAAATTGCATCATTTGGTCTAAATACTTTGTCATTTTCTAAACTACTTTTGGTCTTTGAATGAAAAACTTATTTACGTGAGAGTTGTTTCTATCTTGGTTCTTGAACGAACTTCCAAACTTGGCAAACTTTTACGAGTTCTTTTATAATTTCAGTTCCATAAAGTATTCATGACGATCCATTCCTTCGAGCATTTTTCTGAACATTTCATGCTTTGAAAATCGCATCATTTTTTCTAAACTATTTGTCATTTGGTAAACAACTTTTGGTCTTTGAATGAAAAACATATTTACATGATAATTGTTTCTCTCTTGGATATTGGATGAACTTCTAAACTTGATAAACTTTGACGAGTTCTTCTATAACTTCAGTTCTTTAAAGTATTCATGACGATCCAGTCCTTCGAGCAATTTTCTTAATATTCCATGCTTGGGAAATCACATCATTTTGTCTAAATAGTTTGTCATTTGGTATACAACTTTTTGGTCATTGAATTAAAAACTTATTTATGTGGGAATTTATTATCTCTTGGATCAAGGACAAACTTTTGAACTTCGCAAACTTTTACCAGTTGTTCTATAACTTTGGTTCATTAAAGTATTCATAACAATCCATTCCTTCGAGTAATTTTCCGAACATTCCATGCTCGGGAAATCGCATCATTGGGTCTAAATAGTTTGTCATTTTGTAAACAACATTTGGTCTTTAAATTAAAATTTTATTTACGTGAGAATTGTTTCTCTCTTTGTTCTTGGACGAACTTTCAAACTTGATGAAGTTTTGCAAGTTCTTTTAAAACTTCAGTTCCTTAAAGTATTCATGACAATCCATTCCTTCGAGCAATTTTTCGAACATTCCATGCACGGGAAATCGCATCATTTTGTCTAAATAGTTTGTCATTTTCTAAATAACTTTTGGTATTTAAATTAAAAACCTATTTACGTGAGAGTTGTTTTTCTCTTGGTTCTTAGATGAACTTCCAAACTTGACAAACTCCTACGAGTTCTTCAATAACTTTAGTTTCTTACAGTATTCGGGACAAGCCATTCCTTAAGGCAATTTTTTGAACATTCCATGCTCGGGAAATCGCATCATTTGGTCTAAATACTTTGTCATTTTCTAAACTACTTTTGGTCTTTGAATGAAAAACTTAATTACGTGAGGGTTGTTTCTATCTTGGTTCTTGGACGAACTTCCGAACTTGACAAACTTTTACGAGTTCTTTTATAACTTCAGTTCCATAAAGTATTCATGACGATCCATTCCTTCGAGCAATTTTTCGAACATTTCATGCTTTGGAAATCGCATCATTTTTTCTAAACTATTTGTCATTTGGTAAACAACTTTTGGTCTTTGAATGAAAAACTTATTTACATGAGAATTGTTTCTCTCTTAGATATTGGATGAACTTCTAAACTTGACAAACTTTGACGAGTTCTTCTATAACTTCAGTTCTTTAAAGTATTCATGACGATTCATTCCTTCGAGCAATTTTTTGAATATTCCATGCTTGGGAAATGACATCATTTTGTCTAAATAGTTTCTCATTTGGTATACAACTTTTGGTCATTGAATTAAAAACTTATTTATGTGAGAATTTATTATCTCTTGGATCAAGGACAAACTTTCGAACTTCACAAACTTTTACCAGTTGTTCCACAACTTTGATTCATTAAAGTATTCATAACAATCCATTCCTTCGAGTAATTTTCCAAACATTTCACGCTCGGGACATTGCATAATTTGTCTAAATAGTTTGTCATTTTGTAAACAACTTTTGGTCTATAAATTAAAAAGTTATTTACGTGAGAGTTGTTTCTCTCTTTGTTCTTGGACGAACTTCCGAACTTGACAAAGTTTTACGAGTTCTTTTAAAACTTCAGTTCCTTAAAGTATTCATGACGATCCATTCCTTCGAGAAATTTTTTCGAACATTCCAAGCATGGGAAATCATATCATTATTTCTAAATAGTTTGTCATTTTCTAAACAACTTTTGGTCTTCGAATTAAAAACCTATTTACGTGAGAGTTGTTTCTCTCTTGGTTCTTAGACGAACTTCCAAACTTGACAAACTTTTACGAGTTCTTCTATAACTTCGATTTCTTAAAGTATTCAAGACAATCCATTCCTTAGAGCAATTTTTTGAACATTCCATGCTCGAGAAATCGCATCATTTGGTCTAAATACTTTGTCATTTTCTAAAAAACTTTTGGTCTTTGAATTAAAAACTTATTTACGTGAGAGTTGTTTCTCTCTTCGTTCCTGGACGAACTTCTGAACTTGGGAAACTTTTACGAGTTCTATAATAACTTTAGTTCCTTAAAGTATTCATAACAATCCATTCCTTTGAGTAATTTTTCGAACATTCCACGCTCAGGACATTGCATAATTTAGTCTAAATAGTTCGTAATTTTGTAAACAACTTTTGTCCTATAAATTAAAAAGTTATTTACGTGAGAGTTGTTTCTCTCTTTGTTCTTGGATGAACTTCCGAATTTGACAAAGTTTTACGAGTTCTTTTAAAACTTCAGTTCCTTAAAGTATTCATGATGATCCATTCCTTCGAGAAATTTTTCGAACATTACAAGCACAGGAAATCGCATCATTATGTCTAAATAGTTTGTCATTTTCTAAACAACTTTTGGTCCTTGAATTAGAAACCTATTTACGTGAGAGTTGTTTCTCTCTTCGTTCCTGAACGAACTTACAACCTTGGGAAAGTTTTACGAGTTCTTTTATAATTTCAATTCCTTAAAGTATTCATGACGATCCATTCCTTCGAGCAATATTTCGAACATTCCATGCTCGGGAAATCGCATCATTGGGTCTAAATAGTTTGTCATTTTGTAAACAACATTTGGTCTTTAAATTAAAATTTTATTTACGTGAGAATTGTTTCTCTCTTTGTTCTTGGACGAACTTTCGAACTTGATGAAGTTTTGCAAGTTCTTTTAAAACTTCAGTTCCTTAAAGTATTCATGACAATCCATTCCTTCGAGCAATTTTTCGAACATTCCATGCACGGGAAATCGCATCATTTTGTCTAAATAGTTTGTCATTTTCTAAACAACTTTTGGTATTTAAATTAAAAACCTATTTACGTGAGAGTTGTTTTTCTCTTGGTTCTTAGATGAACTTTCAAACTTGACAAACTCCTACGAGTTCTTCAATAACTTTAGTTTCTTACAGTATTCAGGACAACCCATTCCTTAAGGCAATTTTTTGAACATTCCATGCTCAGGAAATCGCATCATTTGGTCTAAATACTTTGTCATTTTCTAAACTACTTTTTGTCTTTGAATGAAAAACTTAATTACGTGAGGGTTGTTTCTATCTTGGTTCTTGGACGAACTTTCGAACTTGGCAAACTTTTACGAGTTCTTTTATAACTTCAATTCCATAAAGTATTCATGACGATCCATTCTTTCGAGCAATTTTCCGAACATTTCATGCTTTGGAAATCGCGTCATTTTTTCTAAACTATTTGTCATTTGGTAAACAACTTCTGGTCTTTGAATGAAAAACTTATTTACATGAGAATTGTTTCTCTCTTAGATATTGGATGAACTTCTAAACTTGACAAACTTTGACGAGTTCTTCTATAACTTCAGTTCTTTAAAGTATTCATGACGATTCATTCCTTCGAGCAATTTTTTGAATATTCCATGCTTGGGAAATGACATCATTTTGTCTAAATAGTTTCTCATTTGGTATGCAACTTTTGGTCATTGAATTAAAAACTTATTTATGTGAGAATTTACTATCTCTTGGATCAAGGACAAACTTTCGAACTTCACAAACTTTTACCAGTTGTTCTATAACTCTGGTTCATTAAAGTATTCATAACAATCCATTCCTTCGAGTAATTTTCTGAACATTCCATGCTCGGGACATCGCATAATTTAGTCTAACTAGTTTGTCATTTTGTAAACAACTTTTGGCCTATAAATTAAAAAGTTATTTACGTGAGAGTTGTTTCTCCCTTTGTTCTTGGATGAACTTCCAAACTTGACAAAGTTTTACGAGTTCTTTTAAAACTTCAGTTCCTCAAAGTATTCATGACGATTCATTCCTTCAAGAAATTTTTTTCGAACATTCCAAGCATGGGAAATGTTTGTCATTTTCTAAACAACTTTTGGTCTTCGAATTAAAAACCTATTTACGTGAGAGTTGTTTCTCTCTTGGTTCTTAGACGAACTTCCAAACTTTACAAACTTTTACGAGTTCTTCTATAATTTTGATTTCTTAAAGTATTCAAGACAATCCATTCCTTAGAGCAAATTTTTGAACATTCCATGCTCAAGAAATCGCATCATTTGGTCTAAATACTTTGTCATTTTCTAAAAACTTTTGGTCTTTGAATTAAAAACTTATTTACGTGAGAGTTGTTTCTCTCTTCGTTCCTGGATGAACTTCTGAACTTGGGAAACTTTTACGAGTTTTTAATAACTTTAGTTCCTTAAAGTATTCATAACAACCCATTCCTTTGAGTAATTTTTCGAACATTCCACGCTCGGGACATTGAATAATTTAGTCTAAATAGTTTGTAATTTTGTAAACAACTTTTGGCCTATAAATTAAAAAGTTATTTACGTGAGAGTTGTTTCTCTCTTTGTTCTTGGATGAACTTCCGAATTTGACAAAGTTTTACGAGTTCTTTTAAAACTTCAGTTCCTTAAAGTATTCATGACGATTCATGACGATCCATTCCTTCAAGAAATTTTTCCGAACATTCCAAGCATGGGAAATCGCATCATTATGTCTAAATAGTTTGTCATTTTCTAAACAACTTTTGGTCTTTGAATTAATAACCTATTTACGTGAGAGTTGTTTTTCTCTTGGTTCTTAGATGAACTTCCAAACTTGACAAACTTTACGAGTTCTTCAATAACTTCGGTTTCTTAAAGTATTCAAGACAAGCCATTTTCAGAGGAATTTTTTGAACATTCCATGCTCAGGAAATCGCATCATTTGGTCAAAATACTTTGTCATTTTCTAAACTACTTTTGGTCTTTCAATGAAAAACTTATTTATGTGAGAGTCGTTTCTATCTTGGTTCTTGAAAGAACTTCCGGACTTGGCAAACTTTTTCGAGTTCTTTTATAACTTCAGTTCCATAAAGTATTCATGACGATCCATTCCTTCGAGCAATTTTCCGAACATTTCATGCTTGGGAAATCGCATCATTTTTTCTAAACTATTTTTCATTTGGTAAACAACTTTTGGTCTTTGAATGAAAATCTTATTTACATGAGAATTTTTTCTCTCTTGGATATTGGATGAACTTCTAAACTTAACAAACTTTGACGAGTTCTTCTATAACTTCGGGTCTTTAAAGTATTCATGTCAATCCATTCCTTCGAGCAATTTTCTAAACTCCATGCTTGGGAAATCACATTATTTTGTCTAAATAGTTTGTCATTTTGTATACAACTTTTGGTCATTAAATTAAAAAATTATTTATGTGAGAATTTATTATCTCTTGGATCATGGACGAACTTTCGAACTTCGCAAACTTTTACCAATTGTTCTATTACTTTGCTTCATTACAGTATTCATGACAATCCATTCCTTCGAGTAATTTTTCGAACATTCTATGGTCGAGAAATCGCATAATTTAGTGTAAATAGTTTGTCATTTTGTAAACAACTTTTGGTCTATAAATTGAAAAGTCATTTACGTGACACTTGTTTCTCTCTTTGTTCTTGGATGAACTTTCGAACTTGACGAAGTTTTACAAGTTCTTTTAAAACTTTAGTTCCTTAAAGTATTCATGATGATCCATTCCTTCGAGAAATTTTTCGAACATTACAAGCATGAGAAATCGCATCATTATGTCTAACTAGTTTGTCATTTTCTAAACAACTTTTGGTCTTCGAATTAGAAACCTATTTACGTGAGAATTGTTTCTCTCTTGGTTCTTAGACGAATTTCCAAACTTGAAAAACTTTTACGAGTTCTTCTATAACTTCGATTTCTTAAAGTAATCAAGACAATCCATTCCTTAGAGCAATTTTTTGAACATTCCATCTCGGGAAATCGCATCATTTGGTCTAAATACTTTGTCATTTTCTAAAAAACTTTTGGTCTTTGAATTAAAAACTTAATTACGTGAGGGTTGTTTCTATCTTGGTTCTTGGACGAACTTTCGAACTTGGCAAACTTTTACGAGTTCTTTTATAACTTCAATTCCATAAAGTATTCATGACGATCCATTCCTTCGAGCAATTTTCCGAACATTCCATGCTCGGGAAATCGCATCATTGGGTCTAAATAGTTTGTTATTTTGTAAACAACATTTGGTCTTTAAATTAAAATTTTATTTACGTGAGAATTGTTCTCTCTTTGTTCTTGGACGAACTTTCGAATTTGATGAAGTTTTGCAAGTTCTTTTAAAACTTCAGTTCCTTAAAGTATTCATGACAATCCATTCCTTCGAGCAATTTTTCGAACATTCCATGCACGGGAAATCGCATCATTTTGTCTAAATAGTTCGTCATTTTCTAAACAACTTTTGGTATTTGAATTAAAAACCTATTTACGTGAGAGTTGTTTTTCTCTTGGTTCTTAGATGAACTTCCAAACTTGACAAACTCCTACGAGTTCTTCAATAACTTTAGTTTCTTACAGTATTCGGGACAAGCCATTCCTTAAGGCAATTTTTTGAACATTCCATGCTCGGGAAATCGCATCATTTGGTCTAAATACTTTGTCATTTTCTAAACTACTTTTGGTCTTTGAATGAAAAACTTAATTACGTGAGGGTTGTTTCTATCTTGGTTCTTGGACGAACTTCTGAACTTGGCAAACTTTTACGAGTTCTTTTATAACTTCAGTTCCATAAAGTATTCATGACGATCCATTCCTTCGAGCAATTTTTCGAACATTTCATGCGTTGGAAATCGCGTCATTTTTTCTAAACTATTTGTCATTTGGTAAACAACTTTTGGTCTTTGAATGAGAAACTTATTTACATGAGAATTGTTTCTCTCTTAGATATTGGATGAACTTCTAAACTTGACAAACTTTGACAAGTTCTTCTATAACTTCAGTTCTTTAAAGTATCCATGACGATCCATTCCTTCGAGCAATTTTTTGAATATTCCATGCTTGGGAAATAACATCATTTTGTCTAAATAGTTTGTCATTTGGTATACAACTTTTGGTCATTGAATTAAAAACTTATTCATGTGAGAATTTATTATCTCTTGGATCAAGGACAAACTTTCGAACTTCACAAACTTTTATCAGTTGTTCTATAACTTTGATTCATTAAAGTATTCATAACAACCCATTCCTTCGAGTAATTTTCCAAACATTCCACGCTCAGGACATTGCATAATTTAGTCTAAATAGTTTGTCATTTTGTAAACAACTTTTGGCCTATAAATTAAAAAGTTATTTACTTGAGAGTTGTTTCTCTCTTTGTTCTTGGACGAACTTCCGAATTTGACAAAGTTTTACGAGTTCTTTAAAACTTCAGCTCCTTAAAGTATTCATGACGATCCAATCCTTCGAAAAATATTTCCGAACATTCGAAGCATGGGAAATCGCATCATTATGTCTAAATAGTTTGTCATTTTCTAAACAACTTTTGGTCTTTGAATTAAAAACTTATTTACGTGAGAGTTGTTTTTCTCTTGGTTCTTAGATGAACTTCCAAACTTGACAAACTTTACGAATTCTTCAATAACTTCGGTTTCTTAAAGTATTCAGGACAAGCCATTCTCAGAGCAATTTTTTGAACATTCCATGCTCGGGAAATCGCATCATTTGGTCTAAATACTTTGTCATTTTCTAAACAACTTTTGGCCTTTGAATGAAAAACTTATTTACGTGAGAGTTGTTTCTATCTTGGTTCTTGGATGGACTTTCGAACTTTGGCAAAACTTTTTCGAATTCTTCATAACTTCAGTTCCATAAAGTTTTCATGACGATTCATTCCTTCGAGCAATTTTCCGAACATTTCCTTCTTTGTAAATCGCATCATTTTTTCTAAACTATTTGTCATTTGGTAAACAACATTTGGCCTTTGAATGAAAAACTTATTTACATGACAATTGTTTCTCTCTTGGATATTGTATGAACTTCTAAACTTGACAAACTTTGACGAGTTCTTCTATAACTTCAGTTCTTTAAAGTATTCATGACGATCCATTCCTTCGAGCAATTTTCTGAATATTCCATGCTTGTGTTTTAATTTTGACGAGTTCTTCTATAACTTAATTTGGTCACTTAATTTGCTGGTACAAAAAGTCATTCATCTTTCTTGTGTTTTAATTTTCGTTTGATTATTCTTCTTGTCATCTAATTTGTTTTCTTTGTTTTCGTTTCAGATTACTTTCGTCTAGAGCTTTAGGGTAGATCTGCGACTTGACAACTTTACGATCCTCTTCCTCCCGCTTTTCATATCATTTGGTATCAGATTTTGGGCGTTTTGGGTGTTCTTCGTTGCTTTCTACACTGACTTCCATTACAGACAGCCAACAAGCAGTTTTTACCCAATAATTTTTTTCGGAAAAAAATATTTTTGAGTGGGTAAACGTTTTTCAATTGTTGTAAAATTTTATATACTGATTCTTGGAACTATATTACAGTATAAAAAAATATTTCCCACAAAAAGAAGTGATCAAAAAGTTGAGGAAAAAAAGAAAAATACGAGAAAAATAAAAAAAATATTCTGTGGGTTGAATTTTGTGCCAAAAATTTCCAGATCAAAAAAAAATTATTTGGAGAGGCTCCAATTTAAATTTTGTGATTTTTGGAAATCGGGAACACCTCGAACGAAGTTTGTCAAGTTGCTTCACAGTTTTTGGGTTTTAAGGTTTCTGCAATTTTATTGATTCTTAGTTTTATGTTTTCATTTGTTTTTGCTTTTTATTGTTTCTTTTACACATTCTAACACTTTCTTATTTCTTGTGTTAGTAGGATTAACGAACGTTGCACCTTCCTTCCTCCGTGCAACACAATTCTTTGGTGTCTAGCTGATTTTGGATTCATAATGCTATTAGGATTACTTTGTTAGTTTGATTCTAATACATCCTAATTGATTGACATAAACACTTCTAAAGGACTCACAAGATTAATTCTTACCTCATTGAGAATTTAAATTTTCTTTTTGAGTGCATAACGATGAGGTTTGTTTAATTTTTTTTGAGTGCTGTTTTGTTTTTTCCAGATTTGTCACAATGTCTCATAGCAGAAAAGGGAGTGATGACCAGAGTGACAAATCGCTAGTTAACATAAAAAATCTTTCTGGTGTCGCAACAAAGTTAGATCTCCATGCCATCATTGATAAGTTCAAAACCATGTTCAATCAGTTGAACAAAACCTTAAATCAGTTGTGAACTGAGCAAAGGACTCGACATTTCAGTGCTAATGATGATGATGGGGTTGAACAACCTTGTGCTTGTAGACATCAAGCTAGACGTGTTCCTCGTGTGGAAGAAGATCTTTTGGTTCCCAATGATCGCGAACAGCCTTTGTTGGCAAAGCCGAGGTTTACAATTCCTCAATTTCGTGGAAAGAATGATCCCGAAGCATACTGTGAGTGAGAATAAAAAATAGAACTTATGTTTCGTTACTATAAATGCCCAGAAGATAAGAAAGTTCCATTGGCGACCCTTAAGTTTTCAGACTATGCGTTGAGTTGGTGGACTCAACTTGGTATAAGTCACAAACGAAACTACGAGAGAGAAATTACCACATGGGATGAGTTGAAACAAGTTATGCGAAGACATTTTATCCCAAAACATTATTATAGGGAGGTCAAAACCAGACTTCAACGATTTGGTCAAGGAAGTAGATCAATTGATGAGTACTTCACAAAGAGATGGCCAAAAGAAAGAAGGATTCCAAGTGATACCTCACATTTTGAGCAATGTTATTGGTGTGGTTCAAAATATCATGAGAGTTCTCGTTGTCCAATCCAATATCCAACTAGAGAAGAAAGTAAGTATGACTTTGTCCCTTTTGTTGACTCTTACTCTAGTGAAAAAAAGATTAGTTGTGATGGTGAACTTTGTGAACCAGAAAAGGATGATAATGAGAAATCTTCCCTTGAATCTATAGATGAAGTAGAAACGTCATGTTCTCCTACTGAGATGCCTTGTACTGAATTGAATATTCAAAATACATGTGAGAGGGATATGGGAAGTGAGGAAAAAATATGTGAAAAGGCCGAGAGAAAAGAGACCATGAGTGATAAAAGTCTACTTGATGGTCCAAATTTGGTGAGTGAAAATCCATATGAGGTAAAATTGGAGAGTTCTTAAGAGGAAAAAGAAAAAGAAAAACAAGAAGATACCCAAACAAAAGTGAGGAATGATTATGTTTTAACTAACCATAACTCGAATTTGTTTAGTGGTGTTTCCTTGTTACAGGATTTTAAAGATCCATTGGCGAACTTCCAATTACATTACTCTACCATCAATCGACACTTTTACTTGTGGGAGAGAGCTAAAGATTCGAGGACGAATCTTCTTAAGGAAGTGGGGAATGATACGAGTCGTAAGGCCCAAATTCAAGCTTATAAATGTGATGGGATTAAAGTTGTTCAAGGCCCAATAACGAGGTCCAAGCCCAAGCAAATTCGAGCAAGATTAAACAGGACCATCCAAGACTTCGTTACCAAGGCCCTAAATACGAACACGACCAAAAAAGAAAATCAATATTCACTTTCTTGTTTTCAAGAAAATCAAGAAACCGAATCTTGGTCCAATCTTTTCATTCCAAAAAATTTCAAGAATCGAGAAATCAAGATTTCAAATCTTGGTCCAAGAAACCGAAACTACCAATTTTCAAGTTGAGAAAATCAGTAGGCTTATGGCAACTTTTTGGTTGGGATCCAGGAATTTATGGATTGAGATATCCGCATAGATTTCGAAGATCTATCTCTTATCTTCGAAACGCACTTTGAATCACTCGATTTCAACTTCAGGAGCTCAAGTTATGATCCATTCCTTAAAGTATTCCAAGCACGGGAAATCGCATCATTATGTCTAAAAAGTTTGTCATTTTCTAGACAACTTTTGGTCTTTGAATTAAAAACCTATTTATGTAAGAGTTATTTCTCCCTTGGTTCTTATACGAACTTCCAAACTTGACGACAAACTTTTATGAGTTCTTCTATAACTTCGATTTCTTAAAGTATTCAAGACAATCCATTCCTTAGAGCAATTTTTTGAACATCCCATGCTCAAGAAATCGCATCATTTGCTCTAAATACTTTATCATTTTCTGAACAACTTTTGGTCTTTGAATTAAAAACTTATTTACGTGAGAGTTGTTTCTCTCTTGGTTCCTGGAAGAACTTCCGAACTTGGGAAACTTTTACGAGTTCTTTTATAACTTCAGTTCCTTAAAGTATTGATGACGATCCATTCCTTCAAGCAATTTTTTGAACATTCCATGCTCGGGAAATCACATCTTTTGGTCTAAATAGTTTGTCATTTTGTAAACAACTTGTGGTCTTTGAATTAAAAACCTATTTACGTGAGAGTTGTTTTCTCTTGGTTCTTAGATGAACTTCCAAACTTGACTAACTTTTACGAGTTCTTCAATAACTTAGATTTCTTAAAGCATTGAGGACAATCCATTCCGTTGAGCAATTTTTTGAACATTCTATGCTCCGAAAATCGCATCATTTGGTCTAAATACTTTGTCATTTTCTAAACAACTTTTGGTCTTTGAATGAAAAACTTATTTACGTGAGAGTTGTTTCTCTCTTGGTTCTTGAACGATCTTCTGAACTTGGAAGACTTTTAAGACGCTTAAGGTGATGGAAGATTGATAGAAAGGACCTTGACCCACTATCTATGAAGTGATAGGAACCAAAGGTATCAAAGGTAAACGCCATACTCAGTTTAAGAGTGATAAGTTCAAAGAAACAAGGATGACGCCACTAGCAAGCTAGATAAGTCAACTTGAGTCTTAAACGAAAATTGAGAGTTGAATAAACTCACGAGAATATCAAAATTCATCAAAGTATCAAAAAAAGTCTCCAATACAACTAAAGAGCTTCGTATTTATAGCTCAATTACATGACTAGCCAAATAGACACTTAGGGAACCAAATGGGCAGCATGTGTTCAGCTTAATGGAGTTGGAATCTTCCTTGAACCTTCTCTAGCATTGGTGATGCCATTAGACAAGTCCCTTGATGTTTCCAATCAGCTTAAATTAAATGAAATTAAGTAAGGAGCTGAATGGACTAGGCTAGATTCAGCCAAGAGGTGTGAAAGGCTTTTAAGGGGCTGCCTTGAATATTTGGAGAGTCTTGGACTTTAAATGGCAATTTGGGGCACTTCAACAGCTTTAGAGTGTGAACAAACGAGTTTGAGCAGCCCTTAAGTGTGAAAACTCAAAACCGAACAACCATGAGTGTGAAAAGAACCTCTAGCAAATATGAAAGCACTTAAGCAACTAAATGGACAGCTTTGAGAATACAAATCAGCAGCTCAATGGCTCTTGGTATACACAAAAAGGTGCTTGGAGCATTTCAATCATCAGCACATCATATTCAAGTCATCCATGCATGTACCAAAACACATTAATCAACTAATTAAATTCGACTAGGACATATTAATTCAAACATGAAATTAATTTGTCTCAAACTTAGACACATTAAAACAACTATTAAATATGTTTCAAACTAAGACACATTAAAACCTCATTTAATGAAAATGTCCAGATTATGACACATTTAATAACTTAAACTAAATAACTAAATTAACTAAATCAAATTAAAAATTTATTCCAGCAAAATAATGATAAGCTAAAAATGAGTTGAAGTTGAGCTCAATGAGCTACGAATGAGCTAGATGAACTTGTAGGAGGTTGCAAGGCTGACTTAGTTGACTTGTCCAAGATTGATCGATAAGCCCCGCAATGGTTTCTCCCCATGCTCGATCAATTAGAGCCGAAACAACCTCCTTGAAACGTTTGACTCGTGCTCGAGTTATAGGTCTGATGTGAGCACGGTCACATCATGTTTTGATGCAATTAGAAGATATCGAGATTGGCCCAAACACGAGGGGCCCAAGTGCAAAATGAAACATCTCATAGGCCTGATTGATTATTGGGCTAATGTTTTTAAGGACTTTTTAATTTTATTTAAGTTTTATTTTAGTTTAATAAGTGTTTGCACTTTAATTATGTCTTGCATTAAGTGTTTTGCATTTAATTAAGTCATTCATAAAAGCATCTCCTATGTTTATTAAGATTGTGATTTAATTATGTCATGCATTATTAATCTACATCTTTTAAATATGACATGCATTATGTGATCTGCATTTAATAAAGTCATGCATTATGTAATGACATCCATTAACTCTCATGATTAGTTAAGTTTGCAGCATAAATAATGACATGCATTAAGTAACTTACATGTTAGTTAAATATGCATCATAAATCCTATCATGCATTATCTAACTCCCATTTTAGTTAAATGCATCATTAAATCAAGTCATGCACTTAGTAATCCATTAGTTCATTTAGTTTGCATCTTTAAACCATTCATTAAAACATATTGTGTGTTTAAACATGAGTTAGTGTATTTATTTTTATTATAAATAGGGTGTTTTAAGTTAAATAAGAATTTGAACAGGTTGCAAATGTTTAAATATTCATTTATTATTGTCTAGGTGACTGTTCAATTCATTTTAGCTTATTGGCATGTTTAAATTGTCTTAATGCATGTTTAATATGTTTTAGGAATGATTTAAGGCTGATAAGAAGATCTAGGGACGTTCACATACAAAGGCTGTTCGGTTTTGGCATGAAAAGGTTTGCATTTGGTCACTTAATTTGTTGGTACAAGAAGAGGACGTTTTTGGTGGATTTTGAAGGTGAATAAATGCACAAAATTCATTCAAGAATCAGCTTTCAATATTGATGTATTGTGACTATTCAAATGGACCAAGAGTGCTTCTTCAAATCTAATCGATTTCAAGCAGTTAAACATCACAAGCAATAAAGACAACCGGTTATGGAAGATGAAGGGACTACAAACAACACCTTTAAGGACCATTAAGCTTTCATAAAGAAGATGACTTTTAACCTAACCATGGACTATGAAAAGTTATGACCTCTCATCTACTCAAAGACAAGTGAAGAGACATGACTTTTGGGCTAGCTATCATGAGTTAAATCAAATTTAATGGTCTGTTTTTAAGTTAGTTAAATGACCTAATTTGAAGGGTCATATAGGAACTTGAAAGGTCAATTCAGGCCAATAAATTTCGTCCTAAATCACTATGTTAAAGAATACTTTTCTTGAATTTAAATCATTTATGAGAATATTTCTCTCTTGGTTCTTCATTGAACTGTTTGAACTTATCAAACCTTCTTCAAAGTTTGTAGCGTTCAAAATTTGTCTTATCACTCTATTTACCATCTCAGGGTGTGGCGACTTCGATACACCAAGATTCGGGTATATGGTAAAGTTTAAGCAGGTCGTATTTTTAATATAGCTACGATTCCTTAGAGAATTCAAGTGCTTCGAATTAATGTTTTCACTTTGTGAACCATTTCAAGATGATTCTTCCAACAAGCTGTCTTCCAACAAGCTATCCCACATAAATAAGTTTTTCATTCAAAGACCAAAAGTAGTTTAGAAAATGACAAAGTATTTAGACCAAATGATGCGATTTCCCAAGCATGGAATGTTCAAAAAATTGCTCTAAGGCATGTCCTGAATACTTTAAGAAACCGAAGGTGTTGAATAGCTCATAAAAGTTTGTAAAGTTTGGAAGTTCATCTAAGAACCAAGAGAAAAACAACTCTGACAAAAATAGGTTTTTTATTCAAAGATAAAAAGTTGTTTAGAAAATGACAAACTATTTAGACAAAATGATGCGATTTCCCGTGCATGGAATGCTCGAAAATTTGCTCGAAGGAATGGACCGTCATGAATACTTTAAGGAATTGAAGTTTTAAAAGAACTTGCAAAACTTCATCAAGTTCAGAAGTTTGTCCAAGAACAAGGAGAGAAACAATTCTCACGTAAATAAAATTTTAATTTAGAGACTAAAATTTGTTTACAAAATGACAAGCTATTTAGACCAAATGATGCGATTTCTCGAGTATGGAATATTCGAAAAATTGCTTGAAGGAATGGATTGTCATGAATGCTTTAAGGAACGAAAGTTATAGATGAACTGGTAATAGTTTTCCAAGTTCAGAAGTTCGTCCAAGATCCAAGAGAGAAACAACTCTCACATAAATAAGTTTTTCATTCAAAGACCAAAAGTTGTTTAGAAAATGACAAAGTATTTAGACCAAATGATGCGATTTTCGGAGCATAGAATGTTTAAAAAATTGCTCTAAGGAATGGATTGTCCTAAATACTTTAAGAAACCGAAGTTATTGAAGAACTCATAAAAGTTAGTCAAGTTTGGAAGTTCATGTAAGAACCAAGAGAAAAACAACTCTCACGTAAATAGGTTTTTAATTCAAAGACCAAAAGTTGTTTAGAAAATGAAAAACAATTTAGACAAAATGATGCGATTTCCCGTGCGTGGAATGTTTGAAAATTTGCTCGAAGGAATTGATCGTCATGAATACTTTAAGGAACTGAAGTTTTAAAAGAACTTGCAAAACTTCATCAAGTTCGGAAGTTTGTCCAAGAAAAAAGAGAGAAACAATTCTCACGTAAATAAGATTTTAATTTAAAGACCAAAAGTTGTATACAAAATGACAAACTATTTAGACCAAATAATGCGATTTCCCGAGCATGGAAAGTTCAGAATATTGCTTGAAGAAATGGATTGTCATGAATACTTTAAGGAACGAAAGTTATAAATGAACTGGTAAATGTTTTCCAAGTTCAAAAGTTTGTCCAAGAACCAAGAGAGAAACAACTCTCACGTAAATAAGTTTTTCATTCAAAGACCAAAAGTTGTTTAGAAAATGACAAATTATAGACCAAATGATGCGATTTCCCGAGCATGGAATGTTCAAAAAATTGCTATAAGGAATGAATTTTCTTGAATACTTTAAGAAATAGAAGTTAGAGAAGAACTCGTAAAAGTATGTCAAGTTTGGAAGTTCGTCCAAGAACCAAGAGAGAAACAACTCTCACGTAAATAGGTTTTTAATTAAAAGACCAAAAGTTGTTTAGAAAATGACAAACTATTTAGACATAATGATACGATTTCCCGTGCTTGGAATGTATGGGAAATTGCTCTAAGGAATGCATCGTCATGAATACTTTAAGGAACTGAAGTTTTAAAAGAACTCGTAAAACTTCATCAAGTTCAAAAGTTAATTCAAGAACAAATAGAGAAACAACTCTCACGTAAATAACTTTTTAACTTATAGACCAAAAGTTGTTTACAAAATGACAAAATATTTAGACTAAATTATGTGATTTCCCGACCATGGAATGTTCGAAAAATTACTCGAAGGAATGGATTGTCATGAATACTTTAATGAACCAAAGTTATAGAACAACTGGTAAAATTTTGTGAAGTTCGAAAGTTTGTCCATGGTCCAAGTGATAATAAATTCTCACGTAAATTAGTTTTTAATTCAATGACCAAAAGTTGTATACCAAATGACAAACTATTTAGAAAAAATGATGTGATTTCCCAAGCATGGAATGTTTAGAAAATTACTCGAAGGAATGGATCGTCATGAATACTTTAAAGAACCGAAGTTATAGAAGAACTCGTCAAAGTTTGTCAAGTTTAGAAGTTCATCCAATATCCAAGAGAGAAACAATTCTCATGTAAATAAGTTTTTCATTCAAAGACCAAAAGTTGTTTACCAAATGACAAATAGTTTAGAAAAAATTATGCGATTTCCCAAGCATGAAATGTTCGAAAAATTGCTCGAAAGAATGGATCGTCATGAATACTTTATGGAACTGAAGTTATAAAAGAACTTGTAAAAGTTTGCCAAGACAAAAGTTTGTCCAAGAACCAGGATAGAAACAACTCTCACGTAAATAAGTTTTTCATTCAAAGATCAAAAGTAGTTTAGAAAATGACAAAGTATTTAGACCGAATGATGCGATTTCCCGAGCATGGAATGTTCAAAAAATTGCTCTAAGGAATGGATTGTCCTGAATACTTTAAGAAACTGAAGTTATTAAAGAACTCATAAAAGTTTGTAAAGTTTGGAAGTTCATCTAAAAACCAAGAGAAAAACAATTCTGACAAAAATAGGTTTTAATTCAAAGATAAAAAGTTTTTTAGAAAATGACAAACTATTTAGACAAAATGATGCGATTTCCCGTGCATGGAATGTTCAGAAAATTGCACGAAGGAATGGATCGTCATGAATACTTTAAGGAACTGAAGTTTTAGAAGAACTTGCAAAACTTCATCATGTTCGGAAGTTTTCCAAGAACAAAGAGAGAAACAATTCGAAATAACTTTCGTTCAGAAAATTTAGAGACCAAAATTTGTTTACAAAATGACAAACTATTTAGACCAAATGATGATATTTCCCGAGCATGGAATATTCGAAAAATTGCTTGAAGGAGTGGATTGTCATGAATACTTTAAGGAACGAAAGTTATAAATGAACTGGTAAAAGTTTTTCAAGTTCAGAAGTTCGTCCAAGAACCCAGAGAGAAACAACTCTCACGTAAATAAGTTTTTCATTCAAAGACCAAAAGTTGTTTAGAAAATGACAAATTATAGACCAAATGATGCGATTTCCCGAGCATGGAATGTTCAAAAAATTGCTATAAGGAATGAATTTTCTTGAATACTTTAAGAAATAGAAGTTAGAGAAGAACTCGTAAAAGTATGTCAAGTTTGGAAGTTCGTCCAAGAACCAAGAGAGAAACAACTCTCACGTAAATAGGTTTTTAATTAAAAGACCAAAAGTTGTTTAGAAAATGACAAACTATTTAGACATAATGATACGATTTCCCGTGCTTGGAATGTATGGGAAATTGCTCTAAGGAATGCATCGTCATGAATACTTTAAGGAACTGAAGTTTTAAAAGAACTCGTAAAACTTCATCAAGTTCAAAAGTTAATTCAAGAACAAATAGAGAAACAACTCTCACGTAAATAACTTTTTAACTTATAGACCAAAAGTTGTTTACAAAATGACAAAATATTTAGACTAAATTATGTGATTTCCCGACCATGGAATGTTCGAAAAATTACTCGAAGGAATGGATTGTCATGAATACTTTAATGAACCAAAGTTATAGAACAACTGGTAAAATTTTGTGAAGTTCGAAAGTTTGTCCATGGTCCAAGTGATAATAAATTCTCACGTAAATTAGTTTTTAATTCAATGACCAAAAGTTGTATACCAAATGACAAACTATTTAGAAAAAATGATGTGATTTCCCAAGCATGGAATGTTTAGAAAATTACTCGAAGGAATGGATCGTCATGAATACTTTAAAGAACCGAAGTTATAGAAGAACTCGTCAAAGTTTGTCAAGTTTAGAAGTTCATCCAATATCCAAGAGAGAAACAATTCTCATGTAAATAAGTTTTTCATTCAAAGACCAAAAGTTGTTTACCAAATGACAAATAGTTTAGAAAAAATTATGCGATTTCCCAAGCATGAAATGTTCGAAAAATTGCTCGAAAGAATGGATCGTCATGAATACTTTATGGAACTGAAGTTATAAAAGAACTTGTAAAAGTTTGCCAAGACAAAAGTTTGTCCAAGAACCAGGATAGAAACAACTCTCACGTAAATAAGTTTTTCATTCAAAGATCAAAAGTAGTTTAGAAAATGACAAAGTATTTAGACCGAATGATGCGATTTCTCGAGCATGGAATGTTCAAAAAATTGCTCTAAGGAATGGATTGTCCTGAATACTTTAAGAAACTGAAGTTATTAAAGAACTCATAAAAGTTTGTAAAGTTTGGAAGTTCATCTAAAAACCAAGAGAAAAACAATTCTGACAAAAATAGGTTTTAATTCAAAGATAAAAAGTTTTTTAGAAAATGACAAACTATTTAGACAAAATGATGCGATTTCCCGTGCATGGAATGTTCAGAAAATTGCACGAAGGAATGGATCGTCATGAATACTTTAAGGAACTGAAGTTTTAGAAGAACTTGCAAAACTTCATCATGTTCGGAAGTTTTCCAAGAACAAAGAGAGAAACAATTCGAAATAACTTTCGTTCAGAAAATTTAGAGACCAAAATTTGTTTACAAAATTTAGAGACCATTTTGTTAAGAAAATTTAGAGACCAAAATTTGTTTACAAAATGACAAACTATTTAGACCAAATGATGATATTTCCCGAGCATGGAATATTCGAAAAATTGCTTGAAGGAGTGGATTGTCATGAATACTTTAAGGAACGAAAGTTATAAATGAACTGGTAAAAGTTTTTCAAGTTCAGAAGTTCGTCCAAGAACCCAGAGAGAAACAACTCTCACGTAAATAAGTTTTTCATTCAAAGACCAAAAGTTGTTTAGAAAATGACAAAGTATTTAGAACAAATGATGCGATTTCCCGAGCATAAAATGTTCAAAAAATTGCTCTAAGGAATGGATTGTCCTGAATACTTTAAGAAACCGAAGTTATTGAAGAACTCGTAAAAGTTAGTCAAGTTTGGAAGTTCATCTAAGAACCAAGAGAAAACAACTCTCACGTAAATAGGTTTTTAATTTAAAGACCAAAAGTTGTTTAAAAAATGACAAACTATTTAGACAAAATGATGCGATTTCCCGTGCACGGAATGTTTGAAAATTTGCTCGAAGGAATGGATCATCATGAATACTTTAAGGAACTGAAGTTTTAAAAGAACTTGCAAAACTTCATCAAGTTCGGAAGTATGTCCAAGAACAAAGAGAGAAACAATTCTCACGTAAATAAGATTTTCATTTAGAGACCAAAATTTGTTTACAATATGACAAACTATTTGGACCAAATGATGCGATTTCCCGAGCATGGAATATTCGAAAAATTGCTTGAAGGAATGGATTGTCATGAATACTTTAAGGAACGAAAGTTATAGATGAACTTAAGCTTACTTATCCATTTTAACTTTCTTCTTTTCCTTGCTTCATTTCATCCATGCTTAGTCCCTCAAACTCAAACTAAGAACGATACTTCTCCATTTAACGATCAAGCACAACTATGACTTGAATACTTTCACAAACTCGAGATCATATCATTTGGTATCAAAGCTAGTTAATGTTCAAGCATTCTCGGAGTAACTTCTTGAAAAAATTCGTGTTAAAAAATATATAAATATATAGCAAATTAGAAGTGCAGAGTTTGAAATATTAAAAAAAAGAGTTCCGAAAGTATAAAAAAACAAAAGGCTAATTTGTGATAGTGATTGTTTTCCCGATTTTAAATTTCCTGTACAACCCATTTCACTACACTTCAAACAAAAAAAAAAACCCATTCTTTTTCTTTCAGCCCACCTATTACCAAAGACATCATCTACCTTTGCACCCCTTTGAAGCCGACCCCTAAACTAGCTTATAAGTCTAAACGAGTTGTTTAACGAACTTTGAGAGAAGAATTGAGTGGTAAAAGGTACGAGAGTTGTGAGCTCATTAGAGAGTAGAAAAAGCCAAAATATTGAGTGCAAACATGAGTGGAGTGTCATCTATTCTTTTCTTTGCTAGTGAATTGTGAGAATTTGTGGTGAGGATTAAAATATCATGTCTCAAAGCTAGAAAAGAAATGCGGCTGGTGGAGCAATACCAGATTTGATGCTCCAAGGCCTTATGCGTGAGATGGAGTGCATGTTTGATCGAAAGCTAAAGGCCATACAAGAACGATTGGACCGAGTCGAAGAGAGGGGACAGTGAGAGAGAACTACCCAAAGTCCACGAAGGGAGCGAGGCCATCCAAGGTTCAATCAAAATAATCTATATGAGCCAAACGAAGTGGAGAGCGACCAAGCATTGAATCAAAGCAAAAGGCGAAGAGGCCAAAGAAATCGAGGTCCTCGAGAGCGAGAACAAGTGGACGACGATTTGAAGAATATAAAGCTATACATGCCACTACCAATACCCGAAGAGCCTTGGGTCGCATTTCCATGGACTTTGCCCTTGGATTACCAAGAATTAAAACCGAAAAGGATTCGATTTTTGTTGTTGTAGATAGATTTTCTAAGGTGTCTCATTTTATAGCTTGCACAAAAACTGACGATGCTGTTCATATTGCCAATTTATTTTTAGGAAAATCGTTTGATTGCATGGGATTTCGAGAACCATCGTATCTGACCAAGACGCTAAATTTCTTAGTCATTTCTAGAGGTCGTTGTGGGGAAAGCTTGGAACGGAGCTATTGTTCTCAACAACTTGTCACCCCCAAACGGATGGCCAACCGGAGGTGGTGAATCGTGTTTTGTCAACCTTGTTGCGAGCTATCATCCGAAAAAATCTAAAGTCGCGGGAGGAGTGTTTGCCACACATCGAGTTCGCTTACAATCGATCCATTCATTCGGCAACCAAACACTCACCTTTTGAAATTGGCTATGATTTTAATCCCTTGACTCCATTAGACTTGGTTCCTTTGCCTAACGATCAGCTTATTCATGTAGATGCTAAGCGAAAGGCTGAGTACATGAAGCAGCTACATCAAAAAGTGAGGGCCAATATTGAGGCTAGAATCGAAAGCTACACACACAAGGCAAATAAGGGACAAAAATGTGTTGTGTTCAAACCCAGAGATTAGGTTTGGGTTCACATGAGAAAGGAGCGTTTCCCAGCCTAACGATGGTCCAAGTTATTGCTGAGAGGAGATGGTCCATTCCAAGTGCTAGAACGGATCAACGAGAACTCTTATACGCTCGACCTTCTAGGTGAGTATAACATCAGCACAAGCTTTAACGTGTCTGACTTATCTCCCTATGATGTAGGTGATGATTTGGGGACAAATCGCTTTGAAGAGGGGGGATGATACTGCCATAGTTCGAGACTCACCAAGTGCTAACAAGGAACCTTTGGAACTGCTCTTAGGACCTATAACTCGAGCACGAGCCAAACGTTTCAAGGAGGTTGTTTCGGCTCTAATTGATCGAGCGTGGGGAGAAATCGTTGCGGGGCTTATCGATCAATCTTAGACAAGTCAACTAAGTTGGCCTTGCAACCTCCTACAAGTTCATCAAGCTCATTCGTAGCTCATTGAGCTCAACTTCAACTCATTTTTAACTTAGCATTATTTTGCTGGAATAAATATTTAATTTATTTTAGTTAATTTAGTTATTTAGTTTATTTTTTGATCATTCCATGCTCAGGAAATCGCATCATTTGTTCTAAATAATTTGTCATTTTCTAAACTCCTTTTGGTCTTTCAATGAAAAACTTATTAACGTGAGAGTTGTTTCTATCTTGGTTTTTGGACAAACTTTCGAACTTGGCAAACTTTTACGAGTTCTTTTATAACTTATGTTCCATAAAGTATTCATGACGATCCATTCTTTCGAGCAATTTTCCAAACATTTCATGCTTGGGAAATCGCATCATTTTTTCTAAACTATTTTTCACAACTTTTGGTCTTTGAATGAAAAACTTATTTTCATGAGAATTGTTCCTCTCTTGGATATTGGATGAACTTCTAAATTTGACAAACTTTGACGAGTTCTTCTAAAACTTCGGTTCTTTAAAGTATTCATGATGATCCATTCCTTCGAGCAATTTTCTGAACATTCCATGCTTGGGAAATCACATCATTTTGTCTAAATAGTTTGTCATTTGGTATACAAATTTTGGTCGTTCAATTAAAAACTTATTTACATGAGAATTTATTACCTCTTGGATCATGGACAAATTTTCGAACGTCACAAACTTTTTACCAGTTGTTTTATAACTTTGGTTCATTAAAGTATTCATGCCGATCCTTTACTTCGAGCAATTTTCCAAACATTCCAAGCACGGGGAATCGCATCATTATGTCTAAATAGTTTGTCATTTTCTAAACAACTTTTGGTCTATAAATTAAAAAGTTATTTACGTGAGAGTTGTTTCTCTCTTTGTTCTTGGACGAACTTTCGAACTTGACGAAGTTTCACGAGTTCTTTTAAAACTTCAGTTCCTTAAAGTATTCATGATGATCCTTCCCTTCGAGCAATTTTTCGAACATTCCAAGCACGGGGAATCGCATCATTATGTCTAAATAGTTTGTCATTTTCTAAACAACTTTTGGTCTTTGAATGAAAAACTTATTTACGTGAGAGTTGTTTTTTCTCTTGGTTCTTGGATGAACTTCTAAACTTGGAAAAATTATCAGTTCATCTATAACTTTCGTTCCTTAAAGTATTCATGACAATCCATTCCTTCAAACAATTTTCTGAACATTCCATGCTCGGGAAAACACATCATTTGGTCTAAATAGTTTGTCATTTTGTAAACAACTTATGATCTCTAAATTAAAATCTTATTTACATGAGAATTGTTTCTCTCTACGTTCTTGGACGAACTTCTGAACTTGATGAAGTTTACGAGTTCTTTTAAAACTTCAATTCCTTAAAGAATTCATGCTGATCCTTTCTTTCGAGTAATTTTTCGAACATTCCAAGCACGGGGAATCGCATTATTATGACTAAATAGTTTGTCATTTTCTAAACAACTTTTTATCTTTGAATCAAAAACCTATTTACGCGAGGGTTGTTTTTCTCTTGGTTCTTAGATGAACTTCCAAACTTGACAAACTTTTACGAGTTCTTCAATAACTTTGGTTTCTTAAAGTATTCAGGACAATCCATTCCTTAGAGCAATTTTTTGAACATTTCATGCTCGGGAAATCGCATCATTTGGTCTAAATACTTAGTCATTTTCTAAACTAATTTTGGTCTTTGAATGAAAAACTTATTCACGTTAGAGTTGTTTTTGTATTGGTTCTTGGACGAACTTCCGAACTTGGCAAACTTTTACGAGTTCTTTTATAACTTCAGTTCCATAAAGTATTCATGACAATCCACTCCTTCGAGCAATTTTTCGAACATTTCATGCTTGGAAAATCGCATCATTTTTTCTAAACTATTTGTCATTTGGTAAACAACTTTTGGTCTATGAATGAAAAATTATTTACATGAGAATTATTCCTCTCTTGAATATTGGATGAACTTCAAAACTTGACAAACTTTGACGAGTTCTTCTATAACTTTGGTTCTTTAAAGTATTCATGACGATCCATTCCTTCGAGCAATTTTCTGAACATTCCATGCTTTGGAAATCACATCATTTTGTCTAAATAGTTTGTCATTTGGTATACAACTTTTGGTCATTGAATTAAAAACTTATTTACGTGAGAATTTATTACCTCTTAGATCATGGACAAACTTTCGAACGTCACAAACTTTTTACCAGTTGTTTTATAACTTTGGTTCATTAAAGTATTCATGTCGATCCTTTACTTCGAGAAATTTTCCAAACAATCCAAGCACGATGAATCACATCATTATGTCTAAATAGTTGGTCATTTTCTAAATAACTTTTGGTCTATAAATTAAGAAGTTATTTACGTGAGAGTTGTTTCTCTCTTTGTTCTTGGATGAACTTCCAAACTTGACGAAGTTTCACGAGTTCTTTTAAAACTTCAGTTCCTTAAAGTATTCATGACGATCCTTTCCTTCGAGCAATTGTTCGAACATTCTAAACACGGGGAATCGCATCATTATATCTAAATAGTTTGTCATTTCTACACAACTTTTGGTCTATAAATTTAAAAGTTATTTATGTGAGAGTTGTTTTCTCTCTTTGTTCTTGGACGAACTTCTGAACTTGACGAAGTTTCACAAGTTCTTTTAAAACTTCAGTTCCTTAAAGTATTCAAGATGATCCTTCCCTTCGAGCAATTTTTCGAACATTCCAATCATGGGGAATCGCATCATTATATCTAAATAGTTTGTCATTTTGTAAACAACTTTTGGTCTTTGAATGAAAAACTTATTTATTTGAGAGTTGTTTTTTCTCTTGGTTCTTGGACGAACTTCTGAACTTGGAAAATTTTACCAGTTCATCTATAACTTTCATTCCTTAAAGTATTCTTGACAATCCATTCCTTCAAACAATTTTCTGAACATTCCATGCTCGGGAAAACACATCGTTTGGTCTAAATAGTTTGTCATTTTGTGAACAACTTATGATCTCTAAATTAAAATCTTATTTACATGAGAATTGTTTCTCTCTTTGTTCTTGGACAAACTTCTGAACTTGATGAAGTTTTGCAAGTTCTTTTAAAACTTCAATTCCTTAAAGAATTCATGACGATCCTTTCTTTCGAGCAATTTTTCGAACATTCCAAGCACGGGGAATCGTATCAATGTCTAAATAGTTTGTCAATTTCTAAACAACTTTTGGTCTATAAATTAAAAAGTTATTTACGTGAGAGTTGTTTCGCTCTTTGTTCTTGGACGAACTTCCGAACTTGACGAAGTTTCACGAGTTCTTTTAAAACTTCAGTTGCTTAAAGTATTCATGACGATCCTTCTCTTCGAGCAATTCTCCGAACATTCCATGCGCGGGAAATCACATCATTTTGTCTAAATAGTTTGTCATTTTCTAAACAACTTTTTATCTTTGAATTAAAAATCTATTTACGCGAGAGTTGTTTTTCTCCTTGTTCTTAGATGAACTTCCAAACTTGACAAACTTTTACGAGTTCTTCAATAACTTTGGTTTCTTAAAGTATTCAGGACAATCCATTCCTTAGAGCAATTTTTTGAACATTTCATGCTCGGGAAATCGCATCATTTGGTCTAAATAGTTTGTCATTTTGTAAACAATTTTTGGCCTATAAATTAAAATCTTATTTACGTGAGAATTGTTTCTCTCTTTGTTCCTGGACGAACTACTTAACTTGATGAAGTTTTGCAAGTTCTTTTAAAACTTCAGTTCCTTAAAGTATTCTTGACAATCCATTCCTTCGAGCAAATTTTCGAACATTCCATGCGCTGGAAATCGTATCATTTTGTCTAAATAGTTTGTCATTTTCTAAACAACTTTTTATCTTTGAATCAAAAACCTATTTACGAGAGAGTTGTTTTTCTCTTGGTTCTTAGATGAACTTCCAAACTTGACAAACTTTTACGAGTTCTTCAATAACTTCGGTTTCTTAAAGTATTCAGGAAAATCCATTCCATAGAGCAATTTTTTGATCATTCCATGCTCAGGAAATCGCATCATTTGGTCTAAATAATTTGTCATTTTCTAAACTACTTTTGGTCTTTCACTGAAAAACTTATTAACGTGAGAGTTGTTTCTATCTTGGTTTTTGGACGAACTTTCGAACTTAGCAAAATTTTACGAGTTCTTTTATAACTTATGTTCCATAAAGTATTCATGACGATCCATTCTTTCGAGCAATTTTCCAAACATTTCATGCTTGGGAAATCGCATCATTTTTTCTAAACTATTTTTCACAACTTTTGGTCTTTGAATGAAAAACTTATTTTCATGAGAATTGTTCCTCTCTTGGATATTGGATGAACTTCTAAATTTGACAAACTTTGACGAGTTCTTCTATAACTTCGGTTCTTTAAAGTATTTATGACGATCCATTCCTTCGAGCAATTTTCTGAACATTTCATGCTTGGGAAATCACATCATTTTGTCTAAATAGTTTGTCATTTGTGATACAACTTTTGGTCATTGAATTAAAAACTTATTTATGTGAGAATTTATTACCTCTTGGATCATGGACAAACTTTCGAACGTCGCAAACTTTTTACCAGTTATTTTATAACTTTGGTTCATTAAAGTATTCATGCCGATCCTTTACTTCGAGCAATTTTCCAAACATTCCAAGCACGGGGAATCGCATCATTATGTCTAAATAGTTTTTCATTTTCTAAACAACTTTTGGTCTATAAATTAAAAAGTTATTTACGTGAGTGTTGTTTCTCTCTTTGTTCTTGGACGAACTTTCAAACTTGATGAAGTTTCAAAAGTTCTTTTAAAACTTCAGTTCCTTAAAGTATTCATGACGATCCTTTCCTTCGAGCAATTTTTAGAACATTCCAAGCACGGGGAATCGCATCATTTTGTCTAAATAGTTTTTCATTTTCTAAACAACTTTTGGTCTACAAATTAAAAAGTTATTTACGTGAGAGTTGTTTCTCTCTTTGTTCTTGGACGAACTTCCGAGCTTGACAAAGTTTCACGAGTTCTTTTAAAACTTCAATTCCTTAAAGTATTCATGATGATCCTTCCCTTCAAGCAATTTTCCGAACATTCCAATCACGGGGAATCGCATCATTATGTCTAAATAGTTTGTCATTTTCTAAACAACTTTTGGTCTTTGAATGAAAAACTTATTTACGTGAGAGTTGTTTTTTCTCTTGGTTCTTGGACGAACTTTTGAACTTGAAAAATTTTACCAGTTTATCTATAACTTTTGTTCCTTAAAGTATTCATGACAATCCATTCCTTCAAACAATTTTTCGAACATTCCATGCTCGGGAAAACAAATCGTTTGGTCTAAATAGTTTGTCATTGCATAAACAACTTATAATCTCTAAATTAAAATCTTATTTACTTGAGAATTGTTTCTCTCTTTGTTCTTGGACGAACTTTTGAACTTGATGAAGTTTTGCATGTTCTTTTAAAACTTCAGTTCCTTAAAGAATTCAAGACGATCCTTTCTTTCGAGCAATTTTCCAAACATTCCAAGCACGGGGAATCGTATCATTATGTCTAAATAGTTTGTCATTTTCTAAACAACTTTTGGTCTATAAATTAAAAAGTTATTGACGTGAGAGTTGTTTCTCTCTTTGTTCTTGGACGAACTTTCGAACTTGACGAAGTTTCACGAGTTCTTTTAAAACTTCAGTTCCTTAAAGTATTCATGACAATCCTTCCCTTCGAGCAATTCTCCGAACATTCCATGCTCGGGAAATGGCATCATTTTGTCTAAATAGTTTGTCATTTTCTAAACAACTTTTTATCTTTGAATTAAAAATCTATTTACGCGAGAGTTGTTTTTCTCCTTGTTCTTAGATGAACTTCCAAACTTGACAAACTTTTACGAGTTCTTCAATAACTTCGGTTTCTTAAAGTATTTAGGACAATCCATTCCAAAAAGCAATTTTTTGAACATTCCATGCTCGGGAAATCACTTCATTTGGTCTAAATACTTTGTCATTTTCTAAACTACTTTTGGTCTTCCAATGAAAAACTTATTGACGTGAGAGTTGTTTCTATCTTGGTTCTTGGACGAACTTTCGAACTTGGCAAACTTTTACGAGTTGTTTTATAACTTCAGTTCCACAAAGTATTCATGATGATCCATTCCTTTGAGCAATTGTCTAAACATTTCATGCTTGGGAAATTGTGTCATTTTTTCTAAACTATTTGTCATTTGGTAAACAACTTTTGGTCTTTGAATGAAAAACTTATTTACATGAGAATTGTTCCTCTCTTGGATATTGGATGAGCTTCTAAACTTGACAAACTTTGACGAGTTCTTCTATAACTTCGGTTCCTTAAAGTATTCATGACGATCCATTCCTTCGAGCAGATTTCTTAACATTCCATGATTGGGAAATCACATCATTTTGTCTAAATAGTTTGTCATTTGGTATAAACTTTTGGTCATTGAATTAAAAACTTATTTACGTGAGAATTTATTATCTCTTGGATTATGGACAAACATTCGAACTTCACAAACTTTTACCAGTTGTTTTATAACTTTGGTTCATTAAAGTATTCATGACTATCCTTTACTTCGAGCAATTTTCCAAACATTCCAAGCATGGGGGATTGCATCATTATGTCTAAAGAGTTTGTCTTTTTCTAAACAACTTTTGGTCTATAAATTAAAAAGTTATTTACATGAGAGTTGTTTCTCTCTTTGTTCTTGGACGAACTTCCGAACTTGACGAAGTTTCACGAGTTCTTTTAAAACTTCAACTCCTTAAAGTATTCATGACGATCCTTACCTTCGAGCAATTTTTCAAAAATTCCAAGCACGGGGAATCGCTTCATTATGTCTAAATAGTTTGTCATTTTCTAAACAACTTTTGGTTTTTGAATGAAAAACTTATTTACGTAAGAGTTGTTTCTCTCTCTCTTGGTTCTTGGACGAACTTCTGAACTTGGAAAATTTTTACCAGTTCATCTATAACTTTCGTTCCTTAAAGTATTCATGACAATCCATTCCTTCAAACAATTTTCTGAACATTCCAAGCACGGGGAATCGTATCATTCTGTCTAAATAGTTTGTCATTTTCTAAACAACTTTTGGTCTCTAAATTAAGATCTTGTTTACGTGAGAATTGTTTCTCTCTTTGTTCTTGGACAAACTTCTAAACTTGATGAAGTTTTGCAAGTTCTTTTAAAACTTCAGTTCCTTAAAGTATTCATGACGATCCATTCCTTTCAACAATTTTCCGAACATTCCATGCGCGGGAAATCGCATCATTTGTCTAAATAGTTTATCATTTTCTAAACAACTTTTTATCTTTGAATTAAAAATCTATTTACGCGAGAGTTGTTTTTCTCTTGGTTCTTAGATGAACTTCCAAAGTTGACAAACTTTTACGACTTCTTTAACAACTACGGTTAGCATTCAGGACAATCAATTCCATTGAGCAATTTTTTTATCATTCCTTGCTCGAGAAATCGCATAATTTGGTCTAAATAATTTGTCATTTTCTAAACTACTTTTGGTCTTTCAATGAAAAACTTATTGACGTGAGAGTTGTTTCTATCTTGGTTATTGGATGAACTTTTGAACTTGGCAAACTTTTACGAGTTCTTTTATAACTTTAGTTCCATAAGGTATTCATGACGATCCATTCTTTCGAGCAATTTTCCGAAGATTTCATGCTTGGGAAATCGCATCATTTTTTCTAAACTATTTTTCACAACTTTTGGTCTTTGAAAGAAAAACTTATTTTCATGAGAATTGTTCCTCTCTTGGATATTGGATGAACTTCTAAATTTGACAAACTGTGACGAGTTCTTCTATAACTTCGGTTCTTTAAGGTATTCATGACGATCCATTCCTTCAAGCAATTTTCTGAACATTCCTTGCTTGGGAAATCACATCATTTTGTCTAAATAGTTTGTCATTTGGGATACAACTTTTGGTCATTGAATTAAAAACTTATTTACGTGAGAATTTATTACCTCTTGGATCATGGACAAACTTTCGAACGTCACAAACTTTTTACCAGTTGTTTTATAACTTCGGTTCATTAAAGTATTCATGTCGATCCTTTACTTCGAGAAATTTTCCAAACAATCCAAGCACGGGGAATCTCATCATTATGTCTAAATAGTTTGTCATTTTCTAAACAACTTTTGGTCTATAAATTAAGAAGTTATTTACGTGAGAGTTGTTTCTTTCTTTGTTCTTGGACGAACTTCCAAACTTTACGAAGTTTCACGAGTTCTTTTAAAACTTCTGTTCCTTAAAGTATTCATGCCGATCCTTTACTTCGAGCAATTTTCCAAACATTCCAAGCACAGGGAATCGCATGATTATGTCTAAATAGTTTGTCATTTTCTAAACAACTTTTGGTCTATAAATTAAAAAGTTATTTACGTGAGAGTTGTTTCTCTCATTGTTCTTGGACGAACTTCCAAACTTGACGAAGTTTCAGGAGTTCTTTTAAAACTTCAATTCCTTAAAGTATTCATGACGATCCTTTACTTCGAGCAATTTTTCGAACATTCCAAGCACGGGGAATCGTATCATTATGTCTAAATAGTTTTTTATTTTCTAAACAACTTTTGGTCTACAAATTAAAAAGTTATTTATGTGAGAGTTGTTTCTCTCTTTGTTCTTGGATGAACTTCCGAACTTGACGAAGTTTCACGAGTTCTTTTAAAACTTCAGTTCCTTAAAGTACTCATGATGATCCTTCCCTTCGAGCAATTTTTCGAACATTCCAATCACGGGGAATCGCATCATTATGTCAAAATAGTTTGTCATTTTCTAAACAACTTTTAGTCTTTGAATGAAAACTTATTTACGTGAGAGTTGATTTTTCTCTTGGTTCTTGGACGAACTTCTGAACTTGGAAAATTTTACTAGTTCATCTATAAATTTCGTTCCTTAAAGTACTCCTGACAATCCATTCCTTCAAACAATTTTCCGAACATTCCATGCTCGGGAAAACACATCGTTTGGTCTAAATAGTTTGTCATTTTATAAACAACTTATGATCTCTAAATTAAAATCTTATTTACGTGAGAATTGTTTCTCTTTTTGTTCTTGGATGAACTTCTGAACTTGATGAAGTTTTGCGAGTTCTTTTAAAACTTCAGTTCCTTAAAGAATTCATGACGATCCTTTCTTTCGAGCAATTTTCTGAACATTCCAAGCACGGGGAATCATATCATTATGTCTAAATAGTTTGTCATTTTCTAAACAACTTTTGGTCTATAAATTAAAAAGTTATTTACGTGATAGTTGTTTCTCTCTTTGTTCTTGGACGAACTTTCGAACTTGACAAAGTTTCATGAGTTCTTTTAAAACTTCAGTTCCTTAAAGTATTCATGACGATCCTTCCCTTTGATCAATTCTCCGAACATTCCATGCACGGGAAATCGCATCATTTTGTCTAAATAGTTTGTCATTTTCTAAACAACTTTTTATCTTTGAATTAAAAATCTATTTACGCGAGAGTTGTTTTTCTCCTTGTTCTTAGATGAACTTCCAAACTTGACAAACTTTTACGAGTTCTTCAATAACTTCGGTTTCTTAAAGTATTCAGGATAATCCATTCCTTAGAGCAATTTTTTGAACATTCCATGCTCGGGAAATCGCATCATTTGGTAATATTTTGTCATTTTCTAAACTACTTTTGGTCTTTCAATGAAAAATTTATTGACATGAGAGTTGTTTCTATCTTGGTTCTTGGATGAACTTTCGAACTTGGCAAACTTTTACGAGTTCTTTTATAACTTCAGTTCCACAAAGTATTCATGACGATCCATTCCTTTGAGCAATTTTCTAAACATTTCATGCTTGGGAAATTGTATCATTTTTTCTAAACTATTTGTCATTTGGTAAACAACTTTTGGTCTTTGAATGAAAAACTTATTTACATGAGAATTGTTCCTCTCTTGGATATTGGATGAGCTTCTAAACTTGACAAACTTTGACGAGTTCTTCTATAACTTCGGTTCCTTAAAGTATTCATGACGATCCATTCCTTCGAGCAGATTTCTTAACATACCATGCTTGGGAAATCACATCATTTTGTCTAAATAGTTTGTCATTTGGAAAACAACTTTTGGTCATTGAATTAAAAACTTATTTACGTGAGAATTTATTATCTCTTGGATCATGGACAAACATTCGAACTTCACAAACTTTTACCAGTTGTTTTATAACTTTGGTTCATTACAGTATTCATGACTATCCTTTACTTCGAGCAATTTTCCAAACATTCCAAGCACGGGGAATTGCATCATATGTCTAAAGAGTTTGTCTTTTTCTAAACAACTTTTGGTCTATAAATTAAAAAGTTATTTACATGAGAGTTGTTTCTCTCTTTGTTCTTGGATGAACTTCCGAACTTGACGAAGTTTCACGAGTTCTTTTAAAACTTCAGCTCCTTAAAGTATTCATGACGATCCTTACCTTCGAGCAATTTTTCGAACATTCCAAGCACGGGGAATCGCATCATTATGTCTAAATAGTTTGTCATTTTCTAAACAACTTTTGGTCAATAAATTAAAAGTTATTTACGTGAGAGTTGTTTCTCTCTTTGTTCTTGGACGAATTTCCGAACTTGACGAAGTTTCACGACTTCTTTTAAAACTTCAGTTCCTTAAAGTATTCAAGACAGTCCTTCCCTTCGACTAATTTTTCGAACATTCCAAGCACGAGGAATCTCAACATTATGTCTAAATAGTTTGTCATTTTCCAAACAACTTTTGGTCTTTGAATGAAAAACTAATTTACGTGAGAGTTGTTTCTCTCTTGGTTCTTGAACGAACTTCTGAACTTGGAAAACTTTTACCAGTTCATCTATAACTTTTGTTCCTTAAATTATTCATGACAATCCATTCCTTCAAGTAATTTTTCGAACATTCCATGCTCGGGAAATCACATGGTCTAAATAGTTTGTCATTTTGTAAACAACTTTTGGTCTCTAAATTAAAATCTTATTTACGTGAGAATTGTTTCTCTCTTTGTTCTTGGACGAACTACTGAACTTGATGAAGTTTTGCAAGTTCTTTTAAAACTTCAGTTCCTTAAAGTATTCATGACGATCCATTCCTTCGAGCAATTTTTAGAACATTCCATGCGCGGGAAATTGCGTCATTTTGTCTAAATAGTTTTTCATTTTCTAAACAACTTTTTATCTTTAAATTAAATATCTATTTACGCGAGAGTTGTTTTTCTCTTGGTTCTTAGATGAACTTCCAAACTTGACAAACTTTTACGAGTTCTTCAATAACTTCGGTTTCTTAAAGTATTTAAGACAATCCATTCCTTAGAGCAATTTTTTGAACATTCCATGCTTGGGAAATCGCATCATTAGGTCTAAATACTTTGTCATTTTCTTAACTACTTTTGGTCTTTGAATGAAAAACTTATTCACGTGAGAGATGTTTCTATCTTGGTTCTTGGACGAACTTCCGAACATGGCAAACTTTTACGAGTTCTTTTATAACTTCAGTTCCATAAAGTATTCATGAAGATCCATTCCTTCGTCCTTCGAGCAATTTTTCGAACATTCCAAGCACGAGGAATCACATCATTATGTCTAAAGAGTTTGTCTTTTTCTAAACAAGTTTTGGTCTATAAATTAAAAAGTTATTTACGTGAGAGTTGTTTCTCTCTTTGTTCTTAGATGAACTTCCGAACTTGATGAAGTTTCACGAGTTCTTTTAAAACTTCAGTTCCTTAAAGTATTCAAGAAGATCCTTTCCTTCGAGTAATTTTTCGAAACATTCCAAGCACGGGGAATCGCATCATTATGTCTAAATAGTTTGTCATTTTCTAAACAACTTTTGGGTCTATAAATTAAAAAGTTATTTACGTGAGAGTTGTTTCTCTCTTTGTTCTTGGACAAACTTCCGAACTTGACGAAGTTTCACGAGTTCTTTTAAAACTTCAGTTCCTTAAAGTATTCATGATGATCCTTCCCTTCGACCAATTTTTCAAACATTCCAAGCACGGGGAATCTCAACATTATGTCTAAATAGTTTGTCATTTTCTAAACAACTTTTGGTCTTTGAATGAAAAGCTAATTAACGTGAGAGTTGTTTCTCTCTTGGTTCTTGAACGAACTTTTGAACTTGGAAAACTTTTACCAGTTCATCTGTAACTTTCGTTCCTTAAAGTATTCGTGACAATCCATTCCTTCAAGCAATTTTTCGAACATTCCATGCTCGAGAAATCACATCGGTTGGTCTAAATAGTTTGTCATTTTGTAAACAACTTTTGGTCCCTAAATTAAAATCTTATTTACGTGAGAATTGTTTCTCTCTTTGTTCTTGGACGAACTACTGAACTTGATGAAGTTTTGTAAGTTCTTTTAAAACTTCAATTCCTTAAAGTATTTTGACGATCCATTCCTTCGAGCATTTTTCTGAACATTCCATGCGCGGGAAATTGCGTCATTTTGTCTAAATAGTTTTTCATTTTCTAAACAACTTTTTATCTTTAAATTAAAAATCTATTTACGCGAGAGTTGTTTTTCTCTTGGTTCTTAGATGAACTTCCAAACTTGACAAACTTTTACGAGTTCTTCAAAAACTTTGGTTTCTTAAAGTATTAAAGACAATTCATTCCTTAGAACAATTTTTTGAACATTCCATGCTTGGGAAATCTCATCATTTGGTCTAAATACTTTGTCATTTTCTAAACTACTTTTGGTCTTTGAATGAAAAATTTATTCACATGAGAGTTGTTTCTATCTTGGTTCTTAGACGAACTTTCGAACATGGTAAACTTTTACGAGTTCTTTTATAACTTCAGTTCCATAAAGCATTCATGAAGATCCATTCCTTCGTCCTTCGAGCAATTTTTTGAACATTCCAAGTACGGGGAATTGCATCATTATGTCTAAATAGTTTGTCATTTTCTAAACAACTTTTGGTCTATAAATTAAAAAGTTATTTACGTGAGAGTTGTTTCTCTCTTTGTTCTTAGATGAACTTCTGAACTTGACGAAGTTTCACGAGTTCTTTTAAACTTCAGTTCCTTAAAGTATTCAAGACGATTCTTTCCTTCGAGCAATTTTTCGAACATTCAAGCATGGGGAATCGCATCATTATGTCTAAATAGTTTGTCATTTTCTAAACAACTTTTGGTCTATAAATTAAAAAGTTATTTACGTGAGAGTTGTTTCTCTCTTTGTTCTTGGACGAACTTTCGAACTTGAAGAAGTTTCATGAGTTCTTTTAAAACTCCAGTTCCTTAAAGTATTCATGACGATCCTTCCCTTCAAGCAATTTTTCGAACATTCCAAGCACGGGGAATTGCATCATTATGTCTAAAGAGTTTGTCTTTTTCTAAACAACTTTTGGTCAATAAATTAAAAAGTTATTTACATGAGAGTTGCTTCTCTCTTTGTTCTTGGACGAACTTCCGAACTTGACGAAGTTTCACGAGTTCTTTTAAAACTTCAGCTCCTTAAAGTATTCATGACGATCCTTACCATCGTGCAATTTTTCGAACATTCCAAGCACAGGGAATCGCATCATTTGGTCTAAATAGTTTGTCAGTTTCTAAACAACTTTTGGTCTCTAAATTAAAAAGTTATTTACATGAGAGTTGTTTCTCTCTTTGTTCTTGGACGAACTTTCGAACTTGAAGAAGTTTCATGAGTTCTTTTAAAACTCCATTTCCTTAAAGTATTCATGATGATCCTTCCCTTCGAGCAATTTTTCGAACATTCCAAGCATGGGGAATCACATCATTATGTCTAAATAGTTTGCCATTTTCTAAACAACTTTTGGTCTTTGAATGAAAAACTTAGTTACATGAGAGTTGTTTCTTGGTTCTTGGACGAACTTCTGAACTTGGAAAACTTTTACCAGTTCATCTATAACTTTCATTCCTTAAAGTATTCATGAAAATCTTGATACGAGTCGTAAGGCCCAAATTCAAGCTTATAAATGTGATGGGATTAAAGTTGTTCAAGGCCCAATAACGAGGTCGAAGCCCAAGCAAATTCAAGCAAGATTGAATAGGACCATCCAAGACTTCGTTACCAAGGCCCTCAATGTGAACACGACCGAAAAAGAAAATCAATATTCACTTTCTTGTTTCCAAGTAAATCAAGAAACCGAATCTTGGTCCAATCTTGTCATTCCAAAAAATTTCAAGAATCGAGAAAATCAAGGTTTTAAATCTTGGAAATCTTGGTCAAAGAAACCGAAGCTGCCAATTTTCAAGTTGGGGAAATCAGTAGGCTTACAACGACTTTTTGGTTGGGATCCACGAATTTAGGGATTGAGATGTCTGCATGGATTTCAAAGTTCTATCTCTTATCTTCGAAACGAACTTTGAATCACTCAATTTCATGTTCGGGAGCTCAAGTTATGATCATTTCAATAAAAACTGCACAAGCAGAATTTCTGGACGTGATTATGACAATCCATTCCTTAGAGAAATTTTTTGAACATTTCATCCTCGGGAAATCGCATCATTTGGTCTAAATACTTTGCCAATTTCTAAACTACTTTGGTCTTTGAATGAAAAACTTTTTCACTTGAGAGTTGTATCTATCTTGGTTCTTGGACGAACTTCCGAACTTGGCAAACTTTTACGAGTTATTTTATAACTTCAGTTCCATAAAGTAGTCATGACGATCCATTCCTTCGAGCAAATTTCCGAAAATTTCTTGCTTGGGAAATCGCAACATTTTTCTAAACTATTTGTCATTAGGTAAACAACTTTTTGTCATTGAATGAAAAACTTATTTTCATGAGAATTGTTCCTCTCTTGGATATTGGATGAACTTCTAAACATGACAAACTTTGACGAGTTCTTCTATAACTTTCGTTCTTTAAATATTCAAGACGATCCATTCCTTCGAGCAATTTTCTGAACATTCCATGCTTGGAAAATCACATCATTTTGTCTGCTTAGTTCGTCATTTGGTATACAACTTTTGGTCATTTAATTAAACACTTATTTACGTGAGAATTTATTATCTCTTGGATCATGGACAAACTTCCTAACTTTACAAACTTTTACCAGTTGTTCAATAACTTTGCTCTATCAAAATATTCATGACAATCCATTCCTTCGAGTAATTTTCTGAATATTCCATACTCGAGAAATTGCATAATTTAGTCTAAATAGTTTGTCATTTTGTAAATGACTTTTGGTCTATAAATTAAAAAGTTATTTACGTGAGAGTTGCTTCTCTCTTTTTTTTCTTGGACGAACTTCCAAACTTGATGAAGTTTTACGAGTTCTTTTAAAACTTCAGTTCCTTAAAGTATTCATGACGATCCATTCCTTCGAGCAATTTTTTGAACATTCCAAGCACGGGAAATCGCATCATTATGTCTAAATAGTTTGTCATTTTCTAAACAACTTTTGGTCTTTGAATTAAAAACCTATTTACGTGAGAGGTTTTTCTCTCTTGTCTCTTAGACGAACTTCCAAACTTGACATACTTTTAAGAGTTCATCTATAACTTCGATTTCTTAAAGTATTCAAGATAATTCATTCCTTAGAATAATTTTTTGAACATTTCATGCTCGGGAAATCGCATCATTTGGTCTAAATACTTTGTCATTTTCTAAACGACTTTTGGTCTTTGAATGAAAAACTTATTTACCTGAGAGTTGTTTCTCTCTTGGTTCTTGGACGAACTTCTGAACTTGGAAAACTTTTACAAGTTCATCTATAACTTTCGGTCCTTAAAGTATTCATGACAATCCATTTCTTCAAGTAATTTTTCGAAAATTCCATTCTCCGAAAATCGCATCATTTGGTTTAAATACTTTGTCATTTTCTAAACTACTTTTCGTCTTTCAATGAAAAACTTATTTACGTGAGAGTTGTTTCTATCTTAGTTCTTGGACGAACTTTCGAACTTGGCAAACTTTTACGAGTTTTTTTATAACATCAGTAACATAAAGTATTCATGACGATCCATTCCTTCGAGCGATTTTTCGAACATTTTATGATTGGAAAATCGCATCATTTTTTTCTAAACTATTTGTCATTTGGTAAACAACTTTTTCTCTTTGAATGAAAAACTTATTTACATGAGAATTGTTTCTCTCTTAGATATTGGATGAACTTCTAAACTTGACAAACTTTGACGAGTTCTTCTATAACTTCGATTTCTTAAAGTATTCAAGATAATCCATTCCTTAGAGTAATTTTTTGAACATTTCATGCTCGGGAAATCGCATTATTTGGTCTAAATACTTTGTCATTTTCTTAACGACTTTTGGTCTTTGAATGAAAAACTTATTAACGTAAGAGTTGTTTCTCTCTTGGTTCTTGGACGAACTTCTGAACTTGGACAACTTTTTACTATTTCATCTATAACTTTCATTCCTTAAAGTATTCATGACAATCCATTCCTTCAAGCAATTTTTCGAACATTCCATGCTCGGGAAATCGCATCATTTGGTCTAAATAGCTTGCCATTTTGTAAACAACTTTTGGTCTTTATATTAAAATCTTATTTACGTGAGAATTGTTTCTCTCTTTATTCTTGGACGAACTTCCGAACTTGATGAAGTTTTGCAAGTTCTTTTAAAACTTCAGTTCCTTAAATATTCATGACGATCCATTCCTTCGAGCAATTTTTCAAGCATTCCATGCACAGGAAATCACATCATTTTGTCTAAATAGTTTACCATTTTCTAAACAACTTTTGGTCTTTGAATTAAAAACCTATTTCCGTGAGAGTTGTTTTTCTCTTGGTTCTTAGATGAACTTCCAAACTTGACGAGCTTTTACGAGTTCTTCAATAACTTCGATTTCTTAGAGTATTCAAGACAACCCATTCTTAGAGCAATTTTTTGAACATTACATACTCGGGAAATCGCATCATTTGGTCTAAATACTTTGTCATTTTCTAAACTACTTTTCGTCTTTCAATGAAAAACTTTCTTACGTGAGAGTTGTTTCTATCTTGGTTCTTGGCCGAACTTCTGAACTTGGAAAACTTTTACGAGTTCTTTCATAACATCAGTTCCATAAAGTATTCATGGCGATCCATTCCTTCGAGCAATTTTTTTAACATTTCATGCTTGGGAAATCGCATCATTTTTTTTCTAAACTATTTGTCATTTGGTAAACAACTTTTGCTCTTTGAATGAAAAACTTATTTACATGAGAATTGTTTCTCTCTTAGATATTGGATGAACTTCTAAACTTGACAAACTTTGACGAGTTCTTCTACAACTTCGGTTCTATAAAGTATTCATGACGTTCCATTCCTTCGAGCAATTTTCTGAACATTCCATGCTTGGGAAATCACATCATTTTGTCTGCTTAGTTTGTCATTTGGTATACAACTTTTGGTCATTTAATTAAAAGCTTATTTACGTGAGAATTTACTATCTCTTGGATCATGGACAAACTTCCTAACTCCACAAACTTTTACCAGTTGTTCAATAACTTTGCTCCATTAAAGTATTCATGACAATCCATTCCTTCGAGTAATTTTCCAAACATTCCATGCTCGGGAAATTGCATAATTTAGTCTAAATAGTTTGTCATTTTGTAAACGACTTTTGGTCTATAAATTAAAAAGTTATTTACATGAGAGTTGTTTCTCTCCTTGTTCTTGGACGAACTTCCGAACTTGACGAAGTTTTACGAGTTCTTTTAAAACATCAGTTCCTTAAAGTATTCATGACGATCCATTTCTTCGAGTAATTTTTCAAACATTCCAAGCACAGGAAATCGCATCATTATGTCTAAATAATTTGTCAATTTCTAAACAACTTTTGGTCTTCGAATTAAAAACCTATTTACGTGAGAGGTTTTTCTCTCTTGGCTCTTAGATGAACTTCTGAACTTGGACAACTTTTTACTATTTCATCTATAACTTTCATTCCTTAAAGTATTCATGACAATCCATTCCTTCAAGCAATTTTCCGAACATTTCATGCTCGGGAAATCGCATCATTTGGTCTAAATAGCGAACTTGATGAAGTTTTGCAAGTTCTTTTAAAACTTCAGTTCCTTAAATATTCATGACGATCCATTCCTTCGAGCAATTTTTCGAGCGTTCCATGCACAAGAAATCACATCATTTTGTCTAAATAATTTGTCATTTTTTAAACAACTTTTGGTCTTTGAATTAAAAACCTATTTCCGTGAGAGTTGTTTTTCTCTTGGTTCTTAGATGAACTTCCAAACTTGACGAGCTTTTACGAGTTCTTCAATAACTTCGATTTCTTAGAGTATTCAAGACAACCCATTCTTAGAGCAATTTTTTGAACATTACATACTCGGGAAATCGCATCATTTGGTCTAAATACTTTGTCATTTTCTAAACTACTTTTCGTCTTTCAAAGAAAAACTTTCTTACGTGAGAGTTGTTTCTATCTTGGTTCTTGGCCGAACTTCTGAACTTGGAAAACTTTTACGAGTTATTTTATAACATCAGTTCCATAAAGTATTCATGGCGATCCATTCCTTCGAGCAATTTTTCGAACATTTCATGCTTGGGAAATCGCATCATTTTTTTTTCTAAACTATTTGTCATTTGGTAAACAACTTTTGCTCTTTGAATGAAAAACTTATTTACATGAGAATTGTTTCTCTCTTAGATATTGGATGAACTTCTAAACTTGACAAACTTTGACGAGTTCTTCTACAACTTCGGTTCTATAAAGTATTCATGACGTTCCATTCCTTCGAGCAATTTTCTGAACATTCCATGCTTGGGAAATCACATCATTTTGTCTGCTTAGTTTGTCATTTGGTATACAACTTTTGGTCATTTAATTAAAAGCTTATTTACGTGAGAATTTACTATCTCTTGGATCATGGACAAACTTCCTAACTCCACAAACTTTTACCAGTTGTTCAATAACTTTGCTCCATTAAAGTATTCATGACAATCCATTCCTTCGAGTAATTTTCCAAACATTCCATGCTCGGGAAATTGCATAATTTAGTCTAAATAGTTTGTCATTTTGTAAACGACTCTTGGTCTATAAATTAAAAAGTTATTTACATGAGAGTTGTTTCTCTCATTGTTCTTGGACGAACTTCCGAACTTGACGAAGTCTTACGAGTTCTTTTAAAACTTCAGTTCCTTAAAGTATTCATGACGATCCATTTCTTCGAGTAATTTTTCAAACATTCCAAGCACAGGAAATCGCATCATTATGTCTAAATAATTTGTCAATTTCTAAACAACTTTTGGTCTTCGAATTAAAAACCTATTTACGTGAGAGGTTTTTCTCTCTTGGCTCTTAGATGAACTTCTGAACTTGGACAACTTTTTACTATTTCATCTATAACTTTCATTCCTTAAAGTATTCATGACAATCCATTCCTTCAAGCAATTTTCCGAACATTTCATGCTCGGGAAATCGCATCATTTGGTCTAAATAGCGAACTTGATGAAGTTTTGCAAGTTCTTTTAAAACTTCAGTTCCTTAAATATTCATGACGATCCATTCCTTCGAGCAATTTTTCGAGCATTCCATGCACAGGAAATCACATCATTTTGTCTAAATAGTTTGTCATTTTCTAAACAACTTTTGGTCTTTGAATTAAAAACCTATTTCCGTGAGAGTTGTTTTTCTCTTGGTTCTTAGATGAACTTCCAAACTTGACGAGCTTTTACGAGTTCTTCAATAACTTCGATTTCTTAGAGTATTCAAGACAACCCATTCTTAGAGCAATTTTTTGAACATTACATACTCGGGAAATCGCATCATTTGGTCTAAATACTTTGTCATTTTCTAAACTACTTTTCGTCTTTCAAAGAAAAACTTTCTTACGTGAGAGTTGTTTCTATCTTGGTTCTTGGCCGAACTTCTGAACTTGGAAAACTTTTACGAGTTCATTTATAACATCAGTTCCATAAAGTATTCATGGCGATCCATTCCTTCGAGCGATTTTTCGAACATTTTATGATTGGGAAATCGCATCATTTTTTTCTAAACTATTTGTCATTTGGTAAACAACTTTTGCTCTTTGAATGAAAAACTTATTTACATGAGAATTGTTTCTCTCTTAGATATTGGATGAACTACTAAACTTGACAAACTTTGACGAGTTCTTCTACAACTTCGGTTCTATAAAGTATTCATGACGTTCCATTCCTTCGAGCAATTTTTTGAACATTCCATGCTTGGGAAATCACATCATTTTGTCTGCTTAGTTTGTCATTTGGTATACAACTTTTGGTCATTTAATTAAAAGCTTATTTACGTGAGAATTTACTATCTCTTGGATCATGGACAAACTTCCTAACTCCACAAACTTTTACCAGTTGTTCAATAACTTTGCTCCATTAAAGTATTCATGACAATCCATTCCTTCGAGTAATTTTCCAAACATTCCATGCTCGGGAAATTGCATAATTTAGTCTAAATAGTTTGTCATTTTGTAAACGACTTTTGGTCTATAAATTAAAAAGTTATTTACATGAGAGTTGTTTCTCTCATTGTTCTTGGACGAACTTCCGAACTTGACGAAGTCTTACGAGTTCTTTTAAAACTTCAGTTCCTTAAAGTATTCATGACGATCCATTTCTTCGAGTAATTTTTCAAACATTCCAAGCACAGGAAATCGCATCATTATGTCTAAATAATTTGTCAATTTCTAAACAACTTTTGGTCTTCGAATTAAAAACCTATTTACGTGAGAGGTTTTTCTCTCTTGGCTCTTAGATGAACTTCTGAACTTGGACAACTTTTTACTATTTCATCTATAACTTTCATTCCTTAAAGTATTCATGACAATCCATTCCTTCAAGCAATTTTCCGAACATTTCATGCTCGGGAAATCGCATCATTTGGTCTAAATAGCGAACTTGATGAAGTTTTGCAAGTTCTTTTAAAACTTCAGTTCCTTAAATATTCATGACGATCCATTCCTTCGAGCAATTTTTCGAGCATTCCATGCACAGGAAATCACATCATTTTGTCTAAATAGTTTGTCATTTTCTAAACAACTTTTGGTCTTTGAATTAAAAACCTATTTCCGTGAGAGTTGTTTTTCTCTTGGTTCTTAGATGAACTTCCAAACTTGACGAGCTTTTACGAGTTCTTCAATAACTTCGATTTCTTAGAGTATTCAAGACAACCCATTCTTAGAGCAATTTTTTGAACATTACATACTCGGGAAATCGCATCATTTGGTCTAAATACTTTGTCATTTTCTAAACTACTTTTCGTCTTTCAAAGAAAAACTTTCTTACGTGAGAGTTGTTTCTATCTTGGTTCTTGGCCGAACTTCTGAACTTGGAAAACTTTTACGAGTTCATTTATAACATCAGTTCCATAAAGTATTCATGGCGATCCATTCCTTCGAGCGATTTTTCGAACATTTTATGATTGGGAAATCGCATCATTTTTTTCTAAACTATTTGTCATTTGGTAAACAACTTTTGCTCTTTGAATGAAAAACTTATTTACATGAGAATTGTTTCTCTCTTAGATATTGGATGAACTACTAAACTTGACAAACTTTGACGAGTTCTTCTACAACTTCGGTTCTATAAAGTATTCATGACGTTCCATTCCTTCGAGCAATTTTTTGAACATTCCATGCTTGGGAAATCACATCATTTTGTCTGCTTAGTTTGTCATTTGGTATACAACTTTTGGTCATTTAATTAAAAGCTTATTTACGTGAGAATTTACTATCTCTTGGATCATGGACAAACTTCCTAACTCCACAAACTTTTACCAGTTGTTCAATAACTTTGCTCCATTAAAGTATTCATGACAATCCATTCCTTCGAGTAATTTTCCAAACATTCCATGCTCGGGAAATTGCATAATTTAGTCTAAATAGTTTGTCATTTTGTAAACGACTTTTGGTCTATAAATTAAAAAGTTATTTACATGAGAGTTGTTTCTCTCATTGTTCTTGGACGAACTTCCGAACTTGACGAAGTCTTACGAGTTCTTTTAAAACTTCAGTTCCTTAAAGTATTCATGACGATCCATTTCTTCGAGTAATTTTTCAAACATTCCAAGCACAGGAAATCGCATCATTATGTCTAAATAATTTGTCAATTTCTAAACAACTTTTGGTCTTCGAATTAAAAACCTATTTACGTGAGAGGTTTTTCTCTCTTGGCTCTTAGACGAGCTTCCAAACTTGACATACTTTTACGAGTTCTTCTATAACTTCGATTTCTTAAAGTATTCAAGATAATCCATTCCTTAGAGTAATTTTTTGAACATTTCATGCTCGGGAAATCGCATTATTTGGTCTAAATACTTTGTCATTTTCTAAACGACTTTTGGTCTTTGAATGAAAAACTTATTTACGTAAGAGTTGTTTCTCTCTTGGTTCTTGGACGAACTTCTGAACTTGGACAACTTTTTACTATTTCATCTATAACTTTCATTCCTTAAAGTATTCATGACAATCCATTCCTTCAAGCAATTTTCCGAACATTCCATGCTCGGGAAATCGCATCATTTGGTCTAAATAGCTTGCCATTTTGTAAACAACTTTTGGTCTTTATATTAAAATCTTATTTACGTGAGAATTGTTTCTCTCTTTATTCTTGGACGAACTTCCGAACTTGATGAAGTTTTGCAAGTTCTTTTAAAACTTCAGTTCCTTAAATATTCATGACGATCCATTCCTTCGAGCAATTTTTCGAGCGTTCCATGCACAAGAAATCACATCATTTTGTCTAAATAATTTGTCATTTTTTAAACAACTTTTGGTCTTTGAATTAAAAACCTATTTCCGTGAGAGTTGTTTTTCTCTTGGTTCTTAGATGAACTTCCAAACTTGACGAGCTTTTACGAGTTCTTCAATAACTTCGATTTCTTAAAGTATTCAAGACAACCCATTCTTAGAGCAATTTTTTGAACATTACATACTCGGGAAATCGCATCATTTGGTCTAAATACTTTGTCATTTTCTAAACTACTTTTCGTCTTTCAATGAAAAACTTTCTTACGTGAGAGTTGTTTCTATCTTGGTTCTTGGCCGAACTTCTGAACTTGGAAAACTTTTACGAGTTCTTTCATAACATCAGTTCCATAAAGTATTCATGGCGATCCATTCCTTCGAGCAATTTTTTTAACATTTCATGCTTGGGAAATCGCATCATTTTTTTTCTAAACTATTTGTCATTTGGTAAACAACTTTTGCTCTTTGAATGAAAAACTTATTTACATGAGAATTGTTTCTCTCTTAGATATTGGATGAACTTCTAAACTTGACAAACTTTGACGAGTTCTTCTACAACTTCGGTTCTATAAAGTATTCATGACGTTCCATTCCTTCGAGCAATTTTCTGAACATTCCATGCTTGGGAAATCACATCATTTTGTCTGCTTAGTTTGTCATTTGGTATACAACTTTTGGTCATTTAATTAAAAGCTTATTTACGTGAGAATTTACTATCTCTTGGATCATGGACAAACTTCCTAACTCCACAAACTTTTACCAGTTGTTCAATAACTTTGCTCCATTAAAGTATTCATGACAATCCATTCCTTCGAGTAATTTTCCAAACATTCCATGCTCGGGAAATTGCATAATTTAGTCTAAATAGTTTGTCATTTTGTAAACGACTTTTGGTCTATAAATTAAAAAGTTATTTACATGAGAGTTGTTTCTCTCATTGTTCTTGGACGAACTTCCGAACTTGACGAAGTCTTACGAGTTCTTTTAAAACTTCAGTTCCTTAAAGTATTCATGACGATCCATTTCTTCGAGTAATTTTTCAAACATTCCAAGCACAGGAAATCGCATCATTATGTCTAAATAATTTGTCAATTTCTAAACAACTTTTGGTCTTCGAATTAAAAACCTATTTACGTGAGAGGTTTTTCTCTCTTGGCTCTTAGATGAACTTCTGAACTTGGACAACTTTTTACTATTTCATCTATAACTTTCATTCCTTAAAGTATTCATGACAATCCATTCCTTCAAGCAATTTTCCGAACATTTCATGCTCGGGAAATCGCATCATTTGGTCTAAATAGCGAACTTGATGAAGTTTTGCAAGTTCTTTTAAAACTTCAGTTCCTTAAATATTCATGACGATCCATTCCTTCGAGCAATTTTTCGAGCATTCCATGCACAGGAAATCACATCATTTTGTCTAAATAGTTTGTCATTTTCTAAACAACTTTTGGTCTTTGAATTAAAAACCTATTTCCGTGAGAGTTGTTTTTCTCTTGGTTCTTAGATGAACTTCCAAACTTGACGAGCTTTTACGAGTTCTTCAATAACTTCGATTTCTTAGAGTATTCAAGACAACCCATTCTTAGAGCAATTTTTTGAACATTACATACTCGGGAAATCGCATCATTTGGTCTAAATACTTTGTCATTTTCTAAACTACTTTTCGTCTTTCAAAGAAAAACTTTCTTACGTGAGAGTTGTTTCTATCTTGGTTCTTGGCCGAACTTCTGAACTTGGAAAACTTTTACGAGTTCATTTATAACATCAGTTCCATAAAGTATTCATGGCGATCCACTCCTTCGAGCGATTTTTCGAACATTTTATGATTGGGAAATCGCATCATTTTTTTCTAAACTATTTGTCATTTGGTAAACAACTTTTGCTCTTTGAATGAACAACTTATTTACATGAGAATTGTTTCTCTCTTAGATATTGGATGAACTACTAAACTTGACAAACTTTGACGAGTTCTTCTACAACTTCGGTTCTATAAAGTATTCATGACGTTCCATTCCTTCGAGCAATTTTTTGAACATTCCATGCTTGGGAAATCACATCATTTTGTCTGCTTAGTTTGTCATTTGGTATACAACTTTTGGTCATTTAATTAAAAGCTTATTTACGTGAGAATTTACTATCTCTTGGATCATGGACAAACTTCCTAACTCCACAAACTTTTACCAGTTGTTCAATAACTTTGCTCCATTAAAGTATTCATGACAATCCATTCCTTCGAGTAATTTTCCAAACATTCCATGCTCGGGAAATTGCATAATTTAGTCTAAATAGTTTGTCATTTTGTAAACGACTTTTGGTCTATAAATTAAAAAGTTATTTACATGAGAGTTGTTTCTCTCATTGTTCTTGGACGAACTTCCGAACTTGACGAAGTCTTACGAGTTCTTTTAAAACTTCAGTTCCTTAAAGTATTCATGACGATCCATTTCTTCGAGTAATTTTTCAAACATTCCAAGCACAGGAAATCGCATCATTATGTCTAAATAATTTGTCAATTTCTAAACAACTTTTGGTCTTCGAATTAAAAACCTATTTACGTGAGAGGTTTTTCTCTCTTGGCTCTTAGACGAGCTTCCAAACTTGACATACTTTTACGAGTTCTTCTATAACTTCGATTTCTTAAAGTATTCAAGATAATCCATTCCTTAGAGTAATTTTTTGAACATTTCATGCTCGGGAAATCGCATTATTTGGTCTAAATACTTTGTCATTTTCTAAACGACTTTTGGTCTTTGAATGAAAAACTTATTTACGTAAGAGTTGTTTCTCTCTTGGTTCTTGGACGAACTTCTGAACTTGGACAACTTTTTACTATTTCATCTATAACTTTCATTCCTTAAAGTATTCATGACAATCCATTCCTTCAAGCAATTTTCCGAACATTCCATGCTCGGGAAATCGCATCATTTGGTCTAAATAGCTTGCCATTTTGTAAACAACTTTTGGTCTTTATATTAAAATCTTATTTACGTGAGAATTGTTTCTCTCTTTATTCTTGGACGAACTTCCGAACTTGATGAAGTTTTGCAAGTTCTTTTAAAACTTCAGTTCCTTAAATATTCATGACGATCCATTCCTTCGAGCAATTTTTCGAGCGTTCCATGCACAAGAAATCACATCATTTTGTCTAAATAATTTGTCATTTTTTAAACAACTTTTGGTCTTTGAATTAAAAACCTATTTCCGTGAGAGTTGTTTTTCTCTTGGTTCTTAGATGAACTTCCAAACTTGACGAGCTTTTACGAGTTCTTCAATAACTTCGATTTCTTAAAGTATTCAAGACAACCCATTCTTAGAGCAATTTTTTGAACATTACATACTCGGGAAATCGCATCATTTGGTCTAAATACTTTGTCATTTTCTAAACTACTTTTCGTCTTTCAATGAAAAACTTTCTTACGTGAGAGTTGTTTCTATCTTGGTTCTTGGCCGAACTTCTGAACTTGGAAAACTTTTACGAGTTCTTTCATAACATCAGTTCCATAAAGTATTCATGGCGATCCATTCCTTCGAGCAATTTTTTTAACATTTCATGCTTGGGAAATCGCATCATTTTTTTTCTAAACTATTTGTCATTTGGTAAACAACTTTTGCTCTTTGAATGAAAAACTTATTTACATGAGAATTGTTTCTCTCTTAGATATTGGATGAACTTCTAAACTTGACAAACTTTGACGAGTTCTTCTACAACTTCGGTTCTATAAAGTATTCATGACGTTCCATTCCTTCGAGCAATTTTCTGAACATTCCATGCTTGGGAAATCACATCATTTTGTCTGCTTAGTTTGTCATTTGGTATACAACTTTTGGTCATTTAATTAAAAGCTTATTTACGTGAGAATTTACTATCTCTTGGATCATGGACAAACTTCCTAACTCCACAAACTTTTACCAGTTGTTCAATAACTTTGCTCCATTAAAGTATTCATGACAATCCATTCCTTCGAGTAATTTTCCAAACATTCCATGCTCGGGAAATTGCATAATTTAGTCTAAATAGTTTGTCATTTTGTAAACGACTTTTGGTCTATAAATTAAAAAGTTATTTACATGAGAGTTGTTTCTCTCATTGTTCTTGGACGAACTTCCGAACTTGACGAAGTCTTACGAGTTCTTTTAAAACTTCAGTTCCTTAAAGTATTCATGACGATCCATTTCTTCGAGTAATTTTTCAAACATTCCAAGCACAGGAAATCGCATCATTATGTCTAAATAATTTGTCAATTTCTAAACAACTTTTGGTCTTCGAATTAAAAACCTATTTACGTGAGAGGTTTTTCTCTCTTGGCTCTTAGACGAGCTTCCAAACTTGACATACTTTTACGAGTTCTTCTATAACTTCGATTTCTTAAAGTATTCAAGATAATCCATTCCTTAGAGTAATTTTTTGAACATTTCATGCTCGGGAAATCGCATTATTTGGTCTAAATACTTTGTCATTTTCTAAACGACTTTTGGTCTTTGAATGAAAAACTTATTTACGTAAGAGTTGTTTCTCTCTTGGTTCTTGGACGAACTTCTGAACTTGGACAACTTTTTACTATTTCATCTATAACTTTCATTCCTTAAAGTATTCATGACAATCCATTCCTTCAAGCAATTTTCCGAACATTCCATGCTCGGGAAATCGCATCATTTGGTCTAAATAGCTTGCCATTTTGTAAACAACTTTTGGACTTTATATTAAAATCTTATTTACGTGAGAATTGTTTCTCTCTTTATTCTTGGACGAACTTCCGAACTTGATGAAGTTTTGCAAGTTCTTTTAAAACTTCAGTTCCTTAAATATTCATGACGATCCATTCCTTCGAGCAATTTTTCGAGCGTTCCATGCACAAGAAATCACATCATTTTGTCTAAATAATTTGTCATTTTTTAAACAACTTTTGGTCTTTGAATTAAAAACCTATTTCCGTGAGAGTTGTTTTTCTCTTGGTTCTTAGATGAACTTCCAAACTTGACGAGCTTTTACGAGTTCTTCAATAACTTCGATTTCTTAAAGTATTCAAGACAACCCATTCTTAGAGCAATTTTTTGAACATTACATACTCGGGAAATCGCATCATTTGGTCTAAATACTTTGTCATTTTCTAAACTACTTTTCGTCTTTCAATGAAAAACTTTCTTACGTGAGAGTTGTTTCTATCTTGGTTCTTGGCCGAACTTCTGAACTTGGAAAACTTTTACGAGTTCTTTTATAACATCAGTTCCATAAAGTATTCATGGCGATCCATTCCTTCGAGCAATTTTTTTAACATTTCATGCTTGGGAAATCGCATCATTTTTTTTCTAAACTATTTGTCATTTGGTAAACAACTTTTGCTCTTTGAATGAAAAACTTATTTACATGAGAATTGTTTCTCTCTTAGATATTGGATGAACTTCTAAACTTGACAAACTTTGACGAGTTCTTCTACAACTTCGGTTCTATAAAGTATTCATGACGTTCCATTCCTTCGAGCAATTTTCTGAACATTCCATGCTTGGGAAATCACATCATTTTGTCTGCTTAGTTTGTCATTTGGTATACAACTTTTGGTCATTTAATTAAAAGCTTATTTACGTGAGAATTTACTATCTCTTGGATCATGGACAAACTTCCTAACTCCACAAACTTTTACCAGTTGTTCAATAACTTTGCTCCATTAAAGTATTCATGACAATCCATTCCTTCGAGTAATTTTCCAAACATTCCATGCTCGGGAAATTGCATAATTTAGTCTAAATAGTTTGTCATTTTGTAAACGACTTTTGGTCTATAAATTAAAAAGTTATTTACATGAGAGTTGTTTCTCTCCTTGTTCTTGGACGAACTTCCGAACTTGACGAAGTCTTACGAGTTCTTTTAAAACTTCAGTTCCTTAAAGTATTCATGACGATCCATTTCTTCGAGTAATTTTTCAAACATTCCAAGCACAGGAAATCGCATCATTATGTCTAAATAATTTGTCAATTTCTAAACAACTTTTGGTCTTCGAATTAAAAACCTATTTACGTGAGAGGTTTTTCTCTCTTGGCTCTTAGATGAACTTCTGAACTTGGACAACTTTTTACTATTTCATCTATAACTTTCATTCCTTAAAGTATTCATGACAATCCATTCCTTCAAGCAATTTTCCGAACATTTCATGCTCGGGAAATCGCATCATTTGGTCTAAATAGCGAACTTGATGAAGTTTTGCAAGTTCTTTTAAAACTTCAGTTCCTTAAATATTCATGACGATCCATTCCTTCGAGCAATTTTTCGAGCATTCCATGCACAGGAAATCACATCATTTTGTCTAAATAGTTTGTCATTTTCTAAACAACTTTTGGTCTTTGAATTAAAAACCTATTTCCGTGAGAGTTGTTTTTCTCTTGGTTCTTAGATGAACTTCCAAACTTGACGAGCTTTTACGAGTTCTTCAATAACTTCGATTTCTTAGAGTATTCAAGACAACCCATTCTTAGAGCAATTTTTTGAACATTACATACTCGGGAAATCGCATCATTTGGTCTAAATACTTTGTCATTTTCTAAACTACTTTTCGTCTTTCAAAGAAAAACTTTCTTACGTGAGAGTTGTTTCTATCTTGGTTCTTGGCCGAACTTCTGAACTTGGAAAACTTTTACGAGTTCATTTATAACATCAGTTCCATAAAGTATTCATGGCGATCCATTCCTTCGAGCGATTTTTCGAACATTTTATGATTGGGAAATCGCATCATTTTTTTCTAAACTATTTGTCATTTGGTAAACAACTTTTGCTCTTTGAATGAAAAACTTATTTACATGAGAATTGTTTCTCTCTTAGATATTGGATGAACTACTAAACTTGACAAACTTTGACGAGTTCTTCTACAACTTCGGTTCTATAAAGTATTCATGACGTTCCATTCCTTCGAGCAATTTTTTGAACATTCCATGCTTGGGAAATCACATCATTTTGTCTGCTTAGTTTGTCATTTGGTATACAACTTTTGGTCATTTAATTAAAAGCTTATTTACGTGAGAATTTACTATCTCTTGGATCATGGACAAACTTCCTAACTCCACAAACTTTTACCAGTTGTTCAATAACTTTGCTCCATTAAAGTATTCATGACAATCCATTCCTTCGAGTAATTTTCCAAACATTCCATGCTCGGGAAATTGCATAATTTAGTCTAAATAGTTTGTCATTTTGTAAACGACTTTTGGTCTATAAATTAAAAAGTTATTTACATGAGAGTTGTTTCTCTCATTGTTCTTGGACGAACTTCCGAACTTGACGAAGTCTTACGAGTTCTTTTAAAACTTCAGTTCCTTAAAGTATTCATGACGATCCATTTCTTCGAGTAATTTTTCAAACATTCCAAGCACAGGAAATCGCATCATTATGTCTAAATAATTTGTCAATTTCTAAACAACTTTTGGTCTTCGAATTAAAAACCTATTTACGTGAGAGGTTTTTCTCTCTTGGCTCTTAGACGAGCTTCCAAACTTGACATACTTTTACGAGTTCTTCTATAACTTCGATTTCTTAAAGTATTCAAGATAATCCATTCCTTAGAGTAATTTTTTGAACATTTCATGCTCGGGAAATCGCATTATTTGGTCTAAATACTTTGTCATTTTCTAAACGACTTTTGGTCTTTGAATGAAAAACTTATTTACGTAAGAGTTGTTTCTCTCTTGGTTCTTGGACGAACTTCTGAACTTGGACAACTTTTTACTATTTCATCTATAACTTTCATTCCTTAAAGTATTCATGACAATCCATTCCTTCAAGCAATTTTCCGAACATTCCATGCTCGGGAAATCGCATCATTTGGTCTAAATAGCTTGCCATTTTGTAAACAACTTTTGGTCTTTATATTAAAATCTTATTTACGTGAGAATTGTTTCTCTCTTTATTCTTGGACGAACTTCCGAACTTGATGAAGTTTTGCAAGTTCTTTTAAAACTTCAGTTCCTTAAATATTCATGACGATCCATTCCTTCGAGCAATTTTTCGAGCGTTCCATGCACAAGAAATCACATCATTTTGTCTAAATAATTTGTCATTTTTTAAACAACTTTTGGTCTTTGAATTAAAAACCTATTTCCGTGAGAGTTGTTTTTCTCTTGGTTCTTAGATGAACTTCCAAACTTGACGAGCTTTTACGAGTTCTTCAATAACTTCGATTTCTTAAAGTATTCAAGACAACCCATTCTTAGAGCAATTTTTTGAACATTACATACTCGGGAAATCGCATCATTTGGTCTAAATACTTTGTCATTTTCTAAACTACTTTTCGTCTTTCAATGAAAAACTTTCTTACGTGAGAGTTGTTTCTATCTTGGTTCTTGGCCGAACTTCTGAACTTGGAAAACTTTTACGAGTTCTTTCATAACATCAGTTCCATAAAGTATTCATGGCGATCCATTCCTTCGAGCAATTTTTTTAACATTTCATGCTTGGGAAATCGCATCATTTTTTTTCTAAACTATTTGTCATTTGGTAAACAACTTTTGCTCTTTGAATGAAAAACTTATTTACATGAGAATTGTTTCTCTCTTAGATATTGGATGAACTTCTAAACTTGACAAACTTTGACGAGTTCTTCTACAACTTCGGTTCTATAAAGTATTCATGACGTTCCATTCCTTCGAGCAATTTTCTGAACATTCCATGCTTGGGAAATCACATCATTTTATCTGCTTAGTTTGTCATTTGGTATACAACTTTTGGTCATTTAATTAAAAGCTTATTTACGTGAGAATTTACTATCTCTTGGATCATGGACAAACTTCCTAACTCCACAAACTTTTACCAGTTGTTCAATAACTTTGCTCCATTAAAGTATTCATGACAATCCATTCCTTCGAGTAATTTTCCAAACATTCCATGCTCGGGAAATTGCATAATTTAGTCTAAATAGTTTGTCATTTTGTAAACGACTTTTGGTCTATAAATTAAAAAGTTATTTACATGAGAGTTGTTTCTCTCCTTGTTCTTGGACGAACTTCCGAACTTGACGAAGTCTTACGAGTTCTTTTAAAACTTCAGTTTCTTAAAGTATTCATGACGATCCATTTCTTCGAGTAATTTTTCAAACATTCCAAGCACAGGAAATCGCATCATTATGTCTAAATAATTTGTCAATTTCTAAACAACTTTTGGTCTTCGAATTAAAAACCTATTTACGTGAGAGGTTTTTCTCTCTTGGCTCTTAGATGAACTTCTGAACTTGGACAACTTTTTACTATTTCATCTATAACTTTCATTCCTTAAAGTATTCATGACAATCCATTCCTTCAAGCAATTTTCCGAACATTTCATGCTCGGGAAATCGCATCATTTGGTCTAAATAGCGAACTTGATGAAGTTTTGCAAGTTCTTTTAAAACTTCAGTTCCTTAAATATTCATGACGATCCATTCCTTCGAGCAATTTTTCGAGCATTCCATGCACAGGAAATCACATCATTTTGTCTAAATAGTTTGTCATTTTCTAAACAACTTTTGGTCTTTGAATTAAAAACCTATTTCCGTGAGAGTTGTTTTTCTCTTGGTTCTTAGATGAACTTCCAAACTTGACGAGCTTTTACGAGTTCTTCAATAACTTCGATTTCTTAGAGTATTCAAGACAACCCATTCTTAGAGCAATTTTTTGAACATTACATACTCGGGAAATCGCATCATTTGGTCTAAATACTTTGTCATTTTCTAAACTACTTTTCGTCTTTCAATGAAAAACTTTCTTACGTGAGAGTTGTTTCTATCTTGGTTCTTGGCCGAACTTCTGAACTTGGAAAACTTTTACGAGTTCATTTATAACATCAGTTCCATAAAGTATTCATGACGATCCATTCCTTCGAGCGATTTTTCGAACATTTTATGATTGGAAAATCGCATCATTTTTTTCTAAACTATTTGTCATTTGGTAAACAACTTTTGCTCTTTGAATGAAAAACTTATTTACATGAGAATTGTTTCTCTCTTAGATATTGGATGAACTACTAAACTTGACAAACTTTGACGAGTTCTTCTATAACTTCGATTTCTTAAAGTATTCAAGATAATCCATTCCTTAGAGTAATTTTCTAAACAATTTGTCAAAATAATTTGTCTAAATAATTTGCATCATTATGTCTAAATAAGTTGCATCATTATGTCTAAATAATTTGTCAATTTCTAAACAACTTTTGGTCTTCGAATTAAAAACCTATTTACGTGAGAGGTTTTTCTCTCTTGGCTCTTAGACGAGCTTCCAAACTTGACATACTTTTACGAGTTCTTCTATAACTTCGATTTCTTAAAGTATTCAAGATAATCCATTCCTTAGAGTAATTTTTTGATCATTTCATGCTCGGGAAATCGCATTATTTGGTCTAAATACTTTGTCATTTTCTAAACGACTTTTGGTCTTTGAATGAAAAACATATTTACGTAAGAGTTGTTTCTCTCTTGGTTCTTGGACGAACTTCTGAACTTGGACAACTTTTTACTATTTCATCTATAACTTTCATTCCTTAAAGCATTCATGACAATCCATTCCTTCAAGCAATTTTTCGAACATTCCATGCTCGGGAAATCGCATCATTTGGTCTAAATAGCTTGCCATTTTGTAAACAACTTTTGGTCTTTATATTAAAATCTTATTTACGTGAGAATTGTTTCTCTCTTTATTCTTGGACGAACTTCCGAACTTGATGAAGTTTTGCAAGTTCTTTTAAAACTTCAGTTCCTTAAATATTCATGACGATCCATTCCTTCGAGCAATTTTTCAAGCGTTCCATGCACAGGAAATCACATCATTTTGTCTAAATAGTTTACCATTTTCTAAACAACTTTTGGTCTTTGAATTAAAAACCTATTTCCGTGAGAGTTGTTTTTCTCTTGGTTCTTAGATGAACTTCCAAACTTGACGAGCTTTTACGAGTTCTTCAATAACTTCGATTTCTTAGAGTATTCAAGACAACCCATTCTTAAAGCAATTTTTTGAACATTACATACTCGGGAAATCGCATCATTTGGTCTAAATACTTTGTCATTTTCTAAACTACTTTTCGTCTTTCAATGAAAAACTTTCTTACGTGAGAGTTGTTTCTATCTTGGTTCTTGGCCGAACTTCTGAACTTGGAAAACTTTTACGAGTTCTTTCATAACATCAGTTCCATAAAGTATTCATGGCGATCCATTCCTTCGAGCAATTTTTTTAACATTTCATGCTTGGGAAATCGCATCATTTTTTTTCTAAACTATTTGTCATTTGGTAAACAACTTTTGCTCTTTGAATGAAAAACTTATTTACATGAGAATTGTTTCTCTCTTAGATATTGGATGAACTTCTAAACTTGACAAACTTTGACGAGTTCTTCTATAACTTCGGTTCTATAAAGTATTCATGACGTTCCATTCCTTCGAGCAATTTTCTGAACATTCCATGCTTGGGAAATCACATCATTTTGTCTGCTTAGTTTGTCATTTGGTATACAACTTTTGGTCATTTAATTAAAAGCTTATTTACGTGAGAATTTACTATCTCTTGGATCATGGACAAACTTCCTAACTCCACAAACTTTTACCAGTTGTTCAATAACTTTGCTCCATTAAAGTATTCATGACAATCCATTCCTTCGAGTAATTTTCCAAACATTCCATGCTCGGGAAATTGCATAATTTAGTCTAAATAGTTTGTCATTTTGTAAACGACTTTTGGTCTATAAATTAAAAAGTTATTTACATGAGAGTTGTTTCTCTCCTTGTTCTTGGACGAACTTCCGAACTTGACGAAGTCTTACGAGTTCTTTTAAAACTTCAGTTCCTTAAAGTATTCATGACGATCCATTTCTTCGAGTAATTTTTCAAACATTCCAAGCACAGGAAATCGCATCATTATGTCTAAATAATTTGTCAATTTCTAAATAACTTTTGGTCTTCGAATTAAAAACCTATTTACGTGCGAGGTTTTTCTCTCTTGGCTCTTAGACGAACTTCCAAACTTGACATACTTTTACGAGTTCTTCTATAACTTCGATTTCTTAAAGTATTCAAGATAATCCATTCCTTAGAGTAATTTTTTGAACATTTCATGCTCGGGAAATCGCATTATTTGGTCTAAATACTTTGTCATTTTCTAAACGACTTTTGGTCTTTGAATGAAAAACTTATTTACGTAAGAGTTGATTCTCTCTTGGTTCTTGGACGAACTTCTGAACTTGGACAACTTTTTACTATTTCATCTATAACTTTCATTCCTTAAAGTATTCATGACAATCCATTCCTTCAAGCAATTTTCCGAACATTCCATGCTCGGGAAATCGCATCATTTGGTCTAAATAGCTTGCCATTTTGTAAACAACTTGTGGTCTTTATATTAAAATCTTATTTACGTGAGAATTGTTTCTCTCTTTATTCTTGGACGAACTTCCGAACTTGATGAAGTTTTGCAAGTTCTTTTAAAACTTCAGTTCCTTAAATATTCATGACGATCCATTTCTTCGAGCAATTTTTCGAGCATTCCATGCACTGGAAATCATATCATTTTGTCTAAATAGTTTGTCATTTTCTAAACAACTTTTGGTCTTTGAATTAAAAACCTATTTCCGTGAGAGTTGTTTTTCTCTTGGTTCTTAGATGAACTTCCAAACTTGACGAGCTTTTATGAGTTCTTCAATAACTTCGATTTCTTAGAGTATTCAAGACAACCCATTCTTAGAGCAATTTTTTGAACATTACATACTCGGGAAATCGCATCATTTGGTCTAAATACTTTGTCATTTTCTAAACTACTTTTCGTCTTTCAAAGAAAAACTTTCTTACGTGAGAGTTGTTTCTATCTTGGTTCTTGGCCGAACTTCTGAACTTGGAAAACTTTTACGAGTTCTTTTATAACATCAGTTCCATAAAGTATTCATGGCGATCCATTCCTTCGAGCAATTTTTCGAACATTTCATGCTTGGGAAATCGCATCATTTTTTTTTCTAAACTATTTGTCATTTGGTAAACAACTTTTGCTCTTTGAATGAAAACCTTATTTACATGAGAATTGTTTCTCTCTTAGATATTGGATGAACTTCTAAACTTGACAAACTTTGACGAGTTCTTCTACAACTTCGGTTCTATAAAGTATTCATGACGTTCCATTCCTTCGAGCAATTTTTTGAACATTCCATGCTTGGGAAATCACATCATTTTGTCTGCTTAGTTTGTCATTTGGTATACAACTTTTGGTCATTTAATTAAAAGCTTATTTACGTGAGAATTTACTATCTCTTGGATCATGGACAAACTTCCTAACTCCACAAACTTTTACCAGTTGTTCAATAACTTTGCTCCATTAAAGTATTCATGACAATCCATTCCTTCGAGTAATTTTCCAAACATTCCATGCTCGGGAAATTGCATAATTTAGTCTAAATAGTTTGTCATTTTGTAAACGACTTTTGGTCTATAAATTAAAAAGTTATTTACATGAGAGTTGTTTCTCTCATTGTTCTTGGACGAACTTCCGAACTTGACGAAGTCTTACGAGTTCTTTTAAAACTTCAGTTCCTTAAAGTATTCATGACGATCCATTTCTTCGAGTAATTTTTCAAACATTCCAAGCACAGGAAATCGCATCATTATGTCTAAATAATTTGTCAATTTCTAAACAACTTTTGGTCTTCGAATTAAAAACCTATTTACGTGAGAGGTTTTTCTCTCTTGGCTCTTAGACGAGCTTCCAAACTTGACATACTTTTACGAGTTCTTCTATAACTTCGATTTCTTAAAGTATTCAAGATAATCCATTCCTTAGAGTAATTTTTTGAACATTTCATGCTCGGGAAATCGCATTATTTGGTCTAAATACTTTGTCATTTTCTAAACGACTTTTGGTCTTTGAATGAAAAACTTATTTACGTAAGAGTTGTTTCTCTCTTGGTTCTTGGACGAACTTCTGAACTTGGACAACTTTTTACTATTTCATCTATAACTTTCATTCCTTAAAAAAGTATTCATGACAATCCATTCCTTCAAGCAATTTTCCGAACATTCCATGCTCGGGAAATTGCATCATTTGGTCTAAATAGCTTGCCATTTTGTAAACAACTTTTGGTCTTTATATTAAAATCTTATTTACGTGAGAATTGTTTCTCTCTTTATTCTTGGACGAACTTCCGAACTTGATGAAGTTTTGCAAGTTCTTTTAAAACTTCAGTTCCTTAAATATTCATGACGATCCATTCCTTCAAGCAATTTTTCGAGCGTTCCATGCACAAGAAATCACATCATTTTGTCTAAATAGTTTGTCATTTTTTAAACAACTTTTGGTCTTTGAATTAAAAACCTATTTCCGTGAGAGTTGTTTTTCTCTTGGTTCTTAGATGAACTTCCAAACTTGACGAGCTTTTACGAGTTCTTCAATAACTTCGATTTCTTAAAGTATTCAAGACAACCCATTCTTAGAGCAATTTTTTGAACATTACATACTCGGGAAATCGCATCATTTGGTCTAAATACTTTGTCATTTTCTAAACTACTTTTCGTCTTTCAATGAAAAACTTTCTTACGTGAGAGTTGTTTCTATCTTGGTTCTTGGCCGAACTTCTGAACTTGGAAAACTTTTACGAGTTCTTTTATAACATCAGTTCCATAAAGTATTCATGGCGATCCATTCCTTCGAGCAATTTTTCGAACATTTCATGCTTGGGAAGTCGCATCATTTTTTTTCTAAACTATTTGTCATTTGGTAAACAACTTTTGCTCTTTGAATGAAAAACTTATTTACATGAGAATTGTTTCTCTCTTAGATATTGGATGAACTTCTAAACTTGACAAACTTTGACGAGTTCTTCTACAACTTCGGTTCTATAAAGTATTCATGACGTTCCATTCCTTCGAGCAATTTTTTGAACATTCCATGCTTGGGAAATCACATCATTTTGTCTGCTTAGTTTGTCATTTGGTATACAACTTTTGGTCATTTAATTAAAAGCTTATTTACGTGAGAATTTACTATCTCTTGGATCATGGACAAACTTCCTAACTCCACAAACTTTTACCAGTTGTTCAATAACTTTGCTCCATTAAAGTATTCATGACAATCCATTCATTCGAGTAATTTTCCAAACATTCCATGCTCGGGAAATTGCATAATTTAGTCTAAATAGTTTGTCATTTTGTAAACGACTTTTGGTCTATAAATTAAAAAGTTATTTACATGAGAGTTGTTTCTCTCCTTGTTCTTGGACGAACTTCCGAACTTGACGAAGTTTTACGAGTTCTTTTAAAACATCAGTTCCTTAAAGTATTCATGACGATCCATTTCTTCGAGTAATTTTTCAAACATTCCAAGCACAGGAAATCGCATCATTATGTCTAAATAATTTGTCAATTTCTAAACAACTTTTGGTCTTCGAATTAAAAACCTATTTACGTGAGAGGTTTTTCTCTCTTGGCTCTTAGATGAACTTCTGAACTTGGACAACTTTTTACTATTTCATCTATAACTTTCATTCCTTAAAGTATTCATGACAATCCATTCCTTCAAGCAATTTTCCGAACATTTCATGCTCGGGAAATCGCATCATTTGGTCTAAATAGCGAACTTGATGAAGTTTTACAAGTTCTTTTAAAACTTCAGTTCCTTAAATATTCATGACGATCCATTCCTTCGAGCAATTTTTCGAGCATTCCATGCACAGGAAATCACATCATTTTGTCTAAATAGTTTGTCATTTTCTAAACAACTTTTGGTCTTTGAATTAAAAACCTATTTTCGTGAGAGTTGTTTTTCTCTTGGTTCTTAGATGAACTTCCAAACTTGACGAGCTTTTACGAGTTCTTCAATAACTTCGATTTCTTAGAGTATTCAAGACAACCCATTCTTAGAGCAATTTTTTGAACATTACATACTCGGGAAATCGCATCATTTGGCCTAAATACTTTGTCATTTTCTAAACTACTTTTCGTCTTTCAATGAAAAACTTTCTTACGTGAGAGTTGTTTCTATCTTGGTTCTTGGCCGAACTTCTGAACTTGGAAAACTTTTACGAGTTCTTTTATAACATCAGTTCCATAAAGTATTCATGACGATCCATTCCTTCGAGCGATTTTTCGAACATTTTATGATTGGAAAATCGCATCATTTTTTTCTAAACTATTTGTCATTTGGTAAACAACTTTTGCTCTTTGAATGAAAAACATATTTACATGAGAATTGTTTCTCTCTTAGATATTGGATGAACTTCTAAACTTGACAAACTTTGACGAGTTCTTCTACAACTTCGGTTCTATAAAGTATTCATGACGTTCCATTCCTTCGAGCAATTTTTTGAACATTCCATGCTTGGGAAATCACATCATTTTGTCTGCTTAGTTTGTCATTTGGTATACAACTTTTGGTCATTTAATTAAAAGCTTATTTACGTGAGAATTTACTATCTCTTGGATCATGGACAAACTTCCTAACTCCACAAACTTTTACCAGTTGTTCAATAACTTTGCTCCATTAAAGTATTCATGACAATCCATTCATTCGAGTAATTTTCCAAACATTTCATGCTCGGGAAATTGCATAATTTAGTCTAAATAGTTTGTCATTTTGTAAACGACTTTTGGTCTATAAATTAAAAAGTTATTTACATGAGAGTTGTTTCTCTCCTTGTTCTTGGACGAACTTCCGAACTTGACGAAGTCTTACGAGTTCTATTAAAACTTCAGTTCCTTAAAGTATTTATGACGATCCATTTCTTCGAGTAATTTTTCAAACATTCCAAGCACAGGAAATCGCATCATTATGTCTAAATAATTTGTCAATTTCTAAACAACTTTTGGTCTTCGAATTAAAAACCTATTTACGTGAGAGGTTTTTCTCTCTTGGCTCTTAGACGAACTTCCAAACTTGACATACTTTTACGAGTTCTTCTATAACTTCGATTTCTTAAAGCATTCAAGATAATCCATTCCTTAGAGTAATTTTTTGAACATTTCATGCTCGGGAAATCGCATTATTTGGTCTAAATACTTTGTCATTTTCTAAACGACTTTTGGTCTTTGAATGAAAAACTTATTTACATAAGAGTTGTTTCTCTCTTGGTTCTTGGACGAACTTCTGAACTTGGACAACTTTTTACTATTTCATCTATAACTTTCATTCCTTAAAGTATTCATGACAATCCATTCCTTCAAGCAATTTTCCGAACATTCCATGCTCGGGAAATCGCATCATTTGGTCTAAATAGCTTGCCATTTTGTAAACAACTTGTGGTCTTTATATTAAAATCTTATTTACGTGAGAATTGTTTCTCTCTTTATTCTTGGACGAACTTCCGAACTTGATGAAGTTTTGCAAGTTCTTTTAAAACTTCAGTTCCTTAAATATTCATGACGATCCATTCCTTCGAGCAATTTTTCGAGCATTCCATGCACAGGAAATCACATCATTTTGTCTAAATAGTTTGTCATTTTCTAAACAACTTTTGGTCTTTGAATTAAAAACCTATTTCCGTGAGAGTTGTTTTTCTCTTGGTTCTTAGATGAACTTCCAAACTTGACGAGCTTTTATGAGTTCTTCAATAACTTCGATTTCTTAGAGTATTCAAGACAACCCATTCTTAGAGCAATTTTTTGAACATTACATACTCGGGAAATCGCATCATTTGGTCTAAATAATTTGTCATTTTCTAAACTACTTTTCGTCTTTCAAAGAAAAACTTTCTTACGTGAGAGTTGTTTCTATCTTGGTTCTTGGCCGAACTTCTGAACTTGGAAAACTTTTACGAGTTCTTTTATAACATCAGTTCCATAAAGTATTCATGGCGATCCATTCCTTCGAGCAATTTTTCGAACATTTCATGCTTGGGAAATCGCATCATTTTTTTTTCTAAACTATTTGTCATTTGGTAAACAACTTTTGCTCTTTGAATGAAAAACTTATTTACATGAGAATTGTTTCTCTCTTAGATATTGGATGAACTTCTAAACTTGACAAACTTTGACGAGTTCTTCTACAACTTCGGTTCTATAAAGTATTCATGACGTTCCATTCCTTCGAGCAATTTTTTGAACATTCCATGCTTGGGAAATCACATCATTTCGTCTGCTTAGTTTGTCATTTGGTATACAACTTTTGGTCATTTAATTAAAAGCTTATTTACGTGAGAATTTACTATCTCTTGGATCATGGACAAACTTCCTAACTCCACAAACTTTTACCAGTTGTTCAATAACTTTGCTCCATTAAAGTATTCATGACAATCCATTCCTTCGAGTAATTTTCCAAACATTCCATGCTCGGGAAATTGCATAATTTAGTCTAAATAGTTTGTCATTTTGTAAACGACTTTTGGTCTATAAATTAAAAAGTTATTTACATGAGAGTTGTTTCTCTCCTTGTTCTTGGACGAACTTCCGAACTTGACGAAGTCTTACGAGTTCTTTTAAAACATCAGTTCCTTAAAGTATTCATGACGATCCATTTCTTCGAGTAATTTTTCAAACATTCCAAGCACAGGAAATCGCATCATTATGTCTAAATAATTTGTCAATTTCTAAACAACTTTTGGTCTTCGAATTAAAAACCTATTTACGTGAGAGGTTTTTCTCTCTTGGCTCTTAGACGAGCTTCCAAACTTGACATACTTTTACGAGTTCTTCTATAACTTCGATTTCTTAAAGTATTCAAGATAATCCATTCCTTAGAGTAATTTTTTGAACATTTCATGCTCGGGAAATCGCATTATTTGGTCTAAATACTTTGTCATTTTCTAAACGACTTTTGGTCTTTGAATGAAAAACTTATTTACGTAAGAGTTGTTTCTCTCTTGGTTCTTGGACGAACTTCTGAACTTGGACAACTTTTTACTATTTCATCTATAACTTTCATTCCTTAAAAAAGTATTCTTGACAATCCATTCCTTCAAGCAATTTTCCGAACATTCCATGCTCGGGAAATTGCATCATTTGGTCTAAATAGCTTGCCATTTTGTAAACAACTTTTGGTCTTTATATTAAAATCTTATTTACGTGAGAATTGTTTCTCTCTTTATTCTTGGACGAACTTCCGAACTTGATGAAGTTTTGCAAGTTCTTTTAAAACTTCAGTTCCTTAAATATTCATGACGATCCATTCCTTCAAGCAATTTTTCGAGCGTTCCATGCACAAGAAATCACATCATTTTGTCTAAATAGTTTGTCATTTTTTAAACAACTTTTGGTCTTTGAATTAAAAACCTATTTCCGTGAGAGTTGTTTTTCTCTTGGTTCTTAGATGAACTTCCAAACTTGACGAGCTTTTACGAGTTCTTCAATAACTTCGATTTCTTAAAGTATTCAAGACAACCCATTCTTAGAGCAATTTTTTGAACATTACATACTCGGGAAATCGCATCATTTGGTCTAAATACTTTGTCATTTTCTAAACTACTTTTCGTCTTTCAATGAAAAACTTTCTTACGTGAGAGTTGTTTCTATCTTGGTTCTTGGCCGAACTTCTGAACTTGGAAAACTTTTACGAGTTCTTTTATAACATCAGTTCCATAAAGTATTCATGGCGATCCATTCCTTCGAGCAATTTTTCGAACATTTCATGCTTGGGAAGTCGCATCATTTTTTTTCTAAACTATTTGTCATTTGGTAAACAACTTTTGCTCTTTGAATGAAAAACTTATTTACATGAGAATTGTTTCTCTCTTAGATATTGGATGAACTTCTAAACTTGACAAACTTTGACGAGTTCTTCTACAACTTCGGTTCTATAAAGTATTCATGACGTTCCATTCCTTCGAGCAATTTTTTGAACATTCCATGCTTGGGAAATCACATCATTTTGTCTGCTTAGTTTGTCATTTGGTATACAACTTTTGGTCATTTAATTAAAAGCTTATTTACGTGAGAATTTACTATCTCTTGGATCATGGACAAACTTCCTAACTCCACAAACTTTTACCAGTTGTTCAATAACTTTGCTCCATTAAAGTATTCATGACAATCCATTCATTCGAGTAATTTTCCAAACATTCCATGCTCGGGAAATTGCATAATTTAGTCTAAATAGTTTGTCATTTTGTAAACGACTTTTGGTCTATAAATTAAAAAGTTATTTACATGAGAGTTGTTTCTCTCCTTGTTCTTGGACGAACTTCCGAACTTGACGAAGTTTTACGAGTTCTTTTAAAACATCAGTTCCTTAAAGTATTCATGACGATCCATTTCTTCGAGTAATTTTTCAAACATTCCAAGCACAGGAAATCGCATCATTATGTCTAAATAATTTGTCAATTTCTAAACAACTTTTGGTCTTCGAATTAAAAACCTATTTACGTGAGAGGTTTTTCTCTCTTGGCTCTTAGATGAACTTCTGAACTTGGACAACTTTTTACTATTTCATCTATAACTTTCATTCCTTAAAGTATTCATGACAATCCATTCCTTCAAGCAATTTTCCGAATATTTCATGCTCGGGAAATCGCATCATTTGGTCTAAATAGCGAACTTGATGAAGTTTTACAAGTTCTTTTAAAACTTCAGTTCCTTAAATATTCATGACGATCCATTCCTTCGAGCAATTTTTCGAGCATTCCATGCACAGGAAATCACATCATTTTGTCTAAATAGTTTGTCATTTTCTAAACAACTTTTGGTCTTTGAATTAAAAACCTATTTCCGTGAGAGTTGTTTTTCTCTTGGTTCTTAGATGAACTTCCAAACTTGACGAGCTTTTACGAGTTCTTCAATAACTTCGATTTCTTAGAGTATTCAAGACAACCCATTCTTAGAGCAATTTTTTGAACATTACATACTCGGGAAATCGCATCATTTGGTCTAAATACTTTGTCATTTTCTAAACTACTTTTCGTCTTTCAATGAAAAACTTTCTTATGTGAGAGTTGTTTCTATCTTGGTTCTTGGCCGAACTTCTGAACTTGGAAAACTTTTATGAGTTCTTTTATAACATCAGTTCCATAAAGTATTCATGGCGATCCATTCCTTCGAGCAATTTTTCGAACATTTCATGCTTGGGAAGTCGCATCATTTTTTTTCTAAACTATTTGTCATTTGGTAAACAACTTTTGCTCTTTGAATGAAAAACTTATTTACATGAGAATTGTTTCTCTCTTAGATATTGGATGAACTTCTAAACTTGACAAACTTTGACGAGTTCTTCTACAACTTCGGTTCTATAAAGTATTCATGACGTTCCATTCCTTCGAGCAATTTTCTGAACATTCCATGCTTGGGAAATCACATCATTTTGTCTGCTTAGTTTGTCATTTGGTAAACAACTTTTGGTCATTTAATTAAAAGCTTATTTACGTGAGAATTTACTATCTCTTGGATCATGGACAAACTTCCTAACTCCACAAACTTTTACCAGTTGTTCAATAACTTTGCTCCATTAAAGTATTCATGACAATCCATTCATTCGAGTAATTTTCCAAACATTCCATGCTCGGGAAATTGCATAATTTAGTCTAAATAGTTTGTCATTTTGTAAACGACTTTTGGTCTATAAATTAAAAAGTTATTTACATGAGAGTTGTTTCTCTCCTTGTTCTTGGACGAACTTCCGAACTTGACGAAGTCTTACGAGTTCTTTTAAAACTTCAGTTCCTTAAAGTATTCATGACGATCCATTTCTTCGAGTAATTTTTCAAACATTCCAAGCACAGGAAATCGCATCATTATGTCTAAATAATTTGTCAATTTCTAAACAACTTTTGGTCTTCGAATTAAAAACCTATTTACGTGAGAGGTTTTTCTCTCTTGGCTCTTAGACGAACTTCCAAGCTTGACATACTTTTACGAGTTCTTCTATAACTTCGATTTCTTAAAGCATTCAAGATAATCCATTCCTTAGAGTAATTTTTTGAACATTTCATGCTCGGGAAATCGCATTATTTGGTCTAAATACTTTGTCATTTTCTAAACGACTTTTGGTCTTTGAATGAAAAACTTATTTACGTAAGAGTTGTTTCTCTCTTGGTTCTTGGACGAACTTCTGAACTTGGACAACTTTTTACTATTTCATCTATAACTTTCATTCCTTAAAGTATTCATGACAATCCATTCCTTCAAGCAATTTTCCGAACAATCCATGCTCGGGAAATCGCATCATTTGGTCTAAATAGCTTGCCATTTTGTAAACAACTTTTGGTCTTTATATTAAAATCTTATTTACGTGAGAATTGTTTCTCTCTTTATTCTTGGACGAACTTCCGAACTTGATGAAGTTTTGCAAGTTCTTTTAAAACTTCAGTTCCTTAAATATTCATGACGATTCATTCCTTCGTGCAATTTTTCGAGCATTCCATGCACAAGAAATCACATCATTTTGTCTAAATAGTTTGTCATTTTCTAAACAACTTTTGGTCTTTGAATTAAAAACCTATTTCCGTGAGAGTTGTTTTTCTCTTGGTTCTTAGATGAACTTCCAAACTTGACGAGCTTTTACGAGTTCTTCAATAACTTCGATTTCTTAAAGTATTCAAGACAACCCATTCTAAGAGCAATTTTTTGAACATTACATACTCGGGAAATCGCATCATTTGGTCTAAATACTTTGTCATTTTCTAAACTACTTTTCGTCTTTCAATGAAAAACTTTCTTACGTGAGAGTTGTTTCTATCTTGGTTCTTGGCCGAACTTTTGAACTTGGAAAACTTTTACGAGTTCTTTTATAACATTAGTTCCATAAAGTATTCATGGCGATCCAGTCCTTCGAGCAATTTTTCGAACATTTCTTGCTTGGGAAATCGCATCATTTTTTCTCTAAACTATTTGTCATTTGGTAAACAACTTTTGCTCTTTGAATGAAAAACTTATTTACATGAGAATTGTTTCTCTCTTAGATATTGGATGAACTTCTAAACTTGACAAACTTTGACGAGTTCTTCTACAACTTCGGTTCTATAAAGTATTCATGACGTTCCATTCCTTCGAGCAATTTTCTGAACATTCCATGCTTGGGAAATCACATCATTTTGTCTGCTTAGTTTGTCATTTGGTATACAACTTTTGGTCATTTAATTAAAAGCTTATTTACGTGAGAATTTACTATCTCTTGGATCATGGACAAACTTCCTAACTCCACAAACTTTTACCAGTTGTTCAATAACTTTGCTCCATTAAAGTATTCATGACAATCCATTCCTTCAAGCAATTTTCCGAACATTCCATGCTCGGGAAATCGCATCATTTGGTCTAAATAGCTTGCCATTTTGTAAACAACTTTTGGTCTTTATATTAAAATCTTATTTACGTGAGAATTGTTTCTGTCTTTATTCTTGGACGAACTTCCGAACTTGATGAAGTTTTGCAACTTCTTTTAAAACTTCAGTTCTTTAAATATTCATGACGATTCATTCCTTCGAGCAATTTTTCGAGCATTCCATGCACAAGAAATCACATCATTTTGTCTAAATAGTTTGTCATTTTCTAAACAACTTTTGGTCTTTGAATTAAAAACCTATTTCCGTGAGAGTTGTTTTTCTCTTGGTTCTTAGATGAACTTCCAAACTTGACGAGCTTTTACGAGTTCTTCAATAACTTCGATTTCTTAAAGTATTCAAGACAACCCATTCTTAGAGCAATTTTTTGAACATTACATACTCGGGAAATCGCATCATTTGGTCTAAATACTTTGTCATTTTCTAAACTACTTTTCGTCTTTCAATGAAAAACTTTCTTACGTGAGAGTTGTTTCTATCTTGGTTCTTGGCCGAACTTCTGAACTTGGAAAACTTTTACGAGTTCTTTTATAACATCAGTTCCATAAAGTATTCATGGCGATCCATTCCTTCGATCAATTTTTCGAACATTTCATGCTTGGGAAGTCGCATCATTTTTTTTCTAAACTATTTGTCATTTGGTAAACAACTTTTGCTCTTTGAATGAAAAACTTTTTTACATGAGAATTGTTTCTCTCTTAGATATTGGATGAACTTCTAAACTTGACAAACTTTGACGAGTTCTTCTATAACTTCGGTTCTATAAAGTATTCATGACGTTCCATTCCTTCGAGCAATTTTCTGAACATTCCATGCTTGGGAAATCACATCATTTTGTCTGCTTAGTTTATCATTTGGTATACAACTTTTGGTCATTTAATTAAAAGCTTATTTACGTGAGAATTTACTATCTCTTGGATCATGGACAAACTTCCTAACTCCACAAACTTTTACCAGTTGTTCAATAACTTTGCTCCATTAAAGTATTCATGACAATCCATTCCTTCGAGTAATTTTCCAAACATTCCATGCTCGGGAAATTGCATAATTTAGTCTAAATAGTTTGTCATTTTGTAAACGACTTTTGGTCTATAAATTAAAAAGTTATTTACATGAGAGTTGTTTCTCTCCTTGTTCTTGGACGAACTTCCGAACTTGACGAAGTCTTACGAGTTCTTTTAAAACTTCAGTTCCTTAAAGTATTCATGACGATCCATTTCTTCGAGTAATTTTTCAAACATTCCAAGCACAGGAAATCGCATCATTATGTCTAAATAATTTGTCAATTTCTAAACAACTTTTGGTCTTCGAATTAAAAACCTATTTACGTGAGAGGTTTTTCTCTCTTGGCTCTTAGACGAACTTCCAAGCTTGACATACTTTTACGAGTTCTTCTATAACTTCGATTTCTTAAAGCATTCAAGATAATCCATTCCTTAGAGTAATTTTTTGAACATTTCATGCTCGGGAAATCGCATTATATGGTCTAAATACTTTGTCATTTTCTAAACGACTTTTGGTCTTTGAATGAAAAACTTATTTACGTAAGAGTTGTTTCTCTCTTGGTTCTTGGACGAACTTCTGAACTTGGACAACTTTTTACTATTTCATCTATAACTTTCATTCCTTAAAGTATTCATGACAATCCATTCCTTCAAGCAATTTTCCGAACATTCCATGCTCGGGAAATCGCATCATTTGGTCTAAATAGCTTGCCATTTTGTAAACAACTTTTGGTCTTTATATTAAAATCTTATTTACGTGAGAATTGTTTCTCTCTTTATTCTTGGACGAACTTCCGAACTTGATGAAGTTTTGCAAGTTCTTTTAAAACTTCAGTTCCTTAAATATTCATGACGATTCATTCCTTCGTGCAATTTTTCGAGCATTCCATGCACAAGAAATCACATCATTTTGTCTAAATAGTTTGTCATTTTCTAAACAACTTTTGGTCTTTGAATTAAAAACCTATTTCCGTGAGAGTTGTTTTTCTCTTGGTTCTTAGATGAACTTCCAAACTTGACGAGCTTTTACGAGTTCTTCAATAACTTCGATTTCTTAAAGTATTCAAGACAACCCATTCTTAGAGCAATTTTTTGAACATTACATACTCGGGAAATCGCATCATTTGGTCTAAATACTTTGTCATTTTCTAAACTACTTTTCGTCTTTCAATGAAAAACTTTCTTACGTGAGAGTTGTTTCTATCTTGGTTCTTGGCCGAACTTTTGAACTTGGAAAACTTTTACGAGTTCTTTTATAACATTAGTTCCAAAAAGTATTCATGGCGATCCAGTCCTTCGAGCAATTTTTCGAACATTTCATGCTTGGGAAATCGCATCATTTTTTCTCTAAACTATTTGTCATTTGGTAAACAACTTTTGCTCTTTGAATGAAAAACTTATTTACATGAGAATTGTTTCTCTCTTAGATATTGGATGAACTTCTAAACTTGACAAACTTTGACGAGTTCTTCTACAACTTCGGTTCTATAAAGTATTCATGACGTTCCATTCTCTCGAGCAATTTTCTGAACATTCCATGCTTGGGAAATCACATCATTTTGTCTGCTTAGTTTGTCATTTGGTATACAACTTTTGGTCATTTAATTAAAAGCTTATTTACGTGAGAATTTACTATCTCTTGGATCATGGACAAACTTCCTAACTCCACAAACTTTTACCAGTTGTTCAATAACTTTGCTCCATTAAAGTATTCATGACAATCCATTCCTTCAAGCAATTTTCCGAACATTCCATGCTCGGGAAATCGCATCATTTGGTCTAAATAGCTTGCCATTTTGTAAACAACTTTTGGTCTTTATATTAAAATCTTATTTACGTGAGAATTGTTTCTCTCTTTATTCTTGGACGAACTTCCGAACTTGATGAAGTTTTGCAAGTTCTTTTAAAACTTCAGTTCCTTAAATATTCATGACGATTCATTCCTTCGAGCAATTTTTCGAGCATTCCATGCACAAGAAATCACATCATTTTGTCTAAATAGTTTGTCATTTTCTAAACAACTTTTGGTCTTTGAATTAAAAACCTATTTCCGTGAGAGTTGTTTTTCTCTTGGTTCTTAGATGAACTTCCAAACTTGACGAGCTTTTACGAGTTCTTCAATAACTTCGATTTCTTAAAGTATTCAAGACAACCCATTCTTAGAGCAATTTTTTGAACATTACATACTCGGGAAATCGCATCATTTGGTCTAAATACTTTGTCATTTTCTAAACTACTTTTCGTCTTTCAATGAAAAACTTTCTTACGTGAGAGTTGTTTCTATCTTGGTTCTTGGCCGAACTTCTGAACTTGGAAAACTTTTACGAGTTCTTTTATAACATCAGTTCCGTAAAGCATTCATGGCGATCCATTCCTTCGAGCAATTTTTCGAACATTTCATGCTTGGGAAGTCGCATCATTTTTTTTCTAAACTATTTGTCATTTGGTAAACAACTTTTGCTCTTTGAATGAAAAACTTTTTTACATGAGAATTGTTTCTCTCTTAGATATTGGATGAACTTCTAAACTTGACAAACTTTGACGAGTTCTTCTATAACTTCGGTTCTATAAAGTATTCATGACGTTCCATTCCTTCGAGCAATTTTCTGAACATTCCATGCTTGGGAAATCACATCATTTTGTCTGCTTAGTTTATCATTTGGTATACAACTTTTGGTCATTTAATTAAAAGCTTATTTGCGTGAGAATTTACTATCTCTTGGATCATGGACAAACTTCCTAACTCCACAAACTTTTACCAGTTGTTCAATAACTTTGCTCCATTAAAGTATTCATGACAATCCATTCATTCGAGTAATTTTCCAAACATTCCATGCTCGGGAAATTGCATAATTTAGTCTAAATAGTTTTTCATTTTGTAAACGACTTTTGGTCTATAAATTAAAAAGTTATTTACATGAGAGTTGTTTCTCTCCTTGTTCTTGGACGAACTTCCGAACTTGAAGAAGTTTTACGAGTTCTTTTAAAACATCAGTTCCTTAAAGTATTCATGACAATACATTTCTTCGAGTAATTTTTCAAACATTCCAAGCACAGGAAATCGCATCATTATGTCTAAATAATTTGTCAATTTCTAAACAACTTTTGGTCTTCGAATTAAAAACCTATTTACGTGAGAGGTTTTTCTCTCTTGGCTCGTAGACGAACTTCCAAACTTGACATACTTTTACGAGTTCTTCTATAACTTCGATTTCTTAAAGTATTCATGATAATCCATTCCTTAGAGTAATTTTTTGAACATTTCATGCACGGGAAATCGCATTATTTGGTCTAAATACTTTGTCATTTTCTAAACGACTTTTGGTCTTTGAATGAAAAACTTATTTACGTAAGAGTTGTTTCTCTCTTGGTTCTTGGATTAACTTCTGAACTTGGACAACTTTTTACTATTTCATCTATAACTTTCATTCCTTAAAGTATTCATGACAATCCATTCCTTCAAGCAATTTTCCGAACATTCCATGCTCGGGAAATCGCATCATTTGGTCTAAATAGCTTGCCATTTTGTAAACAACTTTTGGTCTTTATATTAAAATCTTATTTATGTGAGAATTGTTTCTCTCTTTATTCTTGGACGAACTTCCGAACTTGATGAAGTTTTGCAAGTTCTTTTAAAACTTCAGTTCCTTAAATATTCATGACGATCCATTCCTTCGAGCAATTTTTCGAGCATTCCATGCACAGGAAATCACATCATTTTGTCTAAATAGTTTGTCATTTTCTAGACAACTTTTGGTCTTTGAATTAAAAACCTATTTCCGTGAGAGTTGTTTTTCTCTTGGTTCTTAGATGAACTTCCAAACTTGACGAGCTTTTACGAGTTCTTCAATAACTTCGATTTCTTAGAGTATTCAAGACAACCCATTCTTAGAGCAATTTTTTGAACATTACATACTCGGGAAATCGCATCATTTGGTCTAAATACTTTGTCATTTTCTAAACTACTTTTCGTCTTTCAATGAAAAACTTTCTTACGTGAGTTGTTTCTATCTTGGTTCTTGGCCGAACTTCTGATCTTGGAAAACTTTTACGAGTTCTTTTATAACATTAGTTCCATAAAGTATTCATGGCGATCCAGTCCTTCGAGCAATTTTTCGAACATTTCATGCTTGGGAAATCGCATCATTTTTTCTCTAAACTATTTGTCATTTGGTAAACAACTTTTGCTCTTTGAATGAAAAACTTATTTACATGAGAATTGTTTCTCTCTTAGATATTGGATGAACTTCTAAACTTGACAAACTTTGACGAGTTCTTCTATAACTTCGGTTCTATAAAGTATTCATGACGTTCCATTCCTTCGAGCAATTTTCTGAACATTCCATGCTTGGGAAATCACATCATTTTGTCTGCTTAGTTTATCATTTGGTATACAACTTTTGGTCATTTAATTAAAAGCTTATTTACGTGAGAATTTACTATCTCTTGGATCATGGACAAACTTCCTAACTCCACAAACTTTTACCAGTTGTTCAATAACTTTGCTCCATTAAAGTATTCATGACAATCCATTCCTTCGAGTAATTTTCCAAACATTCCATGCTCGGGAAATTGCATAATTTAGTCTAAATAGTTTGTCATTTTGTAAACGACTTTTGGTCTATAAATTAAAAAGTTATTTACATGAGAGTTGTTTCTCTCCTTGTTCTTGGACGAACTTCCGAACTTGACGAAGTCTTACGAGTTCTTTTAAAACTTCAGTTCCTTAAAGTATTCATGACGATCCATTTCTTCGAGTAATTTTTCAAACATTCCAAGCACAGGAAATCGCATCATTATGTCTAAATAATTTGTCAATTTCTAAACAACTTTTGGTCTTCGAATTAAAAACCTATTTACGTGAGAGGTTTTTCTCTCTTGGCTCTTAGACGAACTTCCAAGCTTGACATACTTTTACGAGTTCTTCTATAACTTCGATTTCTTAAAGCATTCAAGATAATCCATTCCTTAGAGTAATTTTTTGAACATTTCATGCTCGGGAAATCGCATTATATGGTCTAAATACTTTGTCATTTTCTAAACGACTTTTGGTCTTTGAATGAAAAACTTATTTACGTAAGAGTTGTTTCTCTCTTGGTTCTTGGACGAACTTCTGAACTTGGACAACTTTTTACTATTTCATCTATAACTTTCATTCCTTAAAGTATTCATGACAATCCATTCCTTCAAGCAATTTTCCGAACATTCCATGCTCGGGAAATCGCATCATTTGGTCTAAATAGCTTGCCATTTTGTAAACAACTTTTGGTCTTTATATTAAAATCTTATTTACGTGAGAATTGTTTCTCTCTTTATTCTTGGACGAACTTCCGAACTTGATGAAGTTTTGCAAGTTCTTTTAAAACTTCAGTTCCTTAAATATTCATGACGATTCATTCCTTCGTGCAATTTTTCGAGCATTCCATGCACAAGAAATCACATCATTTTGTCTAAATAGTTTGTCATTTTCTAAACAACTTTTGGTCTTTGAATTAAAAACCTATTTCCGTGAGAGTTGTTTTTCTCTTGGTTCTTAGATGAACTTCCAAACTTGACGAGCTTTTACGAGTTCTTCAATAACTTCGATTTCTTAAAGTATTCAAGACAACCCATTCTTAGAGCAATTTTTTGAACATTACATACTCGGGAAATCGCATCATTTGGTCTAAATACTTTGTCATTTTCTAAACTACTTTTCGTCTTTCAATGAAAAACTTTCTTACGTGAGAGTTGTTTCTATCTTGGTTCTTGGCCGAACTTTTGAACTTGGAAAACTTTTACGAGTTCTTTTATAACATTAGTTCCAAAAAGTATTCATGGCGATCCAGTCCTTCGAGCAATTTTTCGAACATTTCATGCTTGGGAAATCGCATCATTTTTTCTCTAAACTATTTGTCATTTGGTAAACAACTTTTGCTCTTTGAATGAAAAACTTATTTACATGAGAATTGTTTCTCTCTTAGATATTGGATGAACTTCTAAACTTGACAAACTTTGACGAGTTCTTCTACAACTTCGGTTCTATAAAGTATTCATGACGTTCCATTCTCTCGAGCAATTTTCTGAACATTCCATGCTTGGGAAATCACATCATTTTGTCTGCTTAGTTTGTCATTTGGTATACAACTTTTGGTCATTTAATTAAAAGCTTATTTACGTGAGAATTTACTATCTCTTGGATCATGGACAAACTTCCTAACTCCACAAACTTTTACCAGTTGTTCAATAACTTTGCTCCATTAAAGTATTCATGACAATCCATTCCTTCAAGCAATTTTCCGAACATTCCATGCTCGGGAAATCGCATCATTTGGTCTAAATAGCTTGCCATTTTGTAAACAACTTTTGGTCTTTATATTAAAATCTTATTTACGTGAGAATTGTTTCTCTCTTTATTCTTGGACGAACTTCCGAACTTGATGAAGTTTTGCAAGTTCTTTTAAAACTTCAGTTCCTTAAATATTCATGACGATTCATTCCTTCGAGCAATTTTTCGAGCATTCCATGCACAAGAAATCACATCATTTTGTCTAAATAGTTTGTCATTTTCTAAACAACTTTTGGTCTTTGAATTAAAAACCTATTTCCGTGAGAGTTGTTTTTCTCTTGGTTCTTAGATGAACTTCCAAACTTGACGAGCTTTTACGAGTTCTTCAATAACTTCGATTTCTTAAAGTATTCAAGACAACCCATTCTTAGAGCAATTTTTTGAACATTACATACTCGGGAAATCGCATCATTTGGTCTAAATACTTTGTCATTTTCTAAACTACTTTTCGTCTTTCAATGAAAAACTTTCTTACGTGAGAGTTGTTTCTATCTTGGTTCTTGGCCGAACTTCTGAACTTGGAAAACTTTTACGAGTTCTTTTATAACATCAGTTCCGTAAAGCATTCATGGCGATCCATTCCTTCGAGCAATTTTTCGAACATTTCATGCTTGGGAAGTCGCATCATTTTTTTTCTAAACTATTTGTCATTTGGTAAACAACTTTTGCTCTTTGAATGAAAAACTTTTTTACATGAGAATTGTTTCTCTCTTAGATATTGGATGAACTTCTAAACTTGACAAACTTTGACGAGTTCTTCTATAACTTCGGTTCTATAAAGTATTCATGACGTTCCATTCCTTCGAGCAATTTTCTGAACATTCCATGCTTGGGAAATCACATCATTTTGTCTGCTTAGTTTATCATTTGGTATACAACTTTTGGTCATTTAATTAAAAGCTTATTTGCGTGAGAATTTACTATCTCTTGGATCATGGACAAACTTCCTAACTCCACAAACTTTTACCAGTTGTTCAATAACTTTGCTCCATTAAAGTATTCATGACAATCCATTCATTCGAGTAATTTTCCAAACATTCCATGCTCGGGAAATTGCATAATTTAGTCTAAATAGTTTTTCATTTTGTAAACGACTTTTGGTCTATAAATTAAAAAGTTATTTACATGAGAGTTGTTTCTCTCCTTGTTCTTGGACGAACTTCCGAACTTGAAGAAGTTTTACGAGTTCTTTTAAAACATCAGTTCCTTAAAGTATTCATGACAATACATTTCTTCGAGTAATTTTTCAAACATTCCAAGCACAGGAAATCGCATCATTATGTCTAAATAATTTGTCAATTTCTAAACAACTTTTGGTCTTCGAATTAAAAACCTATTTACGTGAGAGGTTTTTCTCTCTTGGCTCGTAGACGAACTTCCAAACTTGACATACTTTTACGAGTTCTTCTATAACTTCGATTTCTTAAAGTATTCATGATAATCCATTCCTTAGAGTAATTTTTTGAACATTTCATGCACGGGAAATCGCATTATTTGGTCTAAATACTTTGTCATTTTCTAAACGACTTTTGGTCTTTGAATGAAAAACTTATTTACGTAAGAGTTGTTTCTCTCTTGGTTCTTGGATTAACTTCTGAACTTGGACAACTTTTTACTATTTCATCTATAACTTTCATTCCTTAAAGTATTCATGACAATCCATTCCTTCAAGCAATTTTCCGAACATTCCATGCTCGGGAAATCGCATCATTTGGTCTAAATAGCTTGCCATTTTGTAAACAACTTTTGGTCTTTATATTAAAATCTTATTTATGTGAGAATTGTTTCTCTCTTTATTCTTGGACGAACTTCCGAACTTGATGAAGTTTTGCAAGTTCTTTTAAAACTTCAGTTCCTTAAATATTCATGACGATCCATTCCTTCGAGCAATTTTTCGAGCATTCCATGCACAGGAAATCACATCATTTTGTCTAAATAGTTTGTCATTTTCTAGACAACTTTTGGTCTTTGAATTAAAAACCTATTTCCGTGAGAGTTGTTTTTCTCTTGGTTCTTAGATGAACTTCCAAACTTGACGAGCTTTTACGAGTTCTTCAATAACTTCGATTTCTTAGAGTATTCAAGACAACCCATTCTTAGAGCAATTTTTTGAACATTACATACTCGGGAAATCGCATCATTTGGTCTAAATACTTTGTCATTTTCTAAACTACTTTTCGTCTTTCAATGAAAAACTTTCTTACGTGAGTTGTTTCTATCTTGGTTCTTGGCCGAACTTCTGATCTTGGAAAACTTTTACGAGTTCTTTTATAACATTAGTTCCATAAAGTATTCATGGCGATCCAGTCCTTCGAGCAATTTTTCGAACATTTCATGCTTGGGAAATCGCATCATTTTTTCTCTAAACTATTTGTCATTTGGTAAACAACTTTTGCTCTTTGAATGAAAAACTTATTTACATGAGAATTGTTTCTCTCTTAGATATTGGATGAACTTCTAAACTTGACAAACTTTGACGAGTTCTTCTATAACTTCGGTTCTATAAAGTATTCATGACGTTCCATTCCTTCGAGCAATTTTCTGAACATTCCATGCTTGGGAAATCACATCATTTTGTCTGCTTAGTTTATCATTTGGTATACAACTTTTGGTCATTTAATTAAAAGCTTATTTACGTGAGAATTTACTATCTCTTGGATCATGGACAAACTTCCTAACTCCACAAACTTTTACCAGTTGTTCAATAACTTTGCTCCATTAAAGTATTCATGACAATCCATTCCTTCGAGTAATTTTCCAAACATTCCATGCTCGGGAAATTGCATAATTTAGTCTAAATAGTTTGTCATTTTGTAAACGACTTTTGGTCTATAAATTAAAAAGTTATTTACATGAGAGTTGTTTCTCTCCTAGTTCTTGGACGAACTTCCGAACTTGACGAAGTCTTACGAGTTCTTTTAAAACTTCAGTTCCTTAAAGTATTCATGACGATCCATTTCTTCGAGTAATTTTTCAAATATTCCAAGCACAGGAAATCGCATCATTATGTCTAAATAATTTGTCAATTTCTAAACAACTTTTGGTCTTCGAATTAAAAACCTATTTACGTGAGAGGTTTTTCTCTCTTGGCTCTTAGACAAACTTCCATACTTGACATACTTTTACGAGTTCTTCTATAACTTTGATTTCTTAAAGTATTCAAGATAATCCATTCCTTAGAGTAATTTTTTGAACATTTCATGCTCGGGAAATCGCATTATTTGGTCTAAATACTTTGTCATTTTCTAAACGACTTTTGGTCTTTGAATGAAAAACTTATTTACGTAAGAGTTGTTTCTCTCTTGGTTCTTGTATTAACTTCTGAACTTGGACAACTTTTTACTATTTCATCTATAACTTTCATTCCTTAAAGTATTCATGACAATCCATTCCTTCAAGCAATTTTCCGAACATTCCATGCTCGGGAAATCGCATCATTTGGTCTAAATAGCTTGCCATTTTGTAAACAACTTTTGGTCTTTATATTAAAATCTTATTTACGTGAGAATTGTTTCTCTCTTTATTCTTGGACGAACTTCCGAACTTGATGAAGTTTTGCAAGTTCTTTTAAAACTTCAGTTCCTTAAATATTCATGACGATCCATTCCTTCGAGCAATTTTTCGAGCATTCCATGCACAGGAAATCACATCATTTTGTCTAAATAGTTTGTCATTTTCTAGACAACTTTTGGTCTTTGAATTAAAAACCTATTTCCGTGAGAGTTGTTTTTCTCTTGGTTCTTAGATGAACTTCCAAACTTGACGAGCTTTTACGAGTTCTTCAATAACTTCGATTTCTTAAAGTATTCAAGACAACCCATTCTTAGAGCAATTTTTTGAACATTACATACTCGGGAAATCGCATCATTTGGTCTAAATACTTTGTCATTTTCTAAACTACTTTTCGTCTTTCAATGAAAAACTTTCTTACGTGAGAGTTGTTTCTATCTTGGTTCTTGGCCGAACTTCTGAACTTGGAAAACTTTTACGAGTTCTTTTATAACATTAGTTCCATAAAGTATTCATGGCGATCCAGTCCTTCGAGCAATTTTTCGAACATTTCATGCTTGGGAAATCGCATCATTTTTTCTCTAAACTATTTGTCATTTGGTAAACAACTTTTGCTCTTTGAATGAAAAACTTATTTACATGAGAATTGTTTCTCTCTTAGATATTGGATGAACTTCTAAACTTGACAAACTTTGACGAGTTCTTCTACAACTTCGGTTCTATAAAGTATTCATGACGTTCCATTCCTTCGAGCAATTTTCTGAACATTCCATGCTTGGGAAATCACATCATTTTGTCTGCTTAGTTTGTCATTTGGTATACAACTTTTGGTCATTTAATTAAAAGCTTATTTACGTGAGAATTTACTATCTCTTGGATCATGGACAAACTTCCTAACTCTACAAACTTTTACCAGTTGTTCAATAACTTTGCTCCATTAAAGTATTCATGACAATCCATTCCTTCGAGTAATTTTCCAAACATTCCATGCTCGGGAAATTACATAATTTAGTCTAAATAGTTTGTCATTTTGTAAACGACTTTTGGTCTATAAATTAAAAAGTTATTTACATGAGAGTTGTTTCTCTCCTAGTTCTTGGACGAACTTCCGAACTTGACGAAGTCTTACGAGTTCTTTTAAAACTTCAGTTCCTTAAAGTATTCATGACGATCCATTTCTTCGAGTAATTTTTCAAACATTCCAAGCACAGGAAATCGCATCATTATGTCTAAATAATTTGTCAATTTCTAAACAACTTTTGGTCTTCGAATTAAAAACCTATTTACGTGAGAGGTTTTTCTCTCTTGGCTCTTAGACGAACTTCCAAACTTGACATACTTTTACGAGTTCTTCTATAACTTTGATTTCTTAAAGTATTCAAGATAATCCATTCCTTAGAGTAATTTTTTGAACATTTCATGCTCGGGAAATCGCATTATTTGGTCTAAATACTTTGTCATTTTCTAAACGACTTTTGGTCTTTGAATGAAAAACTTATTTACGTAAGAGTTGTTTCTCTCTTGGTTCTTGGATTAACTTCTGAACTTGGACAACTTTTTACTATTTCATCTATAACTTTCATTCCTTAAAGTATTCATGACAATCCATTCCTTCAAGCAATTTTCCGAACATTCCATGCTCGGGAAATCGCATCATTTGGTCTAAATAGCTTGCCATTTTGTAAACAACTTTTGGTCTTTATATTAAAATCTTATTTACGTGAGAATTGTTTCTCTCTTTATTCTTGGACGAACTTCCGAACTTGATGAAGTTTTGCAAGTTCTTTTAAAACTTCAGTTCCTTAAATATTCATGACGATCCATTCCTTCGAGCAATTTTTCGAGCATTCCATGCACAGGAAATCACATCATTTTGTCTAAATAGTTTGTCATTTTCTAGACAACTTTTGGTCTTTGAATTAAAAACCTATTTCCGTGAGAGTTGTTTTTCTCTTGGTTCTTAGATGAACTTCCAAACTTGACGAGCTTTTACGAGTTCTTCAATAACTTCGATTTCTTAGAGTATTTAAGACAACCCATTCTTAGAGCAATTTTTTGAACATTACATACTCGGGAAATCGCATCATTTGGTCTAAATACTTTGTCATTTTCTAAACTACTTTTCGTCTTTCAATGAAAAACTTTCTTACCTGAGAGTTGTTTCTATCTTGGTTCTTGGCCGAACTTCTGAACTTGGAAAACTTTTATTCCATAAAGTATTCATGGCGATCCATTCCTTCGAGCAATTTTTCGAACATTTCATGCTTGGGAAGTCGCATCATTTTTTTTCTAAACTATTTGTCATTTGGTAAACAACTTTTGCTCTTTGAATGAAAAACTTATTTACATGAGAATTGTTTCTCTCTTAGATATTGGATGAACTTCTAAACTTGACAAACTTTGACGAGTTCTTCTATAACTTCGGTTCTATAAAGTATTCATGACGTTCCATTCCTTCGAGCAATTTTCTGAACATTCCATGCTTGGGAAATCACATCATTTTGTCTGCTTAGTTTATCATTTGGTATACAACTTTTGGTCATTTAATTAAAAGCTTATTTACGTGAGAATTTACTATCTCTTGGATCATGGACAAACTTCCTAACTCCACAAACTTTTACCAGTTGTTCAATAACTTTGCTCCATTAAAGTATTCATGACAATCCATTCCTTCGAGTAATTTTCCAAACATTCCATGCTCGGGAAATTGCATAATTTAGTCTAAATAGTTTGTCATTTTGTAAACGACTTTTGGTCTATAAATTAAAAAGTTATTTACATGAGAGTTGTTTCTCTCCTTGTTCTTGGACGAACTTCCGAACTTGACGAAGTCTTACGAGTTCTTTTAAAACTTCAGTTCCTTAAAGTATTCATGACGATCCATTTCTTCGAGTAATTTTTCAAACATTCCAAGCACAGGAAATCGCATCATTATGTCTAAATAATTTGTCAATTTCTAAACAACTTTTGGTCTTCGAATTAAAAACCTATTTACGTGAGAGGTTTTTCTCTCTTGGCTCTTAGACGAACTTCCAAACTTGACATACTTTTACGAGTTCTTCTATAACTTCGATTTCTTAAAGCATTCAAGATAATCCATTCCTTAGAGTAATTTCTTGAACATTTCATGCTCGGGAAATCGCATTATTTGGTCTAAATACTTTGTCATTTTCTAAACGACTTTTGGTCTTTGAATGAAAAACTTATTTACGTAAGAGTTGTTTCTCTCTTGGTTCTTGGACGAACTTCTGAACTTGGACAACTTTTTACTATTTCATCTATAACTTTCATTCCTTAAAGTATTCATGACAATCCATTCCTTCAAGCAATTTTCCGAACATTCCATGCTCGGGAAATCGCATCATTTGGTCTAAATAGCTTGCCATTTTGTAAACAACTTTTGGTCTTTATATTAAAATCTTATTTACGTGAGAATTGTTTCTCTCTTTATTCTTGGACGAACTTCCGAACTTGATGAAGTTTTGCAAGTTCTTTTAAAACTTCAGTTCCTTAAATATTCATGACGATCCATTCCTTCGAGCAATTTTTCGAGCATTCCATGCACAGGAAATCACATCATTTTGTCTAAATAGTTTGTCATTTTCTAGACAACTTTTGGTCTTTGAATTAAAAACCTATTTCCGTGAGAGTTGTTTTTCTCTTGGTTCTTAGATGAACTTCCAAACTTGACGAGCTTTTACGAGTTCTTCAATAACTTCGATTTCTTAGAGTATTTAAGACAACCCATTCTTAGAGCAATTTTTTGAACATTACATACTCGGGAAATCGCATCATTTGGTCTAAATACTTTGTCATTTTCTAAACTACTTTTCGTCTTTCAATGAAAAACTTTCTTACGTGAGAGTTGTTTCTATCTTGGTTCTTGGCCGAACTTCTGAACTTGGAAAACTTTTATTCCATAAAGTATTCATGGCGATCCATTCCTTCGAGCAATTTTTCGAACATTTCATGCTTGGGAAGTCGCATCATTTTTTTTCTAAACTATTTGTCATTTGGTAAACAACTTTTGCTCTTTGAATGAAAAACTTATTTACATGAGAATTGTTTCTCTCTTAGATATTGGATGAACTTCTAAACTTGACAAACTTTGACGAGTTCTTCTATAACTTCGGTTCTATAAAGTATTCATGACGTTCCATTCCTTCGAGCAATTTTCTGAACATTCCATGCTTGGGAAATCACATCATTTTGTCTGCTTAGTTTATCATTTGGTATACAACTTTTGGTCATTTAATTAAAAGCTTATTTACGTGAGAATTTACTATCTCTTGGATCATGGACAAACTTCCTAACTCCACAAACTTTTACCAGTTGTTCAATAACTTTGCTCCATTAAAGTATTCATGACAATCCATTCCTTCGAGTAATTTTCCAAACATTCCATGCTCGGGAAATTGCATAATTTAGTCTAAATAGTTTGTCATTTTGTAAACGACTTTTGGTCTATAAATTAAAAAGTTATTTACATGAGAGTTGTTTCTCTCCTTGTTCTTGGACGAACTTCCGAACTTGACGAAGTCTTACGAGTTCTTTTAAAACTTCAGTTCCTTAAAGTATTCATGACGATCCATTTCTTCGAGTAATTTTTCAAACATTCCAAGCACAGGAAATCGCATCATTATGTCTAAATAATTTGTCAATTTCTAAACAACTTTTGGTCTTCGAATTAAAAACCTATTTACGTGAGAGGTTTTTCTCTCTTGGCTCTTAGACGAACTTCCAAACTTGACATACTTTTACGAGTTCTTCTATAACTTCGATTTCTTAAAGCATTCAAGATAATCCATTCCTTAGAGTAATTTCTTGAACATTTCATGCTCGGGAAATCGCATTATTTGGTCTAAATACTTTGTCATTTTCTAAACGACTTTTGGTCTTTGAATGAAAAACTTATTTACGTAAGAGTTGTTTCTCTCTTGGTTCTTGGACGAACTTCTGAACTTGGACAACTTTTTACTATTTCATCTATAACTTTCATTCCTTAAAGTATTCATGACAATCCATTCCTTCAAGCAATTTTCCGAACATTCCATGCTCGGGAAATCGCATCATTTGGTCTAAATAGCTTGCCATTTTGTAAACAACTTTTGGTCTTTATATTAAAATCTTATTTACGTGAGAATTGTTTCTCTCTTTATTCTTGGACGAACTTCCGAACTTGATGAAGTTTTGCAAGTTCTTTTAAAACTTCAGTTCCTTAAATATTCATGACGATCCATTCCTTCGAGCAATTTTTCGAGCATTCCATGCACAGGAAATCACATCATTTTGTCTAAATAGTTTGTCATTTTCTAGACAACTTTTGGTCTTTGAATTAAAAACCTATTTCCGTGAGAGTTGTTTTTCTCTTGGTTCTTAGATGAACTTCCAAACTTGACGAGCTTTTACGAGTTCTTCAATAACTTCGATTTCTTAGAGTATTTAAGACAACCCATTCTTAGAGCAATTTTTTGAACATTACATACTCGGGAAATCGCATCATTTGGTCTAAATACTTTGTCATTTTCTAAACTACTTTTCGTCTTTCAATGAAAAACTTTCTTACCTGAGAGTTGTTTCTATCTTGGTTCTTGGCCGAACTTCTGAACTTGGAAAACTTTTATTCCATAAAGTATTCATGGCGATCCATTCCTTCGAGCAATTTTTCGAACATTTCATGCTTGGGAAGTCGCATCATTTTTTTTCTAAACTATTTGTCATTTGGTAAACAACTTTTGCTCTTTGAATGAAAAACTTATTTACATGAGAATTGTTTCTCTCTTAGATATTGGATGAACTTCTAAACTTGACAAACTTTGACGAGTTCTTCTATAACTTCGGTTCTATAAAGTATTCATGACGTTCCATTCCTTCGAGCAATTTTCTGAACATTCCATGCTTGGGAAATCACATCATTTTGTCTGCTTAGTTTATCATTTGGTATACAACTTTTGGTCATTTAATTAAAAGCTTATTTACGTGAGAATTTACTATCTCTTGGATCATGGACAAACTTCCTAACTCCACAAACTTTTACCAGTTGTTCAATAACTTTGCTCCATTAAAGTATTCATGACAATCCATTCCTTCGAGTAATTTTCCAAACATTCCATGCTCGGGAAATTGCATAATTTAGTCTAAATAGTTTGTCATTTTGTAAACGACTTTTGGTCTATAAATTAAAAAGTTATTTACATGAGAGTTGTTTCTCTCCTTGTTCTTGGACGAACTTCCGAACTTGACGAAGTCTTACGAGTTCTTTTAAAACTTCAGTTCCTTAAAGTATTCATGACGATCCATTTCTTCGAGTAATTTTTCAAACATTCCAAGCACAGGAAATCGCATCATTATGTCTAAATAATTTGTCAATTTCTAAACAACTTTTGGTCTTCGAATTAAAAACCTATTTACGTGAGAGGTTTTTCTCTCTTGGCTCTTAGACGAACTTCCAAACTTGACATACTTTTACGAGTTCTTCTATAACTTCGATTTCTTAAAGCATTCAAGATAATCCATTCCTTAGAGTAATTTCTTGAACATTTCATGCTCGGGAAATCGCATTATTTGGTCTAAATACTTTGTCATTTTCTAAACGACTTTTGGTCTTTGAATGAAAAACTTATTTACGTAAGAGTTGTTTCTCTCTTGGTTCTTGGACGAACTTCTGAACTTGGACAACTTTTTACTATTTCATCTATAACTTTCATTCCTTAAAGTATTCATGACAATCCATTCCTTCAAGCAATTTTCCGAACATTCCATGCTCGGGAAATCGCATCATTTGGTCTAAATAGCTTGCCATTTTGTAAACAACTTTTGGTCTTTATATTAAAATCTTATTTACGTGAGAATTGTTTCTCTCTTTATTCTTGGACGAACTTCCGAACTTGATGAAGTTTTGCAAGTTCTTTTAAAACTTCAGTTCCTTAAATATTCATGACGATCCATTCCTTCGAGCAATTTTTCGAGCATTCCATGCACAGGAAATCACATCATTTTGTCTAAATAGTTTGTCATTTTCTAGACAACTTTTGGTCTTTGAATTAAAAACCTATTTCCGTGAGAGTTGTTTTTCTCTTGGTTCTTAGATGAACTTCCAAACTTGACGAGCTTTTACGAGTTCTTCAATAACTTCGATTTCTTAGAGTATTTAAGACAACCCATTCTTAGAGCAATTTTTTGAACATTACATACTCGGGAAATCGCATCATTTGGTCTAAATACTTTGTCATTTTCTAAACTACTTTTCGTCTTTCAATGAAAAACTTTCTTACGTGAGAGTTGTTTCTATCTTGGTTCTTGGCCGAACTTCTGAACTTGGAAAACTTTTATTCCATAAAGTATTCATGGCGATCCATTCCTTCGAGCAATTTTTCGAACATTTCATGCTTGGGAAGTCGCATCATTTTTTTTCTAAACTATTTGTCATTTGGTAAACAACTTTTGCTCTTTGAATGAAAAACTTATTTACATGAGAATTGTTTCTCTCTTAGATATTGGATGAACTTCTAAACTTGACAAACTTTGACGAGTTCTTCTATAACTTCGGTTCTATAAAGTATTCATGACGTTCCATTCCTTCGAGCAATTTTCTGAACATTCCATGCTTGGGAAATCACATCATTTTGTCTGCTTAGTTTATCATTTGGTATACAACTTTTGGTCATTTAATTAAAAGCTTATTTACGTGAGAATTTACTATCTCTTGGATCATGGACAAACTTCCTAACTCCACAAACTTTTACCAGTTGTTCAATAACTTTGCTCCATTAAAGTATTCATGACAATCCATTCCTTCGAGTAATTTTCCAAACATTCCATGCTCGGGAAATTGCATTATTTAGTCTAAATAGTTTGTCATTTTGTAAACAACTTTTGGTCTATAAATTAAAAAGTTATTTACATGAGAGTTGTTTCTCTCCTTGTTCTTGGACGAACTTCCGAACTTGACGAAGTCTTACGAGTTCTTTTAAAACTTCAGTTCCTTAAAGTATTCATGACGATCCATTTCTTCGAGTAATTTTTCAAACATTCCAAGCACAGGAAATCGCATCATTATGTCTAAATAATTTGTCAATTTCTAAACAACTTTTGGTCTTCGAATTAAAAACCTATTTACGTGAGAGGTTTTTCTCTCTTGGCTCTTAGACGAACTTCCAAACTTGACATACTTTTACGAGTTCTTCTATAACTTCGATTTCTTAAAGCATTCAAGATAATCCATTCCTTAGAGTAATTTTTTGAACATTTCATGCTCGGGAAATCGCATTATTTGGTCTAAATACTTTGTCATTTTCTAAACGACTTTTGGTCTTTGAATGAAAAACTTATTTACGTAAGAGTTGTTTCTCTCTTGGTTCTTGGATTAACTTCTGAACTTGGACAACTTTTTACTATTTCATCTATAACTTTCATTCCTTAAAGTATTCATGACAATCCATTCCTTCAAGCAATTTTCCGAACATTCCATGCTCGGGAAATCGCATCATTTGGTCTAAATAGCTTGCCATTTTGTAAACAACTTTTGGTCTTTATATTAAAATCTTATTTACGTGAGAATTGTTTCTCTCTTTATTCTTGGACGAACTTCCGAACTTGATGAAGTTTTGCAAGTTCTTTTAAAACTTCAGTTCCTTAAATATTCATGACGATTCATTCCTTCGAGCAATTTTTCGAGCATTCCATGCACAAGAAATCACATCATTTTGTCTAAATAGTTTGTCATTTCTAAACAACTTTTGGTCTTTGAATTAAAAACCTATTTCCGTGAGAGTTGTTTTTCTCTTGGTTCTTAGATGAACTTCCAAACTTGACGAGCTTTTACGAGTTCTTCAATAACTTCGATTTCTTAGAGTATTTAAGACAACCCATTCTTAGAGCAATTTTTTGAACATTACATACTCGGGAAATCGCATCATTTGGTCTAAATACTTTGTCATTTTCTAAACTACTTTTCGTCTTTCAATGAAAAACTTTCTTACGTGAGAGTTGTTTCTATCTTGGTTCTTGGCCGAACTTCTGAACTTGGAAAACTTTTATTCCATAAAGTATTCATGGCGATCCATTCCTTCGAGCAATTTTTCGAACATTTCATGCTTGGGAAGTCGCATCATTTTTTTTCTAAACTATTTGTCATTTGGTAAACAACTTTTGCTCTTTGAATGAAAAACTTATTTACATGAGAATTGTTTCTCTCTTAGATATTGGATGAACTTCTAAACTTGACAAACTTTGACGAGTTCTTCTATAACTTCGGTTCTATAAAGTATTCATGACGTTCCATTCCTTCGAGCAATTTTCTGAACATTCCATGCTTGGGAAATCACATCATTTTGTCTGCTTAGTTTATCATTTGGTATACAACTTTTGGTCATTTAATTAAAAGCTTATTTACGTGAGAATTTACTATCTCTTGGATCATGGACAAACTTCCTAACTCCACAAACTTTTACCAGTTGTTCAATAACTTTGCTCCATTAAAGTATTCATGACAATCCATTCCTTCGAGTAATTTTCCAAACATTCCATGCTCGGGAAATTGCATAATTTAGTCTAAATAGTTTGTCATTTTGTAACCGACTTTTGGTCTATAAATTAAAAAGTTATTTACATGAGAGTTGTTTCTCTCCTTGTTCTTGGACGAACTTCCGAACTTGACGAAGTCTTACGAGTTCTTTTAAAACTTCAGTTCCTTAAAGTATTCATGACGATCCATTTCTTCGAGTAATTTTTCAAACATTCCAAGCACAGGAAATCGCATCATTATGTCTAAATAATTTGTCAATTTCTAAACAACTTTTGGTCTTCGAATTAAAAACCTATTTACGTGAGAGGTTTTTCTCTCTTGGCTCTTAGACGAACTTCCAAACTTGACATACTTTTACGAGTTCTTCTATAACTTCGATTTCTTAAAGCATTCAAGATAATCCATTCCTTAGAGTAATTTTTTGAACATTTCATGCTCGGGAAATCGCATTATTTGGTCTAAATACTTTGTCATTTTCTAAACGACTTTTGGTCTTTGAATGAAAAACTTATTTACGTAAGAGTTGTTTCTCTCTTGGTTCTTGGACGAACTTCTGAACTTGGACAACTTTTTACTATTTCATCTATAACTTTCATTCCTTAAAGTATTCATGACAATCCATTCCTTCAAGCAATTTTCCGAACATTCCATGCTCGGGAAATCGCATCATTTGGTCTAAATAGCTTGCCATTTTGTAAACAACTTTTGGTCTTTATATTAAAATCTTATTTACGTGAGAATTGTTTCTCTCTTTATTCTTGGACGAACTTTCGAACTTGATGAAGTTTTGCAAGTTCTTTTAAAACTTCAGTTCCTTAAATATTCATGACGATTCATTCCTTCGAGCAATTTTTCGAGCATTCCATGCACAAGAAATCACATCATTTTGTCTAAATAGTTTGTCATTTTCTAAACAACTTTTGGTCTTTGAATTAAAAACCTATTTCCGTGAGAGTTGTTTTTCTCTTGGTTCTTAGATGAACTTCCAAACTTGACGAGCTTTTACGAGTTCTTCATAACTTCGATTTCTTAAAGTATTCAAGACAACCCATTCTTAGAGCAATTTTTTGAACATTACATACTCGGGAAATCGCATCATTTGGTCTAAATACTTTGTCATTTTCTAAACTACTTTTCGTCTTTCAATGAAAAACTTTCTTACGTGAGAGTTGTTTCTATCTTGGTTCTTGGCCGAACTTCTGAACTTGGAAAACTTTTATTCCATAAAGTATTCATGGCGATCCATTCCTTCGAGCAATTTTTCGAACATTTCATGCTTGGGAAGTCGCATCATTTTTTTTCTAAACTATTTGTCATTTGGTAAACAACTTTTGCTCTTTGAATGAAAAACTTATTTACATGAGAATTGTTTCTCTCTTAGATATTGGATGAACTTCTAAACTTGACAAACTTTGACGAGTTCTTCTATAACTTCGGTTCTATAAAGTATTCATGACGTTCCATTCCTTCGAGCAATTTTCTGAACATTCCATGCTTGGGAAATCACATCATTTTGTCTGCTTAGTTTATCATTTGGTATACAACTTTTGGTCATTTAATTAAAAGCTTATTTACGTGAGAATTTATTATCTCTTGGATCATGGACAAACTTCCTAACTCCACAAACTTTTACCAGTTGTTCAATAACTTTGCTCCATTAAAGTATTCATGACAATCCATTCCTTCGAGTAATTTTCCAAACATTCCATGCTCGGGAAATTGCATAATTTAGTCTAAATAGTTTGTCATTTTGTAAACGACTTTTGGTCTATAAATTAAAAAGTTATTTACATGAGAGTTGTTTCTCTCCTTGTTCTTGGACGAACTTCCGAACTTGACGAAGTCTTACGAGTTCTTTTAAAACTTCAGTTCCTTAAAGTATTCATGACGATCCATTTCTTCGAGTAATTTTTCAAACTTTCCAATCACAGGAAATAGCATCATTATGTCTAAATAATTTGTCAATTTCTAAACAACTTTTGGTCTTCGAATTAAAAACCTATTTACGTGAGAGGTTTTTCTCTCTTGGCTCTTAGACGAACTTCCAAACTTGACATACTTTTACGAGTTCTTCTATAACTTCGATTTCTTAAAGCATTCAAGATAATCCATTCCTTAGAGTAATTTTTTGAACATTTCATGCTCGGGAAATCGCATTATTTGGTCTAAATACTTTGTCATTTTCTAAATGACTTTTGGTCTTTGAATGAAAAACTTATTTACGTAAGAGTTGTTTCTCTCTTGGTTCTTGGACGAACTTCTGAACTTGGACAACTTTTTACTATTTCATCTATAACTTTCATTCCTTAAAGTATTCATGACAATCCATTCCTTCAAGCAATTTTCCGAACATTCCATGCTCGGGAAATCGCATCATTTGGTCTAAATAGCTTGCCATTTTGTAAACAACTTTTGGTCTTTATATTAAAATCTTATTTACGTGAGAATTGTTTCTCTCTTTATTCTTGGACGAACTTCCGAACTTGATGAAGTTTTGCAAGTTCTTTTAAAACTTCAGTTCCTTAAATATTCATGACGATTCATTCCTTCGAGCAATTTTTCGAGCATTCCATGCACAAGAAATCACATCATTTTGTCTAAATAGTTTGTCATTTTCTAAACAACTTTTGGTCTTTGAATTAAAAACCTATTTCCGTGAGAGTTGTTTTTCTCTTGGTTCTTAGATGAACTTCCAAACTTGACGAGCTTTTACGAGTTCTTCAATAACTTCGATTTCTTAAAGTATTCAAGACAACCCATTCTTAGAGCAATTTTTTGAACATTACATACTCGGGAAATCGCATCATTTGGTCTAAATACTTTGTCATTTTCTAAACTACTTTTCGTCTTTCAATGAAAAACTTTCTTACGTGAGAGTTGTTTCTATCTTGGTTCTTGGCCGAACTTCTGAACTTGGAAAACTTTTACGAGTTCTTTTATAACATTAGTTCCATAAAGTATTCATGGCGATCCAGTCCTTCGAGCAATTTTTCGAACATTTCATGCTTGGGAAATCGCATCATTTTTTCTCTAAACTATTTGTCATTTGGTAAACAGCTTTTGCTCTTTGAATGAAAAACTTATTTACATGAGAATTGTTTCTCTCTTAGATATTGGATGAACTTCTAAACTTGACAAACTTTGACGAGTTCTTCTACAACTTCGGTTCTATAAAGTATTCATGACGTTCCATTCCTTCGAGCAATTTTCTGAACATTCCATGCTTGGGAAATCACATCATTTTGTCTGCTTAGTTTGTCATTTGGTATACAACTTTTGGTCATTTAATTAAAAGCTTATTTACGTGAGAATTTACTATCTCTTGGATCATGGACAAACTTCCTAACTCCACAAACTTTTACCAGTTGTTCAATAACTTTGCTCCATTAAAGTATTCATGACAATCCATTCCTTCGAGTAATTTTCCAAACATTCCATGCTCGGGAAATTGCATAATTTAGTCTAAATAGTTTGTCATTTTGTAAACGACTTTTGGTCTATAAATTAAAAAGTTATTTACATGAGAGTTGTTTCTCTCCTAGTTCTTGGACGAACTTCCGAACTTGACGAAGTCTTACGAGTTCTTTTAAAACTTCAGTTCCTTAAAGTATTCATGACGATCCATTTCTTCGAGTAATTTTTCAAACATTCCAAGCACAGGAAATCGCATCATTATGTCTAAATAATTTGTCAATTTCTAAAAAAATTTTGGTCTTCGAATTAAAAACCTATTTACGTGAGAGGTTTTTCTCTCTTGGCTCTTAGACGAACTTCCAAACTTGACATACTTTTACGAGTTCTTCTATAACTTTGATTTCTTAAAGTATTCAAGATAATCCATTCCTTAGAGTAATTTTTTGAACATTTCATGCTCGGGAAATCGCATTATTTGGTCTAAATACTTTGTCATTTTCTAAACGACTTTTGGTCTTTGAATGAAAAACTTATTTACGTAAGAGTTGTTTCTCTCTTGGTTCTTGGATTAACTTCTGAACTTGGACAACTTTTTACTATTTCATCTATAACTTTCATTCCTTAAAGTATTCATGACAATCCATTCCTTCAAGCAATTTTCCGAACATTCCATGCTCGGGAAATCGCATCATTTGGTCTAAATAGCTTGCCATTTTGTAAACAACTTTTGGTCTTTATATTAAAATCTTATTTATGTGAGAATTGTTTCTCTCTTTATTCTTGGACGAACTTCCGAACTTGATGAAGTTTTGCAAGTTCTTTTAAAACTTCAGTTCCTTAAATATTCATGACGATCCATTCCTTCGAGCAATTTTTCGAGCATTCCATGCACAGGAAATCACATCATTTTGTCTAAATAGTTTGTCATTTTCTAGACAACTTTTGGTCTTTGAATTAAAAACCTATTTTCGTGAGAGTTGTTTTTCTCTTGGTTCTTAGATGAACTTCCAAACTTGACGAGCTTTTACGAGTTCTTCAATAACTTCGATTTCTTAGAGTATTTAAGACAACCCATTCTTAGAGCAATTTTTTGAACATTACATACTCGGGAAATCGCATCATTTGGTCTAAATACTTTGTCATTTTCTAAACTACTTTTCGTCTTTCAATGAAAAACTTTCTTACGTGAGAGTTGTTTCTATCTTGGTTCTTGGCCGAACTTCTGAACTTGGAAAACTTTTATTCCATAAAGTATTCATGGCGATCCATTCCTTCGAGCAATTTTTCGAACATTTCATGCTTGGGAAGTCGCATCATTTTTTTTCTAAACTATTTGTCATTTGGTAAACAACTTTTGCTCTTTGAATGAAAAACTTATTTACATGAGAATTGTTTCTCTCTTAGATATTGGATGAACTTCTAAACTTGACAAACTTTGACGAGTTCTTCTATAACTTCGGTTCTATAAAGTATTCATGACGTTCCATTCCTTCGAGCAATTTTCTGAACATTCCATGCTTGGGAAATCACATCATTTTGTCTGCTTAGTTTATCATTTGGTATACAACTTTTGGTCATTTAATTAAAAGCTTATTTACGTGAGAATTTACTATCTCTTGGATCATGGACAAACTTCCTAACTCCACAAACTTTTACCAGTTGTTCAATAACTTTGCTCCATTAAAGTATTCATGACAATCCATTCCTTCGAGTAATTTTCCAAACATTCCATGCTCGGGAAATTGCATAATTTAGTCTAAATAGTTTGTCATTTTGTAACCGACTTTTGGTCTATAAATTAAAAAGTTATTTACATGAGAGTTGTTTCTCTCCTTGTTCTTGGACGAACTTCCGAACTTGACGAAGTCTTACGAGTTCTTTTAAAACTTCAGTTCCTTAAAGTATTCATGACGATCCATTTCTTCGAGTAATTTTTCAAACATTCCAAGCACAGGAAATCGCATCATTATGTCTAAATAATTTGTCAATTTCTAAAAAAATTTTGGTCTTCGAATTAAAAACCTATTTACGTGAGAGGTTTTTCTCTCTTGGCTCTTAGACGAACTTCCAAACTTGACATACTTTTACGAGTTCTTCTATAACTTTGATTTCTTAAAGTATTCAAGATAATCCATTCCTTAGAGTAATTTTTTGAACATTTCATGCTCGGGAAATCGCATTATTTGGTCTAAATACTTTGTCATTTTCTAAACGACTTTTGGTCTTTGAATGAAAAACTTATTTACGTAAGAGTTATTTTTCTCTTGGTTCTTGGATTAACTTCTGAACTTGGACAACTTTTTACTATTTCATCTATAACTTTCATTCCTTAAAGTATTCATGACAATCCATTCCTTCAAGCAATTTTCCGAACATTCCATGCTCGGGAAATCGCATCATTTGGTCTAAATAGCTTGCCATTTTGTAAACAACTTTTGGTCTTTATATTAAAATCTTATTTATGTGAGAATTGTTTCTCTCTTTATTCTTGGACGAACTTCCGAACTTGATGAAGTTTTGCAAGTTCTTTTAAAACTTCAGTTCCTTAAATATTCATGACGATCCATTCCTTCGAGCAATTTTTCGAGCATTCCATGCACAGGAAATCACATCATTTTGTCTAAATAGTTTGTCATTTTCTAGACAACTTTTGGTCTTTGAATTAAAAACCTATTTCCGTGAGAGTTGTTTTTCTCTTGGTTCTTAGATGAACTTCCAAACTTGACGAGCTTTTACGAGTTCTTCAATAACTTCGATTTCTTAGAGTATTTAAGACAACCCATTCTTAGAGCAATTTTTTGAACATTACATACTCGGGAAATCGCATCATTTGGTCTAAATACTTTGTCATTTTCTAAACTACTTTTCGTCTTTCAATGAAAAACTTTCTTACGTGAGAGTTGTTTCTATCTTGGTTCTTGGCCGAACTTCTGAACTTGGAAAACTTTTATTCCATAAAGTATTCATGGCGATCCATTCCTTCGAGCAATTTTTCGAACATTTCATGCTTGGGAAGTCGCATCATTTTTTTTCTAAACTATTTGTCATTTGGTAAACAACTTTTGCTCTTTGAATGAAAAACTTATTTACATGAGAATTGTTTCTCTCTTAGATATTGGATGAACTTCTAAACTTGACAAACTTTGACGAGTTCTTCTATAACTTCGGTTCTATAAAGTATTCATGACGTTCCATTCCTTCGAGCAATTTTCTGAACATTCCATGCTTGGGAAATCACATCATTTTGTCAGCTTAGTTTATCATTTGGTATACAACTTTTGGTCATTTAATTAAAAGCTTATTTACGTGAGAATTTATTATCTCTTGGATCATGGACAAACTTCCTAACTCCACAAACTTTTACCAGTTGTTCAATAACTTTGCTCCATTAAAGTATTCATGACAATCCATTCCTTCGAGTAATTTTCCAAACATTCCATGCTCGGGAAATTGCATAATTTAGTCTAAATAGTTTGTCATTTTGTAAACGACTTTTGGTCTATAAATTAAAAAGTTATTTACATGAGAGTTGTTTCTCTCCTTGTTCTTGGACGAACTTCCGAACTTGACGAAGTCTTACGAGTTCTTTTAAAACTTCAGTTCCTTAAAGTATTCATGACGATCCATTTCTTCGAGTAATTTTTCAAACATTCCAAGCACAGGAAATCGCATCATTATGTCTAAATAATTTGTCAATTTCTAAACAACTTTTGGTCTTCGAATTAAAAACCTATTTACGTGAGAGGTTTTTCTCTCTTGGCTCTTAGACGAACTTCCAAACTTGACATACTTTTACGAGTTCTTCTATAACTTCGATTTCTTAAAGCATTCAAGATAATCCATTCCTTAGAGTAATTTTTTGAACATTTCATGCTCGGGAAATCGCATTATTTGGTCTAAATACTTTGTCATTTTCTAAACGACTTTTGGTCTTTGAATGAAAAACTTATTTACGTAAGAGTTGTTTCTCTCTTGGTTCTTGGACGAACTTCTGAACTTGGACAACTTTTTACTATTTCATCTATAACTTTCATTCCTTAAAGTATTCATGACAATCCATTCCTTCAAGCAATTTTCCGAACATTCCATGCTCGGGAAATCGCATCATTTGGTCTAAATAGCTTGCCATTTTGTAAACAACTTTTGGTCTTTATATTAAAATCTTATTTACGTGAGAATTGTTTCTCTCTTTATTCTTGGACGAACTTCCGAACTTGATGAAGTTTTGCAAGTTCTTTTAAAACTTCAGTTCCTTAAATATTCATGACGATTCATTCCTTCGAGCAATTTTTCGAGCATTCCATGCACAAGAAATCACATCATTTTGTCTAAATAGTTTGTCATTTTCTAAACAACTTTTGGTCTTTGAATTAAAAACCTATTTCCGTGAGAGTTGTTTTTCTCTTGGTTCTTAGATGAACTTCCAAACTTGACGAGCTTTTACGAGTTCTTCAATAACTTCGATTTCTTAAAGTATTCAAGACAACCCATTCTTAGAGCAATTTTTTGAACATTACATACTCGGGAAATCGCATCATTTGGTCTAAATACTTTGTCATTTTCTAAACTACTTTTCGTCTTTCAATGAAAAACTTTCTTACGTGAGAGTTGTTTCTATCTTGGTTCTTGGCCGAACTTCTGAACTTGGAAAACTTTTACGAGTTCTTTTATAACATTAGTTCCATAAAGTATTCATGGCGATCCAGTCCTTCGAGCAATTTTTCGAACATTTCATGCTTGGGAAATCGCATCATTTTTTCTCTAAACTATTTGTCATTTGGTAAACAGCTTTTGCTCTTTGAATGAAAAACTTATTTACATGAGAATTGTTTCTCTCTTAGATATTGGATGAACTTCTAAACTTGACAAACTTTGACGAGTTCTTCTACAACTTCGGTTCTATAAAGTATTCATGACGTTCCATTCCTTCGAGCAATTTTCTGAACATTCCATGCTTGGGAAATCACATCATTTTGTCTGCTTAGTTTGTCATTTGGTATACAACTTTTGGTCATTTAATTAAAAGCTTATTTACGTGAGAATTTACTATCTCTTGGATCATGGACAAACTTCCTAACTCCACAAACTTTTACCAGTTGTTCAATAACTTTGCTCCATTAAAGTATTCATGACAATCCATTCCTTCGAGTAATTTTCCAAACATTCCATGCTCGGGAAATTGCATAATTTAGTCTAAATAGTTTGTCATTTTGTAAACGACTTTTGGTCTATAAATTAAAAAGTTATTTACATGAGAGTTGTTTCTCTCCTAGTTCTTGGACGAACTTCCGAACTTGACGAAGTCTTACGAGTTCTTTTAAAACTTCAGTTCCTTAAAGTATTCATGACGATCCATTTCTTCGAGTAATTTTTCAAACATTCCAAGCACAGGAAATCGCATCATTATGTCTAAATAATTTGTCAATTTCTAAAAAAATTTTGGTCTTCGAATTAAAAACCTATTTACGTGAGAGGTTTTTCTCTCTTGGCTCTTAGACGAACTTCCAAACTTGACATACTTTTACGAGTTCTTCTATAACTTTGATTTCTTAAAGTATTCAAGATAATCCATTCCTTAGAGTAATTTTTTGAACATTTCATGCTCGGGAAATCGCATTATTTGGTCTAAATACTTTGTCATTTTCTAAACGACTTTTGGTCTTTGAATGAAAAACTTATTTACGTAAGAGTTGTTTCTCTCTTGGTTCTTGGATTAACTTCTGAACTTGGACAACTTTTTACTATTTCATCTATAACTTTCATTCCTTAAAGTATTCATGACAATCCATTCCTTCAAGCAATTTTCCGAACATTCCATGCTCGGGAAATCGCATCATTTGGTCTAAATAGCTTGCCATTTTGTAAACAACTTTTGGTCTTTATATTAAAATCTTATTTATGTGAGAATTGTTTCTCTCTTTATTCTTGGACGAACTTCCGAACTTGATGAAGTTTTGCAAGTTCTTTTAAAACTTCAGTTCCTTAAATATTCATGACGATCCATTCCTTCGAGCAATTTTTCGAGCATTCCATGCACAGGAAATCACATCATTTTGTCTAAATAGTTTGTCATTTTCTAGACAACTTTTGGTCTTTGAATTAAAAACCTATTTTCGTGAGAGTTGTTTTTCTCTTGGTTCTTAGATGAACTTCCAAACTTGACGAGCTTTTACGAGTTCTTCAATAACTTCGATTTCTTAGAGTATTTAAGACAACCCATTCTTAGAGCAATTTTTTGAACATTACATACTCGGGAAATCGCATCATTTGGTCTAAATACTTTGTCATTTTCTAAACTACTTTTCGTCTTTCAATGAAAAACTTTCTTACGTGAGAGTTGTTTCTATCTTGGTTCTTGGCCGAACTTCTGAACTTGGAAAACTTTTATTCCATAAAGTATTCATGGCGATCCATTCCTTCGAGCAATTTTTCGAACATTTCATGCTTGGGAAGTCGCATCATTTTTTTTCTAAACTATTTGTCATTTGGTAAACAACTTTTGCTCTTTGAATGAAAAACTTATTTACATGAGAATTGTTTCTCTCTTAGATATTGGATGAACTTCTAAACTTGACAAACTTTGACGAGTTCTTCTATAACTTCGGTTCTATAAAGTATTCATGACGTTCCATTCCTTCGAGCAATTTTCTGAACATTCCATGCTTGGGAAATCACATCATTTTGTCAGCTTAGTTTATCATTTGGTATACAACTTTTGGTCATTTAATTAAAAGCTTATTTACGTGAGAATTTATTATCTCTTGGATCATGGACAAACTTCCTAACTCCACAAACTTTTACCAGTTGTTCAATAACTTTGCTCCATTAAAGTATTCATGACAATCCATTCCTTCGAGTAATTTTCCAAACATTCCATGCTCGGGAAATTGCATAATTTAGTCTAAATAGTTTGTCATTTTGTAAACGACTTTTGGTCTATAAATTAAAAAGTTATTTACATGAGAGTTGTTTCTCTCCTTGTTCTTGGACGAACTTCCGAACTTGACGAAGTCTTACGAGTTCTTTTAAAACTTCAGTTCCTTAAAGTATTCATGACGATCCATTTCTTCGAGTAATTTTTCAAACATTCCAAGCACAGGAAATCGCATCATTATGTCTAAATAATTTGTCAATTTCTAAACAACTTTTGGTCTTCGAATTAAAAACCTATTTACGTGAGAGGTTTTTCTCTCTTGGCTCTTAGACGAACTTCCAAACTTGACATACTTTTACGAGTTCTTCTATAACTTCGATTTCTTAAAGCATTCAAGATAATCCATTCCTTAGAGTAATTTTTTGAACATTTCATGCTCGGGAAATCGCATTATTTGGTCTAAATACTTTGTCATTTTCTAAACGACTTTTGGTCTTTGAATGAAAAACTTATTTACGTAAGAGTTGTTTCTCTCTTGGTTCTTGGACGAACTTCTGAACTTGGACAACTTTTTACTATTTCATCTATAACTTTCATTCCTTAAAGTATTCATGACAATCCATTCCTTCAAGCAATTTTCCGAACATTCCATGCTCGGGAAATCGCATCATTTGGTCTAAATAGCTTGCCATTTTGTAAACAACTTTTGGTCTTTATATTAAAATCTTATTTACGTGAGAATTGTTTCTCTCTTTATTCTTGGACGAACTTCCGAACTTGATGAAGTTTTGCAAGTTCTTTTAAAACTTCAGTTCCTTAAATATTCATGACGATTCATTCCTTCGAGCAATTTTTCGAGCATTCCATGCACAAGAAATCACATCATTTTGTCTAAATAGTTTGTCATTTTCTAAACAACTTTTGGTCTTTGAATTAAAAACCTATTTCCGTGAGAGTTGTTTTTCTCTTGGTTCTTAGATGAACTTCCAAACTTGACGAGCTTTTACGAGTTCTTCAATAACTTCGATTTCTTAAAGTATTCAAGACAACCCATTCTTAGAGCAATTTTTTGAACATTACATACTCGGGAAATCGCATCATTTGGTCTAAATACTTTGTCATTTTCTAAACTACTTTTCGTCTTTCAATGAAAAACTTTCTTACGTGAGAGTTGTTTCTATCTTGGTTCTTGGCCGAACTTCTGAACTTGGAAAACTTTTACGAGTTCTTTTATAACATTAGTTCCATAAAGTATTCATGGCGATCCAGTCCTTCGAGCAATTTTTCGAACATTTCATGCTTGGGAAATCGCATCATTTTTTCTCTAAACTATTTGTCATTTGGTAAACAGCTTTTGCTCTTTGAATGAAAAACTTATTTACATGAGAATTGTTTCTCTCTTAGATATTGGATGAACTTCTAAACTTGACAAACTTTGACGAGTTCTTCTACAACTTCGGTTCTATAAAGTATTCATGACGTTCCATTCCTTCGAGCAATTTTCTGAACATTCCATGCTTGGGAAATCACATCATTTTGTCTGCTTAGTTTGTCATTTGGTATACAACTTTTGGTCATTTAATTAAAAGCTTATTTACGTGAGAATTTACTATCTCTTGGATCATGGACAAACTTCCTAACTCCACAAACTTTTACCAGTTGTTCAATAACTTTGCTCCATTAAAGTATTCATGACAATCCATTCCTTCGAGTAATTTTCCAAACATTCCATGCTCGGGAAATTGCATAATTTAGTCTAAATAGTTTGTCATTTTGTAAACGACTTTTGGTCTATAAATTAAAAAGTTATTTACATGAGAGTTGTTTCTCTCCTAGTTCTTGGACGAACTTCCGAACTTGACGAAGTCTTACGAGTTCTTTTAAAACTTCAGTTCCTTAAAGTATTCATGACGATCCATTTCTTCGAGTAATTTTTCAAACATTCCAAGCACAGGAAATCGCATCATTATGTCTAAATAATTTGTCAATTTCTAAAAAAATTTTGGTCTTCGAATTAAAAACCTATTTACGTGAGAGGTTTTTCTCTCTTGGCTCTTAGACGAACTTCCAAACTTGACATACTTTTACGAGTTCTTCTATAACTTTGATTTCTTAAAGTATTCAAGATAATCCATTCCTTAGAGTAATTTTTTGAACATTTCATGCTCGGGAAATCGCATTATTTGGTCTAAATACTTTGTCATTTTCTAAACGACTTTTGGTCTTTGAATGAAAAACTTATTTACGTAAGAGTTGTTTCTCTCTTGGTTCTTGGATTAACTTCTGAACTTGGACAACTTTTTACTATTTCATCTATAACTTTCATTCCTTAAAGTATTCATGACAATCCATTCCTTCAAGCAATTTTCCGAACATTCCATGCTCGGGAAATCGCATCATTTGGTCTAAATAGCTTGCCATTTTGTAAACAACTTTTGGTCTTTATATTAAAATCTTATTTATGTGAGAATTGTTTCTCTCTTTATTCTTGGACGAACTTCCGAACTTGATGAAGTTTTGCAAGTTCTTTTAAAACTTCAGTTCCTTAAATATTCATGACGATCCATTCCTTCGAGCAATTTTTCGAGCATTCCATGCACAGGAAATCACATCATTTTGTCTAAATAGTTTGTCATTTTCTAGACAACTTTTGGTCTTTGAATTAAAAACCTATTTTCGTGAGAGTTGTTTTTCTCTTGGTTCTTAGATGAACTTCCAAACTTGACGAGCTTTTACGAGTTCTTCAATAACTTCGATTTCTTAGAGTATTTAAGACAACCCATTCTTAGAGCAATTTTTTGAACATTACATACTCGGGAAATCGCATCATTTGGTCTAAATACTTTGTCATTTTCTAAACTACTTTTCGTCTTTCAATGAAAAACTTTCTTACGTGAGAGTTGTTTCTATCTTGGTTCTTGGCCGAACTTCTGAACTTGGAAAACTTTTATTCCATAAAGTATTCATGGCGATCCATTCCTTCGAGCAATTTTTCGAACATTTCATGCTTGGGAAGTTGCATCATTTTTTTTCTAAACTATTTGTCATTTGGTAAACAACTTTTGCTCTTTGAATGAAAAACTTATTTACATGAGAATTGTTTCTCTCTTAGATATTGGATGAACTTCTAAACTTGACAAACTTTGACGAGTTCTTCTATAACTTCGGTTCTATAAAGTATTCATGACGTTCCATTCCTTCGAGCAATTTTCTGAACATTCCATGCTTGGGAAATCACATCATTTTGTCTGCTTAGTTTATCATTTGGTATACAACTTTTGGTCATTTAATTAAAAGCTTATTTACGTCAGAATTTACTATCTCTTGGATCATGGACAAACTTCCTAACTCCACAAACTTTTACCAGTTGTTCAATAACTTTGCTCCATTAAAGTATTCATGACAATCCATTCCTTCGAGTAATTTTCCAAACATTCCATGCTCGGGAAATTGCATAATTTAGTCTAAATAGTTTGTCATTTTGTAAACGACTTTTGGTCTATAAATTAAAAAGTTATTTACATGAGAGTTGTTTCTCTCCTTGTTCTTGGACGAACTTCCGAACTTGACGAAGTCTTACGAGTTCTTTTAAAACTTCAGTTCCTTAAAGTATTCATGACGATCCATTTCTTCGAGTAATTTTTCAAACATTCCAAGCACAGGAAATCGCATCATTATGTCTAAATAATTTGTCAATTTCTAAACAACTTTTGGTCTTCGAATTAAAAAACTATTTACGTGAGAGGTTTTTCTCTCTTGGCTCTTAGACGAACTTCCAAACTTGACATACTTTTACGAGTTCTTCTATAACTTCGATTTCTTAAAGCATTCAAGATAATCCATTCCTTAGAGTAATTTTTTGAACATTTCATGCACGGGAAATCGCATTATTTGGTCTAAATACTTTGTCATTTTCTAAACGACTTTTGGTCTTTGAATGAAAAACTTATTTACGTAAGAGTTGTTTCTCTCTTGGTTCTTGGATTAACTTCTGAACTTGGACAACTTTTTACTATTTCATCTATAACTTTCATTCCTTAAAGTATTCATGACAATCCATTCCTTCAAGCAATTTTCCGAACATTCCATGCTCGGGAAATCGCATCATTTGGTCTAAATAGCTTGCCATTTTGTAAACAACTTTTGGTCTTTATATTAAAATCTTATTTACGTGAGAATTGTTTCTCTCTTTATTCTTGGACGAACTTCCGAACTTGATGAAGTTTTGCAAGTTATTTTAAAACTTCAGTTCCTTAAATATTCATGACGATCCATTCCTTCGAGCAATTTTTCGAGCATTCCATGCACAGGAAATCACATCATTTTGTCTAAATAGTTTGTCATTTTCTAGACAACTTTTGGTCTTTGAATTAAAAACCTATTTCCGTGAGAGTTGTTTTTCTCTTGGTTCTTAGATGAACTTCCAAACTTGACGAGCTTTTACGAGTTCTTCAATAACTTCGATTTCTTAGAGTATTTAAGACAACCCATTCTTAGAGCAATTTTTTGAACATTACATACTCGGGAAATCGCATCATTTGGTCTAAATACTTTGTCATTTTCTAAACTACTTTTCGTCTTTCAATGAAAAACTTTCTTACGTGAGAGTTGTTTCTATCTTGGTTCTTGGCCGAAGTTCTGAACTTGGAAAACTTTTATTCCATAAAGTATTCATGGCGATCCATTCCTTCGAGCAATTTTTCGAACATTTCATGCTTGGGAAGTCGCATCATTTTTTTTCTAAACTATTTGTCATTTGGTAAACAACTTTTGCTCTTTGAATGAAAAACTTATTTACATGAGAATTGTTTCTCTCTTAGATATTGGATGAACTTCTAAACTTGACAAACTTTGACGAGTTCTTCTATAACTTCGGTTCTATAAAGTATTCATGACGTTCCATTACTTCGAGCAATTTTCTGAACATTCCATGCTTGGGAAATCACATCATTTTGTCTGCTTAGTTTATCATTTGGTATACAAGTTTTGGTCATTTAATTAAAAGCTTATTTACGTGAGAATTTATTATCTCTTGGATCATGGACAAACTTCCTAACTCCACAAACTTTTACCAGTTGTTCAATAACTTTGCTCCATTAAAGTATTCATGACAATCCATTCCTTCGAGTAATTTTCCAAACATTCCATGCTCGGGAAATTGCATAATTTAGTCTAAATAGTTTGTCATTTTGTAAACGACTTTTGGTCTATAAATTAAAAAGTTATTTACATGAGAGTTGTTTCTCTCCTAGTTCTTGGACGAACTTCCGAACTTGACGAAGTCTTACGAGTTCTTTTAAAACTTCAGTTCCTTAAAGTATTCATGACGATCCATTTCTTCGAGTAATTTTTCAAACATTCCAAGCACAGGAAATCGCATCATTATGTCTAAATAATTTGTCAATTTCTAAAAAAATTTTGGTCTTCGAATTAAAAACCTATTTACGTGAGAGGTTTTTCTCTCTTGGCTCTTAGACGAACTTCCAAACTTGACATACTTTTACGAGTTCTTCTATAACTTTGATTTCTTAAAGTATTCAAGATAATCCATTCCTTAGAGTAATTTTTTGAACATTTCATGCTCGGGAAATCGCATTATTTGGTCTAAATACTTTGTCATTTTCTAAACGACTTTTGGTCTTTGAATGAAAAACTTATTTACGTAAGAGTTGTTTCTCTCTTGGTTCTTGGATTAACTTCTGAACTTGGACAACTTTTTACTATTTCATCTATAACTTTCATTCCTTAAAGTATTCATGACAATCCATTCCTTCAAGCAATTTTCCGAACATTCCATGCTCGGGAAATCGCATCATTTGGTCTAAATAGCTTGCCATTTTGTAAACAACTTTTGGTCTTTATATTAAAATCTTATTTATGTGAGAATTGTTTCTCTCTTTATTCTTGGACGAACTTCCGAACTTGATGAAGTTTTGCAAGTTCTTTTAAAACTTCAGTTCCTTAAATATTCATGACGATCCATTCCTTCGAGCAATTTTTCGAGCATTCCATGCACAGGAAATCACATCATTTTGTCTAAATAGTTTGTCATTTTCTAGACAACTTTTGGTCTTTGAATTAAAAACCTATTTTCGTGAGAGTTGTTTTTCTCTTGGTTCTTAGATGAACTTCCAAACTTGACGAGCTTTTACGAGTTCTTCAATAACTTCGATTTCTTAGAGTATTTAAGACAACCCATTCTTAGAGCAATTTTTTGAACATTACATACTCGGGAAATCGCATCATTTGGTCTAAATACTTTGTCATTTTCTAAACTACTTTTCGTCTTTCAATGAAAAACTTTCTTACGTGAGAGTTGTTTCTATCTTGGTTCTTGGCCGAACTTCTGAACTTGGAAAACTTTTATTCCATAAAGTATTCATGGCGATCCATTCCTTCGAGCAATTTTTCAAACATTTCATGCTTGGGAAGTCGCATCATTTTTTTTCTAAACTATTTGTCATTTGGTAAACAACTTTTGCTCTTTGAATGAAAAACTTATTTACATGAGAATTGTTTCTCTCTTAGATATTGGATGAACTTCTAAACTTGACAAACTTTGACGAGTTCTTCTATAACTTCGGTTCTATAAAGTATTCATGACGTTCCATTCCTTCGAGCAATTTTCTGAACATTCCATGCTTGGGAAATCACATCATTTTGTCTGCTTAGTTTATCATTTGGTATACAACTTTTGGTCATTTAATTAAAAGCTTATTTACGTGAGAATTTACTATCTCTTGGATCATGGACAAACTTCCTAACTCCACAAACTTTTACCAGTTGTTCAATAACTTTGCTCCATTAAAGTATTCATGACAATCCATTCCTTCGAGTAATTTTCCAAACATTCCATGCTCGGGAAATTGCATAATTTAGTCTAAATAGTTTGTCATTTTGTAAACGACTTTTGGTCTATAAATTAAAAAGTTATTTACATGAGAGTTGTTTCTCTCCTTGTTCTTGGACGAACTTCCGAACTTGACGAAGTCTTACGAGTTCTTTTAAAACTTCAGTTCCTTAAAGTATTCATGACGATCCATTTCTTCGAGTAATTTTTCAAACATTCCAAGCACAGGAAATCGCATCATTATGTCTAAATAATTTGTCAATTTCTAAACAACTTTTGGTCTTCGAATTAAAAACCTATTTACGTGAGAGGTTTTTCTCTCTTGGCTCTTAGACGAACTTCCAAACTTGACATACTTTTACGAGTTCTTCTATAACTTCGATTTCTTAAAGCATTCAAGATAATCCATTCCTTAGAGTAATTTTTTGAACATTTCATGCTCGGGAAATCGCATTATTTGGTCTAAATACTTTGTCATTTTCTAAACGACTTTTGGTCTTTGAATGAAAAACTTATTTACGTAAGAGTTGTTTCTCTCTTGGTTCTTGGACGAACTTCTGAACTTGGACAACTTTTTACTATTTCATCTATAACTTTCATTCCTTAAAGTATTCATGACAATCCATTCCTTCAAGCAATTTTCCGAACATTCCATGCTCGGGAAATCGCATCATTTGGTCTAAATAGCTTGCCATTTTGTAAACAACTTTTGGTCTTTATATTAAAATCTTATTTACGTGAGAATTGTTTCTCTCTTTATTCTTGGACGAACATCCGAACTTGATGAAGTTTTGCAAGTTCTTTTAAAACTTTAGTTCCTTAAATATTCATGACGATTCATTCCTTCGAGCAATTTTTCGAGCATTCCATGCACAAGAAATCACATCATTTTGTCTAAATAGTTTGTCATTTTCTAAACAACTTTTGGTCTTTGAATTAAAAACCTATTTCCGTGAGAGTTGTTTTTCTCTTGGTTCTTAGATGAACTTCCAAACTTGACGAGCTTTTACGAGTTCTTCAATAACTTCGATTTCTTAAAGTATTCAAGACAACCCATTCTTAGAGCAATTTTTTAAACATTACATACTCGGGAAATCGCATCATTTGGTCTAAATACTTTGTCATTTTCTAAACTACTTTTCGTCTTTCAATGAAAAACTTTCTTACGTGAGAGTTGTTTCTATCTTGGTTCTTGGCCGAACTTCTGAACTTGGAAAACTTTTACGAGTTCTTTTATAACATCAGTTCCATAAAGTATTCATGGCGATCCATTCCTTCGAGCAATTTTTCGAACATTTCATGCTTGGGAAGTCGCATCATTTTTTTTCTAAACTATTTGTCATTTGGTAAACAACTTTTGCTCTTTGAATGAAAAACTTATTTACATGAGAATTGTTTCTCTCTTAGATATTGGATGAACTTCTAAACTTGACAAACTTTGACGAGTTCTTCTATAACTTCGGTTCTATAAAGTATTCAAGACGTTCCATTCCTTCGAGCAATTTTCTGAACATTCCATGCTTGGGAAATCACATCATTTTGTCTGCTTAGTTTGTCATTTGGTATACAACTTTTGGTCATTTAATTAAAAGCTTATTTACGTGAGAATTTACTATCTCTTGGATCATGGACAAACTTCCTAACTCCACAAACTTTTACCAGTTGTTCAATAACTTTTCTCCATTAAAGTATTCATGACAATCCATTCCTTCGAGTAATTTTCCAAACATTCCATGCTCGGGAAATTGCATAATTTAGTCTAAATAGTTTGTCATTTTGTAAATGACTTTTGGTCTATAAATTAAAAAGTTATTTACATGAGAGTTGTTTCTCTCCTTGTTCTTGGACGAACTTCCGAACTTGACGAAGTCTTCTTTTAAAACTTCAGTTCCTTAAAGTATTCATGAGGATACATTTCTTCGAGTAATTTTTCAAACATTCCAAGCACAGGAAATCGCATCATTATGTCTAAATAATTTGTCAATTTCTAAACAACTTTTGGTCTTCGAATTAAAAACCTATTTACGTGAGAGGTTTTTCTCTCTTGGCTCTTAGACGAACTTCCAAACTTGACATACTTTTACGAGTTCTTCTATAACTTCGATTTCTTAAAGCATTCAAGATAATCCATTCCTTAGAGTAATTTTTTGAACATTTCATGCTCGGGAAATCGCATTATTTGGTCTAAATACTTTGTCATTTTCTAAACGACTTTTGGTCTTTGAATGAAAAACTTATTTACGTAAGAGTTGTTTCTCTCTTGGTTCTTGGATTAACTTCTGAACTTGGACAACTTTTTACTATTTCATCTATAACTTTCATTCCTTAAAGTATTCATGACAATCCATTCCTTCAAGCAATTTTCCAAACATTCCATGCTCGGGAAATCTCAGCATTTGGTCTAAATAGCTTGCCATTTTGTAAACAACTTTTGGTCTTTATATTAAAATCTTATTTATGTGAGAATTGTTTCTCTCTTTATTCTTGGACGAACTTCCGAACTTGATGAAGTTTTGCAAGTTCTTTTAAAACTTCAGTTCCTTAAATATTCATGACGATCCATTCCTTCGAGCAATTTTTCGAGCATTCCATGCACAGGAAATCACATCATTTTGTCTAAATAGTTTGTCATTTTCTAGACAACTTTTGGTCTTTGAATTAAAAACCTATTTCCGTGAGAGTTGTTTTTCTCTTGGTTCTTAGATGAACTTCCAAACTTGACGAGCTTTTACGAGTTCTTCAATAACTTCAATTTCTTAGAGTATTCAAGACAACCCATTCTTAAAGCAATTTTTTGAACATTACATACTCGGGAAATCGCATCATTTGGTCTAAATACTTTGTCATTTTCTAAACTACTTTTCGTCTTTCAATGAAAAACTTTCTTACGTGAGAGTTGTTTCTATCTTGGTTCTTGGCCGAACTTCTGAACTTGGAAAACTTTTACGAGTTCTTTTATAACATTAGTTCCATAAAGTATTCATGGCGATCCAGTCCTTCGAGCAATTTTTCGAACATTTCATGCTTGGGAAATCGCATCATTTTTTCTCTAAACTATTTGTCATTTGGTAAACAACTTTTGCTCTTTGAATGAAAAACTTATTTACATGAGAATTGTTTCTCTCTTAGATATTGGATGAACTTCTAAACTTGACAAACTTTGACGAGTTCTTCTACAACTTCGGTTCTATAAAGTATTCATGACGTTCCATTCCTTCGAGCAATTTTCTGAACATTCCATGCTTGGGAAATCACATCATTTTGTCTGCTTAGTTTGTCATTTGGTATACAACTTTTGGTCATTTAATTAAAAGCTTATTTACGTGAGAATTTACTATCTCTTGGATCATGGACAAACTTCCTAACTCCACAAACTTTTACCAGTTGTTCAATAACTTTGCTCCATTAAAGTATTCATGACAATCCATTCCTTCGAGTAATTTTCCAAACATTCCATGCTCGGGAAATTGCATAATTTAGTCTAAATAGTTTGTCATTTTGTAAACGACTTTTGGTCTATAAATTAAAAAGTTATTTACATGAGAGTTGTTTCTCTCCTAGTTCTTGGACGAACTTCCGAACTTGACGAAGTCTTACGAGTTCTTTTAAAACTTCAGTTCCTTAAAGTATTCATGACGATCCATTTCTTCGAGTAATTTTTCAAACATTCCAAGCACAGGAAATCGCATCATTATGTCTAAATAATTTGTCAATTTCTAAACAACTTTTGGTCTTCGAATTAAAAACCTATTTACGTGAGAGGTTTTTCTCTCTTGGCTCTTAGACGAACTTCCAAACTTGACATACTTTTACGAGTTCTTCTATAACTTTGATTTCTTAAAGTATTCAAGATAATCCATTCCTTAGAGTAATTTTTTGAACATTTCATGCACGGGAAATCGCATTATTTGGTCTAAATACTTTGTCATTTTCTAAACGACTTTTGGTCTTTGAATGAAAAACTTATTTACGTAAGAGTTGTTTCTCTCTTGGTTCTTGGATTAACTTCTGAACTTGGACAACTTTTTACTATTTCATCTATAACTTTCATTCCTTAAAGTATTCATGACAATCCATTCCTTCAAGCAATTTTCCGAACATTCCATGCTCGGGAAATCGCATCATTTGGTCTAAATAGCTTGCCATTTTGTAAACAACTTTTGGTCTTTATATTAAAATCTTATTTACGTGAGAATTGTTTCTCTCTTTATTCTTGGACGAACTTCCGAACTTGATGAAGTTTTGCAAGTTCTTTTAAAACTTCAGTTCCTTAAATATTCATGACGATTCATTCCTTCGAGCAATTTTTCGAGCATTCCATGCACAGGAAATCACATCATTTTGTCTAAATAGTTTGTCATTTTCTAAACAACTTTTGGTCTTTGAATTAAAAACCTATTTCCGTGAGAGTTGTTTTTCTCTTGGTTCTTAGATGAACCTCCAAACTTGACGAGCTTTTACGAGTTCTTCAATAACTTCGATTTCTTAAAGTATTCAAGACAACCCATTCTTAGAGCAATTTTTTGAACATTACATACTCGGGAAATCGCATCATTTGGTCTAAATACTTTGTCATTTTCTAAACTACTTTTCGTCTTTCAATGAAAAACTTTCTTACGTGAGAGTTGTTTCTATCTTGGTTCTTGGCCGAAGTTCTGAACTTGGAAAACTTTTTTTCCATAAAGTATTCATGGCGATCCATTCCTTCGAGCAATTTTTCGAACATTTCATGCTTGGGAAGTCGCATCATTTTTTTTCTAAACTATTTGTCATTTGGTAAACAACTTTTGCTCTTTGAATGAAAAACTTATTTACATGAGAATTGTTTCTCTCTTAGATATTGGATGAACTTCTAAACTTGACAAACTTTGACGAGTTCTTCTATAACTTCGGTTCTATAAAGTATTCATGACGTTCCATTCCTTCGAGCAATTTTCTGAACATTCCATGCTTGGGAAATCACATCATTTTGTCTGCTTAGTTTATCATTTGGTATACAACTTTTGGTCATTTAATTAAAAGCTTATTTACGTGAGAATTTACTATCTCTTGGATCATGGACAAACTTCCTAACTCCACAAACTTTTACCAGTTGTTCAATAACTTTGCTCCATTAAAGTATTCATGACAATCCATTCCTTCGAGTAATTTTCCAAACATTCCATGCTCGGGAAATTGCATAATTTAGTCTAAATAGTTTGTCATTTTGTAAACGACTTTTGGTCTATAAATTAAAAAGTTATTTACATGAGAGTTGTTTCTCTCCTTGTTCTTGGACGAACTTCCGAACTTGACGAAGTCTTACGAGTTCTTTTAAAACTTCAGTTCCTTAAAGTATTCATGACGATCCATTTCTTCGAGTAATTTTTCAAACATTCCAAGCACAGGAAATCGCATCATTATGTCTAAATAATTTGTCAATTTCTAAACAACTTTTGGTCTTCGAATTAAAAACCTATTTACGTGAGAGGTTTTTCTCTCTTGGCTCTTAGACGAACTTCCAAACTTGACATACTTTTACGAGTTCTTCTATAACTTCGATTTCTTAAAGCATTCAAGATAATCCATTCCTTAGATTTTTTGAACATTTCATGCTCGGGAAATCGCATTATTTGGTCTAAATACTTTGTCAATTTCTAAACGACTTTTGATCTTTGAATGAAAAACTTATTTACGTAAGAGTTGTTTCTCTCTTGGTTCTTGGACGAACTTCTGAACTTGTACAACTTTTTACTATTTCATCTATAACTTTCATTCCTTAAAGTATTCATGACAATCCATTCCTTCAAGCAATTTTCCGAACATTCCATGCTCGGGAAATCGCATCATTTGGTCTAAATAGCTTGCCATTTTGTAAACAACTTTTGGTCTTTATATTAAAATCTTATTTACGTGAGAATTGTTTCTCTCTTTATTCTTGGACGAACTTCCGAACTTGATGAAGTTTTGCAAGTTCTTTTAAAACTTCAGTTCCTTAAATATTCATGACGATTCATTCCTTCGTGCAATTTTTCGAGCATTCCATGCACAAGAAATCACATCATTTTGTCTAAATAGTTTGTCATTTTCTAAACAACTTTTGGTCTTTGAATTAAAAACCTATTTCCGTGAGAGTTGTTTTTCTCTTGGTTCTTAGATGAACTTCCAAACTTGACGAGCTTTTACGAGTTCTTCAATAACTTCGATTTCTTAAAGTATTCAAGACAACCCATTCTTAGAACAATTTTTTAAACATTACATACTCGGGAAATCGCATCATTTGGTCTAAATACTTTGTCATTTTCTAAACTACTTTTCGTCTTTCAATGAAAAACTTTCTTACGTGAGAGTTGTTTCTATCTTGGTTCTTGGCCGAACTTCTGAACTTGGAAAACTTTTACGAGTTCTTTTATAACATCAGTTCCATAAAGTATTCATGGCGATCCATTCCTTCGAGCAATTTTTCGAACATTTCATGCTTGGGAAGTCGCATCATTTTTTTTCTAAACTATTTGTCATTTGGTAAACAACTTTTGCTCTTTGAATGAAAAACTTATTTACATGAGAATTGTTTCTCTCTTAGATATTGGATGAACTTCTAAACTTGACAAACTTTGACGAGTTCATCTATAACTTCGGTTCTATAAAGTATTCAAGACGTTCCATTCCTTCGAGCAATTTTCTGAACATTCCATGCTTGGGAAATCACATCATTTTGTCTGCTTAGTTTGTCATTTGGTATACAACTTTTGGTCATTTAATTAAAAGCTTATTTACGTGAGAATTTACTATCTCTTGGATCATGGACAAACTTCCTAACTCCACAAACTTTTACCAGTTGTTCAATAACTTTGCTCCATTAAAGTATTCATGACAATCCATTCCTTCGAGTAATTTTCCAAACATTCCATGCTCGGGAAATTGCATAATTTAGTCTAAATAGTTTGTCATTTTGTAAACGACTTTTGGTCTATAAATTAAAAAGTTATTTACATGAGAGTTGTTTCTCTCCTAGTTCTTGGACGAACTTTCGAACTTGACGAAGTCTTACGAGTTCTTTTAAAACTTCAGTTCCTTAAAGTATTCCTGACGATCCATTTCTTCGAGTAATTTTTCAAACATTCCAAGCACAGGAAATCGCATCATTATGTCTAAATAATTTGTCAATTTCTAAACAACTTTTGGTCTTCGAATTAAAAACCTATTTACGTGAGAGGTTTTTCTCTCTTGGCTCTTAGACGAACTTCCAAACTTGACATACTTTTACGAGTTCTTCTATAACTTTGATTTCTTAAAGTATTCATGATAATCCATTCCTTAGAGTAATTTTTTGAACATTTCATGCTCGGGAAATCGCATTATTTGGTCTAAATACTTTGTCATTTTCTAAACGACTTTTGGTCTTTGAATGAAAAACTTATTTACGTAAGAGTTGTTTCTCTCTTGGTTCTTGGATTAACTTCTGAACTTGGACAACTTTTTACTATTTCATCTATAACTTTCATTCCTTAAAGTATTCATGACAATCCATTCCTTCAAGCAATTTTCCGAACATTCCATGCTCGGGAAATCGCATCATTTGGTCTAAATAGCTTGCCATTTTGTAAACAACTTTTGGTCTTTATATTAAAATCTTATTTATGTGAGAATTGTTTCTCTCTTTATTCTTGGACGAACTTCCGAACTTGATGAAGTTTTGCAAGTTCTTTTAAAACTTCAGTTCCATAAATATTCATGACGATCCATTCCTTCGAGCAATTTTTCGAGCATTCCATGCACAGGAAATCACATCATTTTGTCTAAATAGTTTGTCATTTTCTAGACAACTTTTGGTCTTTGAATTAAAAACCTATTTCCGTGAGAGTTGTTTTTCTCTTGGTTCTTAGATGAACTTCCAAACTTGACGAGCTTTTACGAGTTCTTCAATAACTTCGATTTCTTAGAGTATTCAAGACAACCCATTCTTAGAGCAATTTTTTGAACATTACATACTCGGGAAATCGCATCATTTGGTCTAAATACTTTGTCATTTTCTAAACTACTTTTCGTCTTTCAATGAAAAACTTTCTTACGTGAGAGTTGTTTCTATCTTGGTTCTTGGCCGAACTTCTGAACTTGGAAAACTTTTACGAGTTCTTTTATAACATTAGTTCCATAAAGTATTCATGGCGATCCAGTCCTTCGAGCAATTTTTCGAACATTTCATGCTTGGGAAATCGCATCATTTTTTCTCTAAACTATTTGTCATTTGGTAAACAACTTTTGCTCTTTGAATGAAAAACTTATTTACATGAGAATTGTTTCTCTCTTAGATATTGGATGAACTTCTAAACTTGACAAACTTTGACGAGTTCTTCTACAACTTCGGTTCTATAAAGTATTCATGACGTTCCATTCCTTCGAGCAATTTTCTGAACATTCCATGCTTGGGAAATCACATCATTTTGTCTGCTTAGTTTGTCATTTGGTATACAACTTTTGGTCATTTAATTAAAAGCTTATTTACGTGAGAATTTACTATCTCTTGGATCATGGACAAACTTCCTAACTCCACAAACTTTTATCAGTTGTTCAATAACTTTGCTCCATTAAAGTATTCATGACAATCCATTCATTCGAGTAATTTTCCAAACATTCCATGCTCGGGAAATTGCATAATTTAGTCTAAATAGTTTGTCATTTTGTAAACGACTTTTGGTCTATAAATTAAAAAGTTATTTACATGAGAGTTGTTTCTCTCCTTGTTCTTGGACGAACTTCCGAACTTGAAGAAGCTTTACGAGTTCTTTTAAAACATCAGTTCCTTAAAGTATTCATGACGATACATTTCTTCGAGTAATTTTTCAAACATTCCAAGCACAGGAAATCGCATCATTATGTCTAAATAATTTGTCAATTTCTAAACAACTTTTGGTCTTCGAATTAAAAACCTATTTACGTGAGAGGTTTTTCTCTCTTGGCTCTTAGACGAACTTCCAAACTTGACATACTTTTACGAGTTCTTCTATAACTTCTATTTCTTAAAGTATTCATGATAATCCATTCCTTAGAGTAATTTTTTGAACATTTCATGCACGGGAAATCGCATTATTTGGTCTAAATACTTTGTCATTTTCTAAACGACTTTTGGTCTTTGAATGAAAAACTTATTTACGTAAGAGTTGTTTCTCTCTTGGTTCTTGGATTAACTTCTGAACTTGGACAACTTTTTACTATTTCATCTATAACTTTCATTCCTTAAAGTATTCATGACAATCCATTCCTTCAAGCAATTTTCCGAACATTCCATGCTCGGGAAATCGCATCATTTGGTCTAAATAGCTTGCCATTTTGTAAACAACTTTTGGTCTTTATATTAAAATCTTATTTACGTGAGAATTGTTTCTCTCTTTATTCTTGGACGAATTTCCGAACTTGATGAAGTTTTGCAAGTTCTTTTAAAACTTCAGTTCCATAAATATTCATGACGATCCATTCCTTCGAGCAATTTTTCGAGCATTCCATGCACAGGAAATCACATCATTTTGTCTAAATAGTTTGTCATTTTCTAGACAACTTTTGGTCTTTGAATTAAAAACCTATTTCCGTGAGAGTTGTTTTTCTCTTGGTTCTTAGATGAACTTCCAAACTTGACGAGCTTTTACGAGTTCTTCAATAACTTCGATTTCTTAGAGTATTCAAGACAACCCATTCTTAGAGCAATTTTTTGAACATTACATACTCGGGAAATCGCATCATTTGGTCTAAATACTTTGTCATTTTCTAAACTACTTTTCGTCTTTCAATGAAAAACTTTCTTACGTGAGAGTTGTTTCTATCTTGGTTCTTGGCCGAACTTCTGAACTTGGAAAACTTTTACGAGTTCTTTTATAACATTAGTTCCATAAAGTATTCATGGCGATCCAGTCCTTCGAGCAATTTTTCGAACATTTCATGCTTGGGAAATCGCATCATTTTTTCTCTAAACTATTTGTCATTTGGTAAACAACTTTTGCTCTTTGAATGAAAAACTTATTTACATGAGAATTGTTTCTCTCTTAGATATTGGATGAACTTCTAAACTTGACAAACTTTGACGAGTTCTTCTACAACTTCGGTTCTATAAAGTATTCATGACGTTCCATTCCTTCGAGCAATTTTCTGAACATTCCATGCTTGGGAAATCACATCATTTTGTCTGCTTAGTTTGTCATTTGGTATACAACTTTTGGTCATTTAATTAAAAGCTTATTTACGTGAGAATTTACTATCTCTTGGATCATGGACAAACTTCCTAACTCCACAAACTTTTATCAGTTGTTCAATAACTTTGCTCCATTAAAGTATTCATGACAATCCATTCATTCGAGTAATTTTCCAAACATTCCATGCTCGGGAAATTGCATAATTTAGTCTAAATAGTTTGTCATTTTGTAAACGACTTTTGGTCTATAAATTAAAAAGTTATTTACATGAGAGTTGTTTCTCTCCTTGTTCTTGGACGAACTTCCGAACTTGAAGAAGCTTTACGAGTTCTTTTAAAACATCAGTTCCTTAAAGTATTCATGACGATACATTTCTTCGAGTAATTTTTCAAACATTCCAAGCACAGGAAATCGCATCATTATGTCTAAATAATTTGTCAATTTCTAAACAACTTTTGGTCTTCGAATTAAAAACCTATTTACGTGAGAGGTTTTTCTCTCTTGGCTCTTAGACGAACTTCCAAACTTGACATACTTTTACGAGTTCTTCTATAACTTCTATTTCTTAAAGTATTCATGATAATCCATTCCTTAGAGTAATTTTTTGAACATTTCATGCACGGGAAATCGCATTATTTGGTCTAAATACTTTGTCATTTTCTAAACGACTTTTGGTCTTTGAATGAAAAACTTATTTACGTAAGAGTTGTTTCTCTCTTGGTTCTTGGATTAACTTCTGAACTTGGACAACTTTTTACTATTTCATCTATAACTTTCATTCCTTAAAGTATTCATGACAATCCATTCCTTCAAGCAATTTTCCGAACATTCCATGCTCGGGAAATCGCATCATTTGGTCTAAATAGCTTGCCATTTTGTAAACAACTTTTGGTCTTTATATTAAAATCTTATTTACGTGAGAATTGTTTCTCTCTTTATTCTTGGACGAATTTCCGAACTTGATGAAGTTTTGCAAGTTCTTTTAAAACTTCAGTTCCTTAAATATTCATGACGATCCATTCCTTCGAGCAATTTTTCGAGCATTCCATGCACAGGAAATCACATCATTTTGTCTAAATAGTTTGTCATTTTCTAGACAACTTTTGGTCTTTGAATTAAAAACCTATTTCCGTGAGAGTTGTTTTTCTCTTGGTTCTTAGATGAACTTCCAAACTTGACGAGCTTTTACGAGTTCTTCAATAACTTCGATTTCTTAGAGTATTCAAGACAACCCATTCTTAGAGCAATTTTTTGAACATTACATACTCGGGAAATCGCATCATTTGGTCTAAATACTTTGTCATTTTCTAAACTACTTTTCGTCTTTCAATGAAAAACTTTCTTACGTGAGAGTTGTTTCTATCTTGGTTCTTGGCCGAACTTCTGAACTTGGAAAACTTTTACGAGTTCTTTTATAACATTAGTTCCATAAAGTATTCATGGCGATCCAGTCCTTCGAGCAATTTTTCGAACATTTCATGCTTGGGAAATCGCATCATTTTTTCTCTAAACTATTTGTCATTTGGTAAACAACTTTTGCTCTTTGAATGAAAAACTTATTTACATGAGAATTGTTTCTCTCTTAGATATTGGATGAACTTCTAAACTTGACAAACTTTGACGAGTTCTTCTACAACTTCGGTTCTATAAAGTATTCATGACGTTCCATTCCTTCGAGCAATTTTCTGAACATTCCATGCTTGGGAAATCACATCATTTTGTCTGCTTAGTTTGTCATTTGGTATACAACTTTTGGTCATTTAATTAAAAGCTTATTTACGTGAGAATTTACTATCTCTTGGATCATGGACAAACTTCCTAACTCCACAAACTTTTATCAGTTGTTCAATAACTTTGCTCCATTAAAGTATTCATGACAATCCATTCATTCGAGTAATTTTCCAAACATTCCATGCTCGGGAAATTGCATAATTTAGTCTAAATAGTTTGTCATTTTGTAAACGACTTTTGGTCTATAAATTAAAAAGTTATTTACATGAGAGTTGTTTCTCTCCTTGTTCTTGGACGAACTTCCGAACTTGAAGAAGCTTTACGAGTTCTTTTAAAACATCAGTTCCTTAAAGTATTCATGACGATACATTTCTTCGAGTAAATTTTCAAACATTCCAAGCACAGGAAATCGCATCATTATGTCTAAATAATTTGTCAATTTCTAAACAACTTTTGGTCTTCGAATTAAAAACCTATTTACGTGAGAGGTTTTTCTCTCTTGGCTCTTAGACGAACTTCCAAACTTGACATACTTTTACGAGTTCTTCTATAACTTCTATTTCTTAAAGTATTCATGATAATCCATTCCTTAGAGTAATTTTTTGAACATTTCATGCACGGGAAATCGCATTATTTGGTCTAAATACTTTGTCATTTTCTAAACGACTTTTGGTCTTTGAATGAAAAACTTATTTACGTAAGAGTTGTTTCTCTCTTGGTTCTTGGATTAACTTCTGAACTTGGACAACTTTTTACTATTTCATCTATAACTTTCATTCCTTAAAGTATTCATGACAATCCATTCCTTCAAGCAATTTTCCGAACATTCCATGCTCGGGAAATCGCATCATTTGGTCTAAATAGCTTGCCATTTTGTAAACAACTTTTGGTCTTTATATTAAAATCTTATTTACGTGAGAATTGTTTCTCTCTTTATTCTTGGACGAATTTCCGAACTTGATGAAGTTTTGCAAGTTCTTTTAAAACTTCAGTTCCTTAAATATTCATGACGATCCATTCCTTCGAGCAATTTTTCGAGCATTCCATGCACAGGAAATCACATCATTTTGTCTAAATAGTTTGTCATTTTCTAGACAACTTTTGGTCTTTGAATTAAAAACCTATTTCCGTGAGAGTTGTTTTTCTCTTGGTTCTTAGATGAACTTCCAAACTTGACGAGCTTTTACGAGTTCTTCAATAACTTCGATTTCTTAGAGTATTCAAGACAACCCATTCTTAGAGCAATTTTTTGAACATTACATACTCGGGAAATCGCATCATTTGGTCTAAATACTTTGTCATTTTCTAAACTACTTTTCGTCTTTCAATGAAAAACTTTCTTACGTGAGAGTTGTTTCTATCTTGGTTCTTGGCCGAACTTCTGAACTTGGAAAACTTTTACGAGTTCTTTTATAACATTAGTTCCATAAAGTATTCATGGCGATCCAGTCCTTCGAGCAATTTTTCGAACATTTCATGCTTGGGAAATCGCATCATTTTTTCTCTAAACTATTTGTCATTTGGTAAACAACTTTTGCTCTTTGAATGAAAAACTTATTTACATGAGAATTGTTTCTCTCTTAGATATTGGATGAACTTCTAAACTTGACAAACTTTGACGAGTTCTTCTACAACTTCGGTTCTATAAAGTATTCATGACGTTCCATTCCTTCGAGCAATTTTCTGAACATTCCATGCTTGGGAAATCACATCATTTTGTCTGCTTAGTTTGTCATTTGGTATACAACTTTTGGTCATTTAATTAAAAGCTTATTTACGTGAGAATTTACTATCTCTTGGATCATGGACAAACTTCCTAACTCCACAAACTTTTATCAGTTGTTCAATAACTTTGCTCCATTAAAGTATTCATGACAATCCATTCATTCGAGTAATTTTCCAAACATTCCATGCTCGGGAAATTGCATAATTTAGTCTAAATAGTTTGTCATTTTGTAAACGACTTTTGGTCTATAAATTAAAAAGTTATTTACATGAGAGTTGTTTCTCTCCTTGTTCTTGGACGAACTTCCGAACTTGAAGAAGCTTTACGAGTTCTTTTAAAACATCAGTTCCTTAAAGTATTCATGACGATACATTTCTTCGAGTAATTTTTCAAACATTCCAAGCACAGGAAATCGCATCATTATGTCTAAATAATTTGTCAATTTCTAAACAACTTTTGGTCTTCGAATTAAAAACCTATTTACGTGAGAGGTTTTTCTCTCTTGGCTCTTAGACGAACTTCCAAACTTGACATACTTTTACGAGTTCTTCTATAACTTCTATTTCTTAAAGTATTCATGATAATCCATTCCTTAGAGTAATTTTTTGAACATTTCATGCACGGGAAATCGCATTATTTGGTCTAAATACTTTGTCATTTTCTAAACGACTTTTGGTCTTTGAATGAAAAACTTATTTACGTAAGAGTTGTTTCTCTCTTGGTTCTTGGATTAACTTCTGAACTTGGACAACTTTTTACTATTTCATCTATAACTTTCATTCCTTAAAGTATTCATGACAATCCATTCCTTCAAGCAATTTTCCGAACATTCCATGCTCGGGAAATCGCATCATTTGGTCTAAATAGCTTGCCATTTTGTAAACAACTTTTGGTCTTTATATTAAAATCTTATTTACGTGAGAATTGTTTCTCTCTTTATTCTTGGACGAACTTCCGAACTTGATGAAGTTTTGCAAGTTCTTTTAAAACTTCAGTTCCTTAAATATTCATGACGATCCATTCCTTCGAGCAATTTTTCGAGCATTCCATGCACAGAAAATCACATCATTTTGTCTAAATAGTTTGTCATTTTCTAGACAACTTTTGGTCTTTGAATTAAAAACCTATTTCCGTGAGAGTTGTTTTTCTCTTGGTTCTTAGATGAACTTCCAAACTTGACGAGCTTTTACGAGTTCTTCAATAACTTCGATTTCTTAGAGTATTCAAGACAACCCATTCTTAGAGCAATTTTTTGAACATTACATACTCGGGAAATCGCATCATTTGGTCTAAATACTTTGTCATTTTCTAAACTACTTTTCGTCTTTCAATGAAAAACTTTCTTACGTGAGAGTTGTTTCTATCTTGGTTCTTGGCCGAACTTCTGAACTTGGAAAACTTTTACGAGTTCTTTTATAACATTAGTTCCATAAAGTATTCATGGCGATCCAGTCCTTCGAGCAATTTTTCGAACATTTCATGCTTGGGAAATCGCATCATTTTTTCTCTAAACTATTTGTCATTTGGTAAACAACTTTTGCTCTTTGAATGAAAAACTTATTTACATGAGAATTGTTTCTCTCTTAGATATTGGATGAACTTCTAAACTTGACAAACTTTGACGAGTTCTTCTACAACTTCGGTTCTATAAAGTATTCATGACGTTCCATTCCTTCGAGCAATTTTCTGAACATTCCATGCTTGGGAAATCACATCATTTTGTCTGCTTAGTTTGTCATTTGGTATACAACTTTTGGTCATTTAATTAAAAGCTTATTTACGTGAGAATTTACTATCTCTTGGATCATGGACAAACTTCCTAACTCCACAAACTTTTATCAGTTGTTCAATAACTTTGCTCCATTAAAGTATTCATGACAATCCATTCATTCGAGTAATTTTCCAAACATTCCATGCTCGGGAAATTGCATAATTTAGTCTAAATAGTTTGTCATTTTGTAAACGACTTTTGGTCTATAAATTAAAAAGTTATTTACATGAGAGTTGTTTCTCTCCTTGTTCTTGGACGAACTTCCGAACTTGAAGAAGTTTTACGAGTTCTTTTAAAACATCAGTTCCTTAAAGTATTCATGACGATACATTTCTTCGAGTAATTTTTCAAACATTCCAAGCACAGGAAATCGCATCATTATGTCTAAATAATTTGTCAATTTCTAAACAACTTTTGGTCTTCGAATTAAAAACCTATTTACGTGAGAGGTTTTTCTCTCTTGGCTCTTAGACGAACTTCCAAACTTGACATACTTTTACGAGTTCTTCTATAACTTCGATTTCTTAAAGTATTCATGATAATCCATTCCTTAGAGTAATTTTTTGAACATTTCATGCACGGGAAATCGCATTATTTGGTCTAAATACTTTGTCATTTTCTAAACGACTTTTGGTCTTTGAATGAAAAACTTATTTACGTAAGAGTTGTTTCTCTCTTGGTCCTTGGATTAACTTCTGAACTTGGACAACTTTTTACTATTTCATCTATAACTTTCATTCCTTAAAGTATTCATGACAATCCATTCCTTCAAGCAATTTTCCGAACATTCCATGCTCGGGAAATCGCATCATTTGGTCTAAATAGCTTGCCATTTTGTAAACAACTTTTGGTCTTTATATTAAAATCTTATTTACGTGAGAATTGTTTCTCTCTTTATTCTTGGACGAACTTCCGAACTTGATGAAGTTTTGCAAGTTCTTTTAAAACTTCAGTTCCTTAAATATTCATGACGATCCATTCCTTCGAGCAATTTTTCGAGCATTCCATGCACAGGAAATCACATCATTTTGTCTAAATAGTTTGTCATTTTCTAGACAACTTTTGGTCTTTGAATTAAAAACCTATTTCCGTGAGAGTTGTTTTTCTCTTGGTTCTTAGATGAACTTCCAAACTTGACGAGCTTTTACGAGTTCTTCAATAACTTCGATTTCTTAAAGTATTCAAGACAACCCATTCTTAGAGCAATTTTTTGAACATTACATACTCGGGAAATCGCATCATTTGGTCTAAATACTTTGTCATTTTCTAAACTACTTTTCGTCTTTCAATGAAAAACTTTCTTACGTGAGAGTTGTTTCTATCTTGGTTCTTGGCCGAACTTCTGAACTTGGAAAACTTTTACGAGTTCTTTTATAACATTAGTTCCATAAAGTATTCATGGCGATCCAGTCCTTCGAGCAATTTTTCGAACATTTCATGCTTGGGAAATCGCATCATTTTTTCTCTAAACTATTTGTCATTTGGTAAACAACTTTTGCTCTTTGAATGAAAAACTTATTTACATGAGAATTGTTTCTCTCTTAGATATTGGATGAACTTCTAAACTTGACAAACTTTGACGAGTTCTTCTACAACTTCGGTTCTATAAAGTATTCATGACGTTCCATTCCTTCGAGCAATTTTCTGAACATTCCATGCTTGGGAAATCACATCATTTTGTCTGCTTAGTTTGTCATTTGGTATACAACTTTTGGTCATTTAATTAAAAGCTTATTTACGTGAGAATTTACTATCTCTTGGATCATGGACAAACTTCCTAACTCCACAAACTTTTACCAGTTGTTCAATAACTTTGCTCCATTAAAGTATTCATGACAATCCATTCCTTCGAGTAATTTTCCAAACATTCCATGCTCGGGAAATTGCATAATTTAGTCTAAATAGTTTGTCATTTTGTAAACGACTTTTGGTCTATAAATTAAAAAATTATTTACATGAGAGTTGTTTCTCTCCTAGTTCTTGGACGAACTTCCGAACTTGACGAAGTCTTACGAGTTCTTTTAAAACTTCAGTTCCTTAAAGTATTCATGACGATCCATTTCTTCGAGTAATTTTTCAAACATTCCAAGCACAGGAAATCGCATCATTATGTCTAAATAATTTGTCAATTTCTAAACAACTTTTGGTCTTCGAATTAAAAACCTATTTACGTGAGAGGTTTTTCTCTCTTGGCTCTTAGACGAACTTCCAAACTTGACATACTTTTACGAGTTCTTCTATAACTTTGATTTCTTAAAGTATTCAAGATAATCCATTCCTTAGAGTAATTTTTTGAACATTTCATGCTCGGGAAATCGTATTATTTGGTCTAAATACTTTGTCATTTTCTAAACGACTTTTGGTCTTTGAATGAAAAACTTATTTACGTAAGAGTTGTTTCTCTCTTGGTTCTTGGATTAACTTCTGAACTTGGACAACTTTTTACTATTTCATCTATAACTTTCATTCCTTAAAGTATTCATGACAATCCATTCCTTCAAGCAATTTTCCGAACATTCCATGCTCGGGAAATCGCATCATTTGGTCTAAATAGCTTGCCATTTTGTAAACAACTTTTGGTCTTTATATTAAAATCTTATTTACGTGAGAATTGTTTCTCTCTTTATTCTTGGACGAACTTCCGAACTTGATGAAGTTTTGCAAGTTCTTTTAAAACTTCAGTTCCTTAAATATTCATGACGATCCATTCCTTCGAGCAATTTTTCGAGCATTCCATGCACAGGAAATCACATCATTTTGTCTAAATAGTTTGTCATTTTCTAGACAACTTTTGGTCTTTGAATTAAAAACCTATTTCCGTGAGAGTTGTTTTTCTCTTGGTTCTTAGATGAACTTCCAAACTTGACGAGCTTTTACGAGTTCTTCAATAACTTCGATTTCTTAAAGTATTCAAGACAACCCATTCTTAGAGCAATTTTTTGAACATTACATACTCGGGAAATCGCATCATTTGGTCTAAATACTTTGTCATTTTCTAAACTACTTTTCGTCTTTCAATGAAAAACTTTCTTACGTGAGAGTTGTTTCTATCTTGGTTCTTGGCCGAACTTCTGAACTTGGAAAACTTTTACGAGTTCTTTTATAACATCAGTTCCATAAAGTATTCATGGCGATCCATTCCTTCGAGCAATTTTTCGAACATTTCATGCTTGGGAAATCGCATCATTTTTTTTCTAAACTATTTGTCATTTGGTAAACAACTTTTGCTCTTTGAATGAAAAACTTATTTACATGAGAATTGTTTCTCTCTTAGATATTGGATGAACTTCTAAACTTGACAAACTTTGACAAGTTCTTCTACAACTTCGGTTCTATAAAGTATTCATGACGTTCCATTCCTTCGAGCAATTTTCTGAGCATTCCATGCTTGGGAAATCACATCATTTTGTCTGCTTAGTTTGTCATTTGGTATACAACTTTTGGTCATTTAATTAAAAGCTTATTTACGTGAGAATTTACTATCTCTTGGATCATGGACAAACTTCCTAACTCCACAAACTTTTACCAGTTGTTCAATAACTTTGCTCCATTAAAGTATTCATGACAATCCATTCCTTCGAGTAATTTTCCAAACATTCCATGCTCGGGAAATTGCATAATTTAGTCTAAATAGTTTGTCATTTTGTAAACGACTTTTGGTCTATAAATTAAAAAGTTATTTACATGAGAGTTGTTTCTCTCCTAGTTCTTGGACGAACTTCCGAACTTGACGAAGTCTTACGAGTTCTTTTAAAACTTCAGTTCCTTAAAGTATTCATGACGATCCATTTCTTCGAGTAATTTTTCAAACATTCCAAGCACAGGAAATCGCATCATTATGTCTAAATAATTTGTCAATTTCTAAACAACTTTTGGTCTTCGAATTAAAAACCTATTTACGTGAGAGGTTTTTCTCTCTTGGCTCTTAGACGAACTTCCAAACTTGACATACTTTTACGAGTTCTTCTATAACTTTGATTTCTTAAAGTATTCAAGATAATCCATTCCTTAGAGTAATTTTTTGAACATTTCATGCACGGGAAATCGCATTATTTGGTCTAAATACTTTGTCATTTTCTAAACGACTTTTGGTCTTTGAATGAAAAACTTATTTACGTAAGAGTTGTTTCTCTCTTGGTTCTTGGATTAACTTCTGAACTTGGACAACTTTTTACTATTTCATCTATAACTTTCATTCCTTAAAGTATTCATGACAATCCATTCCTTCAAGCAATTTTCCGAACATTCCATGCTCGGGAAATCGCATCATTTGGTCTAAATAGCTTGCCATTTTGTAAACAACTTTTGGTCTTTATATTAAAATCTTATTTACGTGAGAATTGTTTCTCTCTTTATTCTTGGACGAACTTCCGAACTTGATGAAGTTTTGCAAGTTCTTTTAAAACTTCAGTTCCTTAAATATTCATGACGATTCATTCCTTCGAGCAATTTTTCGAGCATTCCATGCACAGGAAATCACATCATTTTGTCTAAATAGTTTGTCATTTTCTAAACAACTTTTGGTCTTTGAATTAAAAACCTATTTCCGTGAGAGTTGTTTTTCTCTTGGTTCTTAGATGAACCTCCAAACTTGACGAGCTTTTACGAGTTCTTCAATAACTTCGATTTCTTAAAGTATTCAAGACAACCCATTCTTAGAGCAATTTTTTGAACATTACATACTCGGGAAATCGCATCATTTGGTCTAAATACTTTGTCATTTTCTAAACTACTTTTCGTCTTTCAATGAAAAACTTTCTTACGTGAGAGTTGTTTCTATCTTGGTTCTTGGCCGAAGTTCTGAACTTGGAAAACTTTTATTCCATAAAGTATTCATGGCGATCCATTCCTTCGAGCAATTTTTCGAACATTTCATGCTTGGGAAGTCGCATCATTTTTTTTCTAAACTATTTGTCATTTGGTAAACAACTTTTGCTCTTTGAATGAAAAACTTATTTACATGAGAATTGTTTCTCTCTTAGATATTGGATGAACTTCTAAACTTGACAAACTTTGACGAGTTCTTCTATAACTTCGGTTCTATAAAGTATTCATGACGTTCCATTCCTTCGAGCAATTTTCTGAACATTCCATGCTTGGGAAATCACATCATTTTGTCTGCTTAGTTTATCATTTGGTATACAACTTTTGGTCATTTAATTAAAAGCTTATTTACGTGAGAATTTACTATCTCTTGGATCATGGACAAACTTCCTAACTCCACAAACTTTTACCAGTTGTTCAATAACTTTGCTCCATTAAAGTATTCATGACAATCCATTCCTTCGAGTAATTTTCCAAACATTCCATGCTCGGGAAATTGCATAATTTAGTCTAAATAGTTTGTCATTTTGTAAACGACTTTTGGTCTATAAATTAAAAAGTTATTTACATGAGAGTTGTTTCTCTCCTTGTTCTTGGACGAACTTCCGAACTTGACGAAGTCTTACGAGTTCTTTTAAAACTTCAGTTCCTTAAAGTATTCATGACGATCCATTTCTTCGAGTAATTTTTCAAACATTCCAAGCACAGGAAATCGCATCATTATGTCTAAATAATTTGTCAATTTCTAAACAACTTTTGGTCTTCGAATTAAAAACCTATTTACGTGAGAGGTTTTTCTCTCTTGGCTCTTAGACGAACTTCCAAACTTGACATACTTTTACGAGTTCTTCTATAACTTCGATTTCTTAAAGCATTCAAGATAATCCATTCCTTAGATTTTTTGAACATTTCATGCTCGGGAAATCGCATTATTTGGTCTAAATACTTTGTCAATTTCTAAACGACTTTTGATCTTTGAATGAAAAACTTATTTACGTAAGAGTTGTTTCTCTCTTGGTTCTTGGACGAACTTCTGAACTTGTACAACTTTTTACTATTTCATCTATAACTTTCATTCCTTAAAGTATTCATGACAATCCATTCCTTCAAGCAATTTTCCGAACATTCCATGCTCGGGAAATCGCATCATTTGGTCTAAATAGCTTGCCATTTTGTAAACAACTTTTGGTCTTTATATTAAAATCTTATTTACGTGAGAATTGTTTCTCTCTTTATTCTTGGACGAACTTCCGAACTTGATGAAGTTTTGCAAGTTCTTTTAAAACTTCAGTTCCTTAAATATTCATGACGATTCTTTCCTTCGTGCAATTTTTCGAGCATTCCATGCACAAGAAATCACATCATTTTGTCTAAATAGTTTGTCATTTTCTAAACAACTTTTGGTCTTTGAATTAAAAACCTATTTCCGTGAGAGTTGTTTTTCTCTTGGTTCTTAGATGAACTTCCAAACTTGACGAGCTTTTACGAGTTCTTCAATAACTTCGATTTCTTAAAGTATTCAAGACAACCCATTCTTAGAACAATTTTTTAAACATTACATACTCGGGAAATCGCATCATTTGGTCTAAATACTTTGTCATTTTCTAAACTACTTTTCGTCTTTCAATGAAAAACTTTCTTACGTGAGAGTTGTTTCTATCTTGGTTCTTGGCCGAACTTCTGAACTTGGAAAACTTTTACGAGTTCTTTTATAACATCAGTTCCATAAAGTATTCATGGCGATCCATTCCTTCGAGCAATTTTTCGAACATTTCATGCTTGGGAAGTCGCATCATTTTTTTTCTAAACTATTTGTCATTTGGTAAACAACTTTTGCTCTTTGAATGAAAAACTTATTTACATGAGAATTGTTTCTCTCTTAGATATTGGATGAACTTCTAAACTTGACAAACTTTGACGAGTTCATCTATAACTTCGGTTCTATAAAGTATTCAAGACGTTCCATTCCTTCGAGCAATTTTCTGAACATTCCATGCTTGGGAAATCACATCATTTTGTCTGCTTAGTTTGTCATTTGGTATACAACTTTTGGTCATTTAATTAAAAGCTTATTTACGTGAGAATTTACTATCTCTTGGATCATGGACAAACTTCCTAACTCCACAAACTTTTACCAGTTGTTCAATAACTTTGCTCCATTAAAGTATTCATGACAATCCATTCCTTCGAGTAATTTTCCAAACATTCCATGCTCGGGAAATTGCATAATTTAGTCTAAATAGTTTGTCATTTTGTAAACGACTTTTGGTCTATAAATTAAAAAGTTATTTACATGAGAGTTGTTTCTCTCCTAGTTCTTGGACGAACTTTCGAACTTGACGAAGTCTTACGAGTTCTTTTAAAACTTCAGTTCCTTAAAGTATTCATGACGATCCATTTCTTCGAGTAATTTTTCAAACATTCCAAGCACAGGAAATCGCATCATTATGTCTAAATAATTTGTCAATTTCTAAACAACTTTTGGTCTTCGAATTAAAAACCTATTTACGTGAGAGGTTTTTCTCTCTTGGCTCTTAGACGAACTTCCAAACTTGACATACTTTTACGAGTTCTTCTATAACTTTGATTTCTTAAAGTATTCATGATAATCCATTCCTTAGAGTAATTTTTTGAACATTTCATGCTCGGGAAATCGCATTATTTGGTCTAAATACTTTGTCATTTTCTAAACGACTTTTGGTCTTTGAATGAAAAACTTATTTACGTAAGAGTTGTTTCTCTCTTGGTTCTTGGATTAACTTCTGAACTTGGACAACTTTTTACTATTTCATCTATAACTTTCATTCCTTAAAGTATTCATGACAATCCATTCCTTCAAGCAATTTTCCGAACATTCCATGCTCGGGAAATCGCATCATTTGGTCTAAATAGCTTGCCATTTTGTAAACAACTTTTGGTCTTTATATTAAAATCTTATTTATGTGAGAATTGTTTCTCTCTTTATTCTTGGACGAACTTCCGAACTTGATGAAGTTTTGCAAGTTCTTTTAAAACTTCAGTTCCATAAATATTCATGACGATCCATTCCTTCGAGCAATTTTTCGAGCATTCCATGCACAGGAAATCACATCATTTTGTCTAAATAGTTTGTCATTTTCTAGACAACTTTTGGTCTTTGAATTAAAAACCTATTTCCGTGAGAGTTGTTTTTCTCTTGGTTCTTAGATGAACTTCCAAACTTGACGAGCTTTTACGAGTTCTTCAATAACTTCGATTTCTTAGAGTATTCAAGACAACCCATTCTTAGAGCAATTTTTTGAACATTACATACTCGGGAAATCGCATCATTTGGTCTAAATACTTTGTCATTTTCTAAACTACTTTTCGTCTTTCAATGAAAAACTTTCTTACGTGAGAGTTGTTTCTATCTTGGTTCTTGGCCGAACTTCTGAACTTGGAAAACTTTTACGAGTTCTTTTATAACATTAGTTCCATAAAGTATTCATGGCGATCCAGTCCTTCGAGCAATTTTTCGAACATTTCATGCTTGGGAAATCGCATCATTTTTTCTCTAAACTATTTGTCATTTGGTAAACAACTTTTGCTCTTTGAATGAAAAACTTATTTACATGAGAATTGTTTCTCTCTTAGATATTGGATGAACTTCTAAACTTGACAAACTTTGACGAGTTCTTCTACAACTTCGGTTCTATAAAGTATTCATGACGTTCCATTCCTTCGAGCAATTTTCTGAACATTCCATGCTTGGGAAATCACATCATTTTGTCTGCTTAGTTTGTCATTTGGTATACAACTTTTGGTCATTTAATTAAAAGCTTATTTACGTGAGAATTTACTATCTCTTGGATCATGGACAAACTTCCTAACTCCACAAACTTTTATCAGTTGTTCAATAACTTTGCTCCATTAAAGTATTCATGACAATCCATTCATTCGAGTAATTTTCCAAACATTCCATGCTCGGGAAATTGCATAATTTAGTCTAAATAGTTTGTCATTTTGTAAACGACTTTTGGTCTATAAATTAAAAAGTTATTTACATGAGAGTTGTTTCTCTCCTTGTTCTTGGACGAACTTCCGAACTTGAAGAAGCTTTACGAGTTCTTTTAAAACATCAGTTCCTTAAAGTATTCATGACGATACATTTCTTCGAGTAATTTTCAAACATTCCAAGCACAGGAAATCGCATCATTATGTCTAATTAATTTGTCAATTTCTAAACAACTTTTGGTCTTCGAATTAAAAACCTATTTACGTGAGAGGTTTTTCTCTCTTGGCTCTTAGACGAACTTCCAAACTTGACATACTTTTACGAGTTCTTCTATAACTTCTATTTCTTAAAGTATTCATGATAATCCATTCCTTAGAGTAATTTTTTGAACATTTCATGCACGGGAAATCGCATTATTTGGTCTAAATACTTTGTCATTTTCTAAACGACTTTTGGTCTTTGAATGAAAAACTTATTTACGTAAGAGTTGTTTCTCTCTTGGTTCTTGGATTAACTTCTGAACTTGGACAACTTTTTACTATTTCATCTATAACTTTCATTCCTTAAAGTATTCATGACAATCCATTCCTTCAAGCAATTTTCCGAACATTCCATGCTCGGGAAATCGCATCATTTGGTCTAAATAGCTTGCCATTTTGTAAACAACTTTTGGTCTTTATATTAAAATCTTATTTACGTGAGAATTGTTTCTCTCTTTATTCTTGGACGAATTTCCGAACTTGATGAAGTTTTGCAAGTTCTTTTAAAACTTCAGTTCCTTAAATATTCATGACGATCCATTCCTTCGAGCAATTTTTCGAGCATTCCATGCACAGGAAATCACATCATTTTGTCTAAATAGTTTGTCATTTTCTAGACAACTTTTGGTCTTTGAATTAAAAACCTATTTCCGTGAGAGTTGTTTTTCTCTTGGTTCTTAGATGAACTTCCAAACTTGACGAGCTTTTACGAGTTCTTCAATAACTTCGATTTCTTAGAGTATTCAAGACAACCCATTCTTAGAGCAATTTTTTGAACATTACATACTCGGGAAATCGCATCATTTGGTCTAAATACTTTGTCATTTTCTAAACTACTTTTCGTCTTTCAATGAAAAACTTTCTTACGTGAGAGTTGTTTCTATCTTGGTTCTTGGCCGAACTTCTGAACTTGGAAAACTTTTACGAGTTCTTTTATAACATTAGTTCCATAAAGTATTCATGGCGATCCAGTCCTTCGAGCAATTTTTCGAACATTTCATGCTTGGGAAATCGCATCATTTTTTCTCTAAACTATTTGTCATTTGGTAAACAACTTTTGCTCTTTGAATGAAAAACTTATTTACATGAGAATTGTTTCTCTCTTAGATATTGGATGAACTTCTAAACTTGACAAACTTTGACGAGTTCTTCTATAACTTCGGTTCTATAAAGTATTCATGACGTTCCATTCCTTCGAGCAATTTTCTGAACATTCCATGCTTGGGAAATCACATCATTTTGTCTGCTTAGTTTGTCATTTGGTATACAACTTTTGGTCATTTAATTAAAAGCTTATTTACGTGAGAATTTACTATCTCTTGGATCATGGACAAACTTCCTAACTCCACAAACTTTTATCAGTTGTTCAATAACTTTGCTCCATTAAAGTATTCATGACAATCCATTCATTCGAGTAATTTTCCAAACATTCCATGCTCGGGAAATTGCATAATTTAGTCTAAATAGTTTGTCATTTTGTAAACGACTTTTGGTCTATAAATTAAAAAGTTATTTACATGAGAGTTGTTTCTCTCCTTGTTCTTGGACGAACTTCCGAACTTGAAGAAGCTTTACGAGTTCTTTTAAAACATCAGTTCCTTAAAGTATTCATGACGATACATTTCTTCGAGTAATTTTTCAAACATTCCAAGCACAGGAAATCGCATCATTATGTCTAAATAATTTGTCAATTTCTAAACAACTTTTGGTCTTCGAATTAAAAACCTATTTACGTGAGAGGTTTTTCTCTCTTGGCTCTTAGACGAACTTCCAAACTTGACATACTTTTACGAGTTCTTCTATAACTTCTATTTCTTAAAGTATTCATGATAATCCATTCCTTAGAGTAATTTTTTGAACATTTCATGCACGGGAAATCGCATTATTTGGTCTAAATACTTTGTCATTTTCTAAACGACTTTTGGTCTTTGAATGAAAAACTTATTTACGTAAGAGTTGTTTCTCTCTTGGTTCTTGGATTAACTTCTGAACTTGGACAACTTTTTACTATTTCATCTATAACTTTCATTCCTTAAAGTATTCATGACAATCCATTCCTTCAAGCAATTTTCCGAACATTCCATGCTCGGGAAATCGCATCATTTGGTCTAAATAGCTTGCCATTTTGTAAACAACTTTTGGTCTTTATATTAAAATCTTATTTACGTGAGAATTGTTTCTCTCTTTATTCTTGGACGAATTTCCGAACTTGATGAAGTTTTGCAAGTTCTTTTAAAACTTCAGTTCCTTAAATATTCATGACGATCCATTCCTTCGAGCAATTTTTCGAGCATTCCATGCACAGGAAATCACATCATTTTGTCTAAATAGTTTGTCATTTTCTAGACAACTTTTGGTCTTTGAATTAAAAACCTATTTCCGTGAGAGTTGTTTTTCTCTTGGTTCTTAGATGAACTTCCAAACTTGACGAGCTTTTACGAGTTCTTCAATAACTTCGATTTCTTAGAGTATTCAAGACAACCCATTCTTAGAGCAATTTTTTGAACATTACATACTCGGGAAATCGCATCATTTGGTCTAAATACTTTGTCATTTTCTAAACTACTTTTCGTCTTTCAATGAAAAACTTTCTTACGTGAGAGTTGTTTCTATCTTGGTTCTTGGCCGAACTTCTGAACTTGGAAAACTTTTACGAGTTCTTTTATAACATTAGTTCCATAAAGTATTCATGGCGATCCAGTCCTTCGAGCAATTTTTCGAACATTTCATGCTTGGGAAATCGCATCATTTTTTCTCTAAACTATTTGTCATTTGGTAAACAACTTTTGCTCTTTGAATGAAAAACTTATTTACATGAGAATTGTTTCTCTCTTAGATATTGGATGAACTTCTAAACTTGACAAACTTTGACGAGTTCTTCTACAACTTCGGTTCTATAAAGTATTCATGACGTTCCATTCCTTCGAGCAATTTTCTGAACATTCCATGCTTGGGAAATCACATCATTTTGTCTGCTTAGTTTGTCATTTGGTATACAACTTTTGGTCATTTAATTAAAAGCTTATTTACGTGAGAATTTACTATCTCTTGGATCATGGACAAACTTCCTAACTCCACAAACTTTTATCAGTTGTTCAATAACTTTGCTCCATTAAAGTATTCATGACAATCCATTCATTCGAGTAATTTTCCAAACATTCCATGCTCGGGAAATTGCATAATTTAGTCTAAATAGTTTGTCATTTTGTAAACGACTTTTGGTCTATAAATTAAAAAGTTATTTACATGAGAGTTGTTTCTCTCCTTGTTCTTGGACGAACTTCCGAACTTGAAGAAGCTTTACGAGTTCTTTTAAAACATCAGTTCCTTAAAGTATTCATGACGATACATTTCTTCGAGTAATTTTTCAAACATTCCAAGCACAGGAAATCGCATCATTATGTCTAAATAATTTGTCAATTTCTAAACAACTTTTGGTCTTCGAATTAAAAACCTATTTACGTGAGAGGTTTTTCTCTCTTGGCTCTTAGACGAACTTCCAAACTTGACATACTTTTACGAGTTCTTCTATAACTTCTATTTCTTAAAGTATTCATGATAATCCATTCCTTAGAGTAATTTTTTGAACATTTCATGCACGGGAAATCGCATTATTTGGTCTAAATACTTTGTCATTTTCTAAACGACTTTTGGTCTTTGAATGAAAAACTTATTTACGTAAGAGTTGTTTCTCTCTTGGTTCTTGGATTAACTTCTGAACTTGGACAACTTTTTACTATTTCATCTATAACTTTCATTCCTTAAAGTATTCATGACAATCCATTCCTTCAAGCAATTTTCCGAACATTCCATGCTCGGGAAATCGCATCATTTGGTCTAAATAGCTTGCCATTTTGTAAACAACTTTTGGTCTTTATATTAAAATCTTATTTACGTGAGAATTGTTTCTCTCTTTATTCTTGGACGAATTTCCGAACTTGATGAAGTTTTGCAAGTTCTTTTAAAACTTCAGTTCCTTAAATATTCATGACGATCCATTCCTTCGAGCAATTTTTCGAGCATTCCATGCACAGGAAATCACATCATTTTGTCTAAATAGTTTGTCATTTTCTAGACAACTTTTGGTCTTTGAATTAAAAACCTATTTCCGTGAGAGTTGTTTTTCTCTTGGTTCTTAGATGAACTTCCAAACTTGACGAGCTTTTACGAGTTCTTCAATAACTTCGATTTCTTAGAGTATTCAAGACAACCCATTCTTAGAGCAATTTTTTGAACATTACATACTCGGGAAATCGCATCATTTGGTCTAAATACTTTGTCATTTTCTAAACTACTTTTCGTCTTTCAATGAAAAACTTTCTTACGTGAGAGTTGTTTCTATCTTGGTTCTTGGCCGAACTTCTGAACTTGGAAAACTTTTACGAGTTCTTTTATAACATTAGTTCCATAAAGTATTCATGGCGATCCAGTCCTTCGAGCAATTTTTCGAACATTTCATGCTTGGGAAATCGCATCATTTTTTCTCTAAACTATTTGTCATTTGGTAAACAACTTTTGCTCTTTGAATGAAAAACTTATTTACATGAGAATTGTTTCTCTCTTAGATATTGGATGAACTTCTAAACTTGACAAACTTTGACGAGTTCTTCTACAACTTCGGTTCTATAAAGTATTCATGACGTTCCATTCCTTCGAGCAATTTTCTGAACATTCCATGCTTGGGAAATCACATCATTTTGTCTGCTTAGTTTGTCATTTGGTATACAACTTTTGGTCATTTAATTAAAAGCTTATTTACGTGAGAATTTACTATCTCTTGGATCATGGACAAACTTCCTAACTCCACAAACTTTTATCAGTTGTTCAATAACTTTGCTCCATTAAAGTATTCATGACAATCCATTCATTCGAGTAATTTTCCAAACATTCCATGCTCGGGAAATTGCATAATTTAGTCTAAATAGTTTGTCATTTTGTAAACGACTTTTGGTCTATAAATTAAAAAGTTATTTACATGAGAGTTGTTTCTCTCCTTGTTCTTGGACGAACTTCCGAACTTGAAGAAGCTTTACGAGTTCTTTTAAAACATCAGTTCCTTAAAGTATTCATGACGATACATTTCTTCGAGTAATTTTTCAAACATTCCAAGCACAGGAAATCGCATCATTATGTCTAAATAATTTGTCAATTTCTAAACAACTTTTGGTCTTCGAATTAAAAACCTATTTACGTGAGAGGTTTTTCTCTCTTGGCTCTTAGACGAACTTCCAAACTTGACATACTTTTACGAGTTCTTCTATAACTTCTATTTCTTAAAGTATTCATGATAATCCATTCCTTAGAGTAATTTTTTGAACATTTCATGCACGGGAAATCGCATTATTTGGTCTAAATACTTTGTCATTTTCTAAACGACTTTTGGTCTTTGAATGAAAAACTTATTTACGTAAGAGTTGTTTCTCTCTTGGTTCTTGGATTAACTTCTGAACTTGGACAACTTTTTACTATTTCATCTATAACTTTCATTCCTTAAAGTATTCATGACAATCCATTCCTTCAAGCAATTTTCCGAACATTCCATGCTCGGGAAATCGCATCATTTGGTCTAAATAGCTTGCCATTTTGTAAACAACTTTTGGTCTTTATATTAAAATCTTATTTACGTGAGAATTGTTTCTCTCTTTATTCTTGGACGAACTTCCGAACTTGATGAAGTTTTGCAAGTTCTTTTAAAACTTCAGTTCCTTAAATATTCATGACGATCCATTCCTTCGAGCAATTTTTCGAGCATTCCATGCACAGAAAATCACATCATTTTGTCTAAATAGTTTGTCATTTTCTAGACAACTTTTGGTCTTTGAATTAAAAACCTATTTCCGTGAGAGTTGTTTTTCTCTTGGTTCTTAGATGAACTTCCAAACTTGACGAGCTTTTACGAGTTCTTCAATAACTTCGATTTCTTAGAGTATTCAAGACAACCCATTCTTAGAGCAATTTTTTGAACATTACATACTCGGGAAATCGCATCATTTGGTCTAAATACTTTGTCATTTTCTAAACTACTTTTCGTCTTTCAATGAAAAACTTTCTTATGTGAGAGTTGTTTCTATCTTGGTTCTTGGCCGAACTTCTGAACTTGGAAAACTTTTACGAGTTCTTTTATAACATTAGTTCCATAAAGTATTCATGGCGATCCAGTCCTTCGAGCAATTTTTCGAACATTTCATGCTTGGGAAATCGCATCATTTTTTCTCTAAACTATTTGTCATTTGGTAAACAACTTTTGCTCTTTGAATGAAAAACTTATTTACATGAGAATTGTTTCTCTCTTAGATATTGGATGAACTTCTAAACTTGACAAACTTTGACGAGTTCTTCTACAACTTCGGTTCTATAAAGTATTCATGACGTTCCATTCCTTCGAGCAATTTTCTGAACATTCCATGCTTGGGAAATCACATCATTTTGTCTGCTTAGTTTGTCATTTGGTATACAACTTTTGGTCATTTAATTAAAAGCTTATTTACGTGAGAATTTACTATCTCTTGGATCATGGACAAACTTCCTAACTCCACAAACTTTTATCAGTTGTTCAATAACTTTGCTCCATTAAAGTATTCATGACAATCCATTCATTCGAGTAATTTTCCAAACATTCCATGCTCGGGAAATTGCATAATTTAGTCTAAATAGTTTGTCATTTTGTAAACGACTTTTGGTCTATAAATTAAAAAGTTATTTACATGAGAGTTGTTTCTCTCCTTGTTCTTGGACGAACTTCCGAACTTGAAGAAGTTTTACGAGTTCTTTTAAAACATCAGTTCCTTAAAGTATTCATGACGATACATTTCTTCGAGTAATTTTTCAAACATTCCAAGCACAGGAAATCGCATCATTATGTCTAATTAATTTGTCAATTTCTAAACAACTTTTGGTCTTCGAATTAAAAACCTATTTACGTGAGAGGTTTTTCTCTCTTGGCTCTTAGACGAACTTCCAAACTTGACATACTTTTACGAGTTCTTCTATAACTTCGATTTCTTAAAGTATTCATGATAATCCATTCCTTAGAGTAATTTTTTGAACATTTCATGCACGGGAAATCGCATTATTTGGTCTAAATACTTTGTCATTTTCTAAACGACTTTTGGTCTTTGAATGAAAAACTTATTTACGTAAGAGTTGTTTCTCTCTTGGTTCTTGGATTAACTTCTGAACTTGGACAACTTTTTACTATTTCATCTATAACTTTCATTCCTTAAAGTATTCATGACAATCCATTCCTTCAAGCAATTTTCCGAACATTCCATGCTCGGGAAATCGCATCATTTGGTCTAAATAGCTTGCCATTTTGTAAACAACTTTTGGTCTTTATATTAAAATCTTATTTACGTGAGAATTGTTTCTCTCTTTATTCTTGGACGAACTTCCGAACTTGATGAAGTTTTGCAAGTTCTTTTAAAACTTCAGTTCCTTAAATATTCATGACGATCCATTCCTTCGAGCAATTTTTCGAGCATTCCATGCACAGGAAATCACATCATTTTGTCTAAATAGTTTGTCATTTTCTAGACAACTTTTGGTCTTTGAATTAAAAACCTATTTCCGTGAGAGTTGTTTTTCTCTTGGTTCTTAGATGAACTTCCAAACTTGACGAGCTTTTACGAGTTCTTCAATAACTTCGATTTCTTAAAGTATTCAAGACAACCCATTCTTAGAGCAATTTTTTGAACATTACATACTCGGGAAATCGCATCATTTGGTCTAAATACTTTGTCATTTTCTAAACTACTTTTCGTCTTTCAATGAAAAACTTTCTTACGTGAGAGTTGTTTCTATCTTGGTTCTTGGCCGAACTTCTGAACTTGGAAAACTTTTACGAGTTCTTTTATAACATTAGTTCCATAAAGTATTCATGGCGATCCAGTCCTTCGAGCAATTTTTCGAACATTTCATGCTTGGGAAATCGCATCATTTTTTCTCTAAACTATTTGTCATTTGGTAAACAACTTTTGCTCTTTGAATGAAAAACTTATTTACATGAGAATTGTTTCTCTCTTAGATATTGGATGAACTTCTAAACTTGACAAACTTTGACGAGTTCTTCTACAACTTCGGTTCTATAAAGTATTCATGACGTTCCATTCCTTCGAGCAATTTTCTGAACATTCCATGCTTGGGAAATCACATCATTTTGTCTGCTTAGTTTGTCATTTGGTATACAACTTTTGGTCATTTAATTAAAAGCTTATTTACGTGAGAATTTACTATCTCTTGGATCATGGACAAACTTCCTAACTCCACAAACTTTTACCAGTTGTTCAATAACTTTGCTCCATTAAAGTATTCATGACAATCCATTCCTTCGAGTAATTTTCCAAACATTCCATGCTCGGGAAATTGCATAATTTAGTCTAAATAGTTTGTCATTTTGTAAACGACTTTTGGTCTATAAATTAAAAAGTTATTTACATGAGAGTTGTTTCTCTCCTAGTTCTTGGACGAACTTCCGAACTTGACGAAGTCTTACGAGTTCTTTTAAAACTTCAGTTCCTTAAAGTATTCATGACGATCCATTTCTTCGAGTAATTTTTCAAACATTCCAAGCACAGGAAATCGCATCATTATGTCTAAATAATTTGTCAATTTCTAAACAACTTTTGGTCTTCGAATTAAAAACCTATTTACGTGAGAGGTTTTTCTCTCTTGGCTCTTAGACGAACTTCCAAACTTGACATACTTTTACGAGTTCTTCTATAACTTTGATTTCTTAAAGTATTCAAGATAATCCATTCCTTAGAGTAATTTTTTGAACATTTCATGCTCGGGAAATCGTATTATTTGGTCTAAATACTTTGTCATTTTCTAAACGACTTTTGGTCTTTGAATGAAAAACTTATTTACGTAAGAGTTGTTTCTCTCTTGGTTCTTGGATTAACTTCTGAACTTGGACAACTTTTTACTATTTCATCTATAACTTTCATTCCTTAAAGTATTCATGACAATCCATTCCTTCAAGCAATTTTCCGAACATTCCATGCTCGGGAAATCGCATCATTTGGTCTAAATAGCTTGCCATTTTGTAAACAACTTTTGGTCTTTATATTAAAATCTTATTTACGTGAGAATTGTTTCTCTCTTTATTCTTGGACGAACTTCCGAACTTGATGAAGTTTTGCAAGTTCTTTTAAAACTTCAGTTCCTTAAATATTCATGACGATCCATTCCTTCGAGCAATTTTTCGAGCATTCCATGCACAGGAAATCACATCATTTTGTCTAAATAGTTTGTCATTTTCTAGACAACTTTTGGTCTTTGAATTAAAAACCTATTTCCGTGAGAGTTGTTTTTCTCTTGGTTCTTAGATGAACTTCCAAACTTGACGAGCTTTTACGAGTTCTTCAATAACTTCGATTTCTTAAAGTATTCAAGACAACCCATTCTTAGAGCAATTTTTTGAACATTACATACTCGGGAAATCGCATCATTTGGTCTAAATACTTTGTCATTTTCTAAACTACTTTTCGTCTTTCAATGAAAAACTTTCTTACGTGAGAGTTGTTTCTATCTTGGTTCTTGGCCGAACTTCTGAACTTGGAAAACTTTTACGAGTTCTTTTATAACATCAGTTCCATAAAGTATTCATGGCGATCCATTCCTTCGAGCAATTTTTCGAACATTTCATGCTTGGGAAATCGCATCATTTTTTTTCTAAACTATTTGTCATTTGGTAAACAACTTTTGCTCTTTGAATGAAAAACTTATTTACATGAGAATTGTTTCTCTCTTAGATATTGGATGAACTTCTAAACTTGACAAACTTTGACAAGTTCTTCTACAACTTCGGTTCTATAAAGTATTCATGACGTTCCATTCCTTCGAGCAATTTTCTGAGCATTCCATGCTTGGGAAATCACATCATTTTGTCTGCTTAGTTTGTCATTTGGTATACAACTTTTGGTCATTTAATTAAAAGCTTATTTACGTGAGAATTTACTATCTCTTGGATCATGGACAAACTTCCTAACTCCACAAACTTTTACCAGTTGTTCAATAACTTTGCTCCATTAAAGTATTCATGACAATCCATTCCTTCGAGTAATTTTCCAAACATTCCATGCTCGGGAAATTGCATAATTTAGTCTAAATAGTTTGTCATTTTGTAAACGACTTTTGGTCTATAAATTAAAAAGTTATTTACATGAGAGTTGTTTCTCTCCTTGTTCTTGGACGAACTTCCGAGCTTGACGAAGTCTTACGAGTTCTTTTAAAACTTCAGTTCCTTAAAGTATTCATGACGATCCATTTCTTCGAGTAATTTTTCAAACATTCCAAGCACAGGAAATCGCATCATTATGTCTAAATAATTTGTCAATTTCTAAACAACTTTTGGTCTTCGAATTAAAAACCTATTTACGTGAGAGGTTTTTCTCTCTTGGCTCTTAGACGAACTTCCAAACTTGACATACTTTTACGAGTTCTTCTATAACTTCGATTTCTTAAAGTATTCAAGATAATCCATTCCTTAGAGTAATTTTTTGAACATTTCATGCACGGGAAATCGCATTATTTGGTCTAAATACTTTGTCATTTTCTAAACGACTTTTGGTCTTTGAATGAAAAACTTATTTACGTAAGAGTTGTTTCTCTCTTGGTTCTTGGACGAACTTCTGAACTTGGACAACTTTTTACTATTTCATCTATAACTTTCATTCCTTAAAGTATTCATGACAATCCATTCCTTCAAGCAATTTTCCGAACATTCCATGCTCGGGAAATCGCATCATTTGGTCTAAATAGCTTGCCATTTTGTAAACAACTTTTGGTCTTTATATTAAAATCTTATTTACGTGAGAATTGTTTCTCTCTTTATTCTTGGACGAACTTCCGAACTTGATGAAGTTTTGCAAGTTCTTTTAAAACTTCAGTTCCTTAAATATTCATGACGATCCATTCCTTCGAGCAATTTTTCGAGCATTCCATGCACAGGAAATCACATCATTTTGTCTAAATAGTTTGTCATTTTCAAGACAACTTTTGGTCTTTGAATTAAAAACCTATTTCCGTGAGAGTTGTTTTTCTCTTGGTTCTTAGATGAACTTCCAAACTTGACGAGCTTTTACGAGTTCTTCAATAACTTCGATTTCTTAAAGTATTCAAGACAACCCATTCTTAGAGAAATTTTTTGAACATTACATACTCGGGAAATCGCATCATTTGGTCTAAATACTTTGTCATTTTCTAAACTACTTTTCGTCTTTCAATGAAAAACTTTCTTACGTGAGAGTTGTTTCTATCTTGGTTCTTGGCCGAACTTCTGAACTTGGAAAACTTTTACGAGTTCTTTTATAACATCAGTTCCATAAAGTATTCATGGCGATCCATTCCTTCGAGCAATTTTTCGAACATTTCATGCTTGGGAAGTCGCATCATTTTTTTTCTAAACTATTTTTCATTTGGTAAACAACTTTTGCTCTTTGAATGAAAAACTTATTTACATGAGAATTGTTTCTCTCTTAGATATTGGATGAACTTCTAAACTTAGTAAAAAGTTGTCCAAGTTCAGAAGTTCGTCCAAGAACCAAGAGAGAAACAACTCTTACATAAATAAGTTTTTCATTCAAAGACCAGAAGTCGTTTAGAAAATGACAAAGTATTTAGACCAAATAATGCGATTTCCCGAGCATGAAATGTTCAAAAAATTACTCTAAGGAATGGATTATCTTGAATACTTGAAGAAATCGAAGTTATAGAAGAACTCGTAAAAGTATGTCAAGTTTGGAAGTTCGTCTAAGAGCCAAGAGAGAAAAACCTCTCACGTAAATAGGTTTTTAATTCGAAGACCAAAAGTTGTTTAGAAATTGACAAATTATTTAGACATAATGATGCGATTTCCTGTGCTTGGAATGTTTGAAAAATTACTCGAAGAAATGGATCGTTATGAATACTTTAAGGAACTGAAGTTTTAAAAGAACTCGTAAGACTTCGTCAAGTTCGGAAGTTCGTCCAAGAACAAGGAGAGAAACAACTCTCATGTAAATAACTTTTTAATTTATAGACCAAAAGTCGTTTACAAAAAAACTATTTAGACTAAATTATGCAATTTCCCGAGCATGAAATGTTCGAAAAATTACTCAAAGGAATGGATTGTCATGAATACTTTAATGGAGCAAAGTTATTGAACAACTGGTAAAAGTTTGTGGAGTTAGGAAGTTTGTCCATGATCCAAGAGATAGTAAATTCTCACGAAAATAAGCTTTTAATTAAATGACCAAAAGTTGTATACCAAATGACAAACTAAGCAGACAAAATGATGTGATTTCCCAAGCATGGAATGTTCAGAAAATTGCTCGAAGGAATGGAACGTCAAGAATACTTTATAGAACCGAAGTTATAGAAGAACTCGTCAAAGTTTGTCATGTTTAGAAGTTCATCCAATATCTAAGAGAGAAACAATTCTCATGTAAATAAGTTTTTCATTCAAAGACCAAAAGTTGTTAACCAAATGACAAATAGTTTAGAAAAAAAAATGATGCGATTTCCCAAGCATGAAATGTTAGAAAAATTGCTCGAAGGAATGGATCGCCATGAATACTTTATGGAACTAATGTTATAAAAGAACTCGTAAAAGTTTTCCAAGTTCAGAAGTTCGTCCAAGAACCAAGATAGAAACAACTCTCACGTAAGAAAGTTTTTCATTGAAAGACGAAAAGTAGTTTAGAAAATGACAAAGTATTTAGATCAAATGATACGATTTCCCGAGTATGTAATGTTCAAAAAATTGCTCTAAGAATGGGTTGTCTTGAATACTTTAAGAAATCGAAGTTATTGAAGAACTCGTAAAAGCTCGTCAAGTTTGGAAGTTCATCTAAGAACCAAGAGAAAAACAACTCTCACGGAAATAGGGTTTTAATTCTAAGACCAAAAGTTGTTTAGAAAATGACAAACTATTTAGACAAAATGATGTGATTTCCTATGCTTGGAATGCTCGAAAATTTGCTCAAAGGAATGGATCGTCATGAATATTTAAGGAACTGAAGTTTTAAAAGAACTTGCAAAACTTCATCAAGTTCGGAAGTTCGTCCAAGAACAAAGAGAGAAACAATTCTCACGTAAATAAGATTTTAATTTAAAGACCAAAAGTTGTTTACAAAATGGCAAACTATTTAGACCAAATGATGCGATTTCGCGAGCATGGAATGTTCGAAAAATTGCTTGAAGGAATGGATTGTCATGAATACTTTAAGGAATGAAAGTTATAGATGAAATAGTAAAAAGTTGTCCAAGTTCAGAAGTTCGTCCAAGAACCAAGAGAGAAACAACTCTCACATGAATAAGTTTTTCATTCAAAGACCAAAAGTCGTTTAGAAAATGACAAAGTATTTAGACCAAATAATGCGATTTCCCAAGCATGAAATGTTCAAAAAATTACTCTAAGGAATGGATTATCTTGAATACTTTAAGAAATTGAAGTTATAGAAGAACTCGTAAAAGTATGTCAAGTTTGGAAGTTCGTCTAAGAGCCAAGAGAGAAAAACCTCTCACGTAAATAGGTTTTTAATTCGAAGACCAAAACATAATGATGCGATTTCCTGTGCTTGAAATGTTTGAAAAATTACTCGAAGAAATGGATCGTCATGAATACTTTAAGGAACTGAAGTTTTAATAGAACTCGTAAGACTTCGTCAAGTTCGAAAGTTCGTCCAAGAACAAGGAGAGAAACAACTCTCATGTAAATAACTTTTTAATTTATAGACCAAAAGTCGTTTACAAAATGACAAACTATTTAGACTAAATTATGCAATTTCCCGAGCTTGGAATGTTCGGAAAATTACTCGAAGGAATGGATTGTCATGAATACTTTAATGGAGCAAAGTTATTTAACAACTGGTAAAAGTTTGTGGAGTTAGGAAGTTTGTCCATGATCCAAGAGATAGTAAATTCTCACGAAAATAAGCTTTTAATTAAATGACCAAAAGTTGTATACCAAATGACAAACTAAGCAGACAAAATGATGTGATTTCCCAAGCATGGAATGTTCAGAAAATTGCTCGAAGGAATGGAACGTCAAGAATACTTTATAGAACCGAAGTTATAGAAGAACTCGTCAAAGTTTGTCATGTTTAGAAGTTCATCCAATATCTAAGAGAGAAACAATTCTCATGTAAATAAGTTTTTCATTCAAAGACCAAAAGTTGTTAACCAAATGACAAATAGTTTAGAAAAAAAAATGATGCGATTTCCCAAGCATGAAATGTTAGAAAAATTGCTCGAAGGAATGGATCGCCATGAATACTTTATGGAACTAATGTTATAAAAGAACTCGTAAAAGTTTTCCAAGTTCAGAAGTTCGTCCAAGAACCAAGATAGAAACAACTCTCACGTAAGAAAGTTTTTCATTGAAAGACGAAAAGTAGTTTAGAAAATGACAAAGTATTTAGATCAAATGATACGATTTCCCGAGTATGTAATGTTCAAAAAATTGCTCTAAGAATGGGTTGTCTTGAATACTTTAAGAAATCGAAGTTATTGAAGAACTCGTAAAAGCTCGTCAAGTTTGGAAGTTCATCTAAGAACCAAGAGAAAAACAACTCTCACGGAAATAGGGTTTTAATTCTAAGACCAAAAGTTGTTTAGAAAATGACAAACTATTTAGACAAAATGATGTGATTTCCTATGCTTGGAATGCTCGAAAATTTGCTCAAAGGAATGGATCGTCATGAATATTTAAGGAACTGAAGTTTTAAAAGAACTTGCAAAACTTCATCAAGTTCGGAAGTTCGTCCAAGAACAAAGAGAGAAACAATTCTCACGTAAATAAGATTTTAATTTAAAGACCAAAAGTTGTTTACAAAATGGCAAACTATTTAGACCAAATGATGCGATTTCGCGAGCATGGAATGTTCGAAAAATTGCTTGAAGGAATGGATTGTCATGAATACTTTAAGGAATGAAAGTTATAGATGAAATAGTAAAAAGTTGTCCAAGTTCAGAAGTTCGTCCAAGAACCAAGAGAGAAACAACTCTCACATGAATAAGTTTTTCATTCAAAGACCAAAAGTCGTTTAGAAAATGACAAAGTATTTAGACCAAATAATGCGATTTCCCAAGCATGAAATGTTCAAAAAATTACTCTAAGGAATGGATTATCTTGAATACTTTAAGAAATTGAAGTTATAGAAGAACTCGTAAAAGTATGTCAAGTTTGGAAGTTCGTCTAAGAGCCAAGAGAGAAAAACCTCTCACGTAAATAGGTTTTTAATTCGAAGACCAAAACATAATGATGCGATTTCCTGTGCTTGAAATGTTTGAAAAATTACTCGAAGAAATGGATCGTCATGAATACTTTAAGGAACTGAAGTTTTAATAGAACTCGTAAGACTTCGTCAAGTTCGAAAGTTCGTCCAAGAACAAGGAGAGAAACAACTCTCATGTAAATAACTTTTTAATTTATAGACCAAAAGTCGTTTACAAAATGACAAACTATTTAGACTAAATTATGCAATTTCCCGAGCTTGGAATGTTCGGAAAATTACTCGAAGGAATGGATTGTCATGAATACTTTAATGGAGCAAAGTTATTTAACAACTGGTAAAAGTTTGTGGAGTTAGGAAGTTTGTCCATGATCCAAGAGATAGTAAATTCTCACGAAAATAAGCTTTTAATTAAATGACCAAAAGTTGTATACCAAATGACAAACTAAGCAGACAAAATGATGTGATTTCCCAAGCATGGAATGTTCAGAAAATTGCTCGAAGGAATGGAACGTCATGAATACTTTATAGAACCGAAGTTATAGAAGACCTCGTCAAAGTTTGTCAAGTTTAGAAGTTCATCCAATATCTAAGAGAGAAACAATTCTCATGTAAATAAGTTTTTCATTGAAAGAGCAAAAGTTGTTTACCAAATGACAAATAGTTTAGAAAAAAAATGATGCGATTTCCCAAGCATGAAATGTTCGAAAAATTGCTCGAAGGAATGGATCGCCATGAATACTTTATGGAACTGATGTTATAAAAGAACTCGTAAAAGTTTTCCATGTTCAGAAGTTCGGCCAAGAACCAAGATAGAAACAACTCTCACGTAAGAAAGTTTTTCATTGAAAGACGAAAAGTAGTTTAGAAAATGACAAAGTATTTAGACCAAATGATGCGATTTCCAGAGTATGTAATGTTCAAAAAATTGCTCTAAGAATGGGTTGTCTTGAATACTCTAAGAAATCGAAGTTATTGAAGAACTCGTAAAAGCTCATCAAGTTTGGAAGTTCATCTAAGAATCAAGAGAAAAACAACTCTCACGAAAATAGGTTTTTAATTCAAAGACCAAAAGTTGTTTAGAAAATGACAAACTATTTAGACAAAATGATGTGATTTCCTGTGCATGGAATGCTCGAAAAATTGCTCGAAGGAATGGATCGTCATGAATATTTAAGGAACTGAAGTTTTAAAAGAACTTGCAAAACTTCATCAAGTTCGGAAGTTCGTCCAAGAATAAAGAAAAACAATTCTCACGTAAATAAGATTTCCCGAGCATTTAGACCAAAAGTTGTTTACAAAATGGCAAGCTATTTAGACCAAATGATGCGATTTCCCTAACATGGAATGTTCGGAAAATTGCTTGAAGGAATGGATTGTCATGAATACTTTAAGGAATGAAAGTTATAGATGAAATAGTAAAAAGTTGTCCAAGTTCAGAAGTTCGTCCAAGAACCAAGAGAGAAACAGCTCTTACATAAATAAGTTTTTCATTCAAAGACCAGAAGTCGTTTAGAAAATGACAAAGTATTTAGACCAAATAATGCGATTTCCCGAGCATGAAATGTTCAAAAAATTACTCTAAGGAATGGATTATCTTGAATACTTGAAGAAATCGAAGTTATAGAAGAACTCGTAAAAGTATGTCAAGTTTGGAAGTTCGTCTAAGAGCCAAGAGAGAAAAACCTCTCACGTAAATAGGTTTTTAATTCGAAGGCCAAAAGTTGTTTAGAAATTGACAAATTATTTAGACATAATGATGCGATTTCCTGTGCTTGGAATGTTTGAAAAATTACTCGAAGAAATGGATCGTTATGAATACTTTAAGGAACTGAAGTTTTAAAAGAACTCGTAAGACTTCGTCAAGTTCGGAAGTTCGTCCAAGAACAAGGAGAGAAACAACTCTCATGTAAATAACTTTTTAATTTATAGACCAAAAGTCGTTTACAAAAAAATATTTAGACTAAATTATGCAATTTCCCGAGCATGGAATGTTCGAAAAATTACTCAAAGGAATGGATTGTCATGAATACTTTAATGGAGCAAAGTTATTGAACAACTGGTAAAAGTTTGTGGAGTTAGGAAGTTTGTCCATGATCCAAGAGATAGTAAATTCTCACGAAAATAAGCTTTTAATTAAATGACCAAAAGTTGTATACCAAATGACAAACTAAGCAGACAAAATGATGTGATTTCCCAAGCATGGAATGTTCAGAAAATTGCTCGAAGGAATGGAACGTCAAGAATACTTTATAGAACTGAAGTTATAGAAGAACTCGTCAAAGTTTGTCAAGTTTAGAAGTTCATCCAATATCTAAGAGAGAAACAATTCTCATGTAAATAAGTTTTTCATTCAAAGACCAAAAGTTGTTAACCAAATGACAAATAGTTTAGAAAAAAAAATGATGCGATTTCACAAGCATGAAATGTTAGAAAAATTGCTCGAAGGAATGGATCGCCATGAATACTTTATGGAACTGATGTTATAAAAGAACTCGTAAAAGTTTTCCAAGTTCAGAAGTTCGTCCAAGAACCAAGATAGAAACAACTCTCACGTAAGGAAGTTTTTCATTGAAAGACGAAAAGTAGTTTAGAAAATGACAAAGTATTTAGACCAAATGATACGATTTCCCGAGTATGTAATGTTCAAAAAATTGCTCTAAGAATGGGTTGTCTTGAATACTTTAAGAAACCGAAGTTATTGAAGAACTCATAAAAGTTCGTAAAGTTTGGAAGTTCATCTAAGAACCAAGAGAAAAACAACTCTCACGGAAATAGGGTTTTAATTCAAAGACCAAAAGTTGTTTAGAAAATGACAAACTATTTAGACAAATTGATGTGATTTCCTATGCATGGAATGCTCGAAAATTTGCTCAAAGGAATGGATCGTCATGAATATTTAAGGAACTGAAGTTTTAAAAGAACTTGCAAAACTTCATCAAGTTCGGAAGTTCATCCAAGAACAAAGAGAGAAACAATTCTCACGTAAATAAGATTTTAATTTAAAGACCAAAAGTTGTTTACAAAATGGCAAACTATTTAGACCAAATGATGCGATTTCGCGAGCATGGAATGTTCGAAAAATTGCTTGAAGGAATGGATTGTCATGAATACTTTAAGGAATGAAAGTTATAGATGAAATAGTAAAAAGTTGTCCAAGTTCAGAAGTTCGTCCAAGAACCAAGAGAGAAACAACTCTCACATGAATAAGTTTTTCATTCAAAGACCAAAAGTCGTTTAGAAAATGACAAAGTATTTAGACCAAATAATGCGATTTCCCGAGCATGAAATGTTCAAAAAATTACTCTAAGGAATGGATTATCTTGAATACTTTAAGAAATCGAAGTTATAGAAGAACTCGTAAAAGTATGTCAAATTTGGAAGTTCGTCTAAGAGCCAAGAGAGAAAAACCTCTCACGTAAATAGGTTTTTAATTCGAAGACCAAAAGTTGTTTAGAAATTGACAAATTATTTAGACATAATGATGTGATTTCCTGTGCTTGGAATGTTTGAAAAATTACTCGAAGAAATGGATCGTCATGAATACTTTAAGGAACTGAAGTTTTAATAGAACTCGTAAGACTTCGTCAAGTTCGGAAGTTCGTCCAAGAACAAGGAGAGAAACAACGCTCATGTAAATAACTTTTTAATTTATAGACCAAAAGTCGTTTACAAAATGACAAACTATTTAGACTAAATTATGCAATTTCCCGAGCATGGAATGTTTGGAAAATTACTCGAAGGAATGGATTGTCATGAATACTTTAATGGAGCAAAGTTATTGAACAACTGGTAAAAGTTTGTGGAGTTAGGAAGTTTGTCCATGATCCAAGAGATAGTAAATTCTCACGTAAATAAGCTTTTAATTAAATGACCAAAAGTTGTATACCAAATGACAAACTAAGCAGACAAAATGATGTGATTTCCCAAGCATGGAATGTTCAGAAAATTGCTCGAAGGAATGGAACGTCATGAATACTTTATAGAACCGAAGTTGTAGAAGAACTCGTCAAAGTTTGTCAAGTTTAGAAGTTCATCCAATATCTAAGAGAGAAACAATTCTCATGTAAATAAGTTTTTCATTCAAAGAGCAAAAGTTGTTTACCAAATGACAAATAGTTTAGAGAAAAAATGATGCGATTTCCCAAGCATGAAATGTTCGAAAAATTGCTCGAAGGATTGGATCGCCATGAATACTTTATGGAACTAATGTTATAAAAGAACTCGTAAAAGTTTTCCAAGTTCAGAAGTTCGGCCAAGAACCAAGATAGAAACAACTCTCACGTAAGAAAGTTTTTCATTGAAAGACGAAAAGTAGTTTAGAAAATGACAAAGTATTTAGACCAAATGATGCGATTTCCCGAGTATGTAATGTTCAAAAAATTGCTCTAAGAATGGGTTGTCTTGAATACTCTAAGAAATCGAAGTTATTGAAGAACTCGTAAAAGCTCGTCAAGTTTGGAAGTTCATCTAAGAACCAAGAGAAAAACAACTCTCACGGAAATAGGTTTTTAATTCAAAGACCAAAAGTTGTCTAGAAAATGACAAACTATTTAGACAAAATGATGTGATTTTCTGTGCATGGAATGCTCGAAAAATTGCTCGAAGGAATGGATCGTCATGAATATTTAAGGAACTGAAGTTTTAAAAGAACTTGCAAAACTTCATCAAGTTCGGAAGTTCGTCCAAGAATAAAGAGAGAAACAATTCTCACGTAAATAAGATTTTAATATAAAGACCAAAAGTTGTTTACAAAATGGCAAGCTATTTAGACCAAATGATGCGATTTCCCGTGCATGGAATGTTTGGAAAATTGCTAGAAGGAATGGATCGTCATGAATACTTTAAGGAACTGAAGTTCTAAAAGAACTCGTAAAACTTCGACAAGTTCGGAAGTTCGTCCAAGAACAAAGAGAGAAACAACGAACTCGTAATTAACTTTTAATTTATAGACCAAAACTTGTTTACAAAATGACAAACTATTTAGACCAAATGATGCGATTTAACGAGCATGGAATGTTTGGAAAATTGCTTGAAGGAATGGATTGTCATGAATACTTTAAGGAACGAATGTTATAGATGAACTGGTAAAAGTTTTCCAAGTTGAGAAGTTCGTCCGAGAACCATGAGAGAAACAACTCTCACGTAAATAAGTTTTTCATTCAAAGACCAAAAGTTGTTTAGAAAATGACAAAGTATTTAGTCCAAATAATACGATTTCCCAAGCGTGGAATGTTCAAAAAATTGCTCTAAGGAATGGATTGTCTTGAATACTTTAAGAAATCAAAGTTATAGAAGAACTCGTAAGAGTTTGTCAAGTTTGGAAGTTCGTCTAAGAACCAAGACAGAAACAACTCTCACATAAATAGGTTTTTAATTCAAAGACCAAAAGTTGTTTAGAAAATGACAAACTATTTGGACAAAATGATGCGATTTCCCGTGCATGGAATGTTTGGAAAATTGTTGGAAGGAATGGATCGTCGTGAATACTTTAAGGAACTGAAGTTCTAAAAGTACTCGTAAAACTTCGTAAAGTTCGAAAGTTCGTCCAAGAACAAAGGGAGAAACTACTCTCACATAAATAACTTTTTAATTTGTAGACCAAAAGTTGTTTACAAAATGACAAACTATTTAGACTAAATTTTGTGATATTCACGAGCTTGAAATGTTCAGAAAATTGCTGGAAGGAATGGATCATCGTGAATACTTTGATGAATTGAAGTTCTAAAAGAACTCGTAAAACTTCGTCAAGTTCGGAAGTTCGTCCAAGAACAAAGAGAGAAACAACGAACTCGTAAATCGATTGAAGGAATGGATTGTCATGAATACTTTAAGGAACAAAAGTTATAGATGAACTGGTAAAAGTTTTCCAAGTTGAGAAGTTCGTCCAAGAACCAAGAGAGAAACAACTGTCACGTAAATAAGTTTTTCATTCAAAGACGAAAAGTTGTTTAGAAAATGACAAAGTATTTAGACCAAATGATGCGATTTCCCGAGAATAGAATGTCTAAAAAATTTCTCTAAGGAGTGGATTATCTTGAATACTTGAAGAAATCGAAGTTATAGAAGAACTCGTAAAAAAACTATCACGTAAATAGGTTTTTAATTAAAAGACCAAAAGTTGTTTAGAAAATGACAATCTATTTAGACAAAATGATGAGATTTCCCGTGCATGGAATGTTTGGAAAATTGCTGGAAGGAATGGATCGTCGTGAATACTTTAAGGAACTGAAGTTCTAAAAGAACTCGTAAAACTTCGTCAAGTTCGGAAGTTCGTCCAAGAACAAAGGGAGAAACAACTCTCACGTAAATAACTTTTTAATTTGTAGACCAAAAGTTGTTTACAAAATGACAAACTATTTAGACTAAAATTTGTGATATTCACGAGCTTGAAATGTTTAGAAAATTGCTCGAAGGAGTGGATCGTCATGAATACTTTATGGAACTGAAGTTATAAATGAACTCGTAAAAGTTTGCCAAAGTTTGGAAGTTCATCCAAAAACCAAGATAGAAACAACTCTCACGTAAATAAGTTTTTCATTCAAAGGCGAAAAGTAGTTTAGATAATGACAAAGTATTTAGACTAAATTATGCGATTTCCCGAGCATGAAATGTTCAGAAAATTGTTGGAAGGAATGGATCGTCATGAATACTTTATGGAACTGAAGTTATAAAAGAACTCGTAAAACTTCGTCAAGTTTGGAAGTTCATCCAAGAATAGAGTTAGAAAAAGCTCTCACGTAAATAACTTTTTAATTTATAGACCAAAAGTTGTTTACAAATTGAAAAGCTATTTAGACCAAATGATGCGATTTCACAAGCATGGAATGTTTGGAAAATTGCTCGAAGGAGTGGATCGTCATGAATACTTTATGGAACTGAAGTTATAAATGAACTCGTAAAATTTACCAAAGTTTGGAAGTTCGTCCAAAAACCAAGAAAGAAACAACTCTCATGTACATAAGTTTTTCATTCAAAGGTAAAAAGTAGTTTAGATAATGACAAAGTATTTAGACTAAATTATGCAATTTCTCGAGCATGAAATGTTCAGAAAATTGTTCGAAGGAATGGATCATCATGAATACATTATGGAACTGAAGTTATAAAAGAACTCGTAAAACATCATCAAGTTCGGAAGTTCGTCCAAGAACAGAGTGAGAAACAACTCTCACGTAAATAACTTTTTAATTTATAGACCAAAAGTTGTTTACAAAATGACAAACTATTTAGACCAAATGATATGATTTCCCGTGCATGGAATATTTGGAAAATTGCTGGAAGGAATGGATTGTCGTGAATACTTTAAGGAACTAAAGTTCTAAAAGAACTCGTAAAACTTCATCAAGTTCGAAAGTTCGTCCAAGAACAAAGGGAGAAACAAGTCTCACGTAAATAACTTTTTAATTTGTAAACCAAAAGTTGTTTACAAAATGACAAATTATTTAGACCAAATGATGCGATTTCCCGAGCATGGAATGTTTGGAAAATCGCTTGAAGAAATTGATTGTCCTGAATACTTTAAGGAACGAAAGTTATAGATGAACTGGTAAAAGTTTTCCAAGTTGAGAAGTTTGTCCAAGAACCAAGAGAGAAACAACTCTCACGTAAATAAGTTTTTCATTCAAAGACAAAAAGTTGTTTAAAAAATGACAAAGTATTTGGACCAAATGATGCGATTTCCCGAGCATAGAATGTCTAAAAAATTGCACTAAGAAGTGGATTATCTTGAATACTTGAAGAAATCGAAGTTATAGAAGAACTCGTAAAACAACTATCACGTAAATAGGTTGTTAATTAAAAGATCAAAAGTTGTTTAGAAAATGACAATCTATTTAGAGAAAATGATGCGATTTCCCGTGCATGGAATGTTTGGAAAATTGCTGGAAGGAATGGATCGTCGTGAATACTTTAAGGAACTGAAGTTCTAAAAGAACTTGTAAAACTTCGTCAAGTTCGGAAGTTCGTCCAAGAACAAAGGGAGAAACAACTCTCATGTAAATAACTTTTTAATTTGTAGACCAAAAGTTGTTTACAAAAGGACAAACTATTTAGACTAAATTATGCGATTTTCCCGAGCATGAAATCTTCAGAAAATTGCTCGAAGCAATGAATCGTCATGAATACTTTATGGAACTGAAGTTATAAAAGAACTCGTAAAACTTCATCAAGTTCGAAAGTTCGTCCAAAAATAAAGAGAGAAATAACGAACTCGTAAATATCTTTTAATTTATAGACCAAAAGTTGTTTACAAAATGACAAACTATTTAGACCAAATGATGCGATTTCATGAGCATGGAATGTTTGGAAAATTGCTTGAAGGAATGGATTGTCATGAATACTTTAAGGAACGAATGTTATAGATGAACTGGTAAAAGTTTTCCAAGTTGGGAAGTTCGTCCAAGAACCAAGAGGGAAACAACTCTCACGTAAATAAGTTTTTCATTCAAAGACCAAAAGTTGTTTAGAAAATGACAAAGTATTTAGACCAAATGATGCGATTTCCCGAGCATGGAAGTTTGTCCAAAAACCAAGATAGAAACAACTCTCATGTACATAAGTTTTTCATTCAAAGCTAAAAAGTAGTTTAGATAATGACAAAGTATTTAGACTAAATTATACAATTTCCCGGGCATGAAATGTTCAGAAAATTGTTGGAAGGAATGGATCGTCATGAATACTTTATGGAACTGAAGTTATAAAAGAACTCGTAAAACTTCATCAAGTTCGGAAGTTCGTCCAAGAACAGAGTGAGAAACAACTCTCACATAAATAACTTTTTAATTTATAGACCAAAAGTTGTTTACAAAATGACAAACTATTTAGACCAAATGATGCGATTTCCCGTGCATGGAATGTTTGGAAAATTGCTGGAATGAATGTATCGTCGTGAATACTTTAAGGAACTAAAGTTCTAAAAGAACTCGTAAAACTTCGTCAAGTTCGGAAGTTCGACCAAGAACAAAGGGAGAAACAAGTCTCACGTAAATAACTTTTTAATTTGTAAACCAAAAGTTGTTTACAAAATGAAAAATTATTTAGACCAAATGATGCGATTTCCCGAGCATGGAATGTTTGGAAAATCGCTTGAAGGAATGGATTGTCCTGAATACTTTAAGGAACGAAAGTTATAGATGAACTGGTAAAAGTTTTCCAAGTTGAGAAATTTGTCCAAGAACCAAGAGAGAAACAACTCTCACGTAAATAAGTTTTTCATTCAAAGACAAAAAGTTGTTTAGAAAATGACAAAATATTTGGACCAAATGATGCGATTTCCCGAGAATAGAATGTTTAAAAAATTGCTCTAAGGAATGGATTGTCTTGAATACTTGAAGAAATCGAAGTTATAGAAGAACTCGTAAAACAACTATCATGTAAATAGGTTTTTAATTAAAAGAGGAAAAGTTGTTTAGAAAATGACAAACTATTTAGACAAAATGATGCGATTTCCCGTGCATGGAATGTTTGGAAAATTGCTCGAAGGAATGGATCGTTGTGAATACTTTAAGGAACTGAAGTTCTAAAAGAACTCGTAAAACTTCGTCAAGTTTGGAAGTTCGTCCAAGAACAAAGGGAGAAACAACTCTCATGTAAATAACTTTTTAATTTGTAGACCAAAAGTTGTTTACAAAATGACAAACTATTTAGACTAAATTATGCGATTTTCCCGAGCATGAAATCTTCAGAAAATTGCTCGAAGCAATGAATCGTCATGAATACTTTATGGAACTGAAGTTATAAAAGAACTCGTAAAACTTCATCAAGTTCGAAAGTTCGTCCAAGAATAAAGAGAGAAATAACGAACTCGTAAATATCTTTTAATTTATAGACCAAAAGTTGTTTACAAAATGACAAACTATTTAGACCAAATGATGCGATTTCATGAGCATGGAATGTTTGGAAAATTGCTTGAAGGAATGGATTGTCATGAAAACTTTAAGGAAGGAATGTTATAGATGAACTGGTAAAAGTTTTCCAAGTTGGGAAGTTCGTCCAAGAACCAAGAGGGAAACAACTCTCACGTAAATAAGTTTTTCATTCAAAGACCAAAAGCTGTTTAGAAAATGACAAAGTATTTAGACCAAATGATGCGATTTCCCGAGCATGGAATGTCTAAAAAATTGCTCTAAGGAATGGATTATCTTGAATACTTGAAGAAATCGAAGTTATAGAAGAACTCGTAAAACAACTATCACGTAAATAGGTTTTTAATTAAAAGACCAAAAGTTGTTTAGAAAATGACAATCTATTTAGACAAAATGATGAGATTTCTCGTGCATGGAATGTTTGGAAAATTGCTGGAAGGAATGGATCGTCGTGAATACTTTAAGGAACTGAAGTTCTAAAAGAACTCGTAAAACTTCGTCAAGTTCGGAAGTTCGTCCAAGAACAAAGGGAGAAACAACTCTCACGTAAATAACTTTTTAATTTGTAGACCAAAAGTTGTTTACAAAATGACAAACTATTTAGACTAAAATTTGTGATATTCACGAGCTTGAAATGTTCAGAAAATTGCTCGAAGGAGTGGATCGTCATGAATACTTTATGGAACTGAAGTTATAAATGAACTCGTAAAAGTTTGCCAAAGTTTGGAAGTTCATCCAAAAACCAAGATAGAAACAACTCTCACGTAAATAAGTTTTTCATTCAAAGGCGAAAAGTAGTTTAGATAACGACAAAGTATTTAGACTAAATTATGCGATTTCCCGAGCATGAAATGTTCAGAAAATTGTTCGAAGGAATGGATCGTCATGAATACTTTATGGAACTGAAGTTATAAAAGAACTCGTAAAACTTCATCAAGTTTGGAAGTTCGTCCAAGAACAGAGTGAGAAACAACTCTCACGTAAATAACTTTTTAATTTATAGACTAAAAGTTGTTTACAAAATGACAAACTATTTGGACAAAATGATGCGATTTCCCCTGCATGGAATGTTTGGAAAATTGCTGGAAGGAATGGATCGTCGTGAATACTTTAAGGAACTGAAGTTCTAAAAGAACTCGTAAAACTTCGTAAAGTTCGAAAGTTCGTCCAAGAACAAAGGGAGAAACTACTCTCACGTAAATAACTTTTTAATTTGTAGACCAAAAGTTGTTTACAAAATGACAAACTATTTAGACTAAATTTTGTGATATTCACGAGCTTGAAATGTTCAGAAAATTGCTGGAAGGAATGGATTGTCGTGAATACTTTGAGGAACTGAAGTTCTAAAAGAACTCGTAAAACTTCGTCAAGTTCGGAAGTTCATCCAAGAACAAAGAGAGAAACAACGAACTCGTAAATAACTTTTAATTTATAAACCAAAAGTTGTTTACAAAATGACAAACTATTTAGACCAAATGATGCGATTTCACTAGCATGGAATGTTTGGAAAATTGCTTGAAGGAATGGATTGTCATGAATACTTTAAGGAAGGAATGTTATAGATGAACTGGTAAAAGTTTTCCAAGTTGAGAAGTTCGTCCGAGAACCTTGAGAGAAACAACTCTCACGTAAATAAGTTTTTCATTCAAAGACAAAAAGTTGTTTAGAAAAAGACAAAGTATTTAGTCCAAATGATGCGATTTCCCGAGCATAGAATGTCTAAAAAATTGCTCTAAGAAGTGGATTATCTTGAATACTTGAAGAAATCGAAGTTATAGAAGAACTCGTAAAACAACTATCACGTATGTTAATTAAAAGACCAAAAGTTGTTTAGAAAATGACAATCTATTTAGAGAAAATGATGCGATTTCCCGTGCATGGAATGTTTGGAAAATTGCTGGAAGGAATGGATCGTCGTGAATACTTTAAGGAACTGAAGTTCTAAAAGAACTCGTAAAACTTCGTCAAGTTCGGAAGTTCGTCCAAGAACAAAGGGAGAAACAACTCTCATGTAAATAACTTTTTAATTTGTAGACCAAAAGTTGTTTACAAAAGGACAAACTATTTAGACTAAATTATGCGATTTTCCCGAGCATGAAATCTTCAGAAAATTGCTCGAAGCAATGAATCGTCATGAATACTTTATGGAACTGAAGTTATAAAAGAACTCGTAAAACTTCATCAAGTTCGAAAGTTCGTCCAAAAATAAAGAGAGAAATAACGAACTCGTAAATATCTTTTAATTTATAGACCAAAAGTTGTTTACAAAATGACAAACTATTTAGACCAAATGATGCGATTTCATGAGCATGGAATGTTTGGAAAATTGCTTGAAGGAATGGATTGTCATGAATACTTTAAGGAACGAATGTTATAGATGAACTGGTAAAAGTTTTCCAAGTTGGGAAGTTCGTCCAAGAACCAAGAGGGAAACAACTCTCACGTAAATAAGTGTTTCATTCAAAGACCAAAAGTTGTTTAGAAAATGACAAAGTATTTAGACCAAATGATGCGATTTCCCGAGCATGGAATGTCTAAAAAATTGCTCTAAGGAATGGATTATCTTGAATACTTGAAGAAATCGAAGTTATAGAAGAACTCGTAAAACAACTATCACGTAAATAGGTTTTTAATTAAAAGACCAAAAGTTGTTTAGAAAATGACAATCTATTTAGACAAAATGATGAGATTTCTCGTGCATGGAATGTTTGGAAAATTGCTGGAAGGAATGGATCGTCGTGAATACTTTAAGGAACTGAAGTTCTAAAAGAACTCGTAAAACTTCGTCAAGTTCAGAAGTTCATCCAAGAACAAAGGGAGAAACAACTCTCACGTAAATAACTTTTTAATTTGTAGACCAAAAGTTGTTTACAAAATGACAAACTATTTAGACTAAAATTTGTGATATTCACGAGCTTGAAATGTTCAGAAAATTGCTCGAAGGAGTGGATCGTCATGAATACTTTATGGAACTGAAGTTATAAATGAACTCGTAAAAGTTTGCCAAAGTTTGGAAGTTCATCCAAAAACCAAGATAGAAACAACTCTCACGTAAATAAGTTTTTCATTCAAAGGCGAAAAGTAGTTTAGATAACGACAAAGTATTTAGACTAAATTATGCGATTTCCCGAGCATGAAATGTTCAGAAAATTGTTCGAAGGAATGGATCGTCATGAATACTTTATGGAACTGAAGTTATAAAAGAACTCGTAAAACTTCATCAAGTTTGGAAGTTCGTCCAAGAATAGAGTGAGAAACAACTCTCACGTAAATAACTTTTTAATTTATAGACCAAAAGTTGTTTACAAAATGACAAACTATTTGGACAAAATGATGCGATTTCCCCTGCATGGAATGTTTGGAAAATTGCTGGAAGGAATGGATCGTCGTGAATACTTTAAGGAACTGAAGTTCTAAAAGAACTCGTAAAACTTCGTAAAGTTCGAAATTTCGTCCAAGAACAAAGGGAGAAACTACTCTCACGTAAATAACTTTTTAATTTGTAGACCAAAAGTTGTTTACAAAATGACAAACTATTTATAGTAAATTATGCGATTTTCAAGAGCATGAAATCTTCAGAAAATTGCTCGAAGCAATGAATCGTCATGAATACTTTATGGAACTGAAGTTATAAAAGAACTCGTAAAACTTCATCAAGTTCGAAAGTTCGTCCAAGAATAAAGAGAGAAATAACGAACTCGTAAATATCTTTTAATTTATAGACCAAAAGTTGTTTACAAAATGACAAACTATTTAGACCAAATGATGCGATTTCATGAGCATGGAATGTTTGGAAAATTGCTTGAAGGAATGGATTGTCATGAATACTTTAAGGAACGAATGTTATAGATGAACTGGTAAAAGTTTTCCAAGTTGGGAAGTTCGTCCGAGAACCAAGAGGGAAACAACTCTCACGTAAATAAGTGTTTCATTCAAAGACCAAAAGTTGTTTAGAAAATGACAAAGTATTTAGACCAAATGATGCGATTTCCCGAGCATGGAATGTCTAAAAAATTGCTCTAAGGAATGGATTATCTTGAATACTTGAAGAAATCGAAGTTATAGAAGAACTCGTAAAACAACTATCACGTAAATAGGTTTTTAATTAAAAGACCAAAAGTTGTTTAGAAAATGACAATCCATTTAGACAAAATGATGAGATTTCTCGTGCATGGAATGTTCGGAAAATTGCTGGAAGGAATGGATCGTCGTGAATACTTTAAGGAACTGAAGTTCTAAAAGAACTCGTAAAACTTCGTCAAGTTCGGAAGTTCGTCCAAGAACAAAGGGAGAAACAACTCTCACGTAAATAACTTTTTAATTTGTAGACCAAAAGTTGTTTACATAATGACAAACTATTTAGACTAAAATTTGTGATATTCACGAGCTTGAAATGTTCAGAAAATTGCTCGAAGGAGTGGATCGTCATGAATACTTTATGGAACTGAAGTTATAAATGAACTCGTAAAAGTTTGCCAAAGTTTGGAAGTTCATCCAAAAACCAAGATAGAAACAACTCTCACGTAAATAAGTTTTTCATTCAAAGGCGAAAAGTAGTTTAGATAATGACAAAGTATTTAGACTAAATTATGCGATTTCCCGAGCATGAAATGTTCAGAAAATTGTTCGAAGGAATGGATCGTCATGAATACTTTATGGAACTGAAGTTATAAAAGAACTCGTAAAACTTCATCAAGTTTGGAAGTTCGTCCAAGAACAGAGTGAGAAACAACTCTCACGTAAATAACTTTTTAATTTATAGACCAAAAGTTGTTTACAAAATGACAAACTATTTGGACAAAATGATGCGATTTCCCCTGCATGGAATGTTTGGAAAATTGCTGGAAGGAATGGATCGTCGTGAATACTTTAAGGAACTGAAGTTCTAAAAGAACTCGTAAAACTTCGTAAAGTTAGAAATTTCGTCCAAGAACAAAGGGAGAAACTACTCTCACGTAAATAAATTTTTAATTTGTAGACCAAAAGTTGTTTACAAAATGACAAACTATTTAGAGTAAATTATGCGATTTTCCCGAGCATGAAATCTTCAGAAAATTGCTCGAAGCAATGAATCGTCATGAATACTTTATGGAACTGAAGTTATAAAAGAACTCGTAAAACTTCATCAAGTTCGAAAGTTCGTCCAAGAATAAAGAGAGAAATAACGAACTCGTAAATATCTTTTAATTTATAGACCAAAAGTTGTTTACAAAATGACAAACTATTTAGACCAAATGATGCGATTTCATGAGCATGGAATGTTTGGAAAATTGCTTGAAGGAATGGATTGTCATGAATACTTTAAGGAAGGAATGTTATAGATGAACTGGTAAAAGTTTTCCAAGTTGGGAAGTTCGTCCAAGAACCAAGAGGGAAACAACTCTCACGTAAATAAGTGTTTCATTCAAAGACCCAAAGTTGTTTAGAAAATGACAAAGTATTTAGACCAAATGATGCGATTTCCCGAGCATGGAATGTCTAAAAAATTGCTCTAAGGAATGGATTATCTTGAATACTTGAAGAAATCGAAGTTATAGAAGAACTCGTAAAACAACTATCACGTAAATAGGTTTTTAATTAAAAGACCAAAAGTTGTTTAGAAAATGACAATCTATTTAGACAAAATGATGAGATTTCTCGTGCATGGAATGTTTGGAAAATTGCTGGAAGGAATGGATCGTCGTGAATACTTTAAGGAACTGAAGTTCTAAAAGAACTCGTAAAACTTCGTCAAGTTCGGAAGTTCGTCCAAGAACAAAGGGAGAAACAACTCTCACGTAAATAACTTTTTAATTTGTAGACCAAAAGTTGTTTACAAAATGACAAACTATTTAGACTAAAATTTGTGATATTCACGAGCTTGAAATGTTCATAAAATTGCTCGAAGGAGTGGATCGTCATGAATACTTTATGGAACTAAAGTTATAAATGAACTCGTAAAAGTTTGCCAAAGTTTGGAAGTTCATCCAAAAACCAAGATAGAAACAACTCTCACGTAAATAAGTTTTTCATTCAAAGGCGAAAAGTAGTTTAGATAATGACAAAGTATTTAGACTAAATTATGCGATTTCCCGAGCATGAAATGTTCAGAAAATTGTTCGAAGGAATGGATCGTCATGAATACTTTATGGAACTGAAGTTATAAAAGAACTCGTAAAACATCATCAAGTTCGGAAGTTCATCCAAGAACAGAGTGAGAAACAACTCTCACATAAATAACTTTTTAATTTATAGACCAAAAGTTGTTTACAAAATGACAAACTATTTAGACCAAATGATGCGATTTCCCGTGCATGGAATGTTTGGAAAATTGCTGGAAGGAATGTATCGTCGTGAATACTTTAAGGAACTAAAGTTCTAAAAGAACTCGTAAAACTTCGTCAAGTTCGGAAGTTCGACCAAGAACAAAGGGAGAAACAAGTCTCACGTAAATAACTTTTTAATTTGTAAACCAAAAGTTGTTTACAAAATGACAAATTATTTAGACCAAATGATGCGATTTCCCGAGCATGGAATGTTTGGAAAATCGCTTGAAGGAATGGATTGTCCTGAATACTTTAAGGAACGAAAGTTATAGATGAACTGGTAAAAGTTTTCCAAGTTGAGAAGTTTTTCCAAGAACCAAGAGAGAAACAACTCTCACGTAAATAAGTTTTTCATTCAAAGACAAAAAGTTGTTAAGAAAATGACAAAATATTTGGACCAAATGATGCGATTTCCCGAGAATAGAATGTTTAAAAAATTGCTCTAAGGAATGGATTGTCTTGAATACTTGAAGAAATAGAAGTTATAGAAGAACTCGTAAAACAACTATCATGTAAATAGGTTTTTAATTAAAAGAGGAAAAGTTGTTTAGAAAATGACAAACTATTTAGACAAAATGATGCGATTTCCCGTGCATGGAATGTTTGGAAAATTGCTGGAAGGAATGGATCGTTGTGAATACTTTAAGGAACTGAAGTTCTAAAAGAAGTCGTAAAACTTCGTCAAGTTCGGAAGTTCGTCCAAGAACAAAGGGAGAAACAACTCTCATGTAAATAACTTTTTAATTTGTAGACCAAAAGTTGTTTACAAAAGGACAAACTATTTAGACTAAATTATGCGATTTTCCCGAGCATGAAATCTTCAGAAAATTGCTCGAAGCAATGAATCGTCATGAATACTTTATGGAACTGAAGTTATAAAAGAACTCGTAAAACTTCATCAAGTTCGAAAGTTCGTCCAAAAATAAAGAGAGAAATAACGAACTCGTAAATATCTTTTAATTTATAGACCAAAAGTTGTTTACAAAATGACAAACTATTTAGAACAAATGATGCGATTTCATGAGCATGGAATGTTTGGAAAATTGCTTGAAGGAAGGAATGTTATAGATGAACTGGTAAAAGTTTTCCAAGTTGGGAAGTTCGTCCAAGAACCAAGAGGGAAACAACTCTCACGTAAATAAGTGTTTCATTCAAAGACCAAAAGTTGTTTAGAAAATGACAAAGTATTTAGACCAAATGATGCGATTTCCCGAGCATGGAATGTCTAAAAAATTGCTCTAAGGAATGGATTATCTTGAATACTTGAAGAAATCGAAGTTATAGAAGAACTCGTAAAACAACTATCACGTAAATAGGTTTTTAATTAAAAGACCAAAAGTTGTTTAGAAAATGACAATCTATTTAGACAAAATGATGAGATTTCTCGTGCATGGAATGTTTGGAAAATTGCTGGAAGGAATGGATCGTCGTGAATACTTTAAGGAACTGAAGTTCTAAAAGAACTCGTAAAACTTCGTCAAGTTCGGAAGTTCATCCAAGAACAAAGGGAGAAACAACTCTCACGTAAATAACTTTTTAATTTGTAGACCAAAAGTTGTTTACAAAATGACAAACTATTTAGACTAAAATTTGTGATATTCACGAGCTTGAAATGTTCAGAAAATTGCTCGAAGGAGTGGATCGTCATGAATACTTTATGGAACTGAAGTTATAAATGAACTCGTAAAAGTTTGCCAAAGTTTGGAAGTTCATCCAAAAACCAAGATAGAAACAACTCTCACGTAAATAAGTTTTTCATTCAAAGGCGAAAAGTAGTTTAGATAATGACAAAGTATTTAGACTAAATTATGCGATTTCCCGAGCATGAAATGTTCAGAAAATTGTTCGAAGGAATGGATCGTCATGAATACTTTATGGAACTGAAGTTATAAAAGAACTCGTAAAACTTCATCAAGTTTGGAAGTTCGTCCAAGAACAGAGTGAGAAACAACTCTCACGTAAATAACTTTTTAATTTATAGACCAAAAGTTGTTTACAAAATGACAAACTATTTGGACAAAATGATGCGATTTCCCCTGCATGGAATGTTTGGAAAATTGCTGGAAGGAATGGATCGTCGTGAATACTTTAAGGAACTGAAGTTCTAAAAGAACTCGTAAAACTTCGTAAAGTTCGAAATTTCGTCCAGGAACAAAGGGAGAAACTACTCTCACGTAAATAACTTTTCAATTTGTAGACCAAAAGTTGTTTACAAAATGACAAACTAGTTAGAGTAAATTATGCGATTTTCAAGAGCATGAAATCTTCAGAAAATTGCTCGAAGCAATGAATCGTCATGAATACTTTATGGAACTGAAGTTATAAAAGAACTCGTAAAACTTCATCAAGTTCGAAAGTTCGTCCAAGAATAAAGAGAGAAATAACGAACTCGTAAATATCTTTTAATTTATAGACCAAAAGTTGTTTACAAAATGACAAACTATTTAGACCAAATGATGCGATTTCATGAGCATGGAATGTTTGGAAAATTGCTTGAAGGAATGGATTGTCATGAATACTTTAAGGAACGAATGTTATAGATGAACTGGTAAAAGTTTTCCAAGTTGGGAAGTTCGTCCGAGAACCAAGAGGGAAACAACTCTCACGTAAATAAGTGTTTCATTCAAAGACCAAAAGTTGTTTAGAAAATGACAAAGTATTTAGACCAAATGATGCGATTTCCCGAGCATGGAATGTCTAAAAAATTGCTCTAAGGAATGGATTATCTTGAATACTTGAAGAAATCGAAGTTATAGAAGAACTCGTAAAACAACTATCACGTAAATAGGTTTTTAATTAAAAGACCAAAAGTTGTTTAGAAAATGACAATCTATTTAGACAAAATGATGAGATTTCTCGTGCATGGAATGTTTGGAAAATTGCTGGAAGGAATGGATCGTCGTGAATACTTTAAGGAACTGAAGTTCTAAAAGAACTCGTAAAACTTCGTCAAGTTCGGAAGTTCGTCCAAGAACAAAGGGAGAAACAACTCTCACGTAAATAACTTTTTAATTTGTAGACCAAAAGTTGTTTACAAAATGACAAACTATTTAGACTAAAATTTGTGATATTCACGAGCTTGAAATGTTCAGAAAATTGCTCGAAGGAGTGGATCGTCATGAATACTTTATGGAACTGAAGTTATAAATGAACTCGTAAAAGTTTGCCAAAGTTTGGAAGTTCATCCAAAAACCAAGATAGAAACAACTCTCACGTAAATAAGTTTTTCATTCAAAGGCGAAAAGTAGTTTAGATAATGACAAAGTATTAGACTAAATTATGCGATTTCCCGAGCATGAAATGTTCAGAAAATTGTTCGAAGGAATGGATCGTCATGAATACTTTATGGAACTGAAGTTATAAAAGAACTCGTAAAACATCATCAAGTTCGGAAGTTCATCCAAGAACAGAGTGAGAAACAACTCTCACATAAATAACTTTTTAATTTATAGACCAAAAGTTGTTTACAAAATGACAAACTATTTAGACCAAATGATGCGATTTCCCGTGCATGGAATGTTTGGAAAATTGCTGGAAGGAATGTATCGTCGTGAATACTTTAAGGAACTAAAGTTCTAAAAGAACTCGTAAAACTTCGTCAAGTTCGGAAGTTCGACCAAGAACAAAGGGAGAAACAAGTCTCACGTAAATAACTTTTTAATTTGTAAACCAAAAGTTGTTTACAAAATGACAAATTATTTAGACCAAATGATGCGATTTCCCGAGCATGGAATGTTTGGAAAATCGCTTGAAGGAATGGATTGTCCTGAATACTTTAAGGAACGAAAGTTATAGATGAACTGGTAAAAGTTTTCCAAGTTGAGAAGTTTTTCCAAGAACCAAGAGAGAAACAACTCTCACGTAAATAAGTTTTTCATTCAAAGACAAAAAGTTGTTAAGAAAATGACAAAATATTTGGACCAAATGATGCGATTTCCCGAGAATAGAATGTTTAAAAAATTGCTCTAAGGAATGGATTGTCTTGAATACTTGAAGAAATAGAAGTTATAGAAGAACTCGTAAAACAACTATCATGTAAATAGGTTTTTAATTAAAAGAGGAAAAGTTGTTTAGAAAATGACAAACTATTTAGACAAAATGATGCGATTTCCCGTGCATGGAATGTTTGGAAAATTGCTGGAAGGAATGGATCGTTGTGAATACTTTAAGGAACTGAAGTTCTAAAAGAAGTCGTAAAACTTCGTCAAGTTCGGAAGTTCGTCCAAGAACAAAGGGAGAAACAACTCTCATGTAAATAACTTTTTAATTTGTAGACCAAAAGTTGTTTACAAAAGGACAAACTATTTAGACTAAATTATGCGATTTTCCCGAGCATGAAATCTTCAGAAAATTGCTCGAAGCAATGAATCGTCATGAATACTTTATGGAACTGAAGTTATAAAAGAACTCGTAAAACTTCATCAAGTTCGAAAGTTCGTCCAAAAATAAAGAGAGAAATAACGAACTCGTAAATATCTTTTAATTTATAGACCAAAAGTTGTTTACAAAATGACAAACTATTTAGAACAAATGATGCGATTTCATGAGCATGGAATGTTTGGAAAATTGCTTGAAGGAATGGATTGTCATGAATACTTTAAGGAAGGAATGTTATAGATGAACTGGTAAAAGTTTTCCAAGTTGGGAAGTTCGTCCAAGAACCAAGAGGGAAACAACTCTCACGTAAATAAGTGTTTCATTCAAAGACCAAAAGTTGTTTAGAAAATGACAAAGTATTTAGACCAAATGATGCGATTTCCCGAGCATGGAATGTCTAAAAAATTGCTCTAAGGAATGGATTATCTTGAATACTTGAAGAAATCGAAGTTATAGAAGAACTCGTAAAACAACTATCACGTAAATAGGTTTTTAATTAAAAGACCAAAAGTTGTTTAGAAAATGACAATCTATTTAGACAAAATGATGAGATTTCTCGTGCATGGAATGTTTGGAAAATTGCTGGAAGGAATGGATCGTCGTGAATACTTTAAGGAACTGAAGTTCTAAAAGAACTCGTAAAACTTCGTCAAGTTCGGAAGTTCGTCCAAGAACAAAGGGAGAAACAACTCTCACGTAAATAACTTTTTAATTTGTAGACCAAAAGTTGTTTACAAAATGACAAACTATTTAGACTAAAATTTGTGATATTCACGAGCTTGAAATGTTCAGAAAATTGCTCGAAGGAGTGGATCGTCATGAATACTTTATGGAACTGAAGTTATAAATGAACTCGTAAAAGTTTGCCAAAGTTTGGAAGTTCATCCAAAAACCAAGATAGAAACAACTCTCACGTAAATAAGTTTTTCATTCAAAGGCGAAAAGTAGTTTAGATAACGACAAAGTATTTAGACTAAATTATGCGATTTCCCGAGCATGAAATGTTCAGAAAATTGTTCGAAGGAATGGATCGTCATGAATACTTTATGGAACTGAAGTTATAAAAGAACTCGTAAAACTTCATCAAGTTTGGAAGTTCGTCCAAGAACAGAGTGAGAAACAACTCTCACGTAAATAACTTTTTAATTTATAGACCAAAAGTTGTTTACAAAATGACAAACTATTTGGACAAAATGATGCGATTTCCCCTGCATGGAATGTTTGGAAAATTGCTGGAAGGAATGGATCGTCGTGAATACTTTAAGGAACTGAAGTTCTAAAAGAACTCGTAAAACTTCGTAAAGTTCGAAATTTCGTCCAAGAACAAAGGGAGAAACTACTCTCACGTAAATAACTTTTTAATTTGTAGACCAAAAGTTGTTTACAAAATGACAAACTATTTAGACTAAATTATGCGATTTTCCCGAGCATGAAATCTTCAGAAAATTGCTCGAAGCAATGAATCGTCATGAATACTTTATGGAACTGAAGTTATAAAAGAACTCGTAAAACTTCATCAAGTTCGAAAGTTCGTCCAAGAATAAAGAGAGAAATAACGAACTCGTAAATATCTTTTAATTTATAGACCAAAAGTTGTTTACAAAATGACAAACTATTTAGACCAAATGATGCGATTTCATGAGCATGGAATGTTTGGAAAATTGCTTGAAGGAATGGATTGTCATGAATACTTTAAGGAACGAATGTTATAGATGAACTGGTAAAAGTTTTCCAAGTTGGGAAGTTCGTCCGAGAACCAAGAGGGAAACAACTCTCACGTAAATAAGTGTTTCATTCAAAGACCAAAAGTTGTTTAGAAAATGACAAAGTATTTAGACCAAATGATGCGATTTCCCGAGCATGGAATGTCTAAAAAATTGCTCTAAGGAATGGATTATCTTGAATACTTGAAGAAATCGAAGTTATAGAAGAACTCGTAAAACAACTATCACGTAAATAGGTTTTTAATTAAAAGACCAAAAGTTGTTTAGAAAATGACAATCTATTTAGACAAAATGATGAGATTTCTCGTGCATGGAATGTTTGGAAAATTGCTGGAAGGAATGGATCGTCGTGAATACTTTAAGGAACTGAAGTTCTAAAAGAACTCGTAAAACTTCGTCAAGTTCGGAAGTTCGTCCAAGAACAAAGGGAGAAACAACTCTCACGTAAATAACTTTTTAATTTGTAGACCAAAAGTTGTTTACAAAATGACAAACTATTTAGACTAAAATTTGTGATATTCACGAGCTTGAAATGTTCAGAAAATTGCTCGAAGGAGTGGATCGTCATGAATACTTTATGGAACTGAAGTTATAAATGAACTCGTAAAAGTTTGCCAAAGTTTGGAAGTTCATCCAAAAACCAAGATAGAAACAACTCTCACGTAAATAAGTTTTTCATTCAAAGGCGAAAAGTAGTTTAGATAACGACAAAGTATTTAGACTAAATTATGCGATTTCCCGAGCATGAAATGTTCAGAAAATTGTTCGAAGGAATGGATCGTCATGAATACTTTATGGAACTGAAGTTATAAAAGAACTCGTAAAACTTCATCAAGTTTGGAAGTTCGTCCAAGAACAGAGTGAGAAACAACTCTCACGTAAATAACTTTTTAATTTATAGACCAAAAGTTGTTTACAAAATGACAAACTATTTGGACAAAATGATGCGATTTCCCCTGCATGGAATGTTTGGAAAATTGCTGGAAGGAATGGATCGTCGTGAATACTTTAAGGAACTGAAGTTCTAAAAGAACTCGTAAAACTTCGTAAAGTTCGAAATTTCGTCCAAGAACAAAGGGAGAAACTACTCTCACGTAAATAACTTTTTAATTTGTAGACCAAAAGTTGTTTACAAAATGACAAACTATTTAGACTAAATATTTCCCGAGCATGAAATCTTCAGAAAATTGCTCGAAGCAATGAATCGTCATGAATACTTTATGGAACTGAAGTTATAAAAGAACTCGTAAAACTTCATCAAGTTCGAAAGTTCGTCCAAGAATAAAGAGAGAAATAACGAACTCGTAAATATCTTTTAATTTATAGACCAAAAGTTGTTTACAAAATGACAAACTATTTAGACCAAATGATGCGATTTCATGAGCATGGAATGTTTGGAAAATTGCTTGAAGGAATGGATTGTCATGAATACTTTAAGGAACGAATGTTATAGATGAACTGGTAAAAGTTTTCCAAGTTGGGAAGTTCGTCCGAGAACCAAGAGGGAAACAACTCTCACGTAAATAAGTGTTTCATTCAAAGACCAAAAGTTGTTTAGAAAATGACAAAGTATTTAGACCAAATGATGCGATTTCCCGAGCATGGAATGTCTAAAAAATTGCTCTAAGGAATGGATTATCTTGAATACTTGAAGAAATCGAAGTTATAGAAGAACTCGTAAAACAACTATCACGTAAATAGGTTTTTAATTAAAAGACCAAAAGTTGTTTAGAAAATGACAATCTATTTAGACAAAATGATGAGATTTCTCGTGCATGGAATGTTTGGAAAATTGCTGGAAGGAATGGATCGTCGTGAATACTTTAAGGAACTGAAGTTCTAAAAGAACTCGTAAAACTTCGTCAAGTTCGGAAGTTCGTCCAAGAACAAAGGGAGAAACAACTCTCACGTAAATAACTTTTTAATTTGTAGACCAAAAGTTGTTTACAAAATGACAAACTATTTAGACTAAAATTTGTGATATTCACGAGCTTGAAATGTTCAGAAAATTGCTCGAAGGAGTGGATCGTCATGAATACTTTATGGAACTGAAGTTATAAATGAACTCGTAAAAGTTTGCCAAAGTTTGGAAGTTCATCCAAAAACCAAGATAGAAACAACTCTCACGTAAATAAGTTTTTCATTCAAAGGCGAAAAGTAGTTTAGATAACGACAAAGTATTTAGACTAAATTATGCGATTTCCCGAGCATGAAATGTTCAGAAAATTGTTCGAAGGAATGGATCGTCATGAATACTTTATGGAACTGAAGTTATAAAAGAACTCGTAAAACTTCATCAAGTTTGGAAGTTCGTCCAAGAACAGAGTGAGAAACAACTCTCACGTAAATAACTTTTTAATTTATAGACCAAAAGTTGTTTACAAAATGACAAACTATTTGGACAAAATGATGCGATTTCCCCTGCATGGAATGTTTGGAAAATTGCTGGAAGGAATGGATCGTCGTGAATACTTTAAGGAACTGAAGTTCTAAAAGAACTCGTAAAACTTCGTAAAGTTCGAAATTTCGTCCAAGAACAAAGGGAGAAACTACTCTCACGTAAATAACTTTTTAATTTGTAGACCAAAAGTTGTTTACAAAATGACAAACTATTTAGAGTAAACCCGAGCATGAAATCTTCAGAAAATTGCTCGAAGCAATGAATCGTCATGAATACTTTATGGAACTGAAGTTATAAAAGAACTCGTAAAACTTCATCAAGTTCGAAAGTTCGTCCAAGAATAAAGAGAGAAATAACGAACTCGTAAATATCTTTTAATTTATAGACCAAAAGTTGTTTACAAAATGACAAACTATTTAGACCAAATGATGCGATTTCATGAGCATGGAATGTTTGGAAAATTGCTTGAAGGAATGGATTGTCATGAATACTTTAAGGAACGAATGTTATAGATGAACTGGTAAAAGTTTTCCAAGTTGGGAAGTTCGTCCGAGAACCAAGAGGGAAACAACTCTCACGTAAATAAGTGTTTCATTCAAAGACCAAAAGTTGTTTAGAAAATGACAAAGTATTTAGACCAAATGATGCGATTTCCCGAGCATGGAATGTCTAAAAAATTGCTCTAAGGAATGGATTATCTTGAATACTTGAAGAAATCGAAGTTATAGAAGAACTCGTAAAACAACTATCACGTAAATAGGTTTTTAATTAAAAGACCAAAAGTTGTTTAGAAAATGACAATCTATTTAGACAAAATGATGAGATTTCTCGTGCATGGAATGTTTGGAAAATTGCTGGAAGGAATGGATCGTCGTGAATACTTTAAGGAACTGAAGTTCTAAAAGAACTCGTAAAACTTCGTCAAGTTCGGAAGTTCGTCCAAGAACAAAGGGAGAAACAACTCTCACGTAAATAACTTTTTAATTTGTAGACCAAAAGTTGTTTACAAAATGACAAACTATTTAGACTAAAATTTGTGATATTCACGAGCTTGAAATGTTCAGAAAATTGCTCGAAGGAGTGGATCGTCATGAATACTTTATGGAACTGAAGTTATAAATGAACTCGTAAAAGTTTGCCAAAGTTTGGAAGTTCATCCAAAAACCAAGATAGAAACAACTCTCACGTAAATAAGTTTTTCATTCAAAGGCGAAAAGTAGTTTAGATAACGACAAAGTATTTAGACTAAATTATGCGATTTCCCGAGCATGAAATGTTCAGAAAATTGTTCGAAGGAATGGATCGTCATGAATACTTTATGGAACTGAAGTTATAAAAGAACTCGTAAAACTTCATCAAGTTTGGAAGTTCGTCCAAGAACAGAGTGAGAAACAACTCTCACGTAAATAACTTTTTAATTTATAGACCAAAAGTTGTTTACAAAATGACAAACTATTTGGACAAAATGATGCGATTTCCCCTGCATGGAATGTTTGGAAAATTGCTGGAAGGAATGGATCGTCGTGAATACTTTAAGGAACTGAAGTTCTAAAAGAACTCGTAAAACTTCGTAAAGTTCGAAATTTCGTCCAAGAACAAAGGGAGAAACTACTCTCACGTAAATAACTTTTTAATTTGTAGACCAAAAGTTGTTTACAAAATGACAAACTATTTAGACTAAATTATGCGATTTTCCCGAGCATGAAATCTTCAGAAAATTGCTCGAAGCAATGAATCGTCATGAATACTTTATGGAACTGAAGTTATAAAAGAACTCGTAAAACTTCATCAAGTTCGAAAGTTCGTCCAAGAATAAAGAGAGAAATAACGAACTCGTAAATATCTTTTAATTTATAGACCAAAAGTTGTTTACAAAATGACAAACTATTTAGACCAAATGATGCGATTTCATGAGCATGGAATGTTTGGAAAATTGCTTGAAGGAATGGATTGTCATGAATACTTTAAGGAACGAATGTTATAGATGAACTGGTAAAAGTTTTCCAAGTTGGGAAGTTCGTCCGAGAACCAAGAGGGAAACAACTCTCACGTAAATAAGTGTTTCATTCAAAGACCAAAAGTTGTTTAGAAAATGACAAAGTATTTAGACCAAATGATGCGATTTCCCGAGCATGGAATGTCTAAAAAATTGCTCTAAGGAATGGATTATCTTGAATACTTGAAGAAATCGAAGTTATAGAAGAACTCGTAAAACAACTATCACGTAAATAGGTTTTTAATTAAAAGACCAAAAGTTGTTTAGAAAATGACAATCTATTTAGACAAAATGATGAGATTTCTCGTGCATGGAATGTTTGGAAAATTGCTGGAAGGAATGGATCGTCGTGAATACTTTAAGGAACTGAAGTTCTAAAAGAACTCGTAAAACTTCGTCAAGTTCGGAAGTTCGTCCAAGAACAAAGGGAGAAACAACTCTCACGTAAATAACTTTTTAATTTGTAGACCAAAAGTTGTTTACAAAATGACAAACTATTTAGACTAAAATTTGTGATATTCACGAGCTTGAAATGTTCAGAAAATTGCTCGAAGGAGTGGATCGTCATGAATACTTTATGGAACTGAAGTTATAAATGAACTCGTAAAAGTTTGCCAAAGTTTGGAAGTTCATCCAAAAACCAAGATAGAAACAACTCTCACGTAAATAAGTTTTTCATTCAAAGGCGAAAAGTAGTTTAGATAACGACAAAGTATTTAGACTAAATTATGCGATTTCCCGAGCATGAAATGTTCAGAAAATTGTTCGAAGGAATGGATCGTCATGAATACTTTATGGAACTGAAGTTATAAAAGAACTCGTAAAACTTCATCAAGTTTGGAAGTTCGTCCAAGAACAGAGTGAGAAACAACTCTCACGTAAATAACTTTTTAATTTATAGACCAAAAGTTGTTTACAAAATGACAAACTATTTGGACAAAATGATGCGATTTCCCCTGCATGGAATGTTTGGAAAATTGCTGGAAGGAATGGATCGTCGTGAATACTTTAAGGAACTGAAGTTCTAAAAGAACTCGTAAAACTTCGTAAAGTTCGAAATTTCGTCCAAGAACAAAGGGAGAAACTACTCTCACGTAAATAACTTTTTAATTTGTAGACCAAAAGTTGTTTACAAAATGACAAACTATTTAGACTAAATTATGCGATTTTCCCGAGCATGAAATCTTCAGAAAATTGCTCGAAGCAATGAATCGTCATGAATACTTTATGGAACTGAAGTTATAAAAGAACTCGTAAAACTTCATCAAGTTCGAAAGTTCGTCCAAGAATAAAGAGAGAAATAACGAACTCGTAAATATCTTTTAATTTATAGACCAAAAGTTGTTTACAAAATGACAAACTATTTAGACCAAATGATGCGATTTCATGAGCATGGAATGTTTGGAAAATTGCTTGAAGGAATGGATTGTCATGAATACTTTAAGGAACGAATGTTATAGATGAACTGGTAAAAGTTTTCCAAGTTGGGAAGTTCGTCCGAGAACCAAGAGGGAAACAACTCTCACGTAAATAAGTGTTTCATTCAAAGACCAAAAGTTGTTTAGAAAATGACAAAGTATTTAGACCAAATGATGCGATTTCCCGAGCATGGAATGTCTAAAAAATTGCTCTAAGGAATGGATTATCTTGAATACTTGAAGAAATCGAAGTTATAGAAGAACTCGTAAAACAACTATCACGTAAATAGGTTTTTAATTAAAAGACCAAAAGTTGTTTAGAAAATGACAATCTATTTAGACAAAATGATGAGATTTCTCGTGCATGGAATGTTTGGAAAATTGCTGGAAGGAATGGATCGTCGTGAATACTTTAAGGAACTGAAGTTCTAAAAGAACTCGTAAAACTTCGTCAAGTTCGGAAGTTCGTCCAAGAACAAAGGGAGAAACAACTCTCACGTAAATAACTTTTTAATTTGTAGACCAAAAGTTGTTTACAAAATGACAAACTATTTAGACTAAAATTTGTGATATTCACGAGCTTGAAATGTTCAGAAAATTGCTCGAAGGAGTGGATCGTCATGAATACTTTATGGAACTGAAGTTATAAATGAACTCGTAAAAGTTTGCCAAAGTTTGGAAGTTCATCCAAAAACCAAGATAGAAACAACTCTCACGTAAATAAGTTTTTCATTCAAAGGCGAAAAGTAGTTTAGATAACGACAAAGTATTTAGACTAAATTATGCGATTTCCCGAGCATGAAATGTTCAGAAAATTGTTCGAAGGAATGGATCGTCATGAATACTTTATGGAACTGAAGTTATAAAAGAACTCGTAAAACTTCATCAAGTTTGGAAGTTCGTCCAAGAACAGAGTGAGAAACAACTCTCACGTAAATAACTTTTTAATTTATAGACCAAAAGTTGTTTACAAAATGACAAACTATTTGGACAAAATGATGCGATTTCCCCTGCATGGAATGTTTGGAAAATTGCTGGAAGGAATGGATCGTCGTGAATACTTTAAGGAACTGAAGTTCTAAAAGAACTCGTAAAACTTCGTAAAGTTCGAAATTTCGTCCAAGAACAAAGGGAGAAACTACTCTCACGTAAATAACTTTTTAATTTGTAGACCAAAAGTTGTTTACAAAATGACAAACTATTTAGACTAAATTATGCGATTTTCCCGAGCATGAAATCTTCAGAAAATTGCTCGAAGCAATGAATCGTCATGAATACTTTATGGAACTGAAGTTATAAAAGAACTCGTAAAACTTCATCAAGTTCGAAAGTTCGTCCAAGAATAAAGAGAGAAATAACGAACTCGTAAATATCTTTTAATTTATAGACCAAAAGTTGTTTACAAAATGACAAACTATTTAGAACAAATGATGCGATTTCATGAGCATGGAATGTTTGGGAAATTGCTTGAAGGAATGGATTGTCATGAATACTTTAAGGAACGAATGTTATAGATGAACTGGTAAAAGTTTTCCAAGTTGGGAAGTTCGTCCGAGAACCAAGAGGGAAACAACTCTCACGTAAATAAGTGTTTCATTCAAAGACCAAAAGTTGTTTAGAAAATGACAAAGTATTTAGACCAAATGATGCGATTTCCCGAGCATGGAATGTCTAAAAAATTGCTCTAAGGAATGGATTATCTTGAATACTTGAAGAAATCGAAGTTATAGAAGAACTCGTAAAACAACTATCACGTAAATAGGTTTTTAATTAAAAGACCAAAAGTTGTTTAGAAAATGACAATCTATTTAGACAAAATGATGAGATTTCTCGTGCATGGAATGTTTGGAAAATTGCTGGAAGGAATGGATCGTCGTGAATACTTTAAGGAACTGAAGTTCTAAAAGAACTCGTAAAACTTCGTCAAGTTCGGAAGTTCGTCCAAGAACAAAGGGAGAAACAACTCTCACGTAAATAACTTTTTAATTTGTAGACCAAAAGTTGTTTACAAAATGACAAACTATTTAGACTAAAATTTGTGATATTCACGAGCTTGAAATGTTCAGAAAATTGCTCGAAGGAGTGGATCGTCATGAATACTTTATGGAACTGAAGTTATAAATGAACTCGTAAAAGTTTGCCAAAGTTTGGAAGTTCATCCAAAAACCAAGATAGAAACAACTCTCACGTAAATAAGTTTTTCATTCAAAGGCGAAAAGTAGTTTAGATAACGACAAAGTATTTAGACTAAATTATGCGATTTCCCGAGCATGAAATGTTCAGAAAATTGTTCGAAGGAATGGATCGTCATGAATACTTTATGGAACTGAAGTTATAAAAGAACTCGTAAAACTTCATCAAGTTTGGAAGTTCGTCCAAGAACAGAGTGAGAAACAACTCTCACGTAAATAACTTTTTAATTTATAGACCAAAAGTTGTTTACAAAATGACAAACTATTTGGACAAAATGATGCGATTTCCCCTGCATGGAATGTTTGGAAAATTGCTGGAAGGAATGGATCGTCGTGAATACTTTAAGGAACTGAAGTTCTAAAAGAACTCGTAAAACTTCGTAAAGTTCGAAATTTCGTCCAAGAACAAAGGGAGAAACTACTCTCACGTAAATAACTTTTTAATTTGTAGACCAAAAGTTGTTTACAAAATGACAAACTATTTAGACTAAATTATGCGATTTTCCCGAGCATGAAATCTTCAGAAAATTGCTCGAAGCAATGAATCGTCATGAATACTTTATGGAACTGAAGTTATAAAAGAACTCGTAAAACTTCATCAAGTTCGAAAGTTCGTCCAAGAATAAAGAGAGAAATAACGAACTCGTAAATATCTTTTAATTTATAGACCAAAAGTTGTTTACAAAATGACAAACTATTTAGAACAAATGATGCGATTTCATGAGCATGGAATGTTTGGGAAATTGCTTGAAGGAATGGATTGTCATGAATACTTTAAGGAACGAATGTTATAGATGAACTGGTAAAAGTTTTCCAAGTTGGGAAGTTCGTCCGAGAACCAAGAGGGAAACAACTCTCACGTAAATAAGTGTTTCATTCAAAGACCAAAAGTTGTTTAGAAAATGACAAAGTATTTAGACCAAATGATGCGATTTCCCGAGCATGGAATGTCTAAAAAATTGCTCTAAGGAATGGATTATCTTGAATACTTGAAGAAATCGAAGTTATAGAAGAACTCGTAAAACAACTATCACGTAAATAGGTTTTTAATTAAAAGACCAAAAGTTGTTTAGAAAATGACAATCTATTTAGACAAAATGATGAGATTTCTCGTGCATGGAATGTTTGGAAAATTGCTGGAAGGAATGGATCGTCGTGAATACTTTAAGGAACTGAAGTTCTAAAAGAACTCGTAAAACTTCGTCAAGTTCGGAAGTTCGTCCAAGAACAAAGGGAGAAACAACTCTCACGTAAATAACTTTTTAATTTGTAGACCAAAAGTTGTTTACAAAATGACAAACTATTTAGACTAAAATTTGTGATATTCACGAGCTTGAAATGTTCAGAAAATTGCTCGAAGGAGTGGATCGTCATGAATACTTTATGGAACTGAAGTTATAAATGAACTCGTAAAAGTTTGCCAAAGTTTGGAAGTTCATCCAAAAACCAAGATAGAAACAACTCTCACGTAAATAAGTTTTTCATTCAAAGGCGAAAAGTAGTTTAGATAACGACAAAGTATTTAGACTAAATTATGCGATTTCCCGAGCATGAAATGTTCAGAAAATTGTTCGAAGGAATGGATCGTCATGAATACTTTATGGAACTGAAGTTATAAAAGAACTCGTAAAACTTCATCAAGTTTGGAAGTTCGTCCAAGAACAGAGTGAGAAACAACTCTCACGTAAATAACTTTTTAATTTATAGACCAAAAGTTGTTTACAAAATGACAAACTATTTGGACAAAATGATGCGATTTCCCCTGCATGGAATGTTTGGAAAATTGCTGGAAGGAATGGATCGTCGTGAATACTTTAAGGAACTGAAGTTCTAAAAGAACTCGTAAAACTTCGTAAAGTTCGAAATTTCGTCCAAGAACAAAGGGAGAAACTACTCTCACGTAAATAACTTTTTAATTTGTAGACCAAAAGTTGTTTACAAAATGACAAACTATTTAGACTAAATTATGCGATTTTCCCGAGCATGAAATCTTCAGAAAATTGCTCGAAGCAATGAATCGTCATGAATACTTTATGGAACTGAAGTTATAAAAGAACTCGTAAAACTTCATCAAGTTCGAAAGTTCGTCCAAGAATAAAGAGAGAAATAACGAACTCGTAAATATCTTTTAATTTATAGACCAAAAGTTGTTTACAAAATGACAAACTATTTAGAACAAATGATGCGATTTCATGAGCATGGAATGTTTGGGAAATTGCTTGAAGGAATGGATTGTCATGAATACTTTAAGGAACGAATGTTATAGATGAACTGGTAAAAGTTTTCCAAGTTGGGAAGTTCGTCCGAGAACCAAGAGGGAAACAACTCTCACGTAAATAAGTGTTTCATTCAAAGACCAAAAGTTGTTTAGAAAATGACAAAGTATTTAGACCAAATGATGCGATTTCCCGAGCATGGAATGTCTAAAAAATTGCTCTAAGGAATGGATTATCTTGAATACTTGAAGAAATCGAAGTTATAGAAGAACTCGTAAAACAACTATCACGTAAATAGGTTTTTAATTAAAAGACCAAAAGTTGTTTAGAAAATGACAATCTATTTAGACAAAATGATGAGATTTCTCGTGCATGGAATGTTTGGAAAATTGCTGGAAGGAATGGATCGTCGTGAATACTTTAAGGAACTGAAGTTCTAAAAGAACTCGTAAAACTTCGTCAAGTTCGGAAGTTCGTCCAAGAACAAAGGGAGAAACAACTCTCACGTAAATAACTTTTTAATTTGTAGACCAAAAGTTGTTTACAAAATGACAAACTATTTAGACTAAAATTTGTGATATTCACGAGCTTGAAATGTTCAGAAAATTGCTCGAAGGAGTGGATCGTCATGAATACTTTATGGAACTGAAGTTATAAATGAACTCGTAAAAGTTTGCCAAAGTTTGGAAGTTCATCCAAAAACCAAGATAGAAACAACTCTCACGTAAATAAGTTTTTCATTCAAAGGCGAAAAGTAGTTTAGATAACGACAAAGTATTTAGACTAAATTATGCGATTTCCCGAGCATGAAATGTTCAGAAAATTGTTCGAAGGAATGGATCGTCATGAATACTTTATGGAACTGAAGTTATAAAAGAACTCGTAAAACTTCATCAAGTTTGGAAGTTCGTCCAAGAACAGAGTGAGAAACAACTCTCACGTAAATAACTTTTTAATTTATAGACCAAAAGTTGTTTACAAAATGACAAACTATTTGGACAAAATGATGCGATTTCCCCTGCATGGAATGTTTGGAAAATTGCTGGAAGGAATGGATCGTCGTGAATACTTTAAGGAACTGAAGTTCTAAAAGAACTCGTAAAACTTCGTAAAGTTCGAAATTTCGTCCAAGAACAAAGGGAGAAACTACTCTCACGTAAATAACTTTTTAATTTGTAGACCAAAAGTTGTTTACAAAATGACAAACTATTTAGACTAAATTATGCGATTTTCCCGAGCATGAAATCTTCAGAAAATTGCTCGAAGCAATGAATCGTCATGAATACTTTATGGAACTGAAGTTATAAAAGAACTCGTAAAACTTCATCAAGTTCGAAAGTTCGTCCAAGAATAAAGAGAGAAATAACGAACTCGTAAATATCTTTTAATTTATAGACCAAAAGTTGTTTACAAAATGACAAACTATTTAGAACAAATGATGCGATTTCATGAGCATGGAATGTTTGGGAAATTGCTTGAAGGAATGGATTGTCATGAATACTTTAAGGAACGAATGTTATAGATGAACTGGTAAAAGTTTTCCAAGTTGGGAAGTTCGTCCGAGAACCAAGAGGGAAACAACTCTCACGTAAATAAGTGTTTCATTCAAAGACCAAAAGTTGTTTAGAAAATGACAAAGTATTTAGACCAAATGATGCGATTTCCCGAGCATGGAATGTCTAAAAAATTGCTCTAAGGAATGGATTATCTTGAATACTTGAAGAAATCGAAGTTATAGAAGAACTCGTAAAACAACTATCACGTAAATAGGTTTTTAATTAAAAGACCAAAAGTTGTTTAGAAAATGACAATCTATTTAGACAAAATGATGAGATTTCTCGTGCATGGAATGTTTGGAAAATTGCTGGAAGGAATGGATCGTCGTGAATACTTTAAGGAACTGAAGTTCTAAAAGAACTCGTAAAACTTCGTCAAGTTCGGAAGTTCGTCCAAGAACAAAGGGAGAAACAACTCTCACGTAAATAACTTTTTAATTTGTAGACCAAAAGTTGTTTACAAAATGACAAACTATTTAGACTAAAATTTGTGATATTCACGAGCTTGAAATGTTCAGAAAATTGCTCGAAGGAGTGGATCGTCATGAATACTTTATGGAACTGAAGTTATAAATGAACTCGTAAAAGTTTGCCAAAGTTTGGAAGTTCATCCAAAAACCAAGATAGAAACAACTCTCACGTAAATAAGTTTTTCATTCAAAGGCGAAAAGTAGTTTAGATAACGACAAAGTATTTAGACTAAATTATGCGATTTCCCGAGCATGAAATGTTCAGAAAATTGTTCGAAGGAATGGATCGTCATGAATACTTTATGGAACTGAAGTTATAAAAGAACTCGTAAAACTTCATCAAGTTTGGAAGTTCGTCCAAGAACAGAGTGAGAAACAACTCTCACGTAAATAACTTTTTAATTTATAGACCAAAAGTTGTTTACAAAATGACAAACTATTTGGACAAAATGATGCGATTTCCCCTGCATGGAATGTTTGGAAAATTGCTGGAAGGAATGGATCGTCGTGAATACTTTAAGGAACTGAAGTTCTAAAAGAACTCGTAAAACTTCGTAAAGTTCGAAATTTCGTCCAAGAACAAAGGGAGAAACTACTCTCACGTAAATAACTTTTTAATTTGTAGACCAAAAGTTGTTTACAAAATGACAAACTATTTAGACTAAATTATGCGATTTTCCCGAGCATGAAATCTTCAGAAAATTGCTCGAAGCAATGAATCGTCATGAATACTTTATGGAACTGAAGTTATAAAAGAACTCGTAAAACTTCATCAAGTTCGAAAGTTCGTCCAAGAATAAAGAGAGAAATAACGAACTCGTAAATATCTTTTAATTTATAGACCAAAAGTTGTTTACAAAATGACAAACTATTTAGAACAAATGATGCGATTTCATGAGCATGGAATGTTTGGGAAATTGCTTGAAGGAATGGATTGTCATGAATACTTTAAGGAACGAATGTTATAGATGAACTGGTAAAAGTTTTCCAAGTTGGGAAGTTCGTCCGAGAACCAAGAGGGAAACAACTCTCACGTAAATAAGTGTTTCATTCAAAGACCAAAAGTTGTTTAGAAAATGACAAAGTATTTAGACCAAATGATGCGATTTCCCGAGCATGGAATGTCTAAAAAATTGCTCTAAGGAATGGATTATCTTGATTACTTGAAGAAATCGAAGTTATAGAAGAACTCGTAAAACAACTATCACGTAAATAGGTTTTTAATTAAAAGACCAAAAGTTGTTTAGAAAATGACAATCTATTTAGACAAAATGATGAGATTTCTCGTGCATGGAATGTTTGGAAAATTGCTGGAAGGAATGGATCGTCGTGAATACTTTAAGGAACTGAAGTTCTAAAAGAACTCGTAAAACTTCGTCAAGTTCGGAAGTTCGTCCAAGAACAAAGGGAGAAACAACTCTCACGTAAATAACTTTTTAATTTGTAGACCAAAAGTTGTTTACAAAATGACAAACTATTTAGACTAAAATTTGTGATATTCACGAGCTTGAAATGTTCAGAAAATTGCTCGAAGGAGTGGATCGTCATGAATACTTTATGGAACTGAAGTTATAAATGAACTCGTAAAAGTTTGCCAAAGTTTGGAAGTTCATCCAAAAACCAAGATAGAAACAACTCTCACGTAAATAAGTTTTTCATTCAAAGGCGAAAAGTAGTTTAGATAACGACAAAGTATTTAGACTAAATTATGCGATTTCCCGAGCATGAAATGTTCAGAAAATTGTTCGAAGGAATGGATCGTCATGAATACTTTATGGAACTGAAGTTATAAAAGAACTCGTAAAACTTCATCAAGTTTGGAAGTTCGTCCAAGAACAGAGTGAGAAACAACTCTCACGTAAATAACTTTTTAATTTATAGACCAAAAGTTGTTTACAAAATGACAAACTATTTGGACAAAATGATGCGATTTCCCCTGCATGGAATGTTTGGAAAATTGCTGGAAGGAATGGATCGTCGTGAATACTTTAAGGAACTGAAGTTCTAAAAGAACTCGTAAAACTTCGTAAAGTTCGAAATTTCGTCCAAGAACAAAGGGAGAAACTACTCTCACGTAAATAACTTTTTAATTTGTAGACCAAAAGTTGTTTACAAAATGACAAACTATTTAGACTAAATTATGCGATTTTCCCGAGCATGAAATCTTCAGAAAATTGCTCGAAGCAATGAATCGTCATGAATACTTTATGGAACTGAAGTTATAAAAGAACTCGTAAAACTTCATCAAGTTCGAAAGTTCGTCCAAGAATAAAGAGAGAAATAACGAACTCGTAAATATCTTTTAATTTATAGACCAAAAGTTGTTTACAAAATGACAAACTATTTAGACCAAATGATGCGATTTCATGAGCATGGAATGTTTGGAAAATTGCTTGAAGGAATGGATTGTCATGAATACTTTAAGGAACGAATGTTATAGATGAACTGGTAAAAGTTTTCCAAGTTGGGAAGTTCGTCCGAGAACCAAGAGGGAAACAACTCTCACGTAAATAAGTGTTTCATTCAAAGACCAAAAGTTGTTTAGAAAATGACAAAGTATTTAGACCAAATGATGCGATTTCCCGAGCATGGAATGTCTAAAAAATTGCTCTAAGGAATGGATTATCTTGAATACTTGAAGAAATCGAAGTTATAGAAGAACTCGTAAAACAACTATCACGTAAATAGGTTTTTAATTAAAAGACCAAAAGTTGTTTAGAAAATGACAATCTATTTAGACAAAATGATGAGATTTCTCGTGCATGGAATGTTTGGAAAATTGCTGGAAGGAATGGATCGTCGTGAATACTTTAAGGAACTGAAGTTCTAAAAGAACTCGTAAAACTTCGTCAAGTTCGGAAGTTCGTCCAAGAACAAAGGGAGAAACAACTCTCACGTAAATAACTTTTTAATTTGTAGACCAAAAGTTGTTTACAAAATGACAAACTATTTAGACTAAAATTTGTGATATTCACGAGCTTGAAATGTTCAGAAAATTGCTCGAAGGAGTGGATCGTCATGAATACTTTATGGAACTGAAGTTATAAATGAACTCGTAAAAGTTTGCCAAAGTTTGGAAGTTCATCCAAAAACCAAGATAGAAACAACTCTCACGTAAATAAGTTTTTCATTCAAAGGCGAAAAGTAGTTTAGATAACGACAAAGTATTTAGACTAAATTATGCGATTTCCCGAGCATGAAATGTTCAGAAAATTGTTCGAAGGAATGGATCGTCATGAATACTTTATGGAACTGAAGTTATAAAAGAACTCGTAAAACTTCATCAAGTTTGGAAGTTCGTCCAAGAACAGAGTGAGAAACAACTCTCACGTAAATAACTTTTTAATTTATAGACCAAAAGTTGTTTACAAAATGACAAACTATTTGGACAAAATGATGCGATTTCCCCTGCATGGAATGTTTGGAAAATTGCTGGAAGGAATGGATCGTCGTGAATACTTTAAGGAACTGAAGTTCTAAAAGAACTCGTAAAACTTCGTAAAGTTCGAAATTTCGTCCAAGAACAAAGGGAGAAACTACTCTCACGTAAATAACTTTTTAATTTGTAGACCAAAAGTTGTTTACAAAATGACAAACTATTTAGAGTAAACCCGAGCATGAAATCTTCAGAAAATTGCTCGAAGCAATGAATCGTCATGAATACTTTATGGAACTGAAGTTATAAAAGAACTCGTAAAACTTCATCAAGTTCGAAAGTTCGTCCAAGAATAAAGAGAGAAATAACGAACTCGTAAATATCTTTTAATTTATAGACCAAAAGTTGTTTACAAAATGACAAACTATTTAGACCAAATGATGCGATTTCATGAGCATGGAATGTTTGGAAAATTGCTTGAAGGAATGGATTGTCATGAATACTTTAAGGAACGAATGTTATAGATGAACTGGTAAAAGTTTTCCAAGTTGGGAAGTTCGTCCGAGAACCAAGAGGGAAACAACTCTCACGTAAATAAGTGTTTCATTCAAAGACCAAAAGTTGTTTAGAAAATGACAAAGTATTTAGACCAAATGATGCGATTTCCCGAGCATGGAATGTCTAAAAAATTGCTCTAAGGAATGGATTATCTTGAATACTTGAAGAAATCGAAGTTATAGAAGAACTCGTAAAACAACTATCACGTAAATAGGTTTTTAATTAAAAGACCAAAAGTTGTTTAGAAAATGACAATCTATTTAGACAAAATGATGAGATTTCTCGTGCATGGAATGTTTGGAAAATTGCTGGAAGGAATGGATCGTCGTGAATACTTTAAGGAACTGAAGTTCTAAAAGAACTCGTAAAACTTCGTCAAGTTCGGAAGTTCGTCCAAGAACAAAGGGAGAAACAACTCTCACGTAAATAACTTTTTAATTTGTACACCAAAAGTTGTTTACAAAATGACAAACTATTTAGACTAAAATTTGTGATATTCACGAGCTTGAAATGTTCAGAAAATTGCTCGAAGGAGTGGATCGTCATGAATACTTTATGGAACTGAAGTTATAAATGAACTCGTAAAAGTTTGCCAAAGTTTGGAAGTTCATCCAAAAACCAAGATAGAAACAACTCTCACGTAAATAAGTTTTTCATTCAAAGGCGAAAAGTAGTTTAGATAACGACAAAGTATTTAGACTAAATTATGCGATTTCCCGAGCATGAAATGTTCAGAAAATTGTTCGAAGGAATGGATCGTCATGAATACTTTATGGAACTGAAGTTATAAAAGAACTCGTAAAACTTCATCAAGTTTGGAAGTTCGTCCAAGAACAGAGTGAGAAACAACTCTCACGTAAATAACTTTTTAATTTATAGACCAAAAGTTGTTTACAAAATGACAAACTATTTGGACAAAATGATGCGATTTCCCCTGCATGGAATGTTTGGAAAATTGCTGGAAGGAATGGATCGTCGTGAATACTTTAAGGAACTGAAGTTCTAAAAGAACTCGTAAAACTTCGTAAAGTTCGAAATTTCGTCCAAGAACAAAGGGAGAAACTACTCTCACGTAAATAACTTTTTAATTTGTAGACCAAAAGTTGTTTACAAAATGACAAACTATTTAGAGTAAACCCGAGCATGAAATCTTCAGAAAATTGCTCGAAGCAATGAATCGTCATGAATACTTTATGGAACTGAAGTTATAAAAGAACTCGTAAAACTTCATCAAGTTCGAAAGTTCGTCCAAGAATAAAGAGAGAAATAACGAACTCGTAAATATCTTTTAATTTATAGACCAAAAGTTGTTTACAAAATGACAAACTATTTAGACCAAATGATGCGATTTCATGAGCATGGAATGTTTGGAAAATTGCTTGAAGGAATGGATTGTCATGAATACTTTAAGGAACGAATGTTATAGATGAACTGGTAAAAGTTTTCCAAGTTGGGAAGTTCGTCCGAGAACCAAGAGGGAAACAACTCTCACGTAAATAAGTGTTTCATTCAAAGACCAAAAGTTGTTTAGAAAATGACAAAGTATTTAGACCAAATGATGCGATTTCCCGAGCATGGAATGTCTAAAAAATTGCTCTAAGGAATGGATTATCTTGAATACTTGAAGAAATCGAAGTTATAGAAGAACTCGTAAAACAACTATCACGTAAATAGGTTTTTAATTAAAAGACCAAAAGTTGTTTAGAAAATGACAATCTATTTAGACAAAATGATGAGATTTCTCGTGCATGGAATGTTTGGAAAATTGCTGGAAGGAATGGATCGTCGTGAATACTTTAAGGAACTGAAGTTCTAAAAGAACTCGTAAAACTTCGTCAAGTTCGGAAGTTCGTCCAAGAACAAAGGGAGAAACAACTCTCACGTAAATAACTTTTTAATTTGTACACCAAAAGTTGTTTACAAAATGACAAACTATTTAGACTAAAATTTGTGATATTCACGAGCTTGAAATGTTCAGAAAATTGCTCGAAGGAGTGGATCGTCATGAATACTTTATGGAACTGAAGTTATAAATGAACTCGTAAAAGTTTGCCAAAGTTTGGAAGTTCATCCAAAAACCAAGATAGAAACAACTCTCACGTAAATAAGTTTTTCATTCAAAGGCGAAAAGTAGTTTAGATAACGACAAAGTATTTAGACTAAATTATGCGATTTCCCGAGCATGAAATGTTCAGAAAATTGTTCGAAGGAATGGATCGTCATGAATACTTTATGGAACTGAAGTTATAAAAGAACTCGTAAAACTTCATCAAGTTTGGAAGTTCGTCCAAGAACAGAGTGAGAAACAACTCTCACGTAAATAACTTTTTAATTTATAGACCAAAAGTTGTTTACAAAATGACAAACTATTTGGACAAAATGATGCGATTTCCCCTGCATGGAATGTTTGGAAAATTGCTGGAAGGAATGGATCGTCGTGAATACTTTAAGGAACTGAAGTTCTAAAAGAACTCGTAAAACTTCGTAAAGTTCGAAATTTCGTCCAAGAACAAAGGGAGAAACTACTCTCACGTAAATAACTTTTTAATTTGTAGACCAAAAGTTGTTTACAAAATGACAAACTATTTAGAGTAAATTATGCGATTTTCCCGAGCATGAAATCTTCAGAAAATTGCTCGAAGCAATGAATCGTCATGAATACTTTATGGAACTGAAGTTATAAAAGAACTCGTAAAACTTCATCAAGTTCGAAAGTTCGTCCAAGAATAAAGAGAGAAATAACGAACTCGTAAATATCTTTTAATTTATAGTCCAAAAGTTGTTTACAAAATGACAAACTATTTAGACCAAATGATGCGATTTCATGAGCATGGAATGTTTGGAAAATTGCTTGAAGGAATGGATTGTCATGAATACTTTAAGGAACGAATGTTATAGATGAACTGGTAAAAGTTTTCCAAGTTGGGAAGTTCGTCCGAGAACCAAGAGGGAAACAACTCTCACGTAAATAAGTGTTTCATTCAAAGACCAAAAGTTGTTTAGAAAATGACAAAGTATTTAGACCAAATGATGCGATTTCCCGAGCATGGAATGTCTAAAAAATTGCTCTAAGGAATGGATTATCTTGAATACTTGAAGAAATCGAAGTTATAGAAGAACTCGTAAAACAACTATCACGTAAATAGGTTTTTAATTAAAAGACCAAAAGTTGTTTAGAAAATGACAATCTATTTAGACAAAATGATGAGATTTCTCGTGCATGGAATGTTTGGAAAATTGCTGGAAGGAATGGATCGTCGTGAATACTTTAAGGAACTGAAGTTCTAAAAGAACTCGTAAAACTTCGTCAAGTTCGGAAGTTCGTCCAAGAACAAAGGGAGAAACAACTCTCACGTAAATAACTTTTTAATTTGTAGACCAAAAGTTGTTTACAAAATGACAAACTATTTAGACTAAAATTTGTGATATTCACGAGCTTGAAATGTTCAGAAAATTGCTCGAAGGAGTGGATCGTCATGAATACTTTATGGAACTGAAGTTATAAATGAACTCGTAAAAGTTTGCCAAAGTTTGGAAGTTCATCCAAAAACCAAGATAGAAACAACTCTCACGTAAATAAGTTTTTCATTCAAAGGCGAAAAGTAGTTTAGATAACGACAAAGTATTTAGACTAAATTATGCGATTTCCCGAGCATGAAATGTTCAGAAAATTGTTCGAAGGAATGGATCGTCATGAATACTTTATGGAACTGAAGTTATAAAAGAACTCGTAAAACTTCATCAAGTTTGGAAGTTCGTCCAAGAACAGAGTGAGAAACAACTCTCACGTAAATAACTTTTTAATTTATAGACCAAAAGTTGTTTACAAAATGACAAACTATTTGGACAAAATGATGCGATTTCCCCTGCATGGAATGTTTGGAAAATTGCTGGAAGGAATGGATCGTCGTGAATACTTTAAGGAACTGAAGTTCTAAAAGAACTCGTAAAACTTCGTAAAGTTCGAAATTTCGTCCAAGAACAAAGGGAGAAACTACTCTCACGTAAATAACTTTTTAATTTGTAGACCAAAAGTTGTTTACAAAATGACAAACTATTTAGAGTAAATTATGCGATTTTCCCGAGCATGAAATCTTCAGAAAATTGCTCGAAGCAATGAATCGTCATGAATACTTTATGGAACTGAAGTTATAAAAGAACTCGTAAAACTTCATCAAGTTCGAAAGTTCGTCCAAGAATAAAGAGAGAAATAACGAACTCGTAAATATCTTTTAATTTATAGTCCAAAAGTTGTTTACAAAATGACAAACTATTTAGACCAAATGATGCGATTTCATGAGCATGGAATGTTTGGAAAATTGCTTGAAGGAATGGATTGTCATGAATACTTTAAGGAACGAATGTTATAGATGAACTGGTAAAAGTTTTCCAAGTTGGGAAGTTCGTCCGAGAACCAAGAGGGAAACAACTCTCACGTAAATAAGTGTTTCATTCAAAGACCAAAAGTTGTTTAGAAAATGACAAAGTATTTAGACCAAATGATGCGATTTCCCGAGCATGGAATGTCTAAAAAATTGCTCTAAGGAATGGATTATCTTGAATACTTGAAGAAATCGAAGTTATAGAAGAACTCGTAAAACAACTATCACGTAAATAGGTTTTTAATTAAAAGACCAAAAGTTGTTTAGAAAATGACAATCTATTTAGACAAAATGATGAGATTTCTCGTGCATGGAATGTTTGGAAAATTGCTGGAAGGAATGGATCGTCGTGAATACTTTAAGGAACTGAAGTTCTAAAAGAACTCGTAAAACTTCGTCAAGTTCGGAAGTTCGTCCAAGAACAAAGGGAGAAACAACTCTCACGTAAATAACTTTTTAATTTGTACACCAAAAGTTGTTTACAAAATGACAAACTATTTAGACTAAAATTTGTGATATTCACGAGCTTGAAATGTTCAGAAAATTGCTCGAAGGAGTGGATCGTCATGAATACTTTATGGAACTGAAGTTATAAATGAACTCGTAAAAGTTTGCCAAAGTTTGGAAGTTCATCCAAAAACCAAGATAGAAACAACTCTCACGTAAATAAGTTTTTCATTCAAAGGCGAAAAGTAGTTTAGATAACGACAAAGTATTTAGACTAAATTATGCGATTTCCCGAGCATGAAATGTTCAGAAAATTGTTCGAAGGAATGGATCGTCATGAATACTTTATGGAACTGAAGTTATAAAAGAACTCGTAAAACTTCATCAAGTTTGGAAGTTCGTCCAAGAACAGAGTGAGAAACAACTCTCACGTAAATAACTTTTTAATTTATAGACCAAAAGTTGTTTACAAAATGACAAACTATTTGGACAAAATGATGCGATTTCCCCTGCATGGAATGTTTGGAAAATTGCTGGAAGGAATGGATCGTCGTGAATACTTTAAGGAACTGAAGTTCTAAAAGAACTCGTAAAACTTCGTAAAGTTCGAAATTTCGTCCAAGAACAAAGGGAGAAACTACTCTCACGTAAATAACTTTTTAATTTGTAGACCAAAAGTTGTTTACAAAATGACAAACTATTTAGAGTAAATTATGCGATTTTCCCGAGCATGAAATCTTCAGAAAATTGCTCGAAGCAATGAATCGTCATGAATACTTTATGGAACTGAAGTTATAAAAGAACTCGTAAAACTTCATCAAGTTCGAAAGTTCGTCCAAGAATAAAGAGAGAAATAACGAACTCGTAAATATCTTTTAATTTATAGTCCAAAAGTTGTTTACAAAATGACAAACTATTTAGACCAAATGATGCGATTTCATGAGCATGGAATGTTTGGAAAATTGCTTGAAGGAATGGATTGTCATGAATACTTTAAGGAACGAATGTTATAGATGAACTGGTAAAAGTTTTCCAAGTTGGGAAGTTCGTCCGAGAACCAAGAGGGAAACAACTCTCACGTAAATAAGTGTTTCATTCAAAGACCAAAAGTTGTTTAGAAAATGACAAAGTATTTAGACCAAATGATGCGATTTCCCGAGCATGGAATGTCTAAAAAATTGCTCTAAGGAATGGATTATCTTGAATACTTGAAGAAATCGAAGTTATAGAAGAACTCGTAAAACAACTATCACGTAAATAGGTTTTTAATTAAAAGACCAAAAGTTGTTTAGAAAATGACAATCTATTTAGACAAAATGATGAGATTTCTCGTGCATGGAATGTTTGGAAAATTGCTGGAAGGAATGGATCGTCGTGAATACTTTAAGGAACTGAAGTTCTAAAAGAACTCGTAAAACTTCGTCAAGTTCGGAAGTTCGTCCAAGAACAAAGGGAGAAACAACTCTCACGTAAATAACTTTTTAATTTGTAGACCAAAAGTTGTTTACAAAATGACAAACTATTTAGACTAAAATTTGTGATATTCACGAGCTTGAAATGTTCAGAAAATTGCTCGAAGGAGTGGATCGTCATGAATACTTTATGGAACTGAAGTTATAAATGAACTCGTAAAAGTTTGCCAAAGTTTGGAAGTTCATCCAAAAACCAAGATAGAAACAACTCTCACGTAAATAAGTTTTTCATTCAAAGGCGAAAAGTAGTTTAGATAACGACAAAGTATTTAGACTAAATTATGCGATTTCCCGAGCATGAAATGTTCAGAAAATTGTTCGAAGGAATGGATCGTCATGAATACTTTATGGAACTGAAGTTATAAAAGAACTCGTAAAACTTCATCAAGTTTGGAAGTTCGTCCAAGAACAGAGTGAGAAACAACTCTCACGTAAATAACTTTTTAATTTATAGACCAAAAGTTGTTTACAAAATGACAAACTATTTGGACAAAATGATGCGATTTCCCCTGCATGGAATGTTTGGAAAATTGCTGGAAGGAATGGATCGTCGTGAATACTTTAAGGAACTGAAGTTCTAAAAGAACTCGTAAAACTTCGTAAAGTTCGAAATTTCGTCCAAGAACAAAGGGAGAAACTACTCTCACGTAAATAACTTTTTAATTTGTAGACCAAAAGTTGTTTACAAAATGACAAACTATTTAGAGTAAATTATGCGATTTTCCCGAGCATGAAATCTTCAGAAAATTGCTCGAAGCAATGAATCGTCATGAATACTTTATGGAACTGAAGTTATAAAAGAACTCGTAAAACTTCATCAAGTTCGAAAGTTCGTCCAAGAATAAAGAGAGAAATAACGAACTCGTAAATATCTTTTAATTTATAGTCCAAAAGTTGTTTACAAAATGACAAACTATTTAGACCAAATGATGCGATTTCATGAGCATGGAATGTTTGGAAAATTGCTTGAAGGAATGGATTGTCATGAATACTTTAAGGAACGAATGTTATAGATGAACTGGTAAAAGTTTTCCAAGTTGGGAAGTTCGTCCGAGAACCAAGAGGGAAACAACTCTCACGTAAATAAGTGTTTCATTCAAAGACCAAAAGTTGTTTAGAAAATGACAAAGTATTTAGACCAAATGATGCGATTTCCCGAGCATGGAATGTCTAAAAAATTGCTCTAAGGAATGGATTATCTTGAATACTTGAAGAAATCGAAGTTATAGAAGAACTCGTAAAACAACTATCACGTAAATAGGTTTTTAATTAAAAGACCAAAAGTTGTTTAGAAAATGACAATCTATTTAGACAAAATGATGAGATTTCTCGTGCATGGAATGTTTGGAAAATTGCTGGAAGGAATGGATCGTCGTGAATACTTTAAGGAACTGAAGTTCTAAAAGAACTCGTAAAACTTCGTCAAGTTCGGAAGTTCGTCCAAGAACAAAGGGAGAAACAACTCTCACGTAAATAACTTTTTAATTTGTACACCAAAAGTTGTTTACAAAATGACAAACTATTTAGACTAAAATTTGTGATATTCACGAGCTTGAAATGTTCAGAAAATTGCTCGAAGGAGTGGATCGTCATGAATACTTTATGGAACTGAAGTTATAAATGAACTCGTAAAAGTTTGCCAAAGTTTGGAAGTTCATCCAAAAACCAAGATAGAAACAACTCTCACGTAAATAAGTTTTTCATTCAAAGGCGAAAAGTAGTTTAGATAACGACAAAGTATTTAGACTAAATTATGCGATTTCCCGAGCATGAAATGTTCAGAAAATTGTTCGAAGGAATGGATCGTCATGAATACTTTATGGAACTGAAGTTATAAAAGAACTCGTAAAACTTCATCAAGTTTGGAAGTTCGTCCAAGAACAGAGTGAGAAACAACTCTCACGTAAATAACTTTTTAATTTATAGACCAAAAGTTGTTTACAAAATGACAAACTATTTGGACAAAATGATGCGATTTCCCCTGCATGGAATGTTTGGAAAATTGCTGGAAGGAATGGATCGTCGTGAATACTTTAAGGAACTGAAGTTCTAAAAGAACTCGTAAAACTTCGTAAAGTTCGAAATTTCGTCCAAGAACAAAGGGAGAAACTACTCTCACGTAAATAACTTTTTAATTTGTAGACCAAAAGTTGTTTACAAAATGACAAACTATTTAGAGTAAACCCGAGCATGAAATCTTCAGAAAATTGCTCGAAGCAATGAATCGTCATGAATACTTTATGGAACTGAAGTTATAAAAGAACTCGTAAAACTTCATCAAGTTCGAAAGTTCGTCCAAGAATAAAGAGAGAAATAACGAACTCGTAAATATCTTTTAATTTATAGACCAAAAGTTGTTTACAAAATGACAAACTATTTAGACCAAATGATGCGATTTCATGAGCATGGAATGTTTGGAAAATTGCTTGAAGGAATGGATTGTCATGAATACTTTAAGGAACGAATGTTATAGATGAACTGGTAAAAGTTTTCCAAGTTGGGAAGTTCGTCCGAGAACCAAGAGGGAAACAACTCTCACGTAAATAAGTGTTTCATTCAAAGACCAAAAGTTGTTTAGAAAATGACAAAGTATTTAGACCAAATGATGCGATTTCCCGAGCATGGAATGTCTAAAAAATTGCTCTAAGGAATGGATTATCTTGAATACTTGAAGAAATCGAAGTTATAGAAGAACTCGTAAAACAACTATCACGTAAATAGGTTTTTAATTAAAAGACCAAAAGTTGTTTAGAAAATGACAATCTATTTAGACAAAATGATGAGATTTCTCGTGCATGGAATGTTTGGAAAATTGCTGGAAGGAATGGATCGTCGTGAATACTTTAAGGAACTGAAGTTCTAAAAGAACTCGTAAAACTTCGTCAAGTTCGGAAGTTCGTCCAAGAACAAAGGGAGAAACAACTCTCACGTAAATAACTTTTTAATTTGTACACCAAAAGTTGTTTACAAAATGACAAACTATTTAGACTAAAATTTGTGATATTCACGAGCTTGAAATGTTCAGAAAATTGCTCGAAGGAGTGGATCGTCATGAATACTTTATGGAACTGAAGTTATAAATGAACTCGTAAAAGTTTGCCAAAGTTTGGAAGTTCATCCAAAAACCAAGATAGAAACAACTCTCACGTAAATAAGTTTTTCATTCAAAGGCGAAAAGTAGTTTAGATAACGACAAAGTATTTAGACTAAATTATGCGATTTCCCGAGCATGAAATGTTCAGAAAATTGTTCGAAGGAATGGATCGTCATGAATACTTTATGGAACTGAAGTTATAAAAGAACTCGTAAAACTTCATCAAGTTTGGAAGTTCGTCCAAGAACAGAGTGAGAAACAACTCTCACGTAAATAACTTTTTAATTTATAGACCAAAAGTTGTTTACAAAATGACAAACTATTTGGACAAAATGATGCGATTTCCCCTGCATGGAATGTTTGGAAAATTGCTGGAAGGAATGGATCGTCGTGAATACTTTAAGGAACTGAAGTTCTAAAAGAACTCGTAAAACTTCGTAAAGTTCGAAATTTCGTCCAAGAACAAAGGGAGAAACTACTCTCACGTAAATAACTTTTTAATTTGTAGACCAAAAGTTGTTTACAAAATGACAAACTATTTAGAGTAAATTATGCGATTTTCCCGAGCATGAAATCTTCAGAAAATTGCTCGAAGCAATGAATCGTCATGAATACTTTATGGAACTGAAGTTATAAAAGAACTCGTAAAACTTCATCAAGTTCGAAAGTTCGTCCAAGAATAAAGAGAGAAATAACGAACTCGTAAATATCTTTTAATTTATAGTCCAAAAGTTGTTTACAAAATGACAAACTATTTAGACCAAATGATGCGATTTCATGAGCATGGAATGTTTGGAAAATTGCTTGAAGGAATGGATTGTCATGAATACTTTAAGGAACGAATGTTATAGATGAACTGGTAAAAGTTTTCCAAGTTGGGAAGTTCGTCCGAGAACCAAGAGGGAAACAACTCTCACGTAAATAAGTGTTTCATTCAAAGACCAAAAGTTGTTTAGAAAATGACAAAGTATTTAGACCAAATGATGCGATTTCCCGAGCATGGAATGTCTAAAAAATTGCTCTAAGGAATGGATTATCTTGAATACTTGAAGAAATCGAAGTTATAGAAGAACTCGTAAAACAACTATCACGTAAATAGGTTTTTAATTAAAAGACCAAAAGTTGTTTAGAAAATGACAATCTATTTAGACAAAATGATGAGATTTCTCGTGCATGGAATGTTTGGAAAATTGCTGGAAGGAATGGATCGTCGTGAATACTTTAAGGAATGAAAGTTATAGATGAAATAGTAAAAAGTTGTCCAAGTTCAGAAGTTCGTCCAAGAACCAAGAGAGAAACAACTCTTACGTAAATAAGTTTTTCATTCAAAGACCAAAAGTCGTTTAGAAAATGACAAAGTATTTAGACCAAAAAATGCGATTTCCCGAGCATGAAATGTTCAAAAAATTACTCTAAGGAATGGATTATCTTGAATACTTTAAGAAATCGAAGTTATAGAAGAACTCAAAAAAAGTATGTCAAGTTTGGAAGTTCGTCTAAGAGCCAAGAGAGAAAAACCTCTCACGTAAATAGGTTTTTAATTCGAAGACCAAAAGTTGTTTAGAAATTGACAAATTATTTAGACATAATGATGCGATTTCCTGTGCTTGGAATGTTTGAAAAATTACTCGAAGAAGTGGATCGTCGTGAATACTTTAAGGAACTGAAGTTTTAAAAGAACTAGTAAGACTTCGTCAAGTTCGGAAGTTCGTCCAAGAACAAGGAGAGAAACAACTCTCATGTAAATAACTTTTTAATTTATAGACCAAAAGTCGTTTACAAAATGACAAACTATTTAGACTAAATTATGCAATTTCCCGAGCATGGAATGTTTGGAAAATTACTCGAAGGAATGGATTGTCATGAATACTTTAATGGAGCAAAGTTATTGAACAACTGGTAAAAGTTTGGGGAGTTAGGAAGTTTATCCATGATCCAAGAGATAGTAAATTCTCACCTAAATAAGCTTTTAATTAAATGACCAAAAGTTGTATACCAAATGACAAACTAAGCAGACAAAATGATGTGATTTCCCAAGCATGGAATGTTCAGAAAATTGCTCGAAGGAATGGAACGTCATGAATACTTTATAGAACCGAAGTTGTAGAAGAACTCATCAAAGTTTGTCAAGTTTAGAAGTTCATCCAATATCTAAGAGAGAAACAAATCTCATGTAAATAAGTTTTTCATTCAAAGAGCAAAAGTTGTTTACCAAATGACAAATAGTTTAGAAAAAAAAATGATGCGACTTCCCAAGCATGAAATGTTCGAAAAATTGCTCGAAGGAATGGATCGCCATGAATATTTTATGGAACTGATGTTATAAAAGAACTCGTAAAAGTTTTCCAAGTTTGAAAGTTCGGCCAAGAACCAAGATAGAAACAACTCTCACGTAAGAAAGTTTTTCATTGAAAGATGAAAAGTAGTTTAGAAAATGACAAAGTATTTAGACCAAATGATGCGATTTCCCGAGTATGTAATGTTCAAAAAATTGCTCTAAGAATGGGTTGTCTTGAATACTTTAAGAAATCGAAGTTATTGAAGAACTCGTAAAAGCTCGTCAAATTTGGAAGTTCATCTAAGAACCAAGAGACTCACGTAAATAGGTTTTTAATTCGAAGACCAAAAGTTGTTTAGAAATTGACAAATTATTTAGACATAATGATGCGATTTCCTGTGCTTGGAATGTTTGAAAAATTACTCGAAGGAATGGATCGTCCTGAATATTTACGGAACTGAAGTTTTAAAAGAACTCGTAAGACTTCGTCAAGTTCGGAAGTTCGTCCAAGAATAAAGAGAGAAACAATTCTCACGTAAATAACTTTTTAATTTATAGACCAAAAGTCGTTTACAAAATGACAAACTATTTAGACTAAATTATGCAATTTCCCGAGCATGGAATGTTCAGAAAATTACTCGAAGGTATGGATTGTCATGAATACTTTAATGGAGCAAAGTTATTGAACAACTGGTAAAAGTTTGTGGAGTTAGGAAGTTTGTCCATGATCCAAGAGATTGTAAATTCTCACGTAAATAAGCTTTTAATTAAATGACCAAAAGTTGTATACCAAATGACAAACTAAGCAGACAAAATGATGTGATTTCCCAAGCATGGAATGTTCAGAAAATTGCTCGAAGGAATGGAACGTCATGAATACTTTATAGAACCGAAGTTATAGAAGAACTCGTCAAAGTTTGTCAAGTTTAGAAGTTCATCCAATATCTAAGAGAGAAACAATTCTCATGTAAATAAGTTTTTCATTCAAAGAGCAAAAGTTGTTTACCAAATGACAAATAGTTTAGAAAAAAAATGATGCGACTTCCCAAGCATGAAATGTTTAAAAAATTGCTCGAACAAATGGATCGCCATGACTACTTTATGGAACTGATGTTATAAAAGAACTCGTAAAAGTTTTCCAAGTTTGAAAGTTCGGCCAAGAACCAAGATCGAAAGAACTCTCACGTAAGAAAGTTTTTCATTGAAAGATGAAAAGTAGTTTAGAAAATGACAAAGTATTTAGACCAAATGATGCGATTTTCCGAGTATGTAATGTTCAAAATATTGCTCTAAGAATGGGTTGTCTTGAATGCTTTAAGAAATCGAAGTTATTGAAGAACTCGTAAAAGCTCGTCAAGTTTGGAAGTTCATCTAAGAACCAAGAGAAAAACAACTCTCACGGATATAGGTTTTTAATTCAAAGACCAAAAGTTGTTTAGAAAATGAAAAACTATTTAGACAAAATGATGTGATTTCCTGTGCATGGAATGCTCGAAAAATTGCTCGAAGGAATGGATCGTCATGAATATTTAAGGAACTGAAGTTTTAAAAGAACTTGCAAAACTTCATCAAGTTCGGAAGTTCGTCCAAGAATAAACAGAGAAACAATTCTCACGTAAATAAGATTTTAATATAAAGACCAAAAGTTGTTTACAAAATGGCAAGCTATTTAGACCAAATGATGCGATTTTCCGAACATGCGATTTCCCGAGCATGGAATGTTCGGAAAATTGCTTAAAGGAATGGATTGTCATGAATAGTTTTAGGAATGAAAGTTATAGATGAAATAGTAAAAAGTTGTCCAAGTTCAGAAGTTCGTCCAAGAACCAAGAGAGAAACAACTCTTACGTAAATAAGTTTTTCATTCATAGACCAAAAGTCGTTTAGAAAATGACAAAGTATTTAGACCAAATAATACGATTTCCCGAGCATGAAATGTTCAAAAAATTACTCTAAGGAATGAATTATCTTGAATACTTTAAGAAATCGAAGTTATAGAAGAACTCGTAAAAGTATGTCAAGTTTGGAAGTTCGTCTAAGAGCCAAGAGAGAAAAACCTCTCACGTAAATAGGTTTTTAATTCGAAGACCAAAAGTTGTTTAGAAATTGACAAATTATTTAGACATAATGATGAGATTTCCTGTGCTTGGAATGTTTGAAAAATTACTCGAAGAAGTGGATCGTCGTGAATACTTTAAGGAACTGAAGTTTTAAAAGAACTAGTAAGACTTCGTCAAGTTCGGAAGTTCGTCCAAGAACAAGGAGAGAAACAACTCTCATGTAAATAACTTTTTAATTTATAGACCAAAAGTCGTTTTCAAAATGACAAACTATTTAGACTAAATTATGCAATTTCCCGAGCATGGAATGTTCAGAAAATTAGTCGAAGGAATGGATTGTCATGAATACTTTAATGGAGCAAAGTTATTGAACAACTGGTAAAAGTTTGTGGAGTTAGGAAGTTTATCCATGATCCAAGAGATAGTAAATTCTCACGTAAATAAGCTTTTAATTAAATGACCAAAAGTTGTATACCAAATGACAAACTAAGTAGACAAAATGATGTGATTTCCCAAGCATGGAATGTTCAGAAAATTGCTCGAAGGAATGGAACGTCATGAATACTTTATAGAACCGAAGTTGTAGAAGAACTCGTCAAAGTTTGTCAAGTTTAGAAGTTCATCCAATATCTAAGAGAGAAACAATTCTCATGTAAATAAGTTTTTCATTCAAAGAACAAAAGTTGTTTACCAAATGACAACTAGTTTAGGAAAAAAAATGATGCGACTTCCCAAGCATGAAATGTTCGAAAAATTGCTCGAAGGAATGGATCGCCATGAATATTTTATGGAACTGATGTTATAAAAGAACTCGTAAAAGTTTTCCAAGTTTGAAAGTTCGGCCAAGAACCAAGATAGAAACAACTCTCACGTAAGAAAGTTTTTCATTGAAAGATGAAAAGTAGTTTAGAAAATGACAAAATATTTAGACCAAATGATGCGATTTCCCGAGTATGTAATGTTCAAAAAATTGCTCTAAGAATGGGTTGTCTTGAATACTTTAAGAAATCGAAGTTATTGAAGAACTCGTAAAAGCTCGTCAAATTTGGAAGTTCATCTAAGAACCAAGAGACTCACGGAAATAGGTTTTTAATTCAAAGACCAAAAGTTGTTTAGAAAATGACAAACTATTTAGACAAAATGATGTGATTTCCTGTGCATGGAATGCTCGAAAAATTGCACGAAGGAATGGATCGTCCTGAATATTTAAGGAACTGAAGTTTTAAAAGAACATGCAAAACTTCATCAAGTTCGGAAGTTCGTCCAAGAATAAAGAGAGAAACAATTCTCACGTAAATAAGATTTTAATTTATAGACCAAAAGTCGTTTACAAAATGACAAACTATTTAGACTAAATTATGCAATTTCCCGAGCATGGAATGTTCAGAAAATTACTCGAAGGTATGGATTGTCATGAATACTTTAATGGAGCAAAGTTATTGAACAACTGGTAAAAGTTTGTGGAGTTAGGAAGTTTGTCCATGATCCAAGAGATAGTAAATTCTCACGTAAATAAGCTTTTAATTAAATGACCAAAAGTTGTATACCAAATGACAAACTAAGCAGACAAAATGATGTGATTTCCCAAGCATGGAATGTTCAGAAAATTGCTCGAAGGAATGGAACGTCATGAATACTTTATAGAACCGAAGTTATAGAAGAACTCGTCAAAGTTTGTCAAGTTTAGAAGTTCATCCAATATCTAAGAGAGAAACAATTCTCATGTAAATAAGTTTTTCATTCAAAGAGCAAAAGTTGTTTACCAAATGACAAATAGTTTAGAAAAAAAATGATGCGACTTCCCAAGCATGAAATGTTTAAAAAATTGCTCGAACAAATGGATCGCCATGAATACTTTATGGAACTGATGTTATAAAAGAACTCGTAAAAGTTTTCCAAGTTTGAAAGTTCGGCCAAGAACCAAGATCGAAAGAACTCTCACGTAAGAAAGTTTTTCATTGAAAGATGAAAAGTAGTTTAGAAAATGACAAAGTATTTAGACCAAATGATGCGATTTCCCGAGTATGTAATGTTCAAAATATTGCTCTAAGAATGGGTTGTCTTGAATGCTTTAAGAAATCGAAGTTATTGAAGAACTCGTAAAAGCTCGTCAAGTTTGGAAGTTCATCTAAGAACCAAGAGAAAAACAACTCTCACGGATATAGGTTTTTAATTCAAAGACCAAAAGTTGTTTAGAAAATGAAAAACTATTTAGACAAAATGATGTGATTTCCTGTGCATGGAATGCTCGAAAAATTGCTCGAAGGAATGGATCGTCATGAATATTTAAGGAACTGAAGTTTTAAAAGAACTTGCAAAACTTCATCAAGTTCGGAAGTTCGTCCAAGAATAAACAGAGAAACAATTCTCACGTAAATAAGATTTTAATATAAAGACCAAAAGTTGTTTACAAAATGGCAAGCTATTTAGACCAAATGATGCGATTTTCCGAACATGCGATTTCCCGAGCATGGAATGTTCGGAAAATTGCTTAAAGGAATGGATTGTCATGAATAGTTTAAGGAATGAAAGTTATAGATGAAATAGTAAAAAGTTGTCCAAGTTCAGAAGTTCGTCCAAGAACCAAGAGAGAAACAACTCTTACGTAAATAAGTTTTTCATTCATAGACCAAAAGTCGTTTAGAAAATGACAAAGTATTTAGACCAAATAATACGATTTCCCGAGCATGAAATGTTCAAAAAATTACTCTAAGGAATGAATTATCTTGAATACTTTAAGAAATCGAAGTTATAGAAGAACTCGTAAAAGTATGTCAAGTTTGGAAGTTCGTCTAAGAGCCAAGAGAGAAAAACCTCTCACGTAAATAGGTTTTTAATTCGAAGACCAAAAGTTGTTTAGAAATTGACAAATTATTTAGACATAATGATGAGATTTCCTGTGCTTGGAATGTTTGAAAAATTACTCGAAGAAGTGGATCGTCGTGAATACTTTAAGGAACTGAAGTTTTAAAAGAACTAGTAAGACTTCGTCAAGTTCGGAAGTTCGTCCAAGAACAAGGAGAGAAACAACTCTCATGTAAATAACTTTTTAATTTATAGACCAAAAGTCGTTTTCAAAATGACAAACTATTTAGACTAAATTATGCAATTTCCCGAGCATGGAATGTTCAGAAAATTAGTCGAAGGAATGGATTGTCATGAATACTTTAATGGAGCAAAGTTATTGAACAACTGGTAAAAGTTTGTGGAGTTAGGAAGTTTATCCATGATCCAAGAGATAGTAAATTCTCACGTAAATAAGCTTTTAATTAAATGACCAAAAGTTGTATACCAAATGACAAACTAAGTAGACAAAATGATGTGATTTCCCAAGCATGGAATGTTCAGAAAATTGCTCGAAGGAATGGAACGTCATGAATACTTTATAGAACCGAAGTTGTAGAAGAACTCGTCAAAGTTTGTCAAGTTTAGAAGTTCATCCAATATCTAAGAGAGAAACAATTCTCATGTAAATAAGTTTTTCATTCAAAGAACAAAAGTTGTTTACCAAATGACAACTAGTTTAGGAAAAAAAATGATGCGACTTCCCAAGCATGAAATGTTCGAAAAATTGCTCGAAGGAATGGATCGCCATGAATATTTTATGGAACTGATGTTATAAAAGAACTCGTAAAAGTTTTCCAAGTTTGAAAGTTCGGCCAAGAACCAAGATAGAAACAACTCTCACGTAAGAAAGTTTTTCATTGAAAGATGAAAAGTAGTTTAGAAAATGACAAAATATTTAGACCAAATGATGCGATTTCCCGAGTATGTAATGTTCAAAAAATTGCTCTAAGAATGGGTTGTCTTGAATACTTTAAGAAATCGAAGTTATTGAAGAACTCGTAAAAGCTCGTCAAATTTGGAAGTTCATCTAAGAACCAAGAGACTCACGGAAATAGGTTTTTAATTCAAAGACCAAAAGTTGTTTAGAAAATGACAAACTATTTAGACAAAATGATGTGATTTCCTGTGCATGGAATGCTCGAAAAATTGCACGAAGGAATGGATCGTCCTGAATATTTAAGGAACTGAAGTTTTAAAAGAACATGCAAAACTTCATCAAGTTCGGAAGTTCGTCCAAGAATAAAGAGAGAAACAATTCTCACGTAAATAAGATTTTAATTTATAGACCAAAAGTCGTTTACAAAATGACAAACTATTTAGACTAAATTATGCAATTTCCCGAGCATGGAATGTTCAGAAAATTACTCGAAGGTATGGATTGTCATGAATACTTTAATGGAGCAAAGTTATTGAACAACTGGTAAAAGTTTGTGGAGTTAGGAAGTTTGTCCATGATCCAAGAGATAGTAAATTCTCACGTAAATAAGCTTTTAATTAAATGACCAAAAGTTGTATACCAAATGACAAACTAAGCAGACAAAATGATGTGATTTCCCAAGCATGGAATGTTCAGAAAATTGCTCGAAGGAATGGAACGTCATGAATACTTTATAGAACCGAAGTTATAGAAGAACTCGTCAAAGTTTGTCAAGTTTAGAAGTTCATCCAATATCTAAGAGAGAAACAATTCTCATGTAAATAAGTTTTTCATTCAAAGAGCAAAAGTTGTTTACCAAATGACAAATAGTTTAGAAAAAAAATGATGCGACTTCCCAAGCATGAAATGTTTAAAAAATTGCTCGAACAAATGGATCGCCATGAATACTTTATGGAACTGATGTTATAAAAGAACTCGTAAAAGTTTTCCAAGTTTGAAAGTTCGGCCAAGAACCAAGATCGAAAGAACTCTCACGTAAGAAAGTTTTTCATTGAAAGATGAAAAGTAGTTTAGAAAATGACAAAGTATTTAGACCAAATGATGCGATTTCCCGAGTATGTAATGTTCAAAATATTGCTCTAAGAATGGGTTGTCTTGAATGCTTTAAGAAATCGAAGTTATTGAAGAACTCGTAAAAGCTCGTCAAGTTTGGAAGTTCATCTAAGAACCAAGAGAAAAACAACTCTCACGGATATAGGTTTTTAATTCAAAGACCAAAAGTTGTTTAGAAAATGAAAAACTATTTAGACAAAATGATGTGATTTCCTGTGCATGGAATGCTCGAAAAATTGCTCGAAGGAATGGATCGTCATGAATATTTAAGGAACTGAAGTTTTAAAAGAACTTGCAAAACTTCATCAAGTTCGGAAGTTCGTCCAAGAATAAACAGAGAAACAATTCTCACGTAAATAAGATTTTAATATAAAGACCAAAAGTTGTTTACAAAATGGCAAGCTATTTAGACCAAATGATGCGATTTTCCGAACATGCGATTTCCCGAGCATGGAATGTTCGGAAAATTGCTTAAAGGAATGGATTGTCATGAATAGTTTAAGGAATGAAAGTTGTAGATGAAATAGTAAAAAGTTGTCCAAGTTCAGAAGTTCGTCCAAGAACCAAGAGAGAAACAACTCTTACGTAAATAAGTTTTTCATTCATAGACCAAAAGTCGTTTAGAAAATGACAAAGTATTTAGACCAAATAATACGATTTCCCGAGCATGAAATGTTCAAAAAATTACTCTAAGGAATGAATTATCTTGAATACTTTAAGAAATCGAAGTTATAGAAGAACTCGTAAAAGTATGTCAAGTTTGGAAGTTCGTCTAAGAGCCAAGAGAGAAAAACCTCTCACGTAAATAGGTTTTTAATTCGAAGACCAAAAGTTGTTTAGAAATTGACAAATTATTTAGACATAATGATGAGATTTCCTGTGCTTGGAATGTTTGAAAAATTACTCGAAGAAGTGGATCGTCGTGAATACTTTAAGGAACTGAAGTTTTAAAAGAACTAGTAAGACTTCGTCAAGTTCGGAAGTTCGTCCAAGAACAAGGAGAGAAACAACTCTCATGTAAATAACTTTTTAATTTATAGACCAAAAGTCGTTTTCAAAATGACAAACTATTTAGACTAAATTATGCAATTTCCCGAGCATGGAATGTTCAGAAAATTAGTCGAAGGAATGGATTGTCATGAATACTTTAATGGAGCAAAGTTATTGAACAACTGGTAAAAGTTTGTGGAGTTAGGAAGTTTATCCATGATCCAAGAGATAGTAAATTCTCACGTAAATAAGCTTTTAATTAAATGACCAAAAGTTGTATACCAAATGACAAACTAAGTAGACAAAATGATGTGATTTCCCAAGCATGGAATGTTCAGAAAATTGCTCGAAGGAATGGAACGTCATGAATACTTTATAGAACCGAAGTTGTAGAAGAACTCGTCAAAGTTTGTCAAGTTTAGAAGTTCATCCAATATCTAAGAGAGAAACAATTCTCATGTAAATAAGTTTTTCATTCAAAGAACAAAAGTTGTTTACCAAATGACAACTAGTTTAGGAAAAAAAATGATGCGACTTCCCAAGCATGAAATGTTCGAAAAATTGCTCGAAGGAATGGATCGCCATGAATATTTTATGGAACTGATGTTATAAAAGAACTCGTAAAAGTTTTCCAAGTTTGAAAGTTCGGCCAAGAACCAAGATAGAAACAACTCTCACGTAAGAAAGTTTTTCATTGAAAGATGAAAAGTAGTTTAGAAAATGACAAAATATTTAGACCAAATGATGCGATTTCCCGAGTATGTAATGTTCAAAAAATTGCTCTAAGAATGGGTTGTCTTGAATACTTTAAGAAATCGAAGTTATTGAAGAACTCGTAAAAGCTCGTCAAATTTGGAAGTTCATCTAAGAACCAAGAGACTCACGGAAATAGGTTTTTAATTCAAAGACCAAAAGTTGTTTAGAAAATGACAAACTATTTAGACAAAATGATGTGATTTCCTGTGCATGGAATGCTCGAAAAATTGCACGAAGGAATGGATCGTCCTGAATATTTAAGGAACTGAAGTTTTAAAAGAACATGCAAAACTTCATCAAGTTCGGAAGTTCGTCCAAGAATAAAGAGAGAAACAATTCTCACGTAAATAAGATTTTAATTTATAGACCAAAAGTCGTTTACAAAATGACAAACTATTTAGACTAAATTATGCAATTTCCCGAGCATGGAATGTTCAGAAAATTACTCGAAGGTATGGATTGTCATGAATACTTTAATGGAGCAAAGTTATTGAACAACTGGTAAAAGTTTGTGGAGTTAGGAAGTTTGTCCATGATCCAAGAGATAGTAAATTCTCACGTAAATAAGCTTTTAATTAAATGACCAAAAGTTGTATACCAAATGACAAACTAAGCAGACAAAATGATGTGATTTCCCAAGCATGGAATGTTCAGAAAATTGCTCGAAGGAATGGAACGTCATGAATACTTTATAGAACCGAAGTTATAGAAGAACTCGTCAAAGTTTGTCAAGTTTAGAAGTTCATCCAATATCTAAGAGAGAAACAATTCTCATGTAAATAAGTTTTTCATTCAAAGAGCAAAAGTTGTTTACCAAATGACAAATAGTTTAGAAAAAAAATGATGCGACTTCCCAAGCATGAAATGTTTAAAAAATTGCTCGAACAAATGGATCGCCATGAATACTTTATGGAACTGATGTTATAAAAGAACTCGTAAAAGTTTTCCAAGTTTGAAAGTTCGGCCAAGAACCAAGATCGAAAGAACTCTCACGTAAGAAAGTTTTTCATTGAAAGATGAAAAGTAGTTTAGAAAATGACAAAGTATTTAGACCAAATGATGCGATTTCCCGAGTATGTAATGTTCAAAATATTGCTCTAAGAATGGGTTGTCTTGAATGCTTTAAGAAATCGAAGTTATTGAAGAACTCGTAAAAGCTCGTCAAGTTTGGAAGTTCATCTAAGAACCAAGAGAAAAACAACTCTCACGGATATAGGTTTTTAATTCAAAGACCAAAAGTTGTTTAGAAAATGAAAAACTATTTAGACAAAATGATGTGATTTCCTGTGCATGGAATGCTCGAAAAATTGCTCGAAGGAATGGATCGTCATGAATATTTAAGGAACTGAAGTTTTAAAAGAACTTGCAAAACTTCATCAAGTTCGGAAGTTCGTCCAAGAATAAACAGAGAAACAATTCTCACGTAAATAAGATTTTAATATAAAGACCAAAAGTTGTTTACAAAATGGCAAGCTATTTAGACCAAATGATGCGATTTTCCGAACATGCGATTTCCCGAGCATGGAATGTTCGGAAAATTGCTTAAAGGAATGGATTGTCATGAATAGTTTAAGGAATGAAAGTTATAGATGAAATAGTAAAAAGTTGTCCAAGTTCAGAAGTTCGTCCAAGAACCAAGAGAGAAACAACTCTTACGTAAATAAGTTTTTCATTCATAGACCAAAAGTCGTTTAGAAAATGACAAAGTATTTAGACCAAATAATACGATTTCCCGAGCATGAAATGTTCAAAAAATTACTCTAAGGAATGAATTATCTTGACTACTTTAAGAAATCGAAGTTATAGAAGAACTCGTAAAAGTATGTCAAGTTTGGAAGTTCGTCTAAGAGCCAAGAGAGAAAAACCTCTCACGTAAATAGGTTTTTAATTCGAAGACCAAAAGTTGTTTAGAAATTGACAAATTATTTAGACATAATGATGAGATTTCCTGTGCTTGGAATGTTTGAAAAATTACTCGAAGAAGTGGATCGTCGTGAATACTTTAAGGAACTGAAGTTTTAAAAGAACTAGTAAGACTTCGTCAAGTTCGGAAGTTCGTCCAAGAACAAGGAGAGAAACAACTCTCATGTAAATAACTTTTTAATTTATAGACCAAAAGTCGTTTTCAAAATGACAAACTATTTAGACTAAATTATGCAATTTCCCGAGCATGGAATGTTCAGAAAATTAGTCGAAGGAATGGATTGTCATGAATACTTTAATGGAGCAAAGTTATTGAACAACTGGTAAAAGTTTGTGGAGTTAGGAAGTTTATCCATGATCCAAGAGATAGTAAATTCTCACGTAAATAAGCTTTTAATTAAATGACCAAAAGTTGTATACCAAATGACAAACTAAGTAGACAAAATGATGTGATTTCCCAAGCATGGAATGTTCAGAAAATTGCTCGAAGGAATGGAACGTCATGAATACTTTATAGAACCGAAGTTGTAGAAGAACTCGTCAAAGTTTGTCAAGTTTAGAAGTTCATCCAATATCTAAGAGAGAAACAATTCTCATGTAAATAAGTTTTTCATTCAAAGAACAAAAGTTGTTTACCAAATGACAACTAGTTTAGGAAAAAAAATGATGCGACTTCCCAAGCATGAAATGTTCGAAAAATTGCTCGAAGGAATGGATCGCCATGAATATTTTATGGAACTGATGTTATAAAAGAACTCGTAAAAGTTTTCCAAGTTTGAAAGTTCGGCCAAGAACCAAGATAGAAACAACTCTCACGTAAGAAAGTTTTTCATTGAAAGATGAAAAGTAGTTTAGAAAATGACAAAATATTTAGACCAAATGATGCGATTTCCCGAGTATGTAATGTTCAAAAAATTGCTCTAAGAATGGGTTGTCTTGAATACTTTAAGAAATCGAAGTTATTGAAGAACTCGTAAAAGCTCGTCAAATTTGGAAGTTCATCTAAGAACCAAGAGACTCACGGAAATAGGTTTTTAATTCAAAGACCAAAAGTTGTTTAGAAAATGACAAACTATTTAGACAAAATGATGTGATTTCCTGTGCATGGAATGCTCGAAAAATTGCACGAAGGAATGGATCGTCCTGAATATTTAAGGAACTGAAGTTTTAAAAGAACATGCAAAACTTCATCAAGTTCGGAAGTTCGTCCAAGAATAAAGAGAGAAACAATTCTCACGTAAATAAGATTTTAATTTATAGACCAAAAGTCGTTTACAAAATGACAAACTATTTAGACTAAATTATGCAATTTCCCGAGCATGGAATGTTCAGAAAATTACTCGAAGGTATGGATTGTCATGAATACTTTAATGGAGCAAAGTTATTGAACAACTGGTAAAAGTTTGTGGAGTTAGGAAGTTTGTCCATGATCCAAGAGATAGTAAATTCTCACGTAAATAAGCTTTTAATTAAATGACCAAAAGTTGTATACCAAATGACAAACTAAGCAGACAAAATGATGTGATTTCCCAAGCATGGAATGTTCAGAAAATTGCTCGAAGGAATGGAACGTCATGAATACTTTATAGAACCGAAGTTATAGAAGAACTCGTCAAAGTTTGTCAAGTTTAGAAGTTCATCCAATATCTAAGAGAGAAACAATTCTCATGTAAATAAGTTTTTCATTCAAAGAGCAAAAGTTGTTTACCAAATGACAAATAGTTTAGAAAAAAAATGATGCGACTTCCCAAGCATGAAATGTTTAAAAAATTGCTCGAACAAATGGATCGCCATGAATACTTTATGGAACTGATGTTATAAAAGAACTCGTAAAAGTTTTCCAAGTTTGAAAGTTCGGCCAAGAACCAAGATCGAAAGAACTCTCACGTAAGAAAGTTTTTCATTGAAAGATGAAAAGTAGTTTAGAAAATGACAAAGTATTTAGACCAAATGATGCGATTTCCCGAGTATGTAATGTTCAAAAAATTGCTCTAAGAATGGGTTGTCTTGAATACTTTAAGAAATCGAAGTTATTGAAGAACTCGTAAAAGCTCGTCAAATTTGGAAGTTCATCTAAGAACCAAGAGACTCACGGAAATAGGTTTTTAATTGAAAGACCAAAATTTGTTTAGAAAATGACAAACTATTTAGACAAAATGATGTGATTTCCTGTGCATGGAATGCTCGAAAAATTGCACGAAGGAATGGATCGTCCTGAATATTTAAGGAACTGAAGTTTTAAAAGAACTTGCAAAACTTCATCAAGTTCGGAAGTTCGTCCAAGAATAAAGAGAGAAACAATTCTCACGTAAATAAGATTTTAATTTAAAGACCAAAAGTTGTTTACAAAATGGTAAACTATTTAGACCAAATGGTGCGATTTCCCGAGCATGGAATGTTCGGAAAATTGCTTGAAGGATGGATTGTCATGAATACTTTAAGGAATGAAAGTTATAGATGAAATTGTAAAAAGTTGTCCAAGTTCAGAAGTTCGTCCAAGAACCAAGAGAGAAACAACTCTTACGTAAATAAGTTTTTCATTCAAAGACCAAAAGTCGTTTAGAAAATGACAAAGTATTTAGACCAAAAAATGCGATTTCCCGAGCATGAAATGTTCAAAAAATTACTCTAAGGAATGGATTATCTTGAATACTTTAAGAAATCGAAGTTATAGAAGAACTCAAAAAAAGTATGTCAAGTTTGGAAGTTCGTCTAAGAGCCAAGAGAGAAAAACCTCTCACGTAAATAGGTTTTTAATTCGAAGACCAAAAGTTGTTTAGAAATTGACAAATTATTTAGACATAATGATGCAATTTCCTGTGCTTGGAATGTTTGAAAAATTACTCGAAGAAGTGGATCGTCATGAATACTTTAAGGAATTGAAGTTTTAAAAGAACTCGTAACACTTCGTCAAGTTCGAAAGTTCGTCCAAGAATAGGAGAGAAACAAATCTCATGTAAATAACTTTTTAATTTATAAACCAAAAGTCGTTTACAAAATGACAAACTATTTAGACTAAATTATGCAATTTCCCGAGCATGGAATGTTCGAAAAATTACTCGAAGGAATGGATTGTCAAGAATACTTTAATGGAGCAAAGTTATTGAACAACTGGTAAAAGTTTGTGGAGTTAGGAAGTTTGTCCATAATCCAAGAGATAGTAAATTCTCACGTAAATAAGCTTTTAATTAAATGACCAAAAGTTGTATACCAAATGACAAACTAAGCAGACAAAATAATGTGATTTCCCAAGCATGGAATGTTTAGAAAATTGCTCGAAGGAATGGAACGTCATGAATACTTTATAGAACCGAAGTTACAGATGAACTAGTCAAAGTTTGTCAAGTTTAGAAGTTCATCCAATATCCAAGAGAGAAACAATTCTCATGTAAATAAGTTTTTCATTCAAAGAGCAAAAGTTGTTTACCAAATGACAAATAGTTTAGAAAAAAAATGATGCGATTTTACAATCATGAAATGTTCGAAAAATTGCTCGAAGGAATGGTTCGTCATGAATATTTTATGGAACTGATGTTATAAAAGAACTCGTAAAAGTTTTCCAAGTTCAGAAGTTCGTCCAAGAACCAAGATAGAAACAACTCTCACGTAAGAAAGTTTTACATTGAAAGACGAAAAGTAGTTTAGAAAATGACAAAGTATTTAGACCAAATGATGCGATTTCCCGAGTAAGTAATGTTCAAAAAATTGCTCTAAGAATGGGTTGTCCTGAATACTTTAAGAAACCGAAGTTATTGAAGAACTCATAAAAGTTCGTAAAGTTTGGAAGTTCATCTAAGAACCAAGAGAAAAACAACTCTCACGGAAATAGGTTTTTAATTCAAAGACCAAAAGTTGTTTAGAAAATGACAAACTATTTAGACAAAATGATGTAATTTCCTGTGCATGGAATGCTCGAAAAATTGCTCGAAGAAATGGATCGTCATGAATATTTAAGGAATTGAAGTTTTAAAAGAACTTGCAAAACTTCATCAAGTTCGGAAGTTCATCCAAGAAGAAAGAGAGAAACAATTCTCACGTAAATAAGATTTTAATTTAAAGACCAGAAGTTGTTTACAAAATGGCAAACTATTTAGACCAAATGGTGCGATTTCCCGAGCATGGAATGTTCAGAAAATATTTTGAAGGAATGGATTGTCATGAATACTTTAAGGAACGAAAGTTATAGATGAAATAGTAAATAAGTTTTTCATTCAAAGACCAAAGGTCTTTTAGAAAATGACAAAGTATTTAGACCAAATAATGCGATTTCCCGAGCATGAAATGTTCAAAAAATTACTCTAAGGAATGGATTATCTTGAATACTTTAAGAAATCGAAGTTATAAAAGAACTCGTAAAAGTATGTCAAGCTTGGAAGTTCGTCTAAGAGCCAAGAGAGAAAAACCTCTCACGCAAATAGGTTTTTAATTCGAAGACCAAAGGTTGTTTAGAAAATGACAAACTATTTAGACAAAATGATGCGATTTCCTGTGCATGGAATGCTCGAAAAATTGCTCGAAGGAATGGATCGTCATGAATATTTAAGGAACTGAAGTTTTAAAAGAACTTGCAAAACTTCATCAAGTTCGGAAGTTCGTCCAAGAATAAAGAGAGAAACAATACTCACGTAAATAAGATTTTAATTTAAAGACCAAAAGTTGTTTACAAAATGGCAAACTATTTAGACCAAATGATGCGATTTCCCGAGCATGGAATGTTCGGAAAATTGCTTGAAGGATGGATTGTCATGAATACTTTAAGGAATGAAAGTTATAGATGAAATAGTAAAAAGTTGTCCAAGTTCAGAAGTTCGTCCAAGAACCAAGAGAGAAACAACTCTTACGTAAATAAGTTTTTCATTCAAAGACCAAAAGTCGTTTAGAAAGTGACAAAGTATTTAGACCAAATAATGCGATTTCCCGAGCATGAAATGTTCAAAAAATTACTCTAAGGAATGGATTATCTTGAATACTTTAAGAAATAGAAGTTATAGAAGAACTCGTAAAAGTATGTCAAGTTTGGAAGTTCGTCTAAGAGCCAAGAGAGAAAAACCTCTAACGTAAATAGGTTTTTAATTCGAAGACCAAAAGTTGTTTAGAAATTGACAAATTATTTAGACATAATGATGCGATTTCCTGTGCTTGGAATGTTTGAAAAATTACTCGAAGAAATGGATCGTCATCAATACTTTAAGGAACTGAAGTTTTAAAAGAACTCGTAAGACTTCGTCAAGTTCGGAAGTTCGTCCAAGAACAAGGAGAGAAATAACTCTCATGTAAATAACTTTTTAATTTATAGACCAAAAGTCGTTTACAAAATGACAAACTATTTAGACTAAATTATGCAATTTCCCGAGCATGGAATGTTCAGAAAATTACTCGAAGGTATGGATTGTCATGAATACTTTAATGGAGCAAAGTTATTGAACAACTGGTAAAAGTTTGTGGAGTTAGGAAGTTTGTCCATGATCCAAGAAATTGTAAATTCTCACGTAAATAAACTTTTAATTAAATGACCAAAAGTTGTATACCAAATGACAAACTAAGCAGACAAAATGATGTGATTTCCCAAGCATGGAATGTTCAGAAAATTGCTCGAAGGAATGGAACGTCATGAATACTTTATAGAACCGAAGTTATAGAAGAACTCGTCAAAGTTTGTCAAGTTTAGAAGTTCATCCAATATCTAAGAGAGAAACAATTCTCATGTAAATAAGTTTTTCATTCAAAGAGCAAAAGTTGTTTACCAAATGACAAATAGTTTAGAAAAAAAATGATGCGACTTCCCAAGCATGAAATGTTTAAAAAATTGCTCGAACAAATGGATCGCCATGAATACTTTATGGAACTGATGTTATAAAAGAACTCGTAAAAGTTTTCCAAGTTTGAAAGTTCGGCCAAGAACCAAGATCGAAAGAACTCTCACGTAAGAAAGTTTTTCATTGAAAGATGAAAAGTAGTTTAGAAAATGACAAAGTATTTAGACCAAATGATGCGATTTCCCGAGTATGTAATGTTCAAAAAATTGCTCTAAGAATGGGTTGTCTTGAATACTTTAAGAAATCGAAGTTATTGAAGAACTCGTAAAAGCTCGTCAAGTTTGGAAGTTCATCTAAGAACCAAGAGAAAAACAACTCTCACGGATATAGGTTTTTAATTCAAAGACCAAAAGTTGTTTAGAAAATGAAAAACTATTTAGACAAAATGATGTGATTTCCTGTGCATGGAATGCTCGAAAAATTGCTCGAAGGAATGGATCGTTATGAATATTTAAGGAACTGAAGTTTTAAAAGAACTTGCAAAACTTCATCAAGTTCGGAAGTTCGTCCAAGAATAAACAGAGAAACAATTCTCACGTAAATAAGATTTTAATATAAAGACCAAAAGTTGTTTACAAAATGGCAAGCTATTTAGACCAAATGATGCGATTTCCCGAGCATGGAATGTTCGGAAAATTGCTTAAAGGAATGGATTGTCATGAATAGTTTAAGGAATGAAAGTTATAGATGAAATAGTAAAAAGTTGTCCAAGTTCAGAAGTTTGTCCAAGAACCAAGAGAGAAACAACTCTTACGTAAATAAGTTTTTCATTCATAGACCAAAAGTCGTTTAGAAAATGACAAAGTATTTAGACCAAATAATACGATTTCCCGAGCATGAAATGTTCAAAAAATTACTCTAAGGAATGAATTATTTTGAATACTTTAAGAAATCGAAGTTATAGAAGAACTCGTAAAAGTATGTCAAGTTTGGAAGTTCGTCTAAAAGCCAAGAGAGAAAAACCTCTCACGTAAATAGGTTTTTAATTCGAAGACCAAAAGTTGTTTAGAAATTGACAAATTATTTAGACATAATGATGAGATTTCCTGTGCTTGGAATGTTTGAAAAATTACTCGAAGAAGTGGATCGTCGTGAATACTTTAAGGAACTGAAGTTTTAAAAGAACTAGTAAGACTTCGTCAAGTTCGGAAGTTCGTCCAAGAACAAGGAGAGAAACAACTCTCATGTAAATAACTTTTTAATTTATAGACCAAAAGTCGTTTTCAAAATGACAAACTATTTAGACTAAATTATGCAATTTCCCGAGCATGGAATGTTCAGAAAATTAGTCGAAGGAATGGATTGTCATGAATACTTTAATGGAGCAAAGTTATTGAACAACTGGTAAAAGTTTGTGGAGTTAGGAAGTTTATCCATGATCCAAGAGATAGTAAATTTTCACGTAAATAAGCTTTTAATTAAATGACCAAAAGTTGTATACCAAATGACAAACTAAGCAGACAAAATGATGTGATTTCCCAAGCATGGAATGTTCAGAAAATTGCTCGAAGGAATGGAACGTCATGAATACTTTATAGAACCGAAGTTGTAGAAGAACTCGTCAAAGTTTGTCAAGTTTAGAAGTTCATCCAATATCTAAGAGAGAAACAATTCTCATGTAAATAAGTTTTTCATTCAAAGAGCAAAAGTTGTTTACCAAATGACAACTAGTTTAGAAAAAAAAATGATGCGACTTCCCAAGCTTGAAATGTTCGAAAAATTGCTCGAAGGAATGGATCGCCATGAATATTTTATGGAACTGATGTTATAAAAGAACTCGTAAAAGTTTTCCAAGTTTGAAAGTTCGGCCAAGCACCAAGATAGAAACAACTCTCACGTAAGAAAGTTTTTCATTGAAAGATGAAAAGTAGTTTAGAAAATGACAAAGTATTTAGACCAAATGATGCGATTTCCCGAGTATGTAATGTTCAAAAAATTGCTCTAAGAATGGGTTGTCTTGAATACTTTAAGAAATAGAAGTTATTGAAGAACTCGTAAAAGCTCGTCAAATTTGGAAGTTCATCTAAGAACCAAGAGACTCACGGAAATAGGTTTTTAATTCAAAGACCAAAAGTTGTTTAGAAAATGACAAACTATTTAGACAAAATGATGTGATTTCCTGTGCATGGAATGCTCGAAAAATTGCACGAAGGAATGGATCGTCCTGAATATTTAAGGAACTGAAGTTTTAAAAGAACTTGAAAACTTCATCAAGTTCGGAAGTTCGTCCAAGAATAAAGAGAGAAACAATTCTCACGTAAATAAGATTTTAATTTATAGACCAAAAGTCGTTTACAAAATGACAAACTATTTAGACTAAATTATGCAATTTCCCGAGCATGGAATGTTCAGAAAATTACTCGAAGGTATGGATTGTCATGAATACTTTAATGGAGCAAAGTTATTGAACAACTGGTAAAAGTTTGTGGAGTTAGGAAGTTTGTCCATGATCCAAGAGATTGTAAATTCTCACGTAAATAAGCTTTTAATTAAATGACCAAAAGTTGTATACCAAATGACAAACTAAGCAGACAAAATGATGTGATTTCCCAAGCATGGAATGTTCAGAAAATTGCTCGAAGGAATGGAACGTCATGAATACTTTATAGAACCGAAGTTATAGAAGAACTCGTCAAAGTTTGTCAAGTTTAGAAGTTCATCCAATATCTAAGAGAGAAACAATTCTCATGTAAATAAGTTTTTCATTCAAAGAGCAAAAGTTGTTTACCAAATGACAAATAGTTTAGAAAAAAAATGATGCGACTTCCCAAGCATGAAATGTTTAAAAAATTGCTCGAACAAATGGATCGCCATGAATACTTTATGGAACTGATGTTATAAAAGAACTCGTAAAAGTTTTCCAAGTTTGAAAGTTCGGCCAAGAACCAAGATCGAAAGAACTCTCACGTAAGAAAGTTTTTCATTGAAAGATGAAAAGTAGTTTAGAAAATGACAAAGTATTTAGACCAAATGATGCGATTTCCCGAGTATGTAATGTTCAAAAAATTGCTCTAAGAATGGGTTGTCTTGAATGCATTAAGAAATCGAAGTTATTGAAGAACTCGTAAAAGCTCGTCAAGTTTGGAAGTTCATCTAAGAACCAAGAGAAAAACAACTCTCACGGATATAGGTTTTTAATTCAAAGACCAAAAGTTGTTTAGAAAATGAAAAACTATTTAGACAAAATGATGTGATTTCCTGTGCATGGAATGCTCGAAAAATTGCTCGAAGGAATGGATCGTCATGAATATTTAAGGAACTGAAGTTTTAAAAGAACTTGCAAAACTTCATCAAGTTCGGAAGTTCGTCCAAGAATAAAGAGAGAAACAATTCTCACGTAAATAAGATTTTAATTTAAAGACCAAAAGTTGTTTACAAAATGGTAAACTATTTAGACCAAATGATGCGATTTCCCGAGCATGGAATGTTCGGAAAATTGCTTGAAGGATGGATTGTCATGAATAGTTTAAGGAATGAAAGTTATAGATGAAATTGTAAAAAGTTGTCCAAGTTCAGAAGTTCGTCCAAGAACCAAGAGAGAAACAACTCTTACGTAAATAAGTTTTTCATTCAAAGACCAAAAATCGTTTAGAAAATGAAAAAGTATTTAGACCAAATAATGCGATTTCCCGAGCATGAAATGTTCAAAAAATTACTCTAAGGAATGGATTATCTTGAATACTTTAAGAAATCGAAGTTATAGAAGAACTCGTAAAAGTATGTCAAGTTTGGAAGTTCGTCTAAGAGCCAAGAGAGAAAAACCTCTCACGTAAATAGGTTTTTAATTCGAAGACCAAAAGTTGTTTAGAAATTGACAAATTATTTAGACATAATGATGCGATTTCCTGTGCTTGGAATGTTTGAAAAATTACTCGAAGAAATGGATTGTCGTGAATACTTTAAGGAACTGAAGTTTTAAAAGAACTCGTAAGACTTCGTCAAGTTCGGAAGTTCGTCCAAGAACAAGGAGAGAAACAACTCTCATGTAAATAACTTTTTAATTTATAGACCAAAAGTCGTTTACAAAATGACAAACTATTTAGACTAAATTATGCATTTTCCCGAGCATGGAATGTTCAGAAAATTACTCGAAGGAATGGATTGTCATGAATACTTTAATGGAGCAAAGTTATTGAACAACTGGTAAAAGTTTGTGGAGTTAGGAAGTTTATCCATGATCCAAGAGATAGTAAATTCTCACGTAAATAAGCTTTTAATTAAATGACCAAAAGTTGTATACCAAATGACAAACTAAGCAGACAAAATGATGTGATTTCCCAAGCATGGAATGTTCAGAAAATTGCTCGAAGGAATGGAACGTCATGAATACTTTATAGAACCGAAGTTGTAGAAGAACTCGTCAAAGTTTGTCAAGTTTAGAAGTTCATCCAATATCTAAGAGAGAAACAATTCTCATGTAAATAAGTTTTTCATTCAAAGAGCAAAAGTTGTTTACCAAATGACAAATAGTTTAGAAAAAAAAATGATGCGACTTCCCAAGCATGAAATGTTCGAAAAATTGCTCGAAGGAATGGATCGCCATGAATATTTTATGGAACTGATGTTATAAAAGAACTCGTAAAAGTTTTCCAAGTTTGAAAGTTCGGCCAAGAACCAAGATAGAAACAACTCTCCCGTAAGAAAGTTTTTCATTGAAAGATGAAAAGTAGTTTAGAAAATGACAAAGTATTTAGACCAAATGATGCGATTTCCCGAGTATGTAATGTTCAAAAAATTGCTCTAAGAATGGGTTGTCTTGAATACTTTAAGAAATCGAAGTTATTGAAGAACTCGTAAAAGCTCGTCAAATTTGGAAGTTCATCTAAGAACCAAGAGACTCACGGAAATAGGTTTTTAATTGAAAGACCAAAATTTGTTTAGAAAATGACAAACTATTTAGACAAAATGATGTGATTTCCTGTGCATGGAATGCTCGAAAAATTGCACGAAGGAATGGATCGTCCTGAATATTTAAGGAACTGAAGTTTTAAAAGAACTTGCAAAACTTCATCAAGTTCGGAAGTTCGTCCAAGAATAAAGAGAGAACCAATTCTCACGTAAATAAGATTTTAATTTAAAGACCAAAAGTTGTTTACAAAATGGTAAACTATTTAGACCAAATGGTGCGATTTCCCGAGCATGGAATGTTCGGAAAATTGCTTGAAGGATGGATTGTCATGAATACTTTAAGGAATGAAAGTTATAGATGAAATTGTAAAAAGTTGTCCAAGTTCAGAAGTTCGTCCAAGAACCAAGAGAGAAACAACTCTTACGTAAATAAGTTTTTCATTCAAAGACCAAAAGTCGTTTAGAAAATGACAAAGTATTTAGACCAAAAAATGCGATTTCCCGAGCATGAAATGTTCAAAAAATTACTCTAAGGAATGGATTATCTTGAATACTTTAAGAAATCGAAGTTATAGAAGAACTCAAAAAAAGTATGTCAAGTTTGGAAGTTCGTCTAAGAGCCAAGAGAGAAAAACCTCTCACGTAAATAGGTTTTTAATTCGAAGACCAAAAGTTGTTTAGAAATTGACAAATTATTTAGACATAATGATGCGATTTCCTGTGCTTGGAATGTTTGAAAAATTACTCGAAGAAGTGGATCGTCATGAATACTTTAAGGAATTGAAGTTTTAAAAGAACTCGTAACACTTCGTCAAGTTCGAAAGTTCGTCCAAGAATAAGGAGAGAAACAAATCTCATGTAAATAACTTTTTAATTTATAAACCAAAAGTCGTTTACAAAATGACAAACTATTTAGACTAAATTATGCAATTTCCCGAGCATGGAATGTTCGAAAAATTACTCGAAGGAATGGATTGTCATGAATACTTTAATGGAGCAAAGTTATTGAACAACTGGTAAAAGTTTGTGGAGTTAGGAAGTTTGTCCATAATCCAAGAGATAGTAAATTCTCACGTAAATAAGCTTTTAATTAAATGACCAAAAGTTGTATACCAAATGACAAACTACGCAGACAAAATAATGTGATTTCCCAAGCATGGAATGTTCAGAAAATTGCTCGAAGGAATGGAACGTCATGAATACTTTATAGAACCGAAGTTACAGATGAACTCGTCAAAGTTTGTCAAGTTTAGAAGTTCATCCAATATCCAAGAGAGAAACAATTCTCATGTAAATAAGTTTTTCATTCAAAGAGCAAAAGTTGTTTACCAAATGACAAATAGTTTAGAAAAAAAATGATGCGATTTTACAATCATGAAATGTTCGAAAAATTGCTCGAAGGAATGGTTCGTCATGAATATTTTATGGAACTGATGTTATAAAAGAACTCGTAAAAGTTTTCCAAGTTCAGAAGTTCGTCCAAGAACCAAGATAGAAACAACTCTCACGTAAGAAAGTTTTACATTGAAAGACGAAAAGTAGTTTAGAAAATGACAAAGTATTTAGACCAAATGATGCGATTTCCCGAGTAAGTAATGTTCAAAAAATTGCTCTAAGAATGGGTTGTCCTGAATACTTTAAGAAACCGAAGTTATTGAAGAACTCATAAAAGTTCGTAAAGTTTGGAAGTTCATCTAAGAACCAAGAGAAAAACAACTCTCACGGAAATAGGTTTTTAATTCAAAGACCAAAAGTTGTTTAGAAAATGACAAACTATTTAGACAAAATGATGTAATTTCCTGTGCATGGAATGCTCGAAAAATTGCTCGAAGAAATGGATCGTCATGAATATTTAAGGAATTGAAGTTTTAAAAGAACTTGCAAAACTTCATCAAGTTCGGAAGTTCATCCAAGAAGAAAGAGAGAAACAATTCTCACGTAAATAAGATTTTAATTTAAAGACCAGAAGTTGTTTACAAAATGGCAAACTATTTAGACCAAATGGTGCGATTTCCCGAGCATGGAATGTTCAGAAAATATTTTGAAGGAATGGATTGTCATGAATACTTTAAGGAACGAAAGTTATAGATGAAATAGTAAATAAGTTTTTCATTCAAAGACCAAAGGTCGTTTAGAAAATGACAAAGTATTTAGACCAAATAATGCGATTTCCCGAGCATGAAATGTTCAAAAAATTACTCTAAGGAATGGATTATCTTGAATACTTTAAGAAATCGAAGTTATAAAAGAACTCGTAAAAGTATGTCAAGCTTGGAAGTTCGTCTAAGAGCCAAGAGAGAAAAACCTCTCACGCAAATAGGTTTTTAATTCGAAGACCAAAGGTTGTTTAGAAAATGACAAACTATTTAGACAAAATGATGCGATTTCCTGTGCATGGAATGCTCGAAAAATTGCTCGAAGGAATGGATCGTCATGAATATTTAAGGAACTGAAGTTTTAAAAGAACTTGCAAAACTTCATCAAGTTCGGAAGTTCGTCCAAGAATAAAGAGAGAAACAATACTCACGTAAATAAGATTTTAATTTAAAGACCAAAAGTTGTTTACAAAATGGCAAACTATTTAGACCAAATGATGCGATTTCCCGAGCATGGAATGTTCGGAAAATTGCTTGAAGGATGGATTGTCATGAATACTTTAAGGAATGAAAGTTATAGATGAAATAGTAAAAAGTTGTCCAAGTTCAGAAGTTCGTCCAAGAACCAAGAGAGAAACAACTCTTACGTAAATAAGTTTTTCATTCAAAGACCAAAAGTCGTTTAGAAAGTGACAAAGTATTTAGACCAAATAATGCGATTTCCCGAGCATGAAATGTTCAAAAAATTACTCTAAGGAATGGATTATCTTGAATACTTTAAGAAATAGAAGTTATAGAAGAACTCGTAAAAGTATGTCAAGTTTGGAAGTTCGTCTAAGAGCCAAGAGAGAAAAACCTCTAACGTAAATAGGTTTTTAATTCGAAGACCAAAAGTTGTTTAGAAATTGACAAATTATTTAGACATAATGATGCGATTTCCTGTGCTTGGAATGTTTGAAAAATTACTCAAAGAAATGGATCGTCATCAATACTTTAAGGAACTGAAGTTTTAAAAGAACTCGTAAGACTTCGTCAAGTTCGGAAGTTCGTCCAAGAACAAGGAGAGAAATAACTCTCATGTAAATAACTTTTAAATTTATAGACCAAAAGTCGTTTACAAAATGACAAACTATTTAGACTAAATTATGCAATTTCCCGAGCATGGAATGTTCAGAAAATAACTCGAAGGTATGGATTGTCATGAATACTTTAATGGAGCAAAGTTATTGAACAACTGGTAAAAGTTTGTGGAGTTAGGAAGTTTGTCCATGATCCAAGAGATAGTAAATTCTCACGTAAATAAGCTTTTAATTAAATGACCAAAAGTTGTATACCAAATGACAAACTAAGCAGACAAAATGATGTGATTTCCCAAGCATGGAATGTTCAGAAAATTGCTCGAAGGAATGGAACGTCATGAATACTTTATAGAACCGAAGTTATAGAAGAACTCGTCAAAGTTTGTCAAGTTTAGAAGTTCATCCAATATCTAAGAGAGAAACAATTCTCATGTAAATAAGTTTTTCAATCAAAGAGCAAAAGTTGTTTACCAAATGACAAATAGTTTAGAAAAAAAATGATGCGACTTCCCAAGCATGAAATGTTTAAAAAATTGCTCGAACAAATGGATCGCCATGAATACTTTATGGAACTGATGTTATAAAAGAACTCGTAAAAGTTTTCCAAGTTTGAAAGTTCTGCCAAGAACCAAGATCGAAAGAACTCTCACGTAAGAAAGTTTTTCATTGAAAGATGAAAAGTAGTTTAGAAAATGACAAAGTATTTAGACCAAATGATGCGATTTCCCGAGTATGTAATGTTCAAAAAATTGCTCTAAGAATGGGTTGTCTTGAATACTTTAAGAAACCAAAGTTATTGAAGAACTCGTAAAAGCTCGTCAAGTTTGGAAGTTCATCTAAGAACCAAGAGAAAAACAACTCTCACGGATATAGGTTTTTAATTCAAAGACCAAAAGTTGTTTACAAAATGGCAAGCTATTTAGACCAAATGATGCGATTTCCCGAGCATGGAATGTTCGGAAAATTGCTTAAAGGAATGGATTGTCATGAATACTTTAAAGAATGAAAGTTATAGATGAAATAGTAAAAAGTTGTCCAAGTTCAGAAGTTCGTCCAAGAACCAAGAGAGAAACAACTCTTACGTAAATAAGTTTTTCATTCATAGACCAAAAGTCGTTTAGAAAATGACAAAGTATTTAGACCAAATAATGCGATTTCCCGAGCATGAAATGTTCAAAAAATTACTCTAAGGAATGAATTATCTTGAATACTTTAAGAAATCGAAGTTATAGAAGAACTCGTAAAAGTATGTCAAGTTTGGAAATTCGTCTAAGAGCCAAGAGAGAAAAACCTCTCACGTAAATAGGTTTTTAATTCGAAGACCAAAAGTTGTTTAGAAATTGACAAATTATTTAGACATAATGATGCGATTTCCTGTGCTTGGAATGTTTGAAAAATTACTCGAAGAAGTGGATCGTCGTGAATACTTTAAGGAACTGAAGTTTTAAAAGAACTCGTAAGACTTCGTCAAGTTCGGAAGTTCGTCCAAGAACAAGGAGAGAAACAACTCTCATGTAAATAACTTTTTAATTTATAGACCAAAAGTCGTTTACAAAATGACAAACTATTTAGACTAAATTATGCAATTTCCCGAGCATGGAATGTTCGGAAAATTACTCGAAGGAATGGATTGTCATGAATACTTTAATGGAGCAAAGTTATTGAACAACTGGTAAAAGTTTGTGGAGTTAGGAAGTTTTTCCATGATCCAAGAGATAGTAAATTCTCACGTAAATAAGCTTTTAATTAAATGACCAAAAGTTGTATACCAAATGACAAACTAAGCAGACAAAATGATGTGATTTCCCAAGCATGGAATGTTCAGAAAATTGCTCGAAGGAATGGAACGTCATGAATACTTTATAGAACCGAAGTTGTAGAAGAACTCGTCAAAGTTTGTCAAGTTTAGAAGTTCATCCAATATCTAAGAGAGAAACAATTCTCATGTAAATAAGTTTTTCATTCAAAGAGCAAAAGTTGTTTACCAAATGACAAATAGTTTAAAAAAAAATGATGCGACTTCCCAAGCATGAAATGTTCGAAAAATTGCTCGAAGGAATGGATCGCCATGAATACTTTATGGAACTGATGTTATAAAAGAACTCGTAAAAGTTTTCCAAGTTTGAAAGTTCGGCCAAGAACCAAGATAGAAACAACTCTCACGTAAGAAAGTTTTTCATTGAAAGATGAAAAGTAGTTTAGAAAATGACAAACTATTTAGACAAAATGATGTGATTTCCTGTAAATGGAATGCTCGAAAAATTGCTCGAAGGAATGGATCGTCATGAATATTTAAGGAACTGAAGTTTTAAAAGAACTTGCAAAACTTCATCAAGTTCGGAAGTTCCTCCAAGAATAAAGATAGAAACAATTCTCACGTAAATAAGATTTTAATATAAAGACCAAAAGTTGTTTACAAAATGGCAAGCTATTTAGACCAAATGATGCGATTTCCCGAGCTTGGAATGTTCGGAAAATTGCTTGAAGGAATGGATTGTCATGAATACTTTAAGGAATGAAAGTTATAGATGAAATAGTAAAAAGTTGTCCAAGTTCAGAAGTTCGTCCAAAAACCAAGAGAGAAACAACTCTTACGTAAATAAGTTTTTCATTCATAGACCAAAAGTAGTTTAGAAAATGACAAAGTATTTAGACCAAATAATGCGATTTCCCGAGCATGAAATGTTCAAAAAATTACTCTAAGGAATGGATTATCTTGAATACTTTAAGAAATCGAAGTTATAGAAGAACTCGTAAAAGTATGTCAAGTTTGGAAGTTTGTCTAAGAGCCAAGAGAGAAAAACCTCTCACGTAAATAGGTTTTTAATTCGAAGACCAAAAGTTGTTTAGAAATTGACAAATTATTTAGACATAATGATGCGATTTCCTGTGCTTGGAATGTTTGAAAAATTACTCGAAGAAGTGGATCGTCGTGAATACTTTAAGGAACTGAAGTTTTAAAAGAACTAGTAAGACTTCGTCAAGTTCGGAAGTTCGTCCAAGAACAAGGAGAGAAACAACTCTCATGTAAATAACTTTTTAATTTATAGACCAAAAGTCGTTTACAAAATGACAAACTATTTAGACTAAATTATGCAATTTCCCGAGCATGGAATGTTTGGAAAATTACTCGAAGGAATGGATTGTCATGAATACTTTAATGGAGCAAAGTTATTGAACAACTGGTAAAAGTTTGTGGAGTTAGGAAGTTTTTCCATGATCCAAGAGATAGTAAATTCTCACGTAAATAAGCTTTTAATTAAATGACCAAAAGTTGTATACCAAATGACAAACTAAGCAGACAAAATGATGTGATTTCCCAAGCATGGAATGTTCAGAAAATTGCTCGAAGGAATGGAACGTCATGAATACTTTATAGAAGAAGTTGTAGAAGAACTCGTCAAAGTTTGTCAAGTTTAGAAGTTCATCCAATATCTAAGAGAGAAACAATTCTCATGTAAATAAGTTTTTCATTCAAAGAGCAAAAGTTGTTTACCAAATGACAAATAGTTTAGAAAAAAAATGATGCGACTTCCCAAGCATGAAATGTTCGAAAAATTGCTCGAAGGAATGGATCGCCATGAATACTTTATGGAACTGATGTTATAAAAGAACTCGTAAAAGTTTTCCAAGTTTGAAAGTTCGGCCAAGAACCAGGATAGAAACAACTCTCACGTAAGAAAGTTTTTCATTGAAAGATGAAAAGTAGTTTAGAAAATGACAAAGTATTTAGACCAAATGATGCGATTTCCCGAGTATGTAATGTTCAAAAAATTGCTCTAAGAATGGGTTGTCTTGAATACTTTAAGAAATCGAAGTTATTGAAGAACTCGTAAAAGCTCGTCAAGTTTGGAAGTTCATCTAAGAACCAAGAGACTCACGGAAATAGGTTTTTAATTCAAAGACCAAAAGTTGTTTAGAAAATGACAAACTATTTAGACAAAATGATGTGATTTCCTGTGCATGGAATGCTCGAAAAATTGCTCGAAGGAATGGATCGTCATTAATATTTAAGGAACTGAAGTTTTAAAAGAACTTGCAAAACTTCATCAAGTTTGGAAGTTCATCCAAGAATAAAGAGAGAAACAATTCTCACGTAAATAAGATTTTAATTTAAAGACCAAAAGTTGTACAAAATGGTAAAATATTTAGACCAAATGATGCGATTTCCCGAGCATGGAATGTTCAAAAAATTACTCTAAGGAATGGATTATCTTGAATACCTTAAGAAATCGAAGTTATAGAAGAACTCGTAAAAGTATGTCAAGTTTGGAAGTTTGTCTAAGAGCCAAGAGAGAAAAACCTCTCACGTAAATAGGTTTTTAATTCGAAGTCCAAAAGTTGTTTAGAAATTGACAAATTATTTAGACATAATGATGCGATTTCCTGTGCTTGGAATGTTTGAAAAATTACTCGAAGAAGTGGATCGTCGTGAATACTTTAAGGAACTGAAGTTTTAAAAGAACTCGTAAGACTTCGTCAAGTTCGGAAGTTCGTCCAAGAACAAGGAGAGAAACAACTCTCATGTAAATAACTTTTTAATTTATAGACCAAAAGTCGTTTACAAAATGACAAACTATTTAGACTAAATTATGCAATTTCCCGAGCATGGAATGTTCGGAAAATTACTCGAAGGAATGGATTGTCATGAATACTTTAATGGAGCAAAGTTATTGAACAACTGGTAAAAGTTTGTGGAGTTAGGAAGTTTTTCCATGATCCAAGAGATAGTAAATTCTCACGTAAATAAGCTTTTAATTAAATGACCAAAAGTTGTATACCAAATGACAAACTAAGCAGACAAAATGATGTGATTTCCCAAGCATGGAATGTTCAGAAAATTGCTCGCAGGAATGGAACGTCATGAATACTTTATAGAACCGAAGTTGTAGAAGAACTCGTCAAAGTTTGTCAAGTTTAGAAGTTCATCCAATATCTAAGAGAGAAACAATTCTCATGTAAATAAGTTTTTCATTCAAAGAGCAAAAGTTGTTTACCAAATGACAAATAGTTTAAAAAAAAATGATGCGACTTCCCAAGCATGAAATGTTCGAAAAATTGCTCGAAGGAATGGATCGCCATGAATACTTTATGGAACTGATGTTATAAAAGAACTCGTAAAAGTTTTCCAAGTTTGAAAGTTCGGCCAAGAACCAAGATAGAAACAACTCTCACGTAAGAAAGTTTTTCATTGAAAGATGAAAAGTAGTTTAGAAAATGACAAACTATTTAGACAAAATGATGTGATTTCCTGTAAATGGAATGCTCGAAAAATTGCTCGAAGGAATGGATCGTCATGAATATTTAAGGAACTGAAGTTTTAAAAGAACTTGCAAAACTTCATCAAGTTCGGAAGTTCCTCCAAGAATAAAGATAGAAACAATTCTCACGTAAATAAGATTTTAATATAAAGACCAAAAGTTGTTTACAAAATGGCAAGCTATTTAGACCAAATGATGCGATTTCCCGAGCTTGGAATGTTCGGAAAATTGCTTGAAGGAATGGATTGTCATGAATACTTTAAGGAATGAAAGTTATAGATGAAATAGTAAAAAGTTGTCCAAGTTCAGAAGTTCGTCCAAAAACCAAGAGAGAAACAACTCTTACGTAAATAAGTTTTTCATTCATAGACCAAAAGTAGTTTAGAAAATGACAAAGTATTTAGACCAAATAATGCGATTTCCCGAGCATGAAATGTTCAAAAAATTACTCTAAGGAATGGATTATCTTGAATACTTTAAGAAATCGAAGTTATAGAAGAACTCGTAAAAGTATGTCAAGTTTGGAAGTTTGTCTAAGAGCCAAGAGAGAAAAACCTCTCACGTAAATAGGTTTTTAATTCGAAGACCAAAAGTTGTTTAGAAATTGACAAATTATTTAGACATAATGATGCGATTTCCTGTGCTTGGAATGTTTGAAAAATTACTCGAAGAAGTGGATCGTCGTGAATACTTTAAGGAACTGAAGTTTTAAAAGAACTAGTAAGACTTCGTCAAGTTCGGAAGTTCGTCCAAGAACAAGGAGAGAAACAACTCTCATGTAAATAACTTTTTAATTTATAGACCAAAAGTCGTTTACAAAATGACAAACTATTTAGACTAAATTATGCAATTTCCCGAGCATGGAATGTTTGGAAAATTACTCGAAGGAATGGATTGTCATGAATACTTTAATGGAGCAAAGTTATTGAACAACTGGTAAAAGTTTGTGGAGTTAGGAAGTTTTTCCATGATCCAAGAGATAGTAAATTCTCACGTAAATAAGCTTTTAATTAAATGACCAAAAGTTGTATACCAAATGACAAACTAAGCAGACAAAATGATGTGATTTCCCAAGCATGGAATGTTCAGAAAATTGCTCGAAGGAATGGAACGTCATGAATACTTTATAGAAGAAGTTGTAGAAGAACTCGTCAAAGTTTGTCAAGTTTAGAAGTTCATCCAATATCTAAGAGAGAAACAATTCTCATGTAAATAAGTTTTTCATTCAAAGAGCAAAAGTTGTTTACCAAATGACAAATAGTTTAGAAAAAAAATGATGCGACTTCCCAAGCATGAAATGTTCGAAAAATTGCTCGAAGGAATGGATCGCCATGAATACTTTATGGAACTGATGTTATAAAAGAACTCGTAAAAGTTTTCCAAGTTTGAAAGTTCGGCCAAGAACCAGGATAGAAACAACTCTCACGTAAGAAAGTTTTTCATTGAAAGATGAAAAGTAGTTTAGAAAATGACAAAGTATTTAGACCAAATGATGCGATTTCCCGAGTATGTAATGTTCAAAAAATTGCTCTAAGAATGGGTTGTCTTGAATACTTTAAGAAATCGAAGTTATTGAAGAACTCGTAAAAGCTCGTCAAGTTTGGAAGTTCATCTAAGAACCAAGAGACTCACGGAAATAGGTTTTTAATTCAAAGACCAAAAGTTGTTTAGAAAATGACAAACTATTTAGACAAAATGATGTGATTTCCTGTGCATGGAATGCTCGAAAAATTGCTCGAAGGAATGGATCGTCATTAATATTTAAGGAACTGAAGTTTTAAAAGAACTTGCAAAACTTCATCAAGTTTGGAAGTTCATCCAAGAATAAAGAGAGAAACAATTCTCACGTAAATAAGATTTTAATTTAAAGACCAAAAGTTGTACAAAATGGTAAAATATTTAGACCAAATGATGCGATTTCCCGAGCATGGAATGTTCAAAAAATTACTCTAAGGAATGGATTATCTTGAATACCTTAAGAAATCGAAGTTATAGAAGAACTCGTAAAAGTATGTCAAGTTTGGAAGTTTGTCTAAGAGCCAAGAGAGAAAAACCTCTCACGTAAATAGGTTTTTAATTCGAAGTCCAAAAGTTGTTTAGAAATTGACAAATTATTTAGACATAATGATGCGATTTCCTGTGCTTGGAATGTTTGAAAAATTACTCGAAGAAGTGGATCGTCGTGAATACTTTAAGGAACTGAAGTTTTAAAAGAACTCGTAAGACTTCGTCAAGTTCGGAAGTTCGTCCAAGAACAAGGAGAGAAACAACTCTCATGTAAATAACTTTTTAATTTATAGACCAAAAGTCGTTTACAAAATGACAAACTATTTAGACTAAATTATGCAATTTCCCGAGCATGGAATGTTCGGAAAATTACTCGAAGGAATGGATTGTCATGAATACTTTAATGGAGCAAAGTTATTGAACAACTGGTAAAAGTTTGTGGAGTTAGGAAGTTTTTCCATGATCCAAGAGATAGTAAATTCTCACGTAAATAAGCTTTTAATTAAATGACCAAAAGTTGTATACCAAATGACAAACTAAGCAGACAAAATGATGTGATTTCCCAAGCATGGAATGTTCAGAAAATTGCTCGCAGGAATGGAACGTCATGAATACTTTATAGAACCGAAGTTGTAGAAGAACTCGTCAAAGTTTGTCAAGTTTAGAAGTTCATCCAATATCTAAGAGAGAAACAATTCTCATGTAAATAAGTTTTTCATTCAAAGAGCAAAAGTTGTTTACCAAATGACAAATAGTTTAAAAAAAAATGATGCGACTTCCCAAGCATGAAATGTTCGAAAAATTGCTCGAAGGAATGGATCGCCATGAATACTTTATGGAACTGATGTTATAAAAGAACTCGTAAAAGTTTTCCAAGTTTGAAAGTTCGGCCAAGAACCAAGATAGAAACAACTCTCACGTAAGAAAGTTTTTCATTGAAAGATGAAAAGTAGTTTAGAAAATGACAAACTATTTAGACAAAATGATGTGATTTCCTGTAAATGGAATGCTCGAAAAATTGCTCGAAGGAATGGATCGTCATGAATATTTAAGGAACTGAAGTTTTAAAAGAACTTGCAAAACTTCATCAAGTTCGGAAGTTCCTCCAAGAATAAAGATAGAAACAATTCTCACGTAAATAAGATTTTAATATAAAGACCAAAAGTTGTTTACAAAATGGCAAGCTATTTAGACCAAATGATGCGATTTCCCGAGCTTGGAATGTTCGGAAAATTGCTTGAAGGAATGGATTGTCATGAATACTTTAAGGAATGAAAGTTATAGATGAAATAGTAAAAAGTTGTCCAAGTTCAGAAGTTCGTCCAAAAACCAAGAGAGAAACAACTCTTACGTAAATAAGTTTTTCATTCATAGACCAAAAGTAGTTTAGAAAATGACAAAGTATTTAGACCAAATAATGCGATTTCCCGAGCATGAAATGTTCAAAAAATTACTCTAAGGAATGGATTATCTTGAATACTTTAAGAAATCGAAGTTATAGAAGAACTCGTAAAAGTATGTCAAGTTTGGAAGTTTGTCTAAGAGCCAAGAGAGAAAAACCTCTCACGTAAATAGGTTTTTAATTCGAAGACCAAAAGTTGTTTAGAAATTGACAAATTATTTAGACATAATGATGCGATTTCCTGTGCTTGGAATGTTTGAAAAATTACTCGAAGAAGTGGATCGTCGTGAATACTTTAAGGAACTGAAGTTTTAAAAGAACTAGTAAGACTTCGTCAAGTTCGGAAGTTCGTCCAAGAACAAGGAGAGAAACAACTCTCATGTAAATAACTTTTTAATTTATAGACCAAAAGTCGTTTACAAAATGACAAACTATTTAGACTAAATTATGCAATTTCCCGAGCATGGAATGTTTGGAAAATTACTCGAAGGAATGGATTGTCATGAATACTTTAATGGAGCAAAGTTATTGAACAACTGGTAAAAGTTTGTGGAGTTAGGAAGTTTTTCCATGATCCAAGAGATAGTAAATTCTCACGTAAATAAGCTTTTAATTAAATGACCAAAAGTTGTATACCAAATGACAAACTAAGCAGACAAAATGATGTGATTTCCCAAGCATGGAATGTTCAGAAAATTGCTCGAAGGAATGGAACGTCATGAATACTTTATAGAAGAAGTTGTAGAAGAACTCGTCAAAGTTTGTCAAGTTTAGAAGTTCATCCAATATCTAAGAGAGAAACAATTCTCATGTAAATAAGTTTTTCATTCAAAGAGCAAAAGTTGTTTACCAAATGACAAATAGTTTAGAAAAAAAATGATGCGACTTCCCAAGCATGAAATGTTCGAAAAATTGCTCGAAGGAATGGATCGCCATGAATACTTTATGGAACTGATGTTATAAAAGAACTCGTAAAAGTTTTCCAAGTTTGAAAGTTCGGCCAAGAACCAGGATAGAAACAACTCTCACGTAAGAAAGTTTTTCATTGAAAGATGAAAAGTAGTTTAGAAAATGACAAAGTATTTAGACCAAATGATGCGATTTCCCGAGTATGTAATGTTCAAAAAATTGCTCTAAGAATGGGTTGTCTTGAATACTTTAAGAAATCGAAGTTATTGAAGAACTCGTAAAAGCTCGTCAAGTTTGGAAGTTCATCTAAGAACCAAGAGACTCACGGAAATAGGTTTTTAATTCAAAGACCAAAAGTTGTTTAGAAAATGACAAACTATTTAGACAAAATGATGTGATTTCCTGTGCATGGAATGCTCGAAAAATTGCTCGAAGGAATGGATCGTCATTAATATTTAAGGAACTGAAGTTTTAAAAGAACTTGCAAAACTTCATCAAGTTTGGAAGTTCATCCAAGAATAAAGAGAGAAACAATTCTCACGTAAATAAGATTTTAATTTAAAGACCAAAAGTTGTACAAAATGGTAAAATATTTAGACCAAATGATGCGATTTCCCGAGCATGGAATGTTCGGAAAATTGCTTGAAGGATGGATTGTCATGAATACTTTAAGGAATGAAAGTTATAGATGAAATTGTAAAAAGTTGTCCAAGTTCAGAAGTTCGTCCAAGAACCAAGAGAGAAACAACTCTTACGTAAATAAGTTTTTCATTCAAAGACCAAAAGTCGTTTAGAAAATGACAAAGTATTTATACCAAATAATGCGATTTCCCGAGCATGAAATGTTCAAAAAATTACTCTAAGGAATGGATTATCTTGAATACTTTAAGAAATCGAAGTTATAGAAGAACTCGTAAAAGTATGTCAAGTTTGGAAGTTCGTCTAAGAGCCAAAAGAGAAAAACCTCTCACGTAAATAGGTTTTTAATTCGAAGACCAAAAGTTGTTTAGAAATTGACAAATTATTTAGACATAATGATGCGATTTCCTGTGCTTGGAATGTTTGAATAATTACTCAAAGAAATGGATCGTCATCAATACTTTAAGGAACTGAAGTTTTAAAAGAACTCGTAAGACTTCGTCAAGTTCGGAAGTTCGTCCAAGAACAAGGAGAGAAATAACTCTCATGTAAATAACTTTTTAATTTATAGACCAAAAGTCGTTTACAAAATGACAAACTATTTAGACTAAATTATGCAATTTCCCGAGCATGGAATGTTCAGAAAATTACTCGAAGGTATGGATTGTCATGAATACTTTAATGGAGCAAAGTTATTGAACAACTGGTAAAAGTTTGTGGAGTTAGGAAGTTTGTCCATGATCCAAGAGATAGTAAATTCTCACGTAAATAAGCTTTTAATTAAATGACCAAAAGTTGTATACCAAATGACAAACTAAGAAGACAAAATGATGTGATTTCCCAAGCATGGAATGTTCAGAAAATTGCTCGAAGGAATGAAACGTCATGAATACTTTATAGAACCGAAGTTATAGAAGAACTCGTCAAAGTTTGTCAAGTTTAGAAGTTCATCCAATATCTAAGAGAGAAACAATTCTCATGTAAATAAGTTTTTCATTCAAAGAGCAAAAGTTGTTTACCAAATGACAAATAGTTTAGAAAAAAAATGATGCGACTTCCCAAGCATGAAATGTTCGAAAAACTGCTCGAAGGAATGGATCGCCATGAATACTTTATGGAACTGATGTTATAAAAGAACTCGTAAAAGTTTTCCAAGTTCAGAAGTTCGGCCAAGAACCAAGATAGAAACAACTCTCACGTAAGAAAGTTTTTCATTGAAAGACGAAAAGTAGTTTGGAAAATGACAAAGTATTTAGACCAAATGATGCGATTTCCCGAGTATGTAATGTTCAAAAAATTGCTCTAAGAATGGGTTGTCTTGAATACTTTAAGAAATCGAAGTTATTGAAGAACTTGTAAATGCTCGTCAAGTTTGGAAGTTCATCTAAGAACCAAGAGAAAAACAACTCTCACGGAAATAGGTTTTTAATTCAAAGACCAAAAGTTGTTTAGAAAATGACAAACTATTTAGACAAAATGATGTGATTTCTTGTGCATGGAATGCTCGAAAAATTGCTCGAAGGAATGGATCGTCATGAATATTTAAGGAACTGAAGTTTTAAAAGAACTTGCAAAACTTCATCAAGTTCGGAAGTTCGTCCAAGAATAAAGAGAGAAACAATTCACACGTAAATAAGATTTTAATTTAAAGACCAAAAGTTGTTTACAAAATGGTAAACTATTTAGACCAAATGATGCGATTTCCCGAGCATGGAATGTTCGGAAAATTGCTTGAAGGATGGATTGTCATGAATACTTTAAGGAATGAAAGTTATAGATGAAATAGTAAAAAGTTGTCCAAGTTCAGAAGTTCGTCCAAGAACCAAGAGAGAAACAACTCTTACGTAAATAAGTTTTTCATTCAAAGACCAAAAGTCGTTTAGAAAATGACAAAGTATTTAGACCAAATAATGCGATTTCCCGAGCATGAAATGTTCAAAAAATTACTCTAAGGAATGGATTATCTTGAATACTTTAAGAAATCGAAGTTATAGAAGAACTCGTAAAAGTATGTCAAGTTTGGAAGTTCGTCTAAGAGCCAAGAGAGAAAAACCTCTCACGTAAATAGGTTTTTAATTCGAAGACCAAAAGTTGTTTAGAAATTGAAAAATTATTTAGACATAATGATGCGATTTCCTGTGCTTGGAATGTTTGAAAAATTACTCGAAGAAATGGATCGTCGTGAATGCTTTAAGGAACTGAAGTTTTAAAAGAACTCGTAAGACTTCGTCAAGTTCGGAAGTTCGTCCAAGAACAAGGAGAGAAACAACTCTCATGTAAATAACTTTTTAATTTATAGACCAAAAGTCGTTTACAAAATGACAAACTATTTAGACTAAATTATGCAATTTCCCGAGCATGGAATGTTCGGAAAATTACTCGAAGGAATGAATTGTCATGAATACTTTAATGGAGCAAAGTTATTGAACAACTGGTAAAAGTTTGTGGAGTTAGGAAGTTTGTCCATGATCCAAGAGATAGTAAATTCTCACGAAAATAAGCTTTTAATTAAATGACCAAAAGTTGTATACCAAATGACAAACTAAGCAAACAAAATGATGTGATTTCCCAGGCATGGAATGTTCAGAAAATTGCTCGAATAAATGGAACGTCATGAATACTTTATAGAACCGAAGTTCTAGAAGAACTCGTCAAAGTTTGTCAAGTTTAGAAGTTCATCCAATATCTAAGAGAGAAACAATTCTCATGTAAATAAGTTTTTCATTCAAAGAGCAAAAGTTGTTTACCAAATGACAAATAGTTTAGAAAAAAAATGATGCGACTTCCCAAGCATGAAATGTTCGAAAAATTGCTCGAAGGAATGGATCGCCATGAATACTTTATGGAACTGATGTTATAAAAGAACTCGTAAAAGTTTTCCAAGTTTGAAAGTTCGGCCAAGAACCAGGATAGAAACAACTCTCACGTAAGAAAGTTTTTCATTGAAAGATGAAAAGTAGTTTAGAAAATGACAAAGTATTTAGACCAAATGATGCGATTTCCCGAGTATGTAATGTTCAAAAAATTGCTCTAAGAATGGGTTGTCTTGAATACTCTAAGAAATCAAAGTTATTGAAGAACTCGTAAAAGCTCGTCAAGTTTGGAAGTTCATCTAAGAACCAAGAGAAAAACAACTCTCGCGGAAATAGGTTTTTAATTCAAAGACCAAAAATTGTTTAGAAAATGACAAACTATTTAGACAAAATGATGTGATTTCCTGTGCATGGAATGCTCGAAAAATTGCTCGAAGGAATGGATCGTCATGAATATTTAAGGAACTGAAGTTTTAAAAGAACTTGCAAAACTTCATCAAGTTCGGAAGTTCGTCCAAGAATAAAGAGAGAAACAATTCTCACGTAAATAAGATTTTAATAGAAAGACCAAAAGTTGTTTACAAAATGGAAAGCTATTTAGACGAAATGATGCGATTTCCCGAGCATGGAATGTTCGGAAAATTGCTTGAAGGAATGGATTGTCATGAATACTTTAAGGAATGAAAGTTATAGATGAAATAGTAAAAAGTTGTCCAAGTTCAGAAGTTAATCCAAGAACCAAGAGAGAAACAACTCTTACGTAAATAAGTTTTTCATTCAAAGACCAAAAGTCGTTTAGAAAATGACAAAGTATTTAGACCAAATAATTCGATTTCCCGTGCATGAAATGTTCAAAAAATTACTCTAAGGAATGGATTATCTTGAATACTTTAAGAAATCGAAGTTATAGAAGAACTCGTAAAAGTATGTCAAGTCTGGAAGTTCGTCTAAGAGACAAGAGAGAAAAACCTCTCACGTAAATAGGTTTTTAATTCGAAGACCAAAAGTTGTTTAGAAATTGACAAATTATTTAGACATAATGATGCGATATCCTGTGCTTGGAATGTTTGAAAAATTACTCGAAGAAATGGATCGTCATGAATACTTTAAGGAACTGAAGTTGTAAAAGAACTCGTAAGATTTCGTCAAGTTCAGAAGTTCGTCCAAGAACAAGGAGAGAAACAACTCTCATGTAAATAACTTTTTAATTTATAGACCAAAAGTCGTTTACAAAATGACAAACTATTTAGACTAAATTATGCAATTTCACGAGCATGGAATGTTTGGAAAATTACTCGAAGGAATGGATTGTCATGAATACTTTAATGGAGCAAAGTTATTGAACAACTGGTAAAAGTTTGTGGAGTTAGGAAGTTTGTCCATGATCCAAGAGATAGTAAATTCTCACGTAAATAAGCTTTTAATTAAATGACCAAAAGTTGTATACCAAATGACAAACTAAGCAGACAAAATGATGTGATTTCCCAAGCATGGAATGTTCAGAAAATTGCTCGAAGGAATGGAACGTCATGAATACTTTATAGAACCGAAGTTATAGAAGAACTTGGCAAAGTTTGTCAAGTTTAGAAGTTCATCCAATATCTAAGAGAGAAACAATTCTCATGTAAATAAGTTTTTCATTCAAAGAGCAAAAGTTGTTTACCAAATGACAAATAGTTTAGAAAAAAAATGATGCGACTTCCCAAGCATGAAATGTTCGAAAAACTGCTCGAAGGAATGGATCGCCATGAATACTTTATGGAACTGATGTTATAAAAGAACTCGTAAAAGTTTTCTAAGTTCAGAAATTCGGCCAAGAACCAAGATAGAAACAACTCTCGCGTAAGAAAGTTTTTCATTGAAAGACGAAAAGTAGTTTAGAAAATGACAAAGTATTTAGACCAAATGATGCGATTTCCCGAGTATGTAATGTTCAAAAAATTGCTCTAAGAATGGGTTGTCTTGAATACTTTAAGAAATCGAAGTTATTGAAGAACTCTTAAAAGCTCGTCAAGTTTGGAAGTTCATCTAAGAACCAAGAGACTCACGGAAATAGGTTTTTAATTCAAAGACCAAAAGTTGTTTAGAAAATGACAAACTATTTAGACAAAATGATGTGATTTCCTGTGCATGGAATGCTCGAAAAATTGCACGAAGGAATGGATCGTCCTGAATATTTAAGGAACTGAAGTTTTAAAAGAACTTGCAAAACTTCATCAAGTTCGGAAGTTCGTCCAAGAATAAAGAGAGAAACAATTCTCACGTAAATAAGATTTAATTTAAAGACCAAAAGTTGTTTACAAAATGGTAAACTATTTAGACCAAATGGTGCGATTTCCCGAGCATGGAATGTTCGGAAAATTGCTTGAAGGATGGATTGTCATGAATACTTTAAGGAATGAAAGTTATAGATGAAATAGTAAAAAGTTGTCCAAGTTCAGAAGTTCGTCCAAGAACCAAGAGAGAAACAACTCTTACGTAAATAAGTTTTTCATTCAAAGACCAAAAGTCGTTTAGAAAATGACAAAGTATTTAGACCAAAAAATGCGATTTCCCGAGCATGAAATGTTCAAAAAATTACTCTAAGGAATGGATTATCTTGAATACTTTAAGAAATCGAAGTTATAGAAGAACTCAAAAAAAGTATGTCAAGTTTGGATGTTCGTCTAAGAGCCATGAGAGAAAAACCTCTCACGTAAATAGGTTTTTAATTCGAAGACCAAAAGTTGTTTAGAAATTGACAAATTATTTAGACATAATGATGCGATTTCCTGTGCTTGGAATGTTTGAAAAATTACTCGAAGAAGTGGATCGTCGTGAATACTTTAAGGAACTGAAGTTTTAAAAGAACTAGTAAGACTTCGTCAAGTTCGGAAGTTCGTCCAAGAACAAGGAGAGAAACAACTCTCATGTAAATAACTTTTTAATTTATAGACCAAAAGTCGTTTACAAAATGACAAACTATTTAGACTAAATTATGCAATTTCCCGAGCATGGAATGTTTGGAAAATTACTCGAAGGAATGGATTGTCATGAATACTTTAATGGAGCAAAGTTATTGAACAACTGGTAAAAGTTTGTGGAGTTAGGAAGTTTATCCATGATCCAAGAGATAGTAAATTCTCACGTAAATAAGCTTTTAATTAAATGACCAAAAGTTGTATACCAAATGACAAACTAAGCAGACAAAATGATGTGATTTCCCAAGCATGGAATGTTCAGAAAATTGCTCGAAGGAATGGAACGTCATGAATACTTTATAGAACCGAAGTTGTAGAAGAACTCGTCAAAGTTTGTCAAGTTTAGAAGTTCATCCAATATCTAAGAGAGAAACAATTCTCATGTAAATAAGTTTTTCATTCAAAGAGCAAAAGTTGTTTACCAAATGACAAATAGTTTAGAAAAAAAATGATGCGACTTCCCAAGCATGAAATGTTCGAAAAATTGCTCGAAGGAATGGATCGCCATGAATATTTTATGGAACTGATGTTATAAAAGAACTCGTAAAAGTTTTCCAAGTTTGAAAGTTCGGCCAAGAACCAAGATCGAAAGAACTCTCACGTAAGAAAGTTTTTCTTTGAAAGATGAAAAGTAGTTTAGAAAATGACAAAGTATTTAGACCAAATGATGCGATTTCCCGAGTATGTAATGTTCAAAAAATTGCTCTAAGAATGGGTTGTCTTGAATACTTTAAGAAATCGAAGTTATTGAAGAACTCGTAAAAGCTCGTCAAATTTGGAAGTTCATCTAAGAACCAAGAGACTCACGGAAATAGGTTTTTAATTCAAAGACCAAAAGTTGTTTAGAAAATGACAAACTATTTAGACAAAATGATGTGATTTCCTGTGCATGGAATGCTCGAAAAATTGCACGAAGGAATGGATCGTCCTGAATATTTAAGGAACTGAAGTTTTAAAAGAACTTGCAAAACTTCATCAAGTTCGGAAGTTCGTCCAAGAATAAAGAGAGAAACAATTCTCACGTAAATAAGATTTTAATTTAAAGACCAAAAGTTGTTTACAAAATGGTAAACTATTTAGACCAAATGGTGCGATTTCCCGAGCATGGAATGTTCGGAAAATTGCTTGAAGGATGGATTGTCATGAATACTTTAAGTTGTCCAAGTTCAGAAGTTCGTCCAAGAACCAAGAGAGAAACAACTCTTACGTAAATAAGTTTTTCATTCAAAGACCAAAAGTCGTTTAGAAAATGACAAAGTATTTAGACCAAAAAATGCGATTTCCCGAGCATGAAATGTTCAAAAAATTACTCTAAGGAATGGATTATCTTGAATACTTTAAGAAATCGAAGTTATAGAAGAACTCAAAAAAAGTATGTCAAGTTTGGAAGTTCGTCTAAGAGCCAAGAGAGAAAAACCTCTCACGTAAATAGGTTTTTAATTCGAAGACCAAAAGTTGTTTAGAAATTGACAAATTATTTAGACATAATGATGCGATTTCCTGTGCTTGGAATGTTTGAAAAATTACTCGAAGAAGTGGATCGTCATGAATACTTTAAGGAATTGAAGTTTTAAAAGAACTCGTAACACTTCGTCAAGTTCGAAAGTTCGTCCAAGAATAAGGAGAGAAACAAATCTCATGTAAATAACTTTTTAATTTATAAACCAAAAGTCGTTTACAAAATGACAAACTATTTAGACTAAATTATGCAATTTCCCGAGCATGGAATGTTCGAAAAATTACTCGAAGGAATGGATTGTCATGAATACTTTAATGGAGCAAAGTTATTGAACAACTGGTAAAAGTTTGTGGAGTTAGGAAGTTTGTCCATGATCCAAGAGATAGTAAATTCTCACGTAAATAAGCTTTTAATTAAATGACCAAAAGTTGTATACCAAATGACAAACTAAGCAGACAAAATAATGTGATTTCCCAAGCATGGAATGTTCAGAAAATTGCTCGAAGGAATGGAACGTCATGAATACTTTATAGAACCGAAGTTACAGATGAACTCGTCAAAGTTTGTCAAGTTTAGAAGTTCATCCAATATCCAAGAGAGAAACAATTCTCATGTAAATAAGTTTTTCATTCAAAGAGCAAAAGTTGTTTACCAAATGACAAATAGTTTAGAAAAAAAATGATGCGATTTTACAATCATGAAATGTTCGAAAAATTGCTCGAAGGAATGGATCGTCATGAATACTTTATGGAACTGATGTTATAAAAGAACTCGTAAAAGTTTTCCAAGTTCAGAAGTTCGTCCAAGAACCAAGATAGAAACAACTCTCACGTAAGAAAGTTTTACATTGAAAGACGAAAAGTAGTTTAGAAAATGACAAAGTATTTAGACCAAATGATGCGATTTCCCGAGTAAGTAATGTTCAAAAAATTGCTCTAAGAATGGGTTGTCCTGAATACTTTAAGAAACCGAAGTTATTGAAGAACTCATAAAAGTTCGTAAAGTTTGGAAGTTCATCTAAGAACCAAGAGAAAAACAACTCTCACGGAAATAGGTTTTTAATTCAAAGACCAAAAGTTGTTTAGAAAATGACAAACTATTTAGACAAAATGATGTAATTTCCTGTGCATGGAATGCTCGAAAAATTGCTCGAAGAAATGGATCGTCATGAATATTTAAGGAATTGAAGTTTTAAAAGAACTTGCAAAACTTCATCAAGTTCGGAAGTTCATCCAAGAAGAAAGAGAGAAACAATTCTCACGTAAATAAGATTTTAATTTAAAGACCAGAAGTTGTTTACAAAATGGCAAACTATTTAGACCAAATAAGATTTCCCGAGCATGGAATGTTCAGAAAATATTTTGAAGGAATGGATTGTCATGAATACTTTAAGGAACGAAAGTTATAGATGAAATAGTAAATAAGTTTTTCATTCAAAGACCAAAGGTCGTTTAGAAAATGACAAAGTATTTAGACCAAATAATGCGATTTCCCGAGCATGAAATGCTCAAAAAATTACTCTAAGGAATGGATTATCTTGAATACTTTAAGAAATCGAAGTTATAAAAGAACTCGTAAAAGTATGTCAAGCTTGGAAGTTCGTCTAAGAGCCAAGAGAGAAAAACCTCTCACGCAAATAGGTTTTTAATTCGAAGACCAAAGGTTGTTTAGAAAATGACAAACTATTTAGACAAAATGATGCGATTTCCTGTGCATGGAATGCTCGAAAAATTGCTCGAAGGAATGGATCGTCATGAATATTTAAGGAACTGAAGTTTTAAAAGAACTTGCAAAACTTCATCAAGTTCGGAAGTTCGTCCAAGAATAAAGAGAGAAACAATACTCACGTAAATAAGATTTTAATTTAAAGACCAAAAGTTGTTTACAAAATGGCAAACTATTTAGACCAAATGATGCGATTTCCCGAGCATGGAATGTTCGGAAAATTGCTTGAAGGATGGATTGTCATGAATACTTTAAGGAATGAAAGTTATAGATGAAATAGTAAAAAGTTGTCCAAGTTCAGAAGTTCGTCCAAGAACCAAGAGAAAAAAAAACTCTTACGTAAATAAGTTTTTCATTCAAAGACCAAAAGTCGTTTAGAAAGTGACAAAGTATTTAGACCAAATAATGCGATTTCCCGAGCATGAAATGTTCAAAAAATTACTCTAAGGAATGGATTATCTTGAATACTTTAAGAAATAGAAGTTATAGAAGAACTCGTAAAAGTATGTCAAGTTTGGAAGTTCGTCTAAGAGCCAAGAGAGAAAAACCTCTAACGTAAATAGGTTTTTAATTCGAAGACCAAAAGTTGTTTAGAAATTGACAAATTATTTAGACATAATGATGCGATTTCCTGTGCTTGGAATGTTTGAAAAATTACTCGAAGAAATGGATCGTCATCAATACTTTAAGGAACTGAAGTTTTAAAAGAACTCGTAAGACTTCGTCAAGTTCGGAAGTTCGTCCAAGAACAAGGAGAGAAATAACTCTCATGTAAATAACTTTTTAATTTATAGACCAAAAGTCGTTTACAAAATGACAAACTATTTAGACTAAATTATGCAATTTCCCGAGCATGGAATGTTCAGAAAATTACTCGAAGGTATGGATTGTCATGAATACTTTAATGGAGCAAAGTTATTGAACAACTGGTAAAAGTTTGTGGAGTTAGGAAGTTTGTCCATGATCCAAGAGATTGTAAATTCTCACGTAAATAAGCTTTTAATTAAATGACCAAAAGTTGTATACCAAATGACAAACTAAGCAGACAAAATGATGTGATTTCCCAAGCATGGAATGCTCAGAAAATTGCTCGAAGGAATGGAACGTCATGAATACTTTATAGAACCGAAGTTATAGAAGAACTCGTCAAAGTTTGTCAAGTTTAGAAGTTCATCCAATATCTAAGAGAGAAACAATTCTCATGTAAATAAGTTTTTCAATCAAAGAGCAAAAGTTGTTTACCAAATGACAAATAGTTTAGAAAAAAAATGATGCGACTTCCCAAGCATGAAATGTTTAAAAAATTGCTCGAACAAATGGATCGCCATGAATACTTTATGGAACTGATGTTATAAAAGAACTCGTAAAAGTTTTCCAAGTTTGAAAGTTCGGCCAAGAACCAAGATCGAAAGAACTCTCACGTAAGAAAGTTTTTCTTTGAAAGATGAAAAGTAGTTTAGAAAATGACAAAGTATTTAGACCAAATGATGCGATTTCCCGAGTATGTAATGTTCAAAAAATTGCTCTAAGAATGGGTTGTCTTGAATACTTTAAGAAATCGAAGTTATTGAAGAACTCGTAAAAGCTCGTCAAATTTGGAAGTTCATCTAAGAACCAAGAGACTCACGGAAATAGGTTTTTAATTCAAAGACCAAAAGTTGTTTAGAAAATGACAAACTATTTAGACAAAATGATGTGATTTCCTGTGCATGGAATGCTCGAAAAATTGCACGAAGGAATGGATCGTCCTGAATATTTAAGGAACTGAAGTTTTAAAAGAACTTGCAAAACTTCATCAAGTTCGGAAGTTCGTCCAAGAATAAAGAGAGAAACAATTCTCACGTAAATAAGATTTTAATTTAAAGACCAAAAGTTGTTTACAAAATGGTAAACTATTTAGACCAAATGGTGCGATTTCCCGAGCATGGAATGTTCGGAAAATTGCTTGAAGGATGGATTGTCATGAATACTTTAAGTTGTCCAAGTTCAGAAGTTCGTCCAAGAACCAAGAGAGAAACAACTCTTACGTAAATAAGTTTTTCATTCAAAGACCAAAAGTCGTTTAGAAAATGACAAAGTATTTAGACCAAAAAATGCGATTTCCCGAGCATGAAATGTTCAAAAAATTACTCTAAGGAATGGATTATCTTGAATACTTTAAGAAATCGAAGTTATAGAAGAACTCAAAAAAAGTATGTCAAGTTTGGAAGTTCGTCTAAGAGCCAAGAGAGAAAAACCTCTCACGTAAATAGGTTTTTAATTCGAAGACCAAAAGTTGTTTAGAAATTGACAAATTATTTAGACATAATGATGCGATTTCCTGTGCTTGGAATGTTTGAAAAATTACTCGAAGAAGTGGATCGTCATGAATACTTTAAGGAATTGAAGTTTTAAAAGAACTCGTAACACTTCGTCAAGTTCGAAAGTTCGTCCAAGAATAAGGAGAGAAACAAATCTCATGTAAATAACTTTTTAATTTATAAACCAAAAGTCGTTTACAAAATGACAAACTATTTAGACTAAATTATGCAATTTCCCGAGCATGGAATGTTCGAAAAATTACTCGAAGGAATGGATTGTCATGAATACTTTAATGGAGCAAAGTTATTGAACAACTGGTAAAAGTTTGTGGAGTTAGGAAGTTTGTCCATGATCCAAGAGATAGTAAATTCTCACGTAAATAAGCTTTTAATTAAATGACCAAAAGTTGTATACCAAATGACAAACTAAGCAGACAAAATAATGTGATTTCCCAAGCATGGAATGTTCAGAAAATTGCTCGAAGGAATGGAACGTCATGAATACTTTATAGAACCGAAGTTACAGATGAACTCGTCAAAGTTTGTCAAGTTTAGAAGTTCATCCAATATCCAAGAGAGAAACAATTCTCATGTAAATAAGTTTTTCATTCAAAGAGCAAAAGTTGTTTACCAAATGACAAATAGTTTAGAAAAAAAATGATGCGATTTTACAATCATGAAATGTTCGAAAAATTGCTCGAAGGAATGGATCGTCATGAATACTTTATGGAACTGATGTTATAAAAGAACTCGTAAAAGTTTTCCAAGTTCAGAAGTTCGTCCAAGAACCAAGATAGAAACAACTCTCACGTAAGAAAGTTTTACATTGAAAGACGAAAAGTAGTTTAGAAAATGACAAAGTATTTAGACCAAATGATGCGATTTCCCGAGTAAGTAATGTTCAAAAAATTGCTCTAAGAATGGGTTGTCCTGAATACTTTAAGAAACCGAAGTTATTGAAGAACTCATAAAAGTTCGTAAAGTTTGGAAGTTCATCTAAGAACCAAGAGAAAAACAACTCTCACGGAAATAGGTTTTTAATTCAAAGACCAAAAGTTGTTTAGAAAATGACAAACTATTTAGACAAAATGATGTAATTTCCTGTGCATGGAATGCTCGAAAAATTGCTCGAAGAAATGGATCGTCATGAATATTTAAGGAATTGAAGTTTTAAAAGAACTTGCAAAACTTCATCAAGTTCGGAAGTTCATCCAAGAAGAAAGAGAGAAACAATTCTCACGTAAATAAGATTTTAATTTAAAGACCAGAAGTTGTTTACAAAATGGCAAACTATTTAGACCAAATAAGATTTCCCGAGCATGGAATGTTCAGAAAATATTTTGAAGGAATGGATTGTCATGAATACTTTAAGGAACGAAAGTTATAGATGAAATAGTAAATAAGTTTTTCATTCAAAGACCAAAGGTCGTTTAGAAAATGACAAAGTATTTAGACCAAATAATGCGATTTCCCGAGCATGAAATGCTCAAAAAATTACTCTAAGGAATGGATTATCTTGAATACTTTAAGAAATCGAAGTTATAAAAGAACTCGTAAAAGTATGTCAAGCTTGGAAGTTCGTCTAAGAGCCAAGAGAGAAAAACCTCTCACGCAAATAGGTTTTTAATTCGAAGACCAAAGGTTGTTTAGAAAATGACAAACTATTTAGACAAAATGATGCGATTTCCTGTGCATGGAATGCTCGAAAAATTGCTCGAAGGAATGGATCGTCATGAATATTTAAGGAACTGAAGTTTTAAAAGAACTTGCAAAACTTCATCAAGTTCGGAAGTTCGTCCAAGAATAAAGAGAGAAACAATACTCACGTAAATAAGATTTTAATTTAAAGACCAAAAGTTGTTTACAAAATGGCAAACTATTTAGACCAAATGATGCGATTTCCCGAGCATGGAATGTTCGGAAAATTGCTTGAAGGATGGATTGTCATGAATACTTTAAGGAATGAAAGTTATAGATGAAATAGTAAAAAGTTGTCCAAGTTCAGAAGTTCGTCCAAGAACCAAGAGAAAAAAAAACTCTTACGTAAATAAGTTTTTCATTCAAAGACCAAAAGTCGTTTAGAAAGTGACAAAGTATTTAGACCAAATAATGCGATTTCCCGAGCATGAAATGTTCAAAAAATTACTCTAAGGAATGGATTATCTTGAATACTTTAAGAAATAGAAGTTATAGAAGAACTCGTAAAAGTATGTCAAGTTTGGAAGTTCGTCTAAGAGCCAAGAGAGAAAAACCTCTAACGTAAATAGGTTTTTAATTCGAAGACCAAAAGTTGTTTAGAAATTGACAAATTATTTAGACATAATGATGCGATTTCCTGTGCTTGGAATGTTTGAAAAATTACTCGAAGAAATGGATCGTCATCAATACTTTAAGGAACTGAAGTTTTAAAAGAACTCGTAAGACTTCGTCAAGTTCGGAAGTTCGTCCAAGAACAAGGAGAGAAATAACTCTCATGTAAATAACTTTTTAATTTATAGACCAAAAGTCGTTTACAAAATGACAAACTATTTAGACTAAATTATGCAATTTCCCGAGCATGGAATGTTCAGAAAATTACTCGAAGGTATGGATTGTCATGAATACTTTAATGGAGCAAAGTTATTGAACAACTGGTAAAAGTTTGTGGAGTTAGGAAGTTTGTCCATGATCCAAGAGATTGTAAATTCTCACGTAAATAAGCTTTTAATTAAATGACCAAAAGTTGTATACCAAATGACAAACTAAGCAGACAAAATGATGTGATTTCCCAAGCATGGAATGCTCAGAAAATTGCTCGAAGGAATGGAACGTCATGAATACTTTATAGAACCGAAGTTATAGAAGAACTCGTCAAAGTTTGTCAAGTTTAGAAGTTCATCCAATATCTAAGAGAGAAACAATTCTCATGTAAATAAGTTTTTCAATCAAAGAGCAAAAGTTGTTTACCAAATGACAAATAGTTTAGAAAAAAAATGATGCGACTTCCCAAGCATGAAATGTTTAAAAAATTGCTCGAACAAATGGATCGCCATGAATACTTTATGGAACTGATGTTATAAAAGAACTCGTAAAAGTTTTCCAAGTTTGAAAGTTCGGCCAAGAACCAAGATCGAAAGAACTCTCACGTAAGAAAGTTTTTCTTTGAAAGATGAAAAGTAGTTTAGAAAATGACAAAGTATTTAGACCAAATGATGCGATTTCCCGAGTATGTAATGTTCAAAAAATTGCTCTAAGAATGGGTTGTCTTGAATACTTTAAGAAATCGAAGTTATTGAAGAACTCGTAAAAGCTCGTCAAATTTGGAAGTTCATCTAAGAACCAAGAGACTCACGGAAATAGGTTTTTAATTCAAAGACCAAAAGTTGTTTAGAAAATGACAAACTATTTAGACAAAATGATGTGATTTCCTGTGCATGGAATGCTCGAAAAATTGCACGAAGGAATGGATCGTCCTGAATATTTAAGGAACTGAAGTTTTAAAAGAACTTGCAAAACTTCATCAAGTTCGGAAGTTCGTCCAAGAATAAAGAGAGAAACAATTCTCACGTAAATAAGATTTTAATTTAAAGACCAAAAGTTGTTTACAAAATGGTAAACTATTTAGACCAAATGGTGCGATTTCCCGAGCATGGAATGTTCGGAAAATTGCTTGAAGGATGGATTGTCATGAATACTTTAAGTTGTCCAAGTTCAGAAGTTCGTCCAAGAACCAAGAGAGAAACAACTCTTACGTAAATAAGTTTTTCATTCAAAGACCAAAAGTCGTTTAGAAAATGACAAAGTATTTAGACCAAAAAATGCGATTTCCCGAGCATGAAATGTTCAAAAAATTACTCTAAGGAATGGATTATCTTGAATACTTTAAGAAATCGAAGTTATAGAAGAACTCAAAAAAAGTATGTCAAGTTTGGAAGTTCGTCTAAGAGCCAAGAGAGAAAAACCTCTCACGTAAATAGGTTTTTAATTCGAAGACCAAAAGTTGTTTAGAAATTGACAAATTATTTAGACATAATGATGCGATTTCCTGTGCTTGGAATGTTTGAAAAATTACTCGAAGAAGTGGATCGTCATGAATACTTTAAGGAATTGAAGTTTTAAAAGAACTCGTAACACTTCGTCAAGTTCGAAAGTTCGTCCAAGAATAAGGAGAGAAACAAATCTCATGTAAATAACTTTTTAATTTATAAACCAAAAGTCGTTTACAAAATGACAAACTATTTAGACTAAATTATGCAATTTCCCGAGCATGGAATGTTCGAAAAATTACTCGAAGGAATGGATTGTCATGAATACTTTAATGGAGCAAAGTTATTGAACAACTGGTAAAAGTTTGTGGAGTTAGGAAGTTTGTCCATGATCCAAGAGATAGTAAATTCTCACGTAAATAAGCTTTTAATTAAATGACCAAAAGTTGTATACCAAATGACAAACTAAGCAGACAAAATAATGTGATTTCCCAAGCATGGAATGTTCAGAAAATTGCTCGAAGGAATGGAACGTCATGAATACTTTATAGAACCGAAGTTACAGATGAACTCGTCAAAGTTTGTCAAGTTTAGAAGTTCATCCAATATCCAAGAGAGAAACAATTCTCATGTAAATAAGTTTTTCATTCAAAGAGCAAAAGTTGTTTACCAAATGACAAATAGTTTAGAAAAAAAATGATGCGATTTTACAATCATGAAATGTTCGAAAAATTGCTCGAAGGAATGGATCGTCATGAATACTTTATGGAACTGATGTTATAAAAGAACTCGTAAAAGTTTTCCAAGTTCAGAAGTTCGTCCAAGAACCAAGATAGAAACAACTCTCACGTAAGAAAGTTTTACATTGAAAGACGAAAAGTAGTTTAGAAAATGACAAAGTATTTAGACCAAATGATGCGATTTCCCGAGTAAGTAATGTTCAAAAAATTGCTCTAAGAATGGGTTGTCCTGAATACTTTAAGAAACCGAAGTTATTGAAGAACTCATAAAAGTTCGTAAAGTTTGGAAGTTCATCTAAGAACCAAGAGAAAAACAACTCTCACGGAAATAGGTTTTTAATTCAAAGACCAAAAGTTGTTTAGAAAATGACAAACTATTTAGACAAAATGATGTAATTTCCTGTGCATGGAATGCTCGAAAAATTGCTCGAAGAAATGGATCGTCATGAATATTTAAGGAATTGAAGTTTTAAAAGAACTTGCAAAACTTCATCAAGTTCGGAAGTTCATCCAAGAAGAAAGAGAGAAACAATTCTCACGTAAATAAGATTTTAATTTAAAGACCAGAAGTTGTTTACAAAATGGCAAACTATTTAGACCAAATAAGATTTCCCGAGCATGGAATGTTCAGAAAATATTTTGAAGGAATGGATTGTCATGAATACTTTAAGGAACGAAAGTTATAGATGAAATAGTAAATAAGTTTTTCATTCAAAGACCAAAGGTCGTTTAGAAAATGACAAAGTATTTAGACCAAATAATGCGATTTCCCGAGCATGAAATGCTCAAAAAATTACTCTAAGGAATGGATTATCTTGAATACTTTAAGAAATCGAAGTTATAAAAGAACTCGTAAAAGTATGTCAAGCTTGGAAGTTCGTCTAAGAGCCAAGAGAGAAAAACCTCTCACGCAAATAGGTTTTTAATTCGAAGACCAAAGGTTGTTTAGAAAATGACAAACTATTTAGACAAAATGATGCGATTTCCTGTGCATGGAATGCTCGAAAAATTGCTCGAAGGAATGGATCGTCATGAATATTTAAGGAACTGAAGTTTTAAAAGAACTTGCAAAACTTCATCAAGTTCGGAAGTTCGTCCAAGAATAAAGAGAGAAACAATACTCACGTAAATAAGATTTTAATTTAAAGACCAAAAGTTGTTTACAAAATGGCAAACTATTTAGACCAAATGATGCGATTTCCCGAGCATGGAATGTTCGGAAAATTGCTTGAAGGATGGATTGTCATGAATACTTTAAGGAATGAAAGTTATAGATGAAATAGTAAAAAGTTGTCCAAGTTCAGAAGTTCGTCCAAGAACCAAGAGAAAAAAAAACTCTTACGTAAATAAGTTTTTCATTCAAAGACCAAAAGTCGTTTAGAAAGTGACAAAGTATTTAGACCAAATAATGCGATTTCCCGAGCATGAAATGTTCAAAAAATTACTCTAAGGAATGGATTATCTTGAATACTTTAAGAAATAGAAGTTATAGAAGAACTCGTAAAAGTATGTCAAGTTTGGAAGTTCGTCTAAGAGCCAAGAGAGAAAAACCTCTAACGTAAATAGGTTTTTAATTCGAAGACCAAAAGTTGTTTAGAAATTGACAAATTATTTAGACATAATGATGCGATTTCCTGTGCTTGGAATGTTTGAAAAATTACTCGAAGAAATGGATCGTCATCAATACTTTAAGGAACTGAAGTTTTAAAAGAACTCGTAAGACTTCGTCAAGTTCGGAAGTTCGTCCAAGAACAAGGAGAGAAATAACTCTCATGTAAATAACTTTTTAATTTATAGACCAAAAGTCGTTTACAAAATGACAAACTATTTAGACTAAATTATGCAATTTCCCGAGCATGGAATGTTCAGAAAATTACTCGAAGGTATGGATTGTCATGAATACTTTAATGGAGCAAAGTTATTGAACAACTGGTAAAAGTTTGTGGAGTTAGGAAGTTTGTCCATGATCCAAGAGATTGTAAATTCTCACGTAAATAAGCTTTTAATTAAATGACCAAAAGTTGTATACCAAATGACAAACTAAGCAGACAAAATGATGTGATTTCCCAAGCATGGAATGCTCAGAAAATTGCTCGAAGGAATGGAACGTCATGAATACTTTATAGAACCGAAGTTATAGAAGAACTCGTCAAAGTTTGTCAAGTTTAGAAGTTCATCCAATATCTAAGAGAGAAACAATTCTCATGTAAATAAGTTTTTCAATCAAAGAGCAAAAGTTGTTTACCAAATGACAAATAGTTTAGAAAAAAAATGATGCGACTTCCCAAGCATGAAATGTTTAAAAAATTGCTCGAACAAATGGATCGCCATGAATACTTTATGGAACTGATGTTATAAAAGAACTCGTAAAAGTTTTCCAAGTTTGAAAGTTCGGCCAAGAACCAAGATCGAAAGAACTCTCACGTAAGAAAGTTTTTCATTGAAAGATGAAAAGTAGTTTAGAAAATGACAAAGTATTTAGACCAAATGATGCGATTTCCCGAGTATGTAATGTTCAAAAAATTGCTCTAAGAATGGGTTGTCTTGAATACTTTAAGAAATCGAAGTTATTGAAGAACTCGTAAAAGCTCGTCAAGTTTGGAAGTTCATCTAAGAACCAAGAGAAAAACAACTCTCACGGATATAGGTTTTTAATTCAAAGACCAAAAGTTGTTTAGAAAATGAAAAACTATTTAGACAAAATGATGTGATTTCCTGTGCATGGAATGCTCGAAAAATTGCTCGAAGGAATGGATCGTTATGAATATTTAAGGAACTGAAGTTTTAAAAGAACTTGCAAAACTTCATCAAGTTCGGAAGTTCGTCCAAGAATAAACAGAGAAACAATTCTTACGTAAATAAGATTTTAATATAAAGACCAAAAGTTGTTTACAAAATGGCAAGCTATTTAGACCAAATGATGCGATTTCCCGAGCATGGAATGTTCGGAAAATTGCTTAAAGGAATGGATTGTCATGAATAGTTTAAGGAATGAAAGTTATAGATGAAATAGTAAAAAGTTGTCCAAGTTCAGAAGTTAATCCAAGAACCAAGAGAGAAACAACTCTTACGTAAATAAGTTTTTCATTCAAAGACCAAAAGTCGTTTAGAAAATGACAAAGTATTTAGACCAAATAATTCGATTTCCCGTGCATGAAATGTTCAAAAAATTACTCTAAGGAATGGATTATCTTGAATACTTTAAGAAATCGAAGTTATAGAAGAACTCGTAAAAGTATGTCAAGTCTGGAAGTTCGTCTAAGAGACAAGAGAGAAAAACCTCTCACGTAAATAGGTTTTTAATTCGAAGACCAAAAGTTGTTTAGAAATTGACAAATTATTTAGACATAATGATGCGATTTCCTGTGCTTGGAATGTTTGAAAAATTACTCGAAGAAATGGATCGTCGTGAATACTTTAAGGAACTGAAGTTTTAAAAGAACTAGTAAGACTTCGTCAAGTTCGGAAGTTCGTCCAAGAACAAGGAGAGAAACAACTCTCATGTAAATAACTTTTTAATTTATAGACCAAAAGTCGTTTTCAAAATGACAAACTATTTAGACTAAATTATGCAATTTCCCGAGCATGGAATGTTCAGAAAATTAGTCGAAGGAATGGATTGTCATGAATACTTTAATGGAGCAAAGTTATTGAACAACTGGTAAAAGTTTGTGGAGTTAGGAAGTTTATCCATGATCCAAGAGATAGTAAATTCTCACGTAAATAAGCTTTTAATTAAATGACCAAAAGTTGTATACCAAATGACAAACTAAGCAGACAAAATGATGTGATTTCCCAAGCATGGAATGTTCAGAAAATTGCTCGAAGGAATGGAACGTCATGAATACTTTATAGAACCGAAGTTGTAGAAGAACTCGTCAAAGTTTGTCAAGTTTAGAAGTTCATCCAATATCTAAGAGAGAAACAATTCTCATGTAAATAAGTTTTTCATTCAAAGAGCAAAAGTTGTTTACCAAATGACAACTAGTTTAGAAAAAAAAATGATGCGACTTCCCAAGCTTGAAATGTTCGAAAAATTGCTCGAAGGAATGGATCGCCATGAATATTTTATGGAACTGATGTTATAAAAGAACTCGTAAAAGTTTTCCAAGTTTGAAAGTTCGGCCAAGAACCAAGATAGAAACAACTCTCACGTAAGAAAGTTTTTCATTGAAAGATGAAAAGTAGTTTAGAAAATGACAAAGTATTTAGACCAAATGATGCGATTTCCCGAGTATGTAATGTTCAAAAAATTGCTCTAAGAATGGGTTGTCTTGAATACTTTAAGAAATCGAAGTTATTGAAGAACTCGTAAAAGCTCGTCAAATTTGGAAGTTCATCTAAGAACCAAGAGACTCACGGAAATAGGTTTTTAATTCAAAGACCAAAAGTTGTTTAGAAAATGACAAACTATTTAGACAAAATGATGTGATTTCCTGTGCATGGAATGCTCGAAAAATTGCACGAAGGAATGGATCGTCCTGAATATTTAAGGAACTGAAGTTTTAAAAGAACTTGCAAAACTTCATCAAGTTCGGAAGTTCGTCCAAGAATAAAGAGAGAAACAATTCTCACGTAAATAAGATTTTAATTTATAGACCAAAAGTCGTTTACAAAATGACAAACTATTTAGACTAAATTATGCAATTTCCCGAGCATGGAATGTTCAGAAAATTACTCGAAGGTATGGATTGTCATGAATACTTTAATGGAGCAAAGTTATTGAACAACTGGTAAAAGTTTGTGGAGTTAGGAAGTTTGTCCATGATCCAAGAGATTGTAAATTCTCACGTAAATAAGCTTTTAATTAAATGACCAAAAGTTGTATACCAAATGACAAACTAAGCAGACAAAATGATGTGATTTCCCAAGCATGGAATGTTCAGAAAATTGCTCGAAGGAATGGAACGTCATGAATACTTTATAGAACCGAAGTTATAGAAGAACTCGTCAAAGTTTGTCAAGTTTAGAAGTTCATCCAATATCTAAGAGAGAAACAATTCTCATGTAAATAAGTTTTTCATTCAAAGAGCAAAAGTTGTTTACCAAATGACAAATAGTTTAGAAAAAAAATGATGCGACTTCCCAAGCATGAAATGTTTAAAAAATTGCTCGAACAAATGGATCGCCATGAATACTTTATGGAACTGATGTTATAAAAGAACTCGTAAAAGTTTTCCAAGTTTGAAAGTTCGGCCAAGAACCAAGATCGAAAGAACTCTCACGTAAGAAAGTTTTTCTTTGAAAGATGAAAAGTAGTTTAGAAAATGACAAAGTATTTAGACCAAATGATGCGATTTCCCGAGTATGTAATGTTCAAAAAATTGCTCTAAGAATGGGTTGTCTTGAATACTTTAAGAAATCGAAGTTATTGAAGAACTCGTAAAAGCTCGTCAAATTTGGAAGTTCATCTAAGAACCAAGAGACTCACGGAAATAGGTTTTTAATTCAAAGACCAAAAGTTGTTTAGAAAATGACAAACTATTTAGACAAAATGATGTGATTTCCTGTGCATGGAATGCTCGAAAAATTGCACGAAGGAATGGATCGTCCTGAATATTTAAGGAACTGAAGTTTTAAAAGAACTTGCAAAACTTCATCAAGTTCGGAAGTTCGTCCAAGAATAAAGAGAGAAACAATTCTCACGTAAATAAGATTTTAATTTAAAGACCAAAAGTTGTTTACAAAATGGTAAACTATTTAGACCAAATGGTGCGATTTCCCGAGCATGGAATGTTCGGAAAATTGCTTGAAGGATGGATTGTCATGAATACTTTAAGTTGTCCAAGTTCAGAAGTTCGTCCAAGAACCAAGAGAGAAACAACTCTTACGTAAATAAGTTTTTCATTCAAAGACCAAAAGTCGTTTAGAAAATGACAAAGTATTTAGACCAAAAAATGCGATTTCCCGAGCATGAAATGTTCAAAAAATTACTCTAAGGAATGGATTATCTTGAATACTTTAAGAAATCGAAGTTATAGAAGAACTCAAAAAAAGTATGTCAAGTTTGGAAGTTCGTCTAAGAGCCAAGAGAGAAAAACCTCTAACGTAAATAGGTTTTTAATTCGAAGACCAAAAGTTGTTTAGAAATTGACAAATTATTTAGACATAATGATGCGATTTCCTGTGCTTGGAATGTTTGAAAAATTACTCGAAGAAATGGATCGTCATCAATACTTTAAGGAACTGAAGTTTTAAAAGAACTCGTAAGACTTCGTCAAGTTCGGAAGTTCGTCCAAGAACAAGGAGAGAAATAACTCTCATGTAAATAACTTTTTAATTTATAGACCAAAAGTCGTTTACAAAATGACAAACTATTTAGACTAAATTATGCAATTTCCCGAGCATGGAATGTTCAGAAAATTACTCGAAGGTATGGATTGTCATGAATACTTTAATGGAGCAAAGTTATTGAACAACTGGTAAAAGTTTGTGGAGTTAGGAAGTTTGTCCATGATCCAAGAGATTGTAAATTCTCACGTAAATAAGCTTTTAATTAAATGACCAAAAGTTGTATACCAAATGACAAACTAAGCAGACAAAATGATGTGATTTCCCAAGCATGGAATGCTCAGAAAATTGCTCGAAGGAATGGAACGTCATGAATACTTTATAGAACCGAAGTTATAGAAGAACTCGTCAAAGTTTGTCAAGTTTAGAAGTTCATCCAATATCTAAGAGAGAAACAATTCTCATGTAAATAAGTTTTTCAATCAAAGAGCAAAAGTTGTTTACCAAATGACAAATAGTTTAGAAAAAAAATGATGCGACTTCCCAAGCATGAAATGTTTAAAAAATTGCTCGAACAAATGGATCGCCATGAATACTTTATGGAACTGATGTTATAAAAGAACTCGTAAAAGTTTTCCAAGTTTGAAAGTTCGGCCAAGAACCAAGATCGAAAGAACTCTCACGTAAGAAAGTTTTTCATTGAAAGATGAAAAGTAGTTTAGAAAATGACAAAGTATTTAGACCAAATGATGCGATTTCCCGAGTATGTAATGTTCAAAAAATTGCTCTAAGAATGGGTTGTCTTGAATACTTTAAGAAATCGAAGTTATTGAAGAACTCGTAAAAGCTCGTCAAGTTTGGAAGTTCATCTAAGAACCAAGAGAAAAACAACTCTCACGGATATAGGTTTTTAATTCAAAGACCAAAAGTTGTTTAGAAAATGAAAAACTATTTAGACAAAATGATGTGATTTCCTGTGCATGGAATGCTCGAAAAATTGCTCGAAGGAATGGATCGTTATGAATATTTAAGGAACTGAAGTTTTAAAAGAACTTGCAAAACTTCATCAAGTTCGGAAGTTCGTCCAAGAATAAACAGAGAAACAATTCTCACGTAAATAAGATTTTAATATAAAGACCAAAAGTTGTTTACAAAATGGCAAGCTATTTAGACCAAATGATGCGATTTCCCGAGCATGGAATGTTCGGAAAATTGCTTAAAGGAATGGATTGTCATGAATAGTTTAAGGAATGAAAGTTATAGATGAAATAGTAAAAAGTTGTCCAAGTTCAGAAGTTAATCCAAGAACCAAGAGAGAAACAACTCTTACGTAAATAAGTTTTTCATTCAAAGACCAAAAGTCGTTTAGAAAATGACAAAGTATTTAGACCAAATAATTCGATTTCCCGTGCATGAAATGTTCAAAAAATTACTCTAAGGAATGGATTATCTTGAATACTTTAAGAAATCGAAGTTATAGAAGAACTCGTAAAAGTATGTCAAGTCTGGAAGTTCGTCTAAGAGACAAGAGAGAAAAACCTCTCACGTAAATAGGTTTTTAATTCGAAGACCAAAAGTTGTTTAGAAATTGACAAATTATTTAGACATAATGATGCGATTTCCTGTGCTTGGAATGTTTGAAAAATTACTCGAAGAAATGGATCGTCGTGAATACTTTAAGGAACTGAAGTTTTAAAAGAACTAGTAAGACTTCGTCAAGTTCGGAAGTTCGTCCAAGAACAAGGAGAGAAACAACTCTCAGGTAAATAACTTTTTAATTTATAGACCAAAAGTCGTTTTCAAAATGACAAACTATTTAGACTAAATTATGCAATTTCCCGAGCATGGAATGTTCAGAAAATTAGTCGAAGGAATGGATTGTCATGAATACTTTAATGGAGCAAAGTTATTGAACAACTGGTAAAAGTTTGTGGAGTTAGGAAGTTTATCCATGATCCAAGAGATAGTAAATTCTCACGTAAATAAGCTTTTAATTAAATGACCAAAAGTTGTATACCAAATGACAAACTAAGCAGACAAAATGATGTGATTTCCCAAGCATGGAATGCTCAGAAAATTGCTCGAAGGAATGGAACGTCATGAATACTTTATAGAACCGAAGTTATAGAAGAACTCGTCAAAGTTTGTCAAGTTTAGAAGTTCATCCAATATCTAAGAGAGAAACAATTCTCATGTAAATAAGTTTTTCAATCAAAGAGCAAAAGTTGTTTACCAAATGACAAATAGTTTAGAAAAAAAATGATGCGACTTCCCAAGCATGAAATGTTTAAAAAATTGCTCGAACAAATGGATCGCCATGAATACTTTATGGAACTGATGTTATAAAAGAACTCGTAAAAGTTTTCCAAGTTTGAAAGTTCGGCCAAGAACCAAGATCGAAAGAACTCTCACGTAAGAAAGTTTTTCTTTGAAAGATGAAAAGTAGTTTAGAAAATGACAAAGTATTTAGACCAAATGATGCGATTTCCCGAGTATGTAATGTTCAAAAAATTGCTCTAAGAATGGGTTGTCTTGAATACTTTAAGAAATCGAAGTTATTGAAGAACTCGTAAAAGCTCGTCAAATTTGGAAGTTCATCTAAGAACCAAGAGACTCACGGAAATAGGTTTTTAATTCAAAGACCAAAAGTTGTTTAGAAAATGACAAACTATTTAGACAAAATGATGTGATTTCCTGTGCATGGAATGCTCGAAAAATTGCACGAAGGAATGGATCGTCCTGAATATTTAAGGAACTGAAGTTTTAAAAGAACTTGCAAAACTTCATCAAGTTCGGAAGTTCGTCCAAGAATAAAGAGAGAAACAATTCTCACGTAAATAAGATTTTAATTTAAAGACCAAAAGTTGTTTACAAAATGGTAAACTATTTAGACCAAATGGTGCGATTTCCCGAGCATGGAATGTTCGGAAAATTGCTTGAAGGATGGATTGTCATGAATACTTTAAGTTGTCCAAGTTCAGAAGTTCGTCCAAGAACCAAGAGAGAAACAACTCTTACGTAAATAAGTTTTTCATTCAAAGACCAAAAGTCGTTTAGAAAATGACAAAGTATTTAGACCAAAAAATGCGATTTCCCGAGCATGAAATGTTCAAAAAATTACTCTAAGGAATGGATTATCTTGAATACTTTAAGAAATCGAAGTTATAGAAGAACTCAAAAAAAGTATGTCAAGTTTGGAAGTTCGTCTAAGAGCCAAGAGAGAAAAACCTCTAACGTAAATAGGTTTTTAATTCGAAGACCAAAAGTTGTTTAGAAATTGACAAATTATTTAGACATAATGATGCGATTTCCTGTGCTTGGAATGTTTGAAAAATTACTCGAAGAAATGGATCGTCATCAATACTTTAAGGAACTGAAGTTTTAAAAGAACTCGTAAGACTTCGTCAAGTTCGGAAGTTCGTCCAAGAACAAGGAGAGAAATAACTCTCATGTAAATAACTTTTTAATTTATAGACCAAAAGTCGTTTACAAAATGACAAACTATTTAGACTAAATTATGCAATTTCCCGAGCATGGAATGTTCAGAAAATTACTCGAAGGTATGGATTGTCATGAATACTTTAATGGAGCAAAGTTATTGAACAACTGGTAAAAGTTTGTGGAGTTAGGAAGTTTGTCCATGATCCAAGAGATTGTAAATTCTCACGTAAATAAGCTTTTAATTAAATGACCAAAAGTTGTATACCAAATGACAAACTAAGCAGACAAAATGATGTGATTTCCCAAGCATGGAATGCTCAGAAAATTGCTCGAAGGAATGGAACGTCATGAATACTTTATAGAACCGAAGTTATAGAAGAACTCGTCAAAGTTTGTCAAGTTTAGAAGTTCATCCAATATCTAAGAGAGAAACAATTCTCATGTAAATAAGTTTTTCAATCAAAGAGCAAAAGTTGTTTACCAAATGACAAATAGTTTAGAAAAAAAATGATGCGACTTCCCAAGCATGAAATGTTTAAAAAATTGCTCGAACAAATGGATCGCCATGAATACTTTATGGAACTGATGTTATAAAAGAACTCGTAAAAGTTTTCCAAGTTTGAAAGTTCGGCCAAGAACCAAGATCGAAAGAACTCTCACGTAAGAAAGTTTTTCATTGAAAGATGAAAAGTAGTTTAGAAAATGACAAAGTATTTAGACCAAATGATGCGATTTCCCGAGTATGTAATGTTCAAAAAATTGCTCTAAGAATGGGTTGTCTTGAATACTTTAAGAAATCGAAGTTATTGAAGAACTCGTAAAAGCTCGTCAAGTTTGGAAGTTCATCTAAGAACCAAGAGAAAAACAACTCTCACGGATATAGGTTTTTAATTCAAAGACCAAAAGTTGTTTAGAAAATGAAAAACTATTTAGACAAAATGATGTGATTTCCTGTGCATGGAATGCTCGAAAAATTGCTCGAAGGAATGGATCGTTATGAATATTTAAGGAACTGAAGTTTTAAAAGAACTTGCAAAACTTCATCAAGTTCGGAAGTTCGTCCAAGAATAAACAGAGAAACAATTCTCACGTAAATAAGATTTTAATATAAAGACCAAAAGTTGTTTACAAAATGGCAAGCTATTTAGACCAAATGATGCGATTTCCCGAGCATGGAATGTTCGGAAAATTGCTTAAAGGAATGGATTGTCATGAATAGTTTAAGGAATGAAAGTTATAGATGAAATAGTAAAAAGTTGTCCAAGTTCAGAAGTTAATCCAAGAACCAAGAGAGAAACAACTCTTACGTAAATAAGTTTTTCATTCAAAGACCAAAAGTCGTTTAGAAAATGACAAAGTATTTAGACCAAATAATTCGATTTCCCGTGCATGAAATGTTCAAAAAATTACTCTAAGGAATGGATTATCTTGAATACTTTAAGAAATCGAAGTTATAGAAGAACTCGTAAAAGTATGTCAAGTCTGGAAGTTCGTCTAAGAGACAAGAGAGAAAAACCTCTCACGTAAATAGGTTTTTAATTCGAAGACCAAAAGTTGTTTAGAAATTGACAAATTATTTAGACATAATGATGCGATTTCCTGTGCTTGGAATGTTTGAAAAATTACTCGAAGAAATGGATCGTCGTGAATACTTTAAGGAACTGAAGTTTTAAAAGAACTAGTAAGACTTCGTCAAGTTCGGAAGTTCGTCCAAGAACAAGGAGAGAAACAACTCTCATGTAAATAACTTTTTAATTTATAGACCAAAAGTCGTTTTCAAAATGACAAACTATTTAGACTAAATTATGCAATTTCCCGAGCATGGAATGTTCAGAAAATTAGTCGAAGGAATGGATTGTCATGAATACTTTAATGGAGCAAAGTTATTGAACAACTGGTAAAAGTTTGTGGAGTTAGGAAGTTTATCCATGATCCAAGAGATAGTAAATTCTCACGTAAATAAGCTTTTAATTAAATGACCAAAAGTTGTATACCAAATGACAAACTAAGCAGACAAAATGATGTGATTTCCCAAGCATGGAATGCTCAGAAAATTGCTCGAAGGAATGGAACGTCATGAATACTTTATAGAACCGAAGTTATAGAAGAACTCGTCAAAGTTTGTCAAGTTTAGAAGTCCATCCAATATCTAAGAGAGAAACAATTCTCATGTAAATAAGTTTTTCAATCAAAGAGCAAAAGTTGTTTACCAAATGACAAATAGTTTAGAAAAAAAATGATGCGACTTCCCAAGCATGAAATGTTTAAAAAATTGCTCGAACAAATGGATCGCCATGAATACTTTATGGAACTGATGTTATAAAAGAACTCGTAAAAGTTTTCCAAGTTTGAAAGTTCGGCCAAGAACCAAGATCGAAAGAACTCTCACGTAAGAAAGTTTTTCTTTGAAAGATGAAAAGTAGTTTAGAAAATGACAAAGTATTTAGACCAAATGATGCGATTTCCCGAGTATGTAATGTTCAAAAAATTGCTCTAAGAATGGGTTGTCTTGAATACTTTAAGAAATCGAAGTTATTGAAGAACTCGTAAAAGCTCGTCAAATTTGGAAGTTCATCTAAGAACCAAGAGACTCACGGAAATAGGTTTTTAATTCAAAGACCAAAAGTTGTTTAGAAAATGACAAACTATTTAGACAAAATGATGTGATTTCCTGTGCATGGAATGCTCGAAAAATTGCACGAAGGAATGGATCGTCCTGAATATTTAAGGAACTGAAGTTTTAAAAGAACTTGCAAAACTTCATCAAGTTCGGAAGTTCGTCCAAGAATAAAGAGAGAAACAATTCTCACGTAAATAAGATTTTAATTTAAAGACCAAAAGTTGTTTACAAAATGGTAAACTATTTAGACCAAATGGTGCGATTTCCCGAGCATGGAATGTTCGGAAAATTGCTTGAAGGATGGATTGTCATGAATACTTTAAGTTGTCCAAGTTCAGAAGTTCGTCCAAGAACCAAGAGAGAAACAACTCTTACGTAAATAAGTTTTTCATTCAAAGACCAAAAGTCGTTTAGAAAATGACAAAGTATTTAGACCAAAAAATGCGATTTCCCGAGCATGAAATGTTCAAAAAATTACTCTAAGGAATGGATTATCTTGAATACTTTAAGAAATCGAAGTTATAGAAGAACTCAAAAAAAGTATGTCAAGTTTGGAAGTTCGTCTAAGAGCCAAGAGAGAAAAACCTCTAACGTAAATAGGTTTTTAATTCGAAGACCAAAAGTTGTTTAGAAATTGACAAATTATTTAGACATAATGATGCGATTTCCTGTGCTTGGAATGTTTGAAAAATTACTCGAAGAAATGGATCGTCATCAATACTTTAAGGAACTGAAGTTTTAAAAGAACTCGTAAGACTTCGTCAAGTTCGGAAGTTCGTCCAAGAACAAGGAGAGAAATAACTCTCATGTAAATAACTTTTTAATTTATAGACCAAAAGTCGTTTACAAAATGACAAACTATTTAGACTAAATTATGCAATTTCCCGAGCATGGAATGTTCAGAAAATTACTCGAAGGTATGGATTGTCATGAATACTTTAATGGAGCAAAGTTATTGAACAACTGGTAAAAGTTTGTGGAGTTAGGAAGTTTGTCCATGATCCAAGAGATTGTAAATTCTCACGTAAATAAGCTTTTAATTAAATGACCAAAAGTTGTATACCAAATGACAAACTAAGCAGACAAAATGATGTGATTTCCCAAGCATGGAATGCTCAGAAAATTGCTCGAAGGAATGGAACGTCATGAATACTTTATAGAACCGAAGTTATAGAAGAACTCGTCAAAGTTTGTCAAGTTTAGAAGTTCATCCAATATCTAAGAGAGAAACAATTCTCATGTAAATAAGTTTTTCAATCAAAGAGCAAAAGTTGTTTACCAAATGACAAATAGTTTAGAAAAAAAATGATGCGACTTCCCAAGCATGAAATGTTTAAAAAATTGCTCGAACAAATGGATCGCCATGAATACTTTATGGAACTGATGTTATAAAAGAACTCGTAAAAGTTTTCCAAGTTTGAAAGTTCGGCCAAGAACCAAGATCGAAAGAACTCTCACGTAAGAAAGTTTTTCATTGAAAGATGAAAAGTAGTTTAGAAAATGACAAAGTATTTAGACCAAATGATGCGATTTCCCGAGTATGTAATGTTCAAAAAATTGCTCTAAGAATGGGTTGTCTTGAATACTTTAAGAAATCGAAGTTATTGAAGAACTCGTAAAAGCTCGTCAAGTTTGGAAGTTCATCTAAGAACCAAGAGAAAAACAACTCTCACGGATATAGGTTTTTAATTCAAAGACCAAAAGTTGTTTAGAAAATGAAAAACTATTTAGACAAAATGATGTGATTTCCTGTGCATGGAATGCTCGAAAAATTGCTCGAAGGAATGGATCGTTATGAATATTTAAGGAACTGAAGTTTTAAAAGAACTTGCAAAACTTCATCAAGTTCGGAAGTTCGTCCAAGAATAAACAGAGAAACAATTCTCACGTAAATAAGATTTTAATATAAAGACCAAAAGTTGTTTACAAAATGGCAAGCTATTTAGACCAAATGATGCGATTTCCCGAGCATGGAATGTTCGGAAAATTGCTTAAAGGAATGGATTGTCATGAATAGTTTAAGGAATGAAAGTTATAGATGAAATAGTAAAAAGTTGTCCAAGTTCAGAAGTTAATCCAAGAACCAAGAGAGAAACAACTCTTACGTAAATAAGTTTTTCATTCAAAGACCAAAAGTCGTTTAGAAAATGACAAAGTATTTAGACCAAATAATTCGATTTCCCGTGCATGAAATGTTCAAAAAATTACTCTAAGGAATGGATTATCTTGAATACTTTAAGAAATCGAAGTTATAGAAGAACTCGTAAAAGTATGTCAAGTCTGGAAGTTCGTCTAAGAGACAAGAGAGAAAAACCTCTCACGTAAATAGGTTTTTAATTCGAAGACCAAAAGTTGTTTAGAAATTGACAAATTATTTAGACATAATGATGCGATTTCCTGTGCTTGGAATGTTTGAAAAATTACTCGAAGAAATGGATCGTCGTGAATACTTTAAGGAACTGAAGTTTTAAAAGAACTAGTAAGACTTCGTCAAGTTCGGAAGTTCGTCCAAGAACAAGGAGAGAAACAACTCTCATGTAAATAACTTTTTAATTTATAGACCAAAAGTCGTTTTCAAAATGACAAACTATTTAGACTAAATTATGCAATTTCCCGAGCATGGAATGTTCAGAAAATTAGTCGAAGGAATGGATTGTCATGAATACTTTAATGGAGCAAAGTTATTGAACAACTGGTAAAAGTTTGTGGAGTTAGGAAGTTTATCCATGATCCAAGAGATAGTAAATTCTCACGTAAATAAGCTTTTAATTAAATGACCAAAAGTTGTATACCAAATGACAAACTAAGCAGACAAAATGATGTGATTTCCCAAGCATGGAATGTTCAGAAAATTGCTCGAAGGAATGGAACGTCATGAATACTTTATAGAACCGAAGTTGTAGAAGAACTCGTCAAAGTTTGTCAAGTTTAGAAGTTCATCCAATATCTAAGAGAGAAACAATTCTCATGTAAATAAGTTTTTCATTCAAAGAGCAAAAGTTGTTTACCAAATGACAACTAGTTTAGAAAAAAAAATGATGCGACTTCCCAAGCTTGAAATGTTCGAAAAATTGCTCGAAGGAATGGATCGCCATGAATATTTTATGGAACTGATGTTATAAAAGAACTCGTAAAAGTTTTCCAAGTTTGAAAGTTCGGCCAAGAACCAAGATAGAAACAACTCTCACGTAAGAAAGTTTTTCATTGAAAGATGAAAAGTAGTTTAGAAAATGACAAAGTATTTAGACCAAATGATGCGATTTCCCGAGTATGTAATGTTCAAAAAATTGCTCTAAGAATGGGTTGTCTTGAATACTTTAAGAAATCGAAGTTATTGAAGAACTCGTAAAAGCTCGTCAAATTTGGAAGTTCATCTAAGAACCAAGAGACTCACGGAAATAGGTTTTTAATTCAAAGACCAAAAGTTGTTTAGAAAATGACAAACTATTTAGACAAAATGATGTGATTTCCTGTGCATGGAATGCTCGAAAAATTGCACGAAGGAATGGATCGTCCTGAATATTTAAGGAACTGAAGTTTTAAAAGAACTTGCAAAACTTCATCAAGTTCGGAAGTTCGTCCAAGAATAAAGAGAGAAACAATTCTCACGTAAATAAGATTTTAATTTATAGACCAAAAGTCGTTTACAAAATGACAAACTATTTAGACTAAATTATGCAATTTCCCGAGCATGGAATGTTCAGAAAATTACTCGAAGGTATGGATTGTCATGAATACTTTAATGGAGCAAAGTTATTGAACAACTGGTAAAAGTTTGTGGAGTTAGGAAGTTTGTCCATGATCCAAGAGATTGTAAATTCTCACGTAAATAAGCTTTTAATTAAATGACCAAAAGTTGTATACCAAATGACAAACTAAGCAGACAAAATGATGTGATTTCCCAAGCATGGAATGTTCAGAAAATTGCTCGAAGGAATGGAACGTCATGAATACTTTATAGAACCGAAGTTATAGAAGAACTCGTCAAAGTTTGTCAAGTTTAGAAGTTCATCCAATATCTAAGAGAGAAACAATTCTCATGTAAATAAGTTTTTCATTCAAAGAGCAAAAGTTGTTTACCAAATGACAAATAGTTTAGAAAAAAAATGATGCGACTTCCCAAGCATGAAATGTTTAAAAAATTGCTCGAACAAATGGATCGCCATGAATACTTTATGGAACTGATGTTATAAAAGAACTCGTAAAAGTTTTCCAAGTTTGAAAGTTCGGCCAAGAACCAAGATCGAAAGAACTCTCACGTAAGAAAGTTTTTCATTGAAAGATGAAAAGTAGTTTAGAAAATGACAAAGTATTTAGACCAAATGATGCGATTTCCCGAGTATGTAATGTTCAAAAAATTGCTCTAAGAATGGGTTGTCTTGAATACTTTAAGAAATCGAAGTTATTGAAGAACTCGTAAAAGCTCGTCAAGTTTGGAAGTTCATCTAAGAACCAAGAGAAAAACAACTCTCACGGATATAGGTTTTTAATTCAAAGACCAAAAGTTGTTTAGAAAATGAAAAACTATTTAGACAAAATGATGTGATTTCCTGTGCATGGAATGCTCGAAAAATTGCTCGAAGGAATGGATCATCATGAATATTTAAGGAACTGAAGTTTTAAAAGAACTTGCAAAACTTCATCAAGTTCGGAAGTTCGTCCAAGAATAAAGAGAGAAACAATTCTCACGTAAATAAGATTTTAATTTAAAGACCAAAAGTTGTTTACAAAATGGTAAACTATTTAGACCAAATGATGCGATTTCCCGAGCATGGAATGTTCGGAAAATTGCTTGAAGGATGGATTGTCATGAATAGTTTAAGGAATGAAAGTTATAGATGAAATTGTAAAAAGTTGTCCAAGTTCAGAAGTTCGTCCAAGAACCAAGAGAGAAACAACTCTTACGTAAATAAGTTTTTCATTCAAAGACCAAAAGTCGTTTAGAAAATGAAAAAGTATTTAGACCAAATAATGCGATTTCCCGAGCATGAAATGTTCAAAAAATTACTCTAAGGAATGGATTATCTTGAATACTTTAAGAAATCGAAGTTATAGAAGAACTCGTAAAAGTATGTCAAGTTTGGAAGTTCGTCTAAGAGCCAAGAGAGAAAAACCTCTCACGTAAATAGGTTTTTAATTCGAAGACCAAAAGTTGTTTAGAAATTGACAAATTATTTAGACATAATGATGCGATTTCCTGTGCTTGGAATGTTTGAAAAATTACTCGAAGAAATGGATCGTCGTGAATACTTTAAGGAACTGAAGTTTTAAAAGAACTCGTAAGACTTCGTCAAGTTCGGAAGTTCGTCCAAGAACAAGGAGAGAAACAACTCTCATGTAAATAACTTTTTAATTTATAGACCAAAAGTCGTTTACAAAATGACAAACTATTTAGACTAAATTATGCATTTTCCCGAGCATGGAATGTTCAGAAAATTACTCGAAGGAATGGATTGTCATGAATACTTTAATGGAGCAAAGTTATTGAACAACTGGTAAAAGTTTGTGGAGTTAGGAAGTTTATCCATGATCCAAGAGATAGTAAATTCTCACGTAAATAAGCTTTTAATTAAATGACCAAAAGTTGTATACCAAATGACAAACTAAGCAGACAAAATGATGTGATTTCCCAAGCATGGAATGTTCAGAAAATTGCTCGAAGGAATGGAACGTCATGAATACTTTATAGAACCGAAGTTGTAGAAGAACTCGTCAAAGTTTGTCAAGTTTAGAAGTTCATCCAATATCTAAGAGAGAAACAATTCTCATGTAAATAAGTTTTTCATTCAAAGAGCAAAAGTTGTTTACCAAATGACAAATAGTTTAGAAAAAAAAATGATGCGACTTCCCAAGCATGAAATGTTCGAAAAATTGCTCGAAGGAATGGATCGCCATGAATATTTTATGGAACTGATGTTATAAAAGAACTCGTAAAAGTTTTCCAAGTTTGAAAGTTCGGCCAAGAACCAAGATAGAAACAACTCTCACGTAAGAAAGTTTTTCATTGAAAGATGAAAAGTAGTTTAGAAAATGACAAAGTATTTAGACCAAATGATGCGATTTCCCGAGTATGTAATGTTCAAAAAATTGCTCTAAGAATGGGTTGTCTTGAATACTTTAAGAAATCGAAGTTATTGAAGAACTCGTAAAAGCTCGTCAAATTTGGAAGTTCATCTAAGAACCAAGAGACTCACGGAAATAGGTTTTTAATTGAAAGACCAAAATTTGTTTAGAAAATGACAAACTATTTAGACAAAATGATGTGATTTCCTGTGCATGGAATGCTCGAAAAATTGCACGAAGGAATGGATCGTCCTGAATATTTAAGGAACTGAAGTTTTAAAAGAACTTGCAAAACTTCATCAAGTTCGGAAGTTCGTCCAAGAATAAAGAGAGAACCAATTCTCACGTAAATAAGATTTTAATTTAAAGACCAAAAGTTGTTTACAAAATGGTAAACTATTTAGACCAAATGGTGCGATTTCCCGAGCATGGAATGTTCGGAAAATTGCTTGAAGGATGGATTGTCATGAATACTTTAAGGAATGAAAGTTATAGATGAAATTGTAAAAAGTTGTCCAAGTTCAGAAGTTCGTCCAAGAACCAAGAGAGAAACAACTCTTACGTAAATAAGTTTTTCATTCAAAGACCAAAAGTCGTTTAGAAAATGACAAAGTATTTAGACCAAAAAATGCGATTTCCCGAGCATGAAATGTTCAAAAAATTACTCTAAGGAATGGATTATCTTGAATACTTTAAGAAATCGAAGTTATAGAAGAACTCAAAAAAAGTATGTCAAGTTTGGAAGTTCGTCTAAGAGCCAAGAGAGAAAAACCTCTCACGTAAATAGGTTTTTAATTCGAAGACCAAAAGTTGTTTAGAAATTGACAAATTATTTAGACATAATGATGCGATTTCCTGTGCTTGGAATGTTTGAAAAATTACTCGAAGAAGTGGATCGTCATGAATACTTTAAGGAATTGAAGTTTTAAAAGAACTCGTAACACTTCGTCAAGTTCGAAAGTTCGTCCAAGAATAAGGAGAGAAACAAATCTCATGTAAATAACTTTTTAATTTATAAACCAAAAGTCGTTTACAAAATGACAAACTATTTAGACTAAATTATGCAATTTCCCGAGCATGGAATGTTCGAAAAATTACTCGAAGGAATGGGTTGTCATGAATACTTTAATGGAGCAAAGTTATTGAACAACTGGTAAAAGTTTGTGGAGTTAGGAAGTTTGTCCATAATCCAAGAGATAGTAAATTCTCACGTAAATAAGCTTTTAATTAAATGACCAAAAGTTGTATACCAAATGACAAACTAAGCAGACAAAATAATGTGATTTCCCAAGCATGGAATGTTCAGAAAATTGCTCGAAGGAATGGAACGTCATGAATACTTTATAGAACCGAAGTTACAGATGAACTCGTCAAAGTTTGTCAAGTTTAGAAGTTCATCCAATATCCAAGAGAGAAACAATTCTCATGTAAATAAGTTTTTCATTCAAAGAGCAAAAGTTGTTTACCAAATGACAAATAGTTTAGAAAAAAAATGATGCGATTTTACAATCATGAAATGTTCGAAAAATTGCTCGAAGGAATGGTTCGTCATGAATATTTTATGGAACTGATGTTATAAAAGAACTCGTAAAAGTTTTCCAAGTTCAGAAGTTCGTCCAAGAACCAAGATAGAAACAACTCTCACGTAAGAAAGTTTTACATTGAAAGACGAAAAGTAGTTTAGAAAATGACAAAGTATTTAGACCAAATGATGCGATTTCCCGAGTAAGTAATGTTCAAAAAATTGCTCTAAGAATGGGTTGTCCTGAATACTTTAAGAAACCGAAGTTATTGAAGAACTCATAAAAGTTCGTAAAGTTTGGAAGTTCATCTAAGAACCAAGAGAAAAACAACTCTCACGGAAATAGGTTTTTAATTCAAAGACCAAAAGTTGTTTAGAAAATGACAAACTATTTAGACAAAATGATGTAATTTCCTGTGCATGGAATGCTCGAAAAATTGCTCGAAGAAATGGATCGTCATGAATATTTAAGGAATTGAAGTTTTAAAAGAACTTGCAAAACTTCATCAAGTTCGGAAGTTCATCCAAGAAGAAAGAGAGAAACAATTCTCACGTAAATAAGATTTTAATTTAAAGACCAGAAGTTGTTTACAAAATGGCAAACTATTTAGACCAAATGGTGCGATTTCCCGAGCATGGAATGTTCAGAAAATATTTTGAAGGAATGGATTGTCATGAATACTTTAAGGAACGAAAGTTATAGATGAAATAGTAAATAAGTTTTTCATTCAAAGACCAAAGGTCGTTTAGAAAATGACAAAGTATTTAGACCAAATAATGCGATTTCCCGAGCATGAAATGTTCAAAAAATTACTCTAAGGAATGGATTATCTTGAATACTTTAAGAAATCGAAGTTATAAAAGAACTCGTAAAAGTATGTCAAGCTTGGAAGTTCGTCTAAGAGCCAAGAGAGAAAAACCTCTCACGCAAATAGGTTTTTAATTCGAAGACCAAAGGTTGTTTAGAAAATGACAAACTATTTAGACAAAATGATGCGATTTCCTGTGCATGGAATGCTCGAAAAATTGCACGAAGGAATGGATCGTCATGAATATTTAAGGAACTGAAGTTTTAAAAGAACTTGCAAAACTTCATCAAGTTCGGAAGTTCGTCCAAGAATAAAGAGAGAAACAATACTCACGTAAATAAGATTTTAATTTAAAGACCAAAAGTTGTTTACAAAATGGCAAACTATTTAGACCAAATGATGCGATTTCCCGAGCATGGAATGTTCGGAAAATTGCTTGAAGGATGGATTGTCATGAATACTTTAAGGAATGAAAGTTATAGATGAAATAGTAAAAAGTTGTCCAAGTTCAGAAGTTCGTCCAAGAACCAAGAGAGAAACAACTCTTACGTAAATAAGTTTTTCATTCAAAGACCAAAAGTCGTTTAGAAAGTGACAAAGTATTTAGACCAAATAATGCGATTTCCCGAGCATGAAATGTTCAAAAAATTACTCTAAGGAATGGATTATCTTGAATACTTTAAGAAATAGAAGTTATAGAAGAACTCGTAAAAGTATGTCAAGTTTGGAAGTTCGTCTAAGAGCCAAGAGAGAAAAACCTCTAACGTAAATAGGTTTTTAATTCGAAGACCAAAAGTTGTTTAGAAATTGACAAATTATTTAGACATAATGATGCGATTTCCTGTGCTTGGAATGTTTGAAAAATTACTCAAAGAAATGGATCGTCATCAATACTTTAAGGAACTGAAGTTTTAAAAGAACTCGTAAGACTTCGTCAAGTTCGGAAGTTCGTCCAAGAACAAGGAGAGAAATAACTCTCATGTAAATAACTTTTAAATTTATAGACCAAAAGTCGTTTACAAAATGACAAACTATTTAGACTAAATTATGCAATTTCCCGAGCATGGAATGTTCAGAAAATTACTCGAAGGTATGGATTGTCATGAATACTTTAATGGAGCAAAGTTATTGAACAACTGGTAAAAGTTTGTGGAGTTAGGAAGTTTGTCCATGATCCAAGAGATAGTAAATTCTCACGTAAATAAGCTTTTAATTAAATGACCAAAAGTTGTATACCAAATGACAAACTAAGCAGACAAAATGATGTGATTTCCCAAGCATGGAATGTTCAGAAAATTGCTCGAAGGAATGGAACGTCATGAATACTTTATAGAACCGAAGTTATAGAAGAACTCGTCAAAGTTTGTCAAGTTTAGAAGTTCATCCAATATCTAAGAGAGAAACAATTCTCATGTAAATAAGTTTTTCAATCAAAGAGCAAAAGTTGTTTACCAAATGACAAATAGTTTAGAAAAAAAATGATGCGACTTCCCAAGCATGAAATGTTTAAAAAATTGCTCGAACAAATGGATCGCCATGAATACTTTATGGAACTGATGTTATAAAAGAACTCGTAAAAGTTTTCCAAGTTTGAAAGTTCTGCCAAGAACCAAGATCGAAAGAACTCTCACGTAAGAAAGTTTTTCATTGAAAGATGAAAAGTAGTTTAGAAAATGACAAAGTATTTAGACCAAATGATGCGATTTCCCGAGTATGTAATGTTCAAAAAATTGCTCTAAGAATGGGTTGTCTTGAATACTTTAAGAAATCGAAGTTATTGAAGAACTCGTAAAAGCTCGTCAAGTTTGGAAGTTCATCTAAGAACCAAGAGAAAAACAACTCTCACGGATATAGGTTTTTAATTCAAAGACCAAAAGTTGTTTACAAAATGGCAAGCTATTTAGACCAAATGATGCGATTTCCCGAGCATGGAATGTTCGGAAAATTGCTTAAAGGAATGGATTGTCATGAATACTTTAAAGAATGAAAGTTATAGATGAAATAGTAAAAAGTTGTCCAAGTTCAGAAGTTCGTCCAAGAACCAAGAGAGAAACAACTCTTACGTAAATAAGTTTTTCATTCATAGACCAAAAGTCGTTTAGAAAATGACAAAGTATTTAGACCAAATAATGCGATTTCCCGAGCATGAAATGTTCAAAAAATTACTCTAAGGAATGAATTATCTTGAATACTTTAAGAAATCGAAGTTATAGAAGAACTCGTAAAAGTATGTCAAGTTTGGAAATTCGTCTAAGAGCCAAGAGAGAAAAACCTCTCACGTAAATAGGTTTTTAATTCGAAGACCAAAAGTTGTTTAGAAATTGACAAATTATTTAGACATAATGATGCGATTTCCTGTGCTTGGAATGTTTGAAAAATTACTCGAAGAAGTGGATCGTCGTGAATACTTTAAGGAACTGAAGTTTTAAAAGAACTCGTAAGACTTCGTCAAGTTCGGAAGTTCGTCCAAGAACAAGGAGAGAAACAACTCTCATGTAAATAACTTTTTAATTTATAGACCAAAAGTCGTTTACAAAATGACAAACTATTTAGACTAAATTATGCAATTTCCCGAGCATGGAATGTTCGGAAAATTACTCGAAGGAATGGATTGTCATGAATACTTTAATGGAGCAAAGTTATTGAACAACTGGTAAAAGTTTGTGGAGTTAGGAAGTTTTTCCATGATCCAAGAGATAGTAAATTCTCACGTAAATAAGCTTTTAATTAAATGACCAAAAGTTGTATACCAAATGACAAACTAAGCAGACAAAATAATGTGATTTCCCAAGCATGGAATGTTCAGAAAATTGCTCGAAGGAATGGAACGTCATGAATACTTTATAGAACCGAAGTTACAGATGAACTCGTCAAAGTTTGTCAAGTTTAGAAGTTCATCCAATATCCAAGAGAGAAACAATTCTCATGTAAATAAGTTTTTCATTCAAAGAGCAAAAGTTGTTTACCAAATGACAAATAGTTTAGAAAAAAAATGATGCGATTTTACAATCATGAAATGTTCGAAAAATTGCTCGAAGGAATGGTTCGTCATGAATATTTTATGGAACTGATGTTATAAAAGAACTCGTAAAAGTTTTCCAAGTTCAGAAGTTCGTCCAAGAACCAAGATAGAAACAACTCTCACGTAAGAAAGTTTTACATTGAAAGACGAAAAGTAGTTTAGAAAATGACAAAGTATTTAGACCAAATGATGCGATTTCCCGAGTAAGTAATGTTCAAAAAATTGCTCTAAGAATGGGTTGTCCTGAATACTTTAAGAAACCGAAGTTATTGAAGAACTCATAAAAGTTCGTAAAGTTTGGAAGTTCATCTAAGAACCAAGAGAAAAACAACTCTCACGGAAATAGGTTTTTAATTCAAAGACCAAAAGTTGTTTAGAAAATGACAAACTATTTAGACAAAATGATGTAATTTCCTGTGCATGGAATGCTCGAAAAATTGCTCGAAGAAATGGATCGTCATGAATATTTAAGGAATTGAAGTTTTAAAAGAACTTGCAAAACTTCATCAAGTTCGGAAGTTCATCCAAGAAGAAAGAGAGAAACAATTCTCACGTAAATAAGATTTTAATTTAAAGACCAGAAGTTGTTTACAAAATGGCAAACTATTTAGACCAAATGGTGCGATTTCCCGAGCATGGAATGTTCAGAAAATATTTTGAAGGAATGGATTGTCATGAATACTTTAAGGAACGAAAGTTATAGATGAAATAGTAAATAAGTTTTTCATTCAAAGACCAAAGGTCGTTTAGAAAATGACAAAGTATTTAGACCAAATAATGCGATTTCCCGAGCATGAAATGTTCAAAAAATTACTCTAAGGAATGGATTATCTTGAATACTTTAAGAAATCGAAGTTATAAAAGAACTCGTAAAAGTATGTCAAGCTTGGAAGTTCGTCTAAGAGCCAAGAGAGAAAAACCTCTCACGCAAATAGGTTTTTAATTCGAAGACCAAAGGTTGTTTAGAAAATGACAAACTATTTAGACAAAATGATGCGATTTCCTGTGCATGGAATGCTCGAAAAATTGCACGAAGGAATGGATCGTCATGAATATTTAAGGAACTGAAGTTTTAAAAGAACTTGCAAAACTTCATCAAGTTCGGAAGTTCGTCCAAGAATAAAGAGAGAAACAATACTCACGTAAATAAGATTTTAATTTAAAGACCAAAAGTTGTTTACAAAATGGCAAACTATTTAGACCAAATGATGCGATTTCCCGAGCATGGAATGTTCGGAAAATTGCTTGAAGGATGGATTGTCATGAATACTTTAAGGAATGAAAGTTATAGATGAAATAGTAAAAAGTTGTCCAAGTTCAGAAGTTCGTCCAAGAACCAAGAGAGAAACAACTCTTACGTAAATAAGTTTTTCATTCAAAGACCAAAAGTCGTTTAGAAAGTGACAAAGTATTTAGACCAAATAATGCGATTTCCCGAGCATGAAATGTTCAAAAAATTACTCTAAGGAATGGATTATCTTGAATACTTTAAGAAATAGAAGTTATAGAAGAACTCGTAAAAGTATGTCAAGTTTGGAAGTTCGTCTAAGAGCCAAGAGAGAAAAACCTCTAACGTAAATAGGTTTTTAATTCGAAGACCAAAAGTTGTTTAGAAATTGACAAATTATTTAGACATAATGATGCGATTTCCTGTGCTTGGAATGTTTGAAAAATTACTCAAAGAAATGGATCGTCATCAATACTTTAAGGAACTGAAGTTTTAAAAGAACTCGTAAGACTTCGTCAAGTTCGGAAGTTCGTCCAAGAACAAGGAGAGAAATAACTCTCATGTAAATAACTTTTAAATTTATAGACCAAAAGTCGTTTACAAAATGACAAACTATTTAGACTAAATTATGCAATTTCCCGAGCATGGAATGTTCAGAAAATTACTCGAAGGTATGGATTGTCATGAATACTTTAATGGAGCAAAGTTATTGAACAACTGGTAAAAGTTTGTGGAGTTAGGAAGTTTGTCCATGATCCAAGAGATAGTAAATTCTCACGTAAATAAGCTTTTAATTAAATGACCAAAAGTTGTATACCAAATGACAAACTAAGCAGACAAAATGATGTGATTTCCCAAGCATGGAATGTTCAGAAAATTGCTCGAAGGAATGGAACGTCATGAATACTTTATAGAACCGAAGTTATAGAAGAACTCGTCAAAGTTTGTCAAGTTTAGAAGTTCATCCAATATCTAAGAGAGAAACAATTCTCATGTAAATAAGTTTTTCAATCAAAGAGCAAAAGTTGTTTACCAAATGACAAATAGTTTAGAAAAAAAATGATGCGACTTCCCAAGCATGAAATGTTTAAAAAATTGCTCGAACAAATGGATCGCCATGAATACTTTATGGAACTGATGTTATAAAAGAACTCGTAAAAGTTTTCCAAGTTTGAAAGTTCTGCCAAGAACCAAGATCGAAAGAACTCTCACGTAAGAAAGTTTTTCATTGAAAGATGAAAAGTAGTTTAGAAAATGACAAAGTATTTAGACCAAATGATGCGATTTCCCGAGTATGTAATGTTCAAAAAATTGCTCTAAGAATGGGTTGTCTTGAATACTTTAAGAAATCGAAGTTATTGAAGAACTCGTAAAAGCTCGTCAAGTTTGGAAGTTCATCTAAGAACCAAGAGAAAAACAACTCTCACGGATATAGGTTTTTAATTCAAAGACCAAAAGTTGTTTACAAAATGGCAAGCTATTTAGACCAAATGATGCGATTTCCCGAGCATGGAATGTTCGGAAAATTGCTTAAAGGAATGGATTGTCATGAATACTTTAAAGAATGAAAGTTATAGATGAAATAGTAAAAAGTTGTCCAAGTTCAGAAGTTCGTCCAAGAACCAAGAGAGAAACAACTCTTACGTAAATAAGTTTTTCATTCATAGACCAAAAGTCGTTTAGAAAATGACAAAGTATTTAGACCAAATAATGCGATTTCCCGAGCATGAAATGTTCAAAAAATTACTCTAAGGAATGAATTATCTTGAATACTTTAAGAAATCGAAGTTATAGAAGAACTCGTAAAAGTATGTCAAGTTTGGAAATTCGTCTAAGAGCCAAGAGAGAAAAACCTCTCACGTAAATAGGTTTTTAATTCGAAGACCAAAAGTTGTTTAGAAATTGACAAATTATTTAGACATAATGATGCGATTTCCTGTGCTTGGAATGTTTGAAAAATTACTCGAAGAAGTGGATCGTCGTGAATACTTTAAGGAACTGAAGTTTTAAAAGAACTCGTAAGACTTCGTCAAGTTCGGAAGTTCGTCCAAGAACAAGGAGAGAAACAACTCTCATGTAAATAACTTTTTAATTTATAGACCAAAAGTCGTTTACAAAATGACAAACTATTTAGACTAAATTATGCAATTTCCCGAGCATGGAATGTTCGGAAAATTACTCGAAGGAATGGATTGTCATGAATACTTTAATGGAGCAAAGTTATTGAACAACTGGTAAAAGTTTGTGGAGTTAGGAAGTTTTTCCATGATCCAAGAGATAGTAAATTCTCACGTAAATAAGCTTTTAATTAAATGACCAAAAGTTGTATACCAAATGACAAACTAAGCAGACAAAATGATGTGATTTCCCAAGCATGGAATGTTCAGAAAATTGCTCGAAGGAATGGAACGTCATGAATACTTTATAGAACCGAAGTTGTAGAAGAACTCGTCAAAGTTTGTCAAGTTTAGAAGTTCATCCAATATCTAAGAGAGAAACAATTCTCATGTAAATAAGTTTTTCATTCAAAGAGCAAAAGTTGTTTACCAAATGACAAATAGTTTAAAAAAAAATGATGCGACTTCCCAAGCATGAAATGTTCGAAAAATTGCTCGAAGGAATGGATCGCCATGAATACTTTATGGAACTGATGTTATAAAAGAACTCGTAAAAGTTTTCCAAGTTTGAAAGTTCGGCCAAGAACCAAGATAGAAACAACTCTCACGTAAGAAAGTTTTTCATTGAAAGATGAAAAGTAGTTTAGAAAATGACAAACTATTTAGACAAAATGATGTGATTTCCTGTAAATGGAATGCTCGAAAAATTGCTCGAAGGAATGGATCGTCATGAATATTTAAGGAACTGAAGTTTTAAAAGAACTTGCAAAACTTCATCAAGTTCGGAAGTTCCTCCAAGAATAAAGATAGAAACAATTCTCACGTAAATAAGATTTTAATATAAAGACCAAAAGTTGTTTACAAAATGGCAAGCTATTTAGACCAAATGATGCGATTTCCCGAGCTTGGAATGTTCGGAAAATTGCTTGAAGGAATGGATTGTCATGAATACTTTAAGGAATGAAAGTTATAGATGAAATAGTAAAAAGTTGTCCAAGTTCAGAAGTTCGTCCAAAAACCAAGAGAGAAACAACTCTTACGTAAATAAGTTTTTCATTCATAGACCAAAAGTAGTTTAGAAAATGACAAAGTATTTAGACCAAATAATGCGATTTCCTGAGCATGAAATGTTCAAAAAATTACTCTAAGGAATGGATTATCTTGAATACTTTAAGAAATCGAAGTTATAGAAGAACTCGTAAAAGTATGTCAAGTTTGGAAGTTTGTCTAAGAGCCAAGAGAGAAAAACCTCTCACGTAAATAGGTTTTTAATTCGAAGACCAAAAGTTGTTTAGAAATTGACAAATTATTTAGACATAATGATGCGATTTCCTGTGCTTGGAATGTTTGAAAAATTACTCGAAGAAGTGGATCGTCGTGAATACTTTAAGGAACTGAAGTTTTAAAAGAACTAGTAAGACTTCGTCAAGTTCGGAAGTTCGTCCAAGAACAAGGAGAGAAACAACTCTCATGTAAATAACTTTTTAATTTATAGACCAAAAGTCGTTTACAAAATGACAAACTATTTATACTAAATTATGCAATTTCCCGAGCATGGAATGTTTGGAAAATTACTCGAAGGAATGGATTGTCATGAATACTTTAATGGAGCAAAGTTATTGAACAACTGGTAAAAGTTTGTGGAGTTAGGAAGTTTTTCCATGATCCAAGAGATAGTAAATTCTCACGTAAATAAGCTTTTAATTAAATGACCAAAAGTTGTATACCAAATGACAAACTAAGCAGACAAAATGATGTGATTTCCCAAGCATGGAATGTTCAGAAAATTGCTCGAAGGAATGGAACGTCATGAATACTTTATAGAAGAAGTTGTAGAAGAACTCGTCAAAGTTTGTCAAGTTTAGAAGTTCATCCAATATCTAAGAGAGAAACAATTCTCATGTAAATAAGTTTTTCATTCAAAGAGCAAAAGTTGTTTACCAAATGACAAATAGTTTAGAAAAAAAATGATGCGACTTCCCAAGCATGAAATGTTCGAAAAATTGCTCGAAGGAATGGATCGCCATGAATACTTTATAGAACTGATGTTATAAAAGAACTCGTAAAAGTTTTCCAAGTTTGAAAGTTCGGCCAAGAACCAGGATAGAAACAACTCTCACGTAAGAAAGTTTTTCATTGAAAGATGAAAAGTAGTTTAGAAAATGACAAAGTATTTAGACCAAATGATGCGATTTCCCGAGTATGTAATGTTCAAAAAATTGCTCTAAGAATGGGTTGTCTTGAATACTTTAAGAAATCGAAGTTATTGAAGAACTCGTAAAAGCTCGTCAAGTTTGGAAGTTCATCTAAGAACCAAGAGACTCACGGAAATAGGTTTTTAATTCAAAGACCAAAAGTTGTTTAGAAAATGACAAACTATTTAGACAAAATGATGTGATTTCCTGTGCATGGAATGCTCGAAAAATTGCTCGAAGGAATGGATCGTCATGAATATTTAAGGAACTGAAGTTTTAAAAGAACTTGCAAAACTTCATCAAGTTTGGAAGTTCGTCCAAGAATAAAGAGAGAAACAATTCTCACGTAAATAAGATTTTAATTTAAAGACCAAAAGTTGTACAAAATGGTAAAATATTTAGACCAAATGATGCGATTTCCCGAGCATGGAATGTTCGGAAAATTGCTTGAAGGATGGATTGTCATGAATAGTTTAAGGAATGAAAGTTATAGATGAAATTGTAAAAAGTTGTCCAAGTTCAGAAGTTCGTCCAAGAACCAAGAGAGAAACAACTCTTACGTAAATAAGTTTTTCATTCAAAGACCAAAAGTCGTTTAGAAAATGACAAAGTATTTATACCAAATAATGCGATTTCCCGAGCATGAAATGTTCAAAAAATTACTCTAAGGAATGGATTATCTTGAATACTTTAAGAAATCGAAGTTATAGAAGAACTCGTAAAAGTATGTCAAGTTTGGAAGTTCGTCTAAGAGCCAAAAGAGAAAAACCTCTCACGTAAATAGGTTTTTAATTCGAAGACCAAAAGTTGTTTAGAAATTGACAAATTATTTAGACATAATGATGCGATTTCCTGTGCTTGGAATGTTTGAATAATTACTCAAAGAAATGGATCGTCATCAATACTTTAAGGAACTGAAGTTTTAAAAGAACTCGTAAGACTTCGTCAAGTTCGGAAGTTCGTCCAAGAACAAGGAGAGAAATAACTCTCATGTAAATAACTTTTTAATTTATAGACCAAAAGTCGTTTACAAAATGACAAACTATTTAGACTAAATTATGCAATTTCCCGAGCATGGAATGTTCAGAAAATTACTCGAAGGTATGGATTGTCATGAATACTTTAATGGAGCAAAGTTATTGAACAACTGGTAAAAGTTTGTGGAGTTAGGAAGTTTGTCCATGATCCAAGAGATAGTAAATTCTCACGTAAATAAGCTTTTAATTAAATGACCAAAAGTTGTATACCAAATGACAAACTAAGCAGACAAAATGATGTGATTTCCCAAGCATGGAATGTTCAGAAAATTGCTCGAAGGAATGGAACGTCATGAATACTTTATAGAACCGAAGTTATAGAAGAACTCGTCAAAGTTTGTCAAGTTTAGAAGTTCATCCAATATCTAAGAGAGAAACAATTCTCATGTAAATAAGTTTTTCATTCAAAGAGCAAAAGTTGTTTACCAAATGACAAATAGTTTAGAAAAAAAATGATGCGACTTCCCAAGCATGAAATGTTCGAAAAACTGCTCGAAGGAATGGATCGCCATGAATACTTTATGGAACTGATGTTATAAAAGAACTCGTAAAAGTTTTCCAAGTTCAGAAGTTCGGCCAAGAACCAAGATAGAAACAACTCTCACGTAAGAAAGTTTTTCATTGAAAGACGAAAAGTAGTTTAGAAAATGACAAAGTATTTAGACCAAATGATGCGATTTCCCGAGTATGTAATGTTCAAAAAATTGCTCTAAGAATGGGTTGTCTTGAATACTTTAAGAAATCGAAGTTATTGAAGAACTTGTAAATGCTCGTCAAGTTTGGAAGTTCATCTAAGAACCAAGAGAAAAACAACTCTCACGGAAATAGGTTTTTAATTCAAAGACCAAAAGTTGTTTAGAAAATGACAAACTATTTAGACAAAATGATGTGATTTCTTGTGCATGGAATGCTCGAAAAATTGCTCGAAGGAATGGATCGTCATGAATATTTAAGGAACTGAAGTTTTAAAAGAACTTGCAAAACTTCATCAAGTTCGGAAGTTCGTCCAAGAATAAAGAGAGAAACAATTCACACGTAAATAAGATTTTAATTTAAAGACCAAAAGTTGTTTACAAAATGGTAAACTATTTAGACCAAATGATGCGATTTCCCGAGCATGGAATGTTCGGAAAATTGCTTGAAGGATGGATTGTCATGAATACTTTAAGGAATGAAAGTTATAGATGAAATAGTAAAAAGTTGTCCAAGTTCAGAAGTTCGTCCAAGAACCAAGAGAGAAACAACTCTTACGTAAATAAGTTTTTCATTCAAAGACCAAAAGTCGTTTAGAAAATGACAAAGTATTTAGACCAAATAATGCGATTTCCCGAGCATGAAATGTTCAAAAAATTACTCTAAGGAATGGATTATCTTGAATACTTTAAGAAATCGAAGTTATAGAAGAACTCGTAAAAGTATGTCAAGTTTGGAAGTTCGTCTAAGAGCCAAGAGAGAAAAACCTCTCACGTAAATAGGTTTTTAATTCGAAGACCAAAAGTTGTTTAGAAATTGACAAATTATTTAGACATAATGATGCGATTTCCTGTGCTTGGAATGTTTGAAAAATTACTCGAAGAAATGGATCGTCGTGAATGCTTTAAGGAACTGAAGTTTTAAAAGAACTCGTAAGACTTCGTCAAGTTCGGAAGTTCGTCCAAGAACAAGGAGAGAAACAACTCTCATGTAAATAACTTTTTAATTTATAGACCAAAAGTCGTTTACAAAATGACAAACTATTTAGACTAAATTATGCAATTTCCCGAGCATGGAATGTTCGGAAAATTACTCGAAGGAATGAATTGTCATGAATACTTTAATGGAGCAAAGTTATTGAACAACTGGTAAAAGTTTGTGGAGTTAGGAAGTTTGTCCATGATCCAAGAGATAGTAAATTCTCACGAAAATAAGCTTTTAATTAAATGACCAAAAGTTGTATACCAAATGACAAACTAAGCAAACAAAATGATGTGATTTCCCAGGCATGGAATGTTCAGAAAATTGCTCGAATAAATGGAACGTCATGAATACTTTATAGAACCGAAGTTGTAGAAGAACTCGTCAAAGTTTGTCAAGTTTAGAAGTTCATCCAATATCTAAGAGAGAAACAATTCTCATGTAAATAAGTTTTTCTTTCAAAGAGCAAAAGTTGTTTACCAAATGACAAATAGTTTAGAAAAAAAATGATGCGACTTCCCAAGCATGAAATGTTCGAAAAATTGCTCGAAGGAATGGATCGCCATGAATACTTTATGGAACTGATGTTATAAAAGAACTCGTAAAAGTTTTCCAAGTTTGAAAGTTCGGCCAAGAACCAGGATAGAAACAATTCTCACGTAAGAAAGTTTTTCATTGAAAGATGAAAAGTAGTTTAGAAAATGACAAAGTATTTAGACCAAATGATGCGATTTCCCGAGTATGTAATGTTCAAAAAATTGCTCTAAGAATGGGTTGTCTTGAATAATCTAAGAAATCAAAGTTATTGAAGAACTCGTAAAAGCTCGTCAAGTTTGGAAGTTCATCTAAGAACCAAGAGAAAAACAACTCTCACGGAAATAGGTTTTTAATTCAAAGACCAAAAATTGTTTAGAAAATGACAAACTATTTAGACAAAATGATGTGATTTCCTGTGCATGGAATGCTCGAAAAATTGCTCGAAGGAATGGATCGTCGTGAATATTTAAGGAACTGAAGTTTTAAAAGAACTTGCAAAACTTCATCAAGTTCGGAAGTTCGTCCAAGAATAAAGAGAGAAACAATTCTCACGTAAATAAGATTTTAATAGAAAGACCAAAAGTTGTTTACAAAATGGAAAGCTATTTAGACGAAATGATGCGATTTCCCGAGCATGGAATGTTCGGAAAATTGCTTGAAGGAATGGATTGTCATGAATACTTTAAGGAATGAAAGTTATAGATGAAATAGTAAAAAGTTGTCCAAGTTCAGAAGTTAATCCAAGAACCAAGAGAGAAACAACTCTTACGTAAATAAGTTTTTCATTCAAAGACCAAAAGTCGTTTAGAAAATGACAAAGTATTTAGACCAAATAATTCGATTTCCCGTGCATGAAATGTTCAAAAAATTACTCTAAGGAATGGATTATCTTGAATACTTTAAGAAATCGAAGTTATAGAAGAACTCGTAAAAGTATGTCAAGTCTGGAAGTTCGTCTAAGAGACAAGAGAGAAAAACCTCTCACGTAAATAGGTTTTTAATTCGAAGACCAAAAGTTGTTTAGAAATTGACAAATTATTTAGACATAATGATGCGATTTCCTGTGCTTGGAATGTTTGAAAAATTACTCGAAGAAATGGATCGTCATGAATACTTTAAGGAACTGAAGTTGTAAAAGAACTCGTAAGATTTCGTCAAGTTCAGAAGTTCGTCCAAGAACAAGGAGAGAAACAACTCTCATGTAAATAACTTTTTAATTTATAGACCAAAAGTCGTTTACAAAATGACAAACTATTTAGACTAAATTATGCAATTTCACGAGCATGGAATGTTTGGAAAATTACTCGAAGGAATGGATTGTCATGAATACTTTAATGGAGCAAAGTTATTGAACAACTGGTAAAAGTTTGTGGAGTTAGGAAGTTTGTCCATGATCCAAGAGATAGTAAATTCTCACGTAAATAAGCTTTTAATTAAATGACCAAAAGTTGTATACCAAATGACAAACTAAGCAGACAAAATGATGTGATTTCCCAAGCATGGAATGTTCAGAAAATTGCTCGAAGGAATGGAACGTCATGAATACTTTATAGAACCGAAGTTATAGAAGAACTTGGCAAAGTTTGTCAAGTTTAGAAGTTCATCCAATATCTAAGAGAGAAACAATTCTCATGTAAATAAGTTTTTCATTCAAAGAGCAAAAGTTGTTTACCAAATGACAAATAGTTTAGAAAAAAAATGATGCGACTTCCCAAGCATGAAATGTTCGAAAAACTGCTCGAAGGAATGGATCGCCATGAATACTTTATGGAACTGATGTTATAAAAGAACTCGTAAAAGTTTTCTAAGTTCAGAAATTCGGCCAAGAACCAAGATAGAAACAACTCTCGCGTAAGAAAGTTTTTCATTGAAAGACGAAAAGTAGTTTAGAAAATGACAAAGTATTTAGACCAAATGATGCGATTTCCCGAGTATGTAATGTTCAAAAAATTGCTCTAAGAATGGGTTGTCTTGAATACTTTAAGAAATCGAAGTTATTGAAGAACTCTTAAAAGCTCGTCAAGTTTGGAAGTTCATCTAAGAACCAAGAGACTCACGGAAATAGGTTTTTAATTCAAAGACCAAAAGTTGTTTAGAAAATGACAAACTATTTAGACAAAATGATGTGATTTCCTGTGCATGGAATGCTCGAAAAATTGCACGAAGGAATGGATCGTCCTGAATATTTAAGGAACTGAAGTTTTAAAAGAACTTGCAAAACTTCATCAAGTTCGGAAGTTCGTCCAAGAATAAAGAGAGAAACAATTCTCACGTAAATAAGATTTTAATTTAAAGACCAAAAGTTGTTTACAAAATGGCAAACTATTTAGACCAAATGATGCGATTTCCCGAGCATGGAATGTTCGGAAAATTGCTTGAAGGATGGATTGTCATGAATACTTTAAGGAATGAAAGTTATAGATGAAATAGTAAAAAGTTGTCCAAGTTCAGAAGTTCGTCCAAGAACCAAGAGAAAAAAAAACTCTTACGTAAATAAGTTTTTCATTCAAAGACCAAAAGTCGTTTAGAAAGTGACAAAGTATTTAGACCAAATAATGCGATTTCCCGAGCATGAAATGTTCAAAAAATTACTCTAAGGAATGGATTATCTTGAATACTTTAAGAAATAGAAGTTATAGAAGAACTCGTAAAAGTATGTCAAGTTTGGAAGTTCGTCTAAGAGCCAAGAGAGAAAAACCTCTAACGTAAATAGGTTTTTAATTCGAAGACCAAAAGTTGTTTAGAAATTGACAAATTATTTAGACATAATGATGCGATTTCCTGTGCTTGGAATGTTTGAAAAATTACTCGAAGAAATGGATCGTCATCAATACTTTAAGGAACTGAAGTTTTAAAAGAACTCGTAAGACTTCGTCAAGTTCGGAAGTTCGTCCAAGAACAAGGAGAGAAATAACTCTCATGTAAATAACTTTTTAATTTATAGACCAAAAGTCGTTTACAAAATGACAAACTATTTAGACTAAATTATGCAATTTCCCGAGCATGGAATGTTCAGAAAATTACTCGAAGGTATGGATTGTCATGAATACTTTAATGGAGCAAAGTTATTGAACAACTGGTAAAAGTTTGTGGAGTTAGGAAGTTTGTCCATGATCCAAGAGATTGTAAATTCTCACGTAAATAAGCTTTTAATTAAATGACCAAAAGTTGTATACCAAATGACAAACTAAGCAGACAAAATGATGTGATTTCCCAAGCATGGAATGTTCAGAAAATTGCTCGAAGGAATGGAACGTCATGAATACTTTATAGAACCGAAGTTATAGAAGAACTCGTCAAAGTTTGTCAAGTTTAGAAGTTCATCCAATATCTAAGAGAGAAACAATTCTCATGTAAATAAGTTTTTCAATCAAAGAGCAAAAGTTGTTTACCAAATGACAAATAGTTTAGAAAAAAAATGATGCGACTTCCCAAGCATGAAATGTTTAAAAAATTGCTCGAACAAATGGATCGCCATGAATACTTTATGGAACTGATGTTATAAAAGAACTCGTAAAAGTTTTCCAAGTTTGAAAGTTCGGCCAAGAACCAAGATCGAAAGAACTCTCACGTAAGAAAGTTTTTCTTTGAAAGATGAAAAGTAGTTTAGAAAATGACAAAGTATTTAGACCAAATGATGCGATTTCCCGAGTATGTAATGTTCAAAAAATTGCTCTAAGAATGGGTTGTCTTGAATACTTTAAGAAATCGAAGTTATTGAAGAACTCGTAAAAGCTCGTCAAATTTGGAAGTTCATCTAAGAACCAAGAGACTCACGGAAATAGGTTTTTAATTCAAAGACCAAAAGTTGTTTAGAAAATGACAAACTATTTAGACAAAATGATGTGATTTCCTGTGCATGGAATGCTCGAAAAATTGCACGAAGGAATGGATCGTCCTGAATATTTAAGGAACTGAAGTTTTAAAAGAACTTGCAAAACTTCATCAAGTTCGGAAGTTCGTCCAAGAATAAAGAGAGAAACAATTCTCACGTAAATAAGATTTTAATTTAAAGACCAAAAGTTGTTTACAAAATGGTAAACTATTTAGACCAAATGGTGCGATTTCCCGAGCATGGAATGTTCGGAAAATTGCTTGAAGGATGGATTGTCATGAATACTTTAAGTTGTCCAAGTTCAGAAGTTCGTCCAAGAACCAAGAGAGAAACAACTCTTACGTAAATAAGTTTTTCATTCAAAGACCAAAAGTCGTTTAGAAAATGACAAAGTATTTAGACCAAAAAATGCGATTTCCCGAGCATGAAATGTTCAAAAAATTACTCTAAGGAATGGATTATCTTGAATACTTTAAGAAATCGAAGTTATAGAAGAACTCAAAAAAAGTATGTCAAGTTTGGAAGTTCGTCTAAGAGCCAAGAGAGAAAAACCTCTCACGTAAATAGGTTTTTAATTCAAAGACCAAAAGTTGTTTAGAAATTGACAAATTATTTAGACATAATGATGCGATTTCCTGTGCTTGGAATGTTTGAAAAATTACTCGAAGAAGTGGATCGTCATGAATACTTTAAGGAATTGAAGTTTTAAAAGAACTCGTAACACTTCGTCAAGTTCGAAAGTTCGTCCAAGAATAAGGAGAGAAACAAATCTCATGTAAATAACTTTTTAATTTATAAACCAAAAGTCGTTTACAAAATGACAAACTATTTAGACTAAATTATGCAATTTCCCGAGCATGGAATGTTCGAAAAATTACTCGAAGGAATGGATTGTCATGAATACTTTAATGGAGCAAAGTTATTGAACAACTGGTAAAAGTTTGTGGAGTTAGGAAGTTTGTCCATGATCCAAGAGATAGTAAATTCTCACGTAAATAAGCTTTTAATTAAATGACCAAAAGTTGTATACCAAATGACAAACTAAGCAGACAAAATAATGTGATTTCCCAAGCATGGAATGTTCAGAAAATTGCTCGAAGGAATGGAACGTCATGAATACTTTATAGAACCGAAGTTACAGATGAACTCGTCAAAGTTTGTCAAGTTTAGAAGTTCATCCAATATCCAAGAGAGAAACAATTCTCATGTAAATAAGTTTTTCATTCAAAGAGCAAAAGTTGTTTACCAAATGACAAATAGTTTAGAAAAAAAATGATGCGATTTTACAATCATGAAATGTTCGAAAAATTGCTCGAAGGAATGGATCGTCATGAATACTTTATGGAACTGATGTTATAAAAGAACTCGTAAAAGTTTTCCAAGTTCAGAAGTTCGTCCAAGAACCAAGATAGAAACAACTCTCACGTAAGAAAGTTTTACATTGAAAGACGAAAAGTAGTTTAGAAAATGACAAAGTATTTAGACCAAATGATGCGATTTCCCGAGTAAGTAATGTTCAAAAAATTGCTCTAAGAATGGGTTGTCCTGAATACTTTAAGAAACCGAAGTTATTGAAGAACTCATAAAAGTTCGTAAAGTTTGGAAGTTCATCTAAGAACCAAGAGAAAAACAACTCTCACGGAAATAGGTTTTTAATTCAAAGACCAAAAGTTGTTTAGAAAATGACAAACTATTTAGACAAAATGATGTAATTTCCTGTGCATGGAATGCTCGAAAAATTGCTCGAAGAAATGGATCGTCATGAATATTTAAGGAATTGAAGTTTTAAAAGAACTTGCAAAACTTCATCAAGTTCGGAAGTTCATCCAAGAAGAAAGAGAGAAACAATTCTCACGTAAATAAGATTTTAATTTAAAGACCAGAAGTTGTTTACAAAATGGCAAACTATTTAGACCAAATAAGATTTCCCGAGCATGGAATGTTCAGAAAATATTTTGAAGGAATGGATTGTCATGAATACTTTAAGGAACGAAAGTTATAGATGAAATAGTAAATAAGTTTTTCATTCAAAGACCAAATGTCGTTTAGAAAATGACAAAGTATTTAGACCAAATAATGCGATTTCCCGAGCATGAAATGTTCAAAAAATTACTCTAAGGAATGGATTATCTTGAATACTTTAAGAAATCGAAGTTATAAAAGAACTCGTAAAAGTATGTCAAGCTTGGAAGTTCGTCTAAGAGCCAAGAGAGAAAAACCTCTCACGCAAATAGGTTTTTAATTCGAAGACCAAAGGTTGTTTAGAAAATGACAAACTATTTAGACAAAATGATGCGATTTCCTGTGCATGGAATGCTCGAAAAATTGCTCGAAGGAATGGATCGTCATGAATATTTAAGGAACTGAAGTTTTAAAAGAACTTGCAAAACTTCATCAAGTTCGGAAGTTCGTCCAAGAATAAAGAGAGAAACAATACTCACGTAAATAAGATTTTAATTTAAAGACCAAAAGTTGTTTACAAAATGGCAAACTATTTAGACCAAATGATGCGATTTCCCGAGCATGGAATGTTCGGAAAATTGCTTGAAGGATGGATTGTCATGAATACTTTAAGGAATGAAAGTTATAGATGAAATAGTAAAAAGTTGTCCAAGTTCAGAAGTTCGTCCAAGAACCAAGAGAAAAAAAAACTCTTACGTAAATAAGTTTTTCATTCAAAGACCAAAAGTCGTTTAGAAAGTGACAAAGTATTTAGACCAAATAATGCGATTTCCCGAGCATGAAATGTTCAAAAAATTACTCTAAGGAATGGATTATCTTGAATACTTTAAGAAATAGAAGTTATAGAAGAACTCGTAAAAGTATGTCAAGTTTGGAAGTTCGTCTAAGAGCCAAGAGAGAAAAACCTCTAACGTAAATAGGTTTTTAATTCGAAGACCAAAAGTTGTTTAGAAATTGACAAATTATTTAGACATAATGATGCGATTTCCTGTGCTTGGAATGTTTGAAAAATTACTCGAAGAAATGGATCGTCATCAATACTTTAAGGAACTGAAGTTTTAAAAGAACTCGTAAGACTTCGTCAAGTTCGGAAGTTCGTCCAAGAACAAGGAGAGAAATAACTCTCATGTAAATAACTTTTTAATTTATAGACCAAAAGTCGTTTACAAAATGACAAACTATTTAGACTAAATTATGCAATTTCCCGAGCATGGAATGTTCAGAAAATTACTCGAAGGTATGGATTGTCATGAATACTTTAATGGAGCAAAGTTATCGAACAACTGGTAAAAGTTTGTGGAGTTAGGAAGTTTGTCCATGATCCAAGAGATTGTAAATTCTCACGTAAATAAGCTTTTAATTAAATGACCAAAAGTTGTATACCAAATGACAAACTAAGCAGACAAAATGATGTGATTTCCCAAGCATGGAATGTTCAGAAAATTGCTCGAAGGAATGGAACGTCATGAATACTTTATAGAACCGAAGTTATAGAAGAACTCGTCAAAGTTTGTCAAGTTTAGAAGTTCATCCAATATCTAAGAGAGAAACAATTCTCATGTAAATAAGTTTTTCAATCAAAGAGCAAAAGTTGTTTACCAAATGACAAATAGTTTAGAAAAAAAATGATGCGACTTCCCAAGCATGAAATGTTTAAAAAATTGCTCGAACAAATGGATCGCCATGAATACTTTATGGAACTGATGTTATAAAAGAACTCGTAAAAGTTTTCCAAGTTTGAAAGTTCGGCCAAGAACCAAGATCGAAAGAACTCTCACGTAAGAAAGTTTTTCTTTGAAAGATGAAAAGTAGTTTAGAAAATGACAAAGTATTTAGACCAAATGATGCGATTTCCCGAGTATGTAATGTTCAAAAAATTGCTCTAAGAATGGGTTGTCTTGAATACTTTAAGAAATCGAAGTTATTGAAGAACTCGTAAAAGCTCGTCAAATTTGGAAGTTCATCTAAGAACCAAGAGACTCACGGAAATAGGTTTTTAATTCAAAGACCAAAAGTTGTTTAGAAAATGACAAACTATTTAGACAAAATGATGTGATTTCCTGTGCATGGAATGCTCGAAAAATTGCACGAAGGAATGGATCGTCCTGAATATTTAAGGAACTGAAGTTTTAAAAGAACTTGCAAAACTTCATCAAGTTCGGAAGTTCGTCCAAGAATAAAGAGAGAAACAATTCTCACGTAAATAAGATTTTAATTTAAAGACCAAAAGTTGTTTACAAAATGGTAAACTATTTAGACCAAATGGTGCGATTTCCCGAGCATGGAATGTTCGGAAAATTGCTTGAAGGATGGATTGTCATGAATACTTTAAGTTGTCCAAGTTCAGAAGTTCGTCCAAGAACCAAGAGAGAAACAACTCTTACGTAAATAAGTTTTTCATTCAAAGACCAAAAGTCGTTTAGAAAATGACAAAGTATTTAGACCAAAAAATGCGATTTCCCGAGCATGAAATGTTCAAAAAATTACTCTAAGGAATGGATTATCTTGAATACTTTAAGAAATCGAAGTTATAGAAGAACTCAAAAAAAGTATGTCAAGTTTGGAAGTTCGTCTAAGAGCCAAGAGAGAAAAACCTCTCACGTAAATAGGTTTTTAATTCGAAGACCAAAAGTTGTTTAGAAATTGACAAATTATTTAGACATAATGATGCGATTTCCTGTGCTTGGAATGTTTGAAAAATTACTCGAAGAAGTGGATCGTCATGAATACTTTAAGGAATTGAAGTTTTAAAAGAACTCGTAACACTTCGTCAAGTTCGAAAGTTCGTCCAAGAATAAGGAGAGAAACAAATCTCATGTAAATAACTTTTTAATTTATAAACCAAAAGTCGTTTACAAAATGACAAACTATTTAGACTAAATTATGCAATTTCCCGAGCATGGAATGTTCGAAAAATTACTCGAAGGAATGGATTGTCATGAATACTTTAATGGAGCAAAGTTATTGAACAACTGGTAAAAGTTTGTGGAGTTAGGAAGTTTGTCCATGATCCAAGAGATAGTAAATTCTCACGTAAATAAGCTTTTAATTAAATGACCAAAAGTTGTATACCAAATGACAAACTAAGCAGACAAAATAATGTGATTTCCCAAGCATGGAATGTTCAGAAAATTGCTCGAAGGAATGGAACGTCATGAATACTTTATAGAACCGAAGTTACAGATGAACTCGTCAAAGTTTGTCAAGTTTAGAAGTTCATCCAATATCCAAGAGAGAAACAATTCTCATGTAAATAAGTTTTTCATTCAAAGAGCAAAAGTTGTTTACCAAATGACAAATAGTTTAGAAAAAAAATGATGCGATTTTACAATCATGAAATGTTCGAAAAATTGCTCGAAGGAATGGATCGTCATGAATACTTTATGGAACTGATGTTATAAAAGAACTCGTAAAAGTTTTCCAAGTTCAGAAGTTCGTCCAAGAACCAAGATAGAAACAACTCTCACGTAAGAAAGTTTTACATTGAAAGACGAAAAGTAGTTTAGAAAATGACAAAGTATTTAGACCAAATGATGCGATTTCCCGAGTAAGTAATGTTCAAAAAATTGCTCTAAGAATGGGTTGTCCTGAATACTTTAAGAAACCGAAGTTATTGAAGAACTCATAAAAGTTCGTAAAGTTTGGAAGTTCATCTAAGAACCAAGAGAAAAACAACTCTCACGGAAATAGGTTTTTAATTCAAAGACCAAAAGTTGTTTAGAAAATGACAAACTATTTAGACAAAATGATGTAATTTCCTGTGCATGGAATGCTCGAAAAATTGCTCGAAGAAATGGATCGTCATGAATATTTAAGGAATTGAAGTTTTAAAAGAACTTGCAAAACTTCATCAAGTTCGGAAGTTCATCCAAGAAGAAAGAGAGAAACAATTCTCACGTAAATAAGATTTTAATTTAAAGACCAGAAGTTGTTTACAAAATGGCAAACTATTTAGACCAAATAAGATTTCCCGAGCATGGAATGTTCAGAAAATATTTTGAAGGAATGGATTGTCATGAATACTTTAAGGAACGAAAGTTATAGATGAAATAGTAAATAAGTTTTTCATTCAAAGACCAAAGGTCGTTTAGAAAATGACAAAGTATTTAGACCAAATAATGCGATTTCCCGAGCATGAAATGTTCAAAAAATTACTCTAAGGAATGGATTATCTTGAATACTTTAAGAAATCGAAGTTATAAAAGAACTCGTAAAAGTATGTCAAGCTTGGAAGTTCGTCTAAGAGCCAAGAGAGAAAAACCTCTCACGCAAATAGGTTTTTAATTCGAAGACCAAAGGTTGTTTAGAAAATGACAAACTATTTAGACAAAATGATGCGATTTCCTGTGCATGGAATGCTCGAAAAATTGCTCGAAGGAATGGATCGTCATGAATATTTAAGGAACTGAAGTTTTAAAAGAACTTGCAAAACTTCATCAAGTTCGGAAGTTCGTCCAAGAATAAAGAGAGAAACAATACTCACGTAAATAAGATTTTAATTTAAAGACCAAAAGTTGTTTACAAAATGGCAAACTATTTAGACCAAATGATGCGATTTCCCGAGCATGGAATGTTCGGAAAATTGCTTGAAGGATGGATTGTCATGAATACTTTAAGGAATGAAAGTTATAGATGAAATAGTAAAAAGTTGTCCAAGTTCAGAAGTTCGTCCAAGAACCAAGAGAAAAAAAAACTCTTACGTAAATAAGTTTTTCATTCAAAGACCAAAAGTCGTTTAGAAAGTGACAAAGTATTTAGACCAAATAATGCGATTTCCCGAGCATGAAATGTTCAAAAAATTACTCTAAGGAATGGATTATCTTGAATACTTTAAGAAATAGAAGTTATAGAAGAACTCGTAAAAGTATGTCAAGTTTGGAAGTTCGTCTAAGAGCCAAGAGAGAAAAACCTCTAACGTAAATAGGTTTTTAATTCGAAGACCAAAAGTTGTTTAGAAATTGACAAATTATTTAGACATAATGATGCGATTTCCTGTGCTTGGAATGTTTGAAAAATTACTCGAAGAAATGGATCGTCATCAATACTTTAAGGAACTGAAGTTTTAAAAGAACTCGTAAGACTTCGTCAAGTTCGGAAGTTCGTCCAAGAACAAGGAGAGAAATAACTCTCATGTAAATAACTTTTTAATTTATAGACCAAAAGTCGTTTACAAAATGACAAACTATTTAGACTAAATTATGCAATTTCCCGAGCATGGAATGTTCAGAAAATTACTCGAAGGTATGGATTGTCATGAATACTTTAATGGAGCAAAGTTATTGAACAACTGGTAAAAGTTTGTGGAGTTAGGAAGTTTGTCCATGATCCAAGAGATTGTAAATTCTCACGTAAATAAGCTTTTAATTAAATGACCAAAAGTTGTATACCAAATGACAAACTAAGCAGACAAAATGATGTGATTTCCCAAGCATGGAATGTTCAGAAAATTGCTCGAAGGAATGGAACGTCATGAATACTTTATAGAACCGAAGTTATAGAAGAACTCGTCAAAGTTTGTCAAGTTTAGAAGTTCATCCAATATCTAAGAGAGAAACAATTCTCATGTAAATAAGTTTTTCAATCAAAGAGCAAAAGTTGTTTACCAAATGACAAATAGTTTAGAAAAAAAATGATGCGACTTCCCAAGCATGAAATGTTTAAAAAATTGCTCGAACAAATGGATCGCCATGAATACTTTATGGAACTGATGTTATAAAAGAACTCGTAAAAGTTTTCCAAGTTTGAAAGTTCGGCCAAGAACCAAGATCGAAAGAACTCTCACGTAAGAAAGTTTTTCTTTGAAAGATGAAAAGTAGTTTAGAAAATGACAAAGTATTTAGACCAAATGATGCGATTTCCCGAGTATGTAATGTTCAAAAAATTGCTCTAAGAATGGGTTGTCTTGAATACTTTAAGAAATCGAAGTTATTGAAGAACTCGTAAAAGCTCGTCAAATTTGGAAGTTCATCTAAGAACCAAGAGACTCACGGAAATAGGTTTTTAATTCAAAGACCAAAAGTTGTTTAGAAAATGACAAACTATTTAGACAAAATGATGTGATTTCCTGTGCATGGAATGCTCGAAAAATTGCACGAAGGAATGGATCGTCCTGAATATTTAAGGAACTGAAGTTTTAAAAGAACTTGCAAAACTTCATCAAGTTCGGAAGTTCGTCCAAGAATAAAGAGAGAAACAATTCTCACGTAAATAAGATTTTAATTTAAAGACCAAAAGTTGTTTACAAAATGGTAAACTATTTAGACCAAATGGTGCGATTTCCCGAGCATGGAATGTTCGGAAAATTGCTTGAAGGATGGATTGTCATGAATACTTTAAGTTGTCCAAGTTCAGAAGTTCGTCCAAGAACCAAGAGAGAAACAACTCTTACGTAAATAAGTTTTTCATTCAAAGACCAAAAGTCGTTTAGAAAATGACAAAGTATTTAGACCAAAAAATGCGATTTCCCGAGCATGAAATGTTCAAAAAATTACTCTAAGGAATGGATTATCTTGAATACTTTAAGAAATCGAAGTTATAGAAGAACTCAAAAAAAGTATGTCAAGTTTGGAAGTTCGTCTAAGAGCCAAGAGAGAAAAACCTCTCACGTAAATAGGTTTTTAATTCGAAGACCAAAAGTTGTTTAGAAATTGACAAATTATTTAGACATAATGATGCGATTTCCTGTGCTTGGAATGTTTGAAAAATTACTCGAAGAAGTGGATCGTCATGAATACTTTAAGGAATTGAAGTTTTAAAAGAACTCGTAACACTTCGTCAAGTTCGAAAGTTCGTCCAAGAATAAGGAGAGAAACAAATCTCATGTAAATAACTTTTTAATTTATAAACCAAAAGTCGTACACGAAAAGTAGTTTAGAAAATGACAAAGTATTTAGACCAAATGATGCGATTTCCCGAGTAAGTAATGTTCAAAAAATTGCTCTAAGAATGGGTTGTCCTGAATACTTTAAGAAACCGAAGTTATTGAAGAACTCATAAAAGTTCGTAAAGTTTGGAAGTTCATCTAAGAACCAAGAGAAAAACAACTCTCACTGAAATAGGTTTTTAATTCAAAGACCAAAAGTTGTTTAGAAAATGACAAACTATTTAGACAAAATGATGTAATTTCCTGTGCATGGAATGCTCGAAAAATTGCTCGAAGAAATGGATCGTCATGAATATTTAAGGAATTGAAGTTTTAAAAGAACTTGCAAAACTTCATCAAGTTCGGAAGTTCATCCAAGAAGAAAGAGAGAAACAATTCTCACGTAAATAAGATTTTAATTTAAAGACCAGAAGTTGTTTACAAAATGGCAAACTATTTAGACCAAATAAGATTTCCCGAGCATGGAATGTTCAGAAAATATTTTGAAGGAATGGATTGTCATGAATACTTTAAGGAACGAAAGTTATAGATGAAATAGTAAATAAGTTTTTCATTCAAAGACCAAAGGTCGTTTAGAAAATGACAAAGTATTTAGACCAAATAATGCGATTTCCCGAGCATGAAATGTTCAAAAAATTACTCTAAGGAATGGATTATCTTGAATACTTTAAGAAATCGAAGTTATAAAAGAACTCGTAAAAGTATGTCAAGCTTGGAAGTTCGTCTAAGAGCCAAGAGAGAAAAACCTCTCACGCAAATAGGTTTTTAATTCGAAGACCAAAGGTTGTTTAGAAAATGACAAACTATTTAGACAAAATGATGCGATTTCCTGTGCATGGAATGCTCGAAAAATTGCTCGAAGGAATGGATCGTCATGAATATTTAAGGAACTGAAGTTTTAAAAGAACTTGCAAAACTTCATCAAGTTCGGAAGTTCGTCCAAGAATAAAGAGAGAAACAATACTCACGTAAATAAGATTTTAATTTAAAGACCAAAAGTTGTTTACAAAATGGCAAACTATTTAGACCAAATGATGCGATTTCCCGAGCATGGAATGTTCGGAAAATTGCTTGAAGGATGGATTGTCATGAATACTTTAAGGAATGAAAGTTATAGATGAAATAGTAAAAAGTTGTCCAAGTTCAGAAGTTCGTCCAAGAACCAAGAGAAAAAAAAACTCTTACGTAAATAAGTTTTTCATTCAAAGACCAAAAGTCGTTTAGAAAGTGACAAAGTATTTAGACCAAATAATGCGATTTCCCGAGCATGAAATGTTCAAAAAATTACTCTAAGGAATGGATTATCTTGAATACTTTAAGAAATAGAAGTTATAGAAGAACTCGTAAAAGTATGTCAAGTTTGGAAGTTCGTCTAAGAGCCAAGAGAGAAAAACCTCTAACGTAAATAGGTTTTTAATTCGAAGACCAAAAGTTGTTTAGAAATTGACAAATTATTTAGACATAATGATGCGATTTCCTGTGCTTGGAATGTTTGAAAAATTACTCGAAGAAATGGATCGTCATCAATACTTTAAGGAACTGAAGTTTTAAAAGAACTCGTAAGACTTCGTCAAGTTCGGAAGTTCGTCCAAGAACAAGGAGAGAAATAACTCTCATGTAAATAACTTTTTAATTTATAGACCAAAAGTCGTTTACAAAATGACAAACTATTTAGACTAAATTATGCAATTTCCCGAGCATGGAATGTTCAGAAAATTACTCGAAGGTATGGATTGTCATGAATACTTTAATGGAGCAAAGTTATTGAACAACTGGTAAAAGTTTGTGGAGTTAGGAAGTTTGTCCATGATCCAAGAGATTGTAAATTCTCACGTAAATAAGCTTTTAATTAAATGACCAAAAGTTGTATACCAAATGACAAACTAAGCAGACAAAATGATGTGATTTCCCAAGCATGGAATGTTCAGAAAATTGCTCGAAGGAATGGAACGTCATGAATACTTTATAGAACCGAAGTTATAGAAGAACTCGTCAAAGTTTGTCAAGTTTAGAAGTTCATCCAATATCTAAGAGAGAAACAATTCTCATGTAAATAAGTTTTTCAATCAAAGAGCAAAAGTTGTTTACCAAATGACAAATAGTTTAGAAAAAAAATGATGCGACTTCCCAAGCATGAAATGTTTAAAAAATTGCTCGAACAAATGGATCGCCATGAATACTTTATGGAACTGATGTTATAAAAGAACTCGTAAAAGTTTTCCAAGTTTGAAAGTTCGGCCAAGAACCAAGATCGAAAGAACTCTCACGTAAGAAAGTTTTTCTTTGAAAGATGAAAAGTAGTTTAGAAAATGACAAAGTATTTAGACCAAATGATGCGATTTCCCGAGTATGTAATGTTCAAAAAATTGCTCTAAGAATGGGTTGTCTTGAATACTTTAAGAAATCGAAGTTATTGAAGAACTCGTAAAAGCTCGTCAAATTTGGAAGTTCATCTAAGAACCAAGAGACTCACGGAAATAGGTTTTTAATTCAAAGACCAAAAGTTGTTTAGAAAATGACAAACTATTTAGACAAAATGATGTGATTTCCTGTGCATGGAATGCTCGAAAAATTGCACGAAGGAATGGATCGTCCTGAATATTTAAGGAACTGAAGTTTTAAAAGAACTTGCAAAACTTCATCAAGTTCGGAAGTTCGTCCAAGAATAAAGAGAGAAACAATTCTCACGTAAATAAGATTTTAATTTAAAGACCAAAAGTTGTTTACAAAATGGTAAACTATTTAGACCAAATGGTGCGATTTCCCGAGCATGGAATGTTCGGAAAATTGCTTGAAGGATGGATTGTCATGAATACTTTAAGTTGTCCAAGTTCAGAAGTTCGTCCAAGAACCAAGAGAGAAACAACTCTTACGTAAATAAGTTTTTCATTCAAAGACCAAAAGTCGTTTAGAAAATGACAAAGTATTTAGACCAAAAAATGCGATTTCCCGAGCATGAAATGTTCAAAAAATTACTCTAAGGAATGGATTATCTTGAATACTTTAAGAAATCGAAGTTATAGAAGAACTCAAAAAAAGAATGTCAAGTTTGGAAGTTCGTCTAAGAGCCAAGAGAGAAAAACCTCTCACGTAAATAGGTTTTTAATTCGAAGACCAAAAGTTGTTTAGAAATTGACAAATTATTTAGTCATAATGATGCGATTTCCTGTGCTTGGAATGTTTGAAAAATTACTCGAAGAAGTGGATCGTCATGAATACTTTAAGGAATTGAAGTTTTAAAAGAACTCGTAACACTTCGTCAAGTTCGAAAGTTCGTCCAAGAATAAGGAGAGAAACAAATCTCATGTAAATAACTTTTTAATTTATAAACCAAAAGTCGTTTACAAAATGACAAACTATTTAGACTAAATTATGCAATTTCCCGAGCATGGAATGTTCGAAAAATTACTCGAAGGAATGGATTGTCATGAATACTTTAATGGAGCAAAGTTATTGAACAACTGGTAAAAGTTTGTGGAGTTAGGAAGTTTGTCCATGATCCAAGAGATAGTAAATTCTCACGTAAATAAGCTTTTAATTAAATGACCAAAAGTTGTATACCAAATGACAAACTAAGCAGACAAAATAATGTGATTTCCCAAGCATGGAATGTTCAGAAAATTGCTCGAAGGAATGGAACGTCATGAATACTTTATAGAACCGAAGTTACAGATGAACTCGTCAAAGTTTGTCAAGTTTAGAAGTTCATCCAATATCCAAGAGAGAAACAATTCTCATGTAAATAAGTTTTTCATTCAAAGAGCAAAAGTTGTTTACCAAATGACAAATAGTTTAGAAAAAAAATGATGCGATTTTACAATCATGAAATGTTCGAAAAATTGCTCGAAGGAATGGATCGTCATGAATACTTTATGGAACTGATGTTATAAAAGAACTCGTAAAAGTTTTCCAAGTTCAGAAGTTCGTCCAAGAACCAAGATAGAAACAACTCTCACGTAAGAAAGTTTTACATTGAAAGACGAAAAGTAGTTTAGAAAATGACAAAGTATTTAGACCAAATGATGCGATTTCCCGAGTAAGTAATGTTCAAAAAATTGCTCTAAGAATGGGTTGTCCTGAATACTTTAAGAAACCGAAGTTATTGAAGAACTCATAAAAGTTCGTAAAGTTTGGAAGTTCATCTAAGAACCAAGAGAAAAACAACTCTCACGGAAATAGGTTTTTAATTCAAAGACCAAAAGTTGTTTAGAAAATGACAAACTATTTAGACAAAATGATGTAATTTCCTGTGCATGGAATGCTCGAAAAATTGCTCGAAGAAATGGATCGTCATGAATATTTAAGGAATTGAAGTTTTAAAAGAACTTGCAAAACTTCATCAAGTTCGGAAGTTCATCCAAGAAGAAAGAGAGAAACAATTCTCACGTAAATAAGATTTTAATTTAAAGACCAGAAGTTGTTTACAAAATGGCAAACTATTTAGACCAAATAAGATTTCCCGAGCATGGAATGTTCAGAAAATATTTTGAAGGAATGGATTGTCATGAATACTTTAAGGAACGAAAGTTATAGATGAAATAGTAAATAAGTTTTTCATTCAAAGACCAAAGGTCGTTTAGAAAATGACAAAGTATTTAGACCAAATAATGCGATTTCCCGAGCATGAAATGTTCAAAAAATTACTCTAAGGAATGGATTATCTTGAATACTTTAAGAAATCGAAGTTATAAAAGAACTCGTAAAAGTATGTCAAGCTTGGAAGTTCGTCTAAGAGCCAAGAGAGAAAAACCTCTCACGCAAATAGGTTTTTAATTCGAAGACCAAAGGTTGTTTAGAAAATGACAAACTATTTAGACAAAATGATGCGATTTCCTGTGCATGGAATGCTCGAAAAATTGCTCGAAGGAATGGATCGTCATGAATATTTAAGGAACTGAAGTTTTAAAAGAACTTGCAAAACTTCATCAAGTTCGGAAGTTCGTCCAAGAATAAAGAGAGAAACAATACTCACGTAAATAAGATTTTAATTTAAAGACCAAAAGTTGTTTACAAAATGGCAAACTATTTAGACCAAATGATGCGATTTCCCGAGCATGGAATGTTCGGAAAATTGCTTGAAGGATGGATTGTCATGAATACTTTAAGGAATGAAAGTTATAGATGAAATAGTAAAAAGTTGTCCAAGTTCAGAAGTTCGTCCAAGAACCAAGAGAAAAAAAAACTCTTACGTAAATAAGTTTTTCATTCAAAGACCAAAAGTCGTTTAGAAAGTGACAAAGTATTTAGACCAAATAATGCGATTTCCCGAGCATGAAATGTTCAAAAAATTACTCTAAGGAATGGATTATCTTGAATACTTTAAGAAATAGAAGTTATAGAAGAACTCGTAAAAGTATGTCAAGTTTGGAAGTTCGTCTAAGAGCCAAGAGAGAAAAACCTCTAACGTAAATAGGTTTTTAATTCGAAGACCAAAAGTTGTTTAGAAATTGACAAATTATTTAGACATAATGATGCGATTTCCTGTGCTTGGAATGTTTGAAAAATTACTCGAAGAAATGGATCGTCATCAATACTTTAAGGAACTGAAGTTTTAAAAGAACTCGTAAGACTTCGTCAAGTTCGGAAGTTCGTCCAAGAACAAGGAGAGAAATAACTCTCATGTAAATAACTTTTTAATTTATAGACCAAAAGTCGTTTACAAAATGACAAACTATTTAGACTAAATTATGCAATTTCCCGAGCATGGAATGTTCAGAAAATTACTCGAAGGTATGGATTGTCATGAATACTTTAATGGAGCAAAGTTATTGAACAACTGGTAAAAGTTTGTGGAGTTAGGAAGTTTGTCCATGATCCAAGAGATTGTAAATTCTCACGTAAATAAGCTTTTAATTAAATGACCAAAAGTTGTATACCAAATGACAAACTAAGCAGACAAAATGATGTGATTTCCCAAGCATGGAATGTTCAGAAAATTGCTCGAAGGAATGGAACGTCATGAATACTTTATAGAACCGAAGTTATAGAAGAACTCGTCAAAGTTTGTCAAGTTTAGAAGTTCATCCAATATCTAAGAGAGAAACAATTCTCATGTAAATAAGTTTTTCAATCAAAGAGCAAAAGTTGTTTACCAAATGACAAATAGTTTAGAAAAAAAATGATGCGACTTCCCAAGCATGAAATGTTTAAAAAATTGCTCGAACAAATGGATCGCCATGAATACTTTATGGAACTGATGTTATAAAAGAACTCGTAAAAGTTTTCCAAGTTTGAAAGTTCGGCCAAGAACCAAGATCGAAAGAACTCTCACGTAAGAAAGTTTTTCTTTGAAAGATGAAAAGTAGTTTAGAAAATGACAAAGTATTTAGACCAAATGATGCGATTTCCCGAGTAAGTAATGTTCAAAAAATTGCTCTAAGAATGGGTTGTCCTGAATACTTTAAGAAACCGAAGTTATTGAAGAACTCATAAAAGTTCGTAAAGTTTGGAAGTTCATCTAAGAACCAAGAGAAAAACAACTCTCACTGAAATAGGTTTTTAATTCAAAGACCAAAAGTTGTTTAGAAAATGACAAACTATTTAGACAAAATGATGTAATTTCCTGTGCATGGAATGCTCGAAAAATTGCTCGAAGAAATGGATCGTCATGAATATTTAAGGAATTGAAGTTTTAAAAGAACTTGCAAAACTTCATCAAGTTCGGAAGTTCATCCAAGAAGAAAGAGAGAAACAATTCTCACGTAAATAAGATTTTAATTTAAAGACCAGAAGTTGTTTACAAAATGGCAAACTATTTAGACCAAATAAGATTTCCCGAGCATGGAATGTTCAGAAAATATTTTGAAGGAATGGATTGTCATGAATACTTTAAGGAACGAAAGTTATAGATGAAATAGTAAATAAGTTTTTCATTCAAAGACCAAAGGTCGTTTAGAAAATGACAAAGTATTTAGACCAAATAATGCGATTTCCCGAGCATGAAATGTTCAAAAAATTACTCTAAGGAATGGATTATCTTGAATACTTTAAGAAATCGAAGTTATAAAAGAACTCGTAAAAGTATGTCAAGCTTGGAAGTTCGTCTAAGAGCCAAGAGAGAAAAACCTCTCACGCAAATAGGTTTTTAATTCGAAGACCAAAGGTTGTTTAGAAAATGACAAACTATTTAGACAAAATGATGCGATTTCCTGTGCATGGAATGCTCGAAAAATTGCTCGAAGGAATGGATCGTCATGAATATTTAAGGAACTGAAGTTTTAAAAGAACTTGCAAAACTTCATCAAGTTCGGAAGTTCGTCCAAGAATAAAGAGAGAAACAATACTCACGTAAATAAGATTTTAATTTAAAGACCAAAAGTTGTTTACAAAATGGCAAACTATTTAGACCAAATGATGCGATTTCCCGAGCATGGAATGTTCGGAAAATTGCTTGAAGGATGGATTGTCATGAATACTTTAAGGAATGAAAGTTATAGATGAAATAGTAAAAAGTTGTCCAAGTTCAGAAGTTCGTCCAAGAACCAAGAGAAAAAAAAACTCTTACGTAAATAAGTTTTTCATTCAAAGACCAAAAGTCGTTTAGAAAGTGACAAAGTATTTAGACCAAATAATGCGATTTCCCGAGCATGAAATGTTCAAAAAATTACTCTAAGGAATGGATTATCTTGAATACTTTAAGAAATAGAAGTTATAGAAGAACTCGTAAAAGTATGTCAAGTTTGGAAGTTCGTCTAAGAGCCAAGAGAGAAAAACCTCTAACGTAAATAGGTTTTTAATTCGAAGACCAAAAGTTGTTTAGAAATTGACAAATTATTTAGACATAATGATGCGATTTCCTGTGCTTGGAATGTTTGAAAAATTACTCGAAGAAATGGATCGTCATCAATACTTTAAGGAACTGAAGTTTTAAAAGAACTCGTAAGACTTCGTCAAGTTCGGAAGTTCGTCCAAGAACAAGGAGAGAAATAACTCTCATGTAAATAACTTTTTAATTTATAGACCAAAAGTCGTTTACAAAATGACAAACTATTTAGACTAAATTATGCAATTTCCCGAGCATGGAATGTTCAGAAAATTACTCGAAGGTATGGATTGTCATGAATACTTTAATGGAGCAAAGTTATTGAACAACTGGTAAAAGTTTGTGGAGTTAGGAAGTTTGTCCATGATCCAAGAGATTGTAAATTCTCACGTAAATAAGCTTTTAATTAAATGACCAAAAGTTGTATACCAAATGACAAACTAAGCAGACAAAATGATGTGATTTCCCAAGCATGGAATGTTCAGAAAATTGCTCGAAGGAATGGAACGTCATGAATACTTTATAGAACCGAAGTTATAGAAGAACTCGTCAAAGTTTGTCAAGTTTAGAAGTTCATCCAATATCTAAGAGAGAAACAATTCTCATGTAAATAAGTTTTTCAATCAAAGAGCAAAAGTTGTTTACCAAATGACAAATAGTTTAGAAAAAAAATGATGCGACTTCCCAAGCATGAAATGTTTAAAAAATTGCTCGAACAAATGGATCGCCATGAATACTTTATGGAACTGATGTTATAAAAGAACTCGTAAAAGTTTTCCAAGTTTGAAAGTTCGGCCAAGAACCAAGATCGAAAGAACTCTCACGTAAGAAAGTTTTTCTTTGAAAGATGAAAAGTAGTTTAGAAAATGACAAAGTATTTAGACCAAATGATGCGATTTCCCGAGTAAGTAATGTTCAAAAAATTGCTCTAAGAATGGGTTGTCCTGAATACTTTAAGAAACCGAAGTTATTGAAGAACTCATAAAAGTTCGTAAAGTTTGGAAGTTCATCTAAGAACCAAGAGAAAAACAACTCTCACTGAAATAGGTTTTTAATTCAAAGACCAAAAGTTGTTTAGAAAATGACAAACTATTTAGACAAAATGATGTAATTTCCTGTGCATGGAATGCTCGAAAAATTGCTCGAAGAAATGGATCGTCATGAATATTTAAGGAATTGAAGTTTTAAAAGAACTTGCAAAACTTCATCAAGTTCGGAAGTTCATCCAAGAAGAAAGAGAGAAACAATTCTCACGTAAATAAGATTTTAATTTAAAGACCAGAAGTTGTTTACAAAATGGCAAACTATTTAGACCAAATAAGATTTCCCGAGCATGGAATGTTCAGAAAATATTTTGAAGGAATGGATTGTCATGAATACTTTAAGGAACGAAAGTTATAGATGAAATAGTAAATAAGTTTTTCATTCAAAGACCAAAGGTCGTTTAGAAAATGACAAAGTATTTAGACCAAATAATGCGATTTCCCGAGCATGAAATGTTCAAAAAATTACTCTAAGGAATGGATTATCTTGAATACTTTAAGAAATCGAAGTTATAAAAGAACTCGTAAAAGTATGTCAAGCTTGGAAGTTCGTCTAAGAGCCAAGAGAGAAAAACCTCTCACGCAAATAGGTTTTTAATTCGAAGACCAAAGGTTGTTTAGAAAATGACAAACTATTTAGACAAAATGATGCGATTTCCTGTGCATGGAATGCTCGAAAAATTGCTCGAAGGAATGGATCGTCATGAATATTTAAGGAACTGAAGTTTTAAAAGAACTTGCAAAACTTCATCAAGTTCGGAAGTTCGTCCAAGAATAAAGAGAGAAACAATACTCACGTAAATAAGATTTTAATTTAAAGACCAAAAGTTGTTTACAAAATGGCAAACTATTTAGACCAAATGATGCGATTTCCCGAGCATGGAATGTTCGGAAAATTGCTTGAAGGATGGATTGTCATGAATACTTTAAGGAATGAAAGTTATAGATGAAATAGTAAAAAGTTGTCCAAGTTCAGAAGTTCGTCCAAGAACCAAGAGAAAAAAAAACTCTTACGTAAATAAGTTTTTCATTCAAAGACCAAAAGTCGTTTAGAAAGTGACAAAGTATTTAGACCAAATAATGCGATTTCCCGAGCATGAAATGTTCAAAAAATTACTCTAAGGAATGGATTATCTTGAATACTTTAAGAAATAGAAGTTATAGAAGAACTCGTAAAAGTATGTCAAGTTTGGAAGTTCGTCTAAGAGCCAAGAGAGAAAAACCTCTAACGTAAATAGGTTTTTAATTCGAAGACCAAAAGTTGTTTAGAAATTGACAAATTATTTAGACATAATGATGCGATTTCCTGTGCTTGGAATGTTTGAAAAATTACTCGAAGAAATGGATCGTCATCAATACTTTAAGGAACTGAAGTTTTAAAAGAACTCGTAAGACTTCGTCAAGTTCGGAAGTTCGTCCAAGAACAAGGAGAGAAATAACTCTCATGTAAATAACTTTTTAATTTATAGACCAAAAGTCGTTTACAAAATGACAAACTATTTAGACTAAATTATGCAATTTCCCGAGCATGGAATGTTCAGAAAATTACTCGAAGGTATGGATTGTCATGAATACTTTAATGGAGCAAAGTTATTGAACAACTGGTAAAAGTTTGTGGAGTTAGGAAGTTTGTCCATGATCCAAGAGATTGTAAATTCTCACGTAAATAAGCTTTTAATTAAATGACCAAAAGTTGTATACCAAATGACAAACTAAGCAGACAAAATGATGTGATTTCCCAAGCATGGAATGTTCAGAAAATTGCTCGAAGGAATGGAACGTCATGAATACTTTATAGAACCGAAGTTATAGAAGAACTCGTCAAAGTTTGTCAAGTTTAGAAGTTCATCCAATATCTAAGAGAGAAACAATTCTCATGTAAATAAGTTTTTCAATCAAAGAGCAAAAGTTGTTTACCAAATGACAAATAGTTTAGAAAAAAAATGATGCGACTTCCCAAGCATGAAATGTTTAAAAAATTGCTCGAACAAATGGATCGCCATGAATACTTTATGGAACTGATGTTATAAAAGAACTCGTAAAAGTTTTCCAAGTTTGAAAGTTCGGCCAAGAACCAAGATCGAAAGAACTCTCACGTAAGAAAGTTTTTCTTTGAAAGATGAAAAGTAGTTTAGAAAATGACAAAGTATTTAGACCAAATGATGCGATTTCCCGAGTATGTAATGTTCAAAAAATTGCTCTAAGAATGGGTTGTCTTGAATACTTTAAGAAATCGAAGTTATTGAAGAACTCGTAAAAGCTCGTCAAATTTGGAAGTTCATCTAAGAACCAAGAGACTCACGGAAATAGGTTTTTAATTCAAAGACCAAAAGTTGTTTAGAAAATGACAAACTATTTAGACAAAATGATGTGATTTCCTGTGCATGGAATGCTCGAAAAATTGCACGAAGGAATGGATCGTCCTGAATATTTAAGGAACTGAAGTTTTAAAAGAACTTGCAAAACTTCATCAAGTTCGGAAGTTCGTCCAAGAATAAAGAGAGAAACAATTCTCACGTAAATAAGATTTTAATTTAAAGACCAAAAGTTGTTTACAAAATGGTAAACTATTTAGACCAAATGGTGCGATTTCCCGAGCATGGAATGTTCGGAAAATTGCTTGAAGGATGGATTGTCATGAATACTTTAAGTTGTCCAAGTTCAGAAGTTCGTCCAAGAACCAAGAGAGAAACAACTCTTACGTAAATAAGTTTTTCATTCAAAGACCAAAAGTCGTTTAGAAAATGACAAAGTATTTAGACCAAAAAATGCGATTTCCCGAGCATGAAATGTTCAAAAAATTACTCTAAGGAATGGATTATCTTGAATACTTTAAGAAATCGAAGTTATAAAAGAACTCGTAAAAGTATGTCAAGCTTGGAAGTTCGTCTAAGAGCCAAGAGAGAAAAACCTCTCACGCAAATAGGTTTTTAATTCGAAGACCAAAGGTTGTTTAGAAAATGACAAACTATTTAGACAAAATGATGCGATTTCCTGTGCATGGAATGCTCGAAAAATTGCTCGAAGGAATGGATCGTCATGAATATTTAAGGAACTGAAGTTTTAAAAGAACTTGCAAAACTTCATCAAGTTCGGAAGTTCGTCCAAGAATAAAGAGAGAAACAATACTCACGTAAATAAGATTTTAATTTAAAGACCAAAAGTTGTTTACAAAATGGCAAACTATTTAGACCAAATGATGCGATTTCCCGAGCATGGAATGTTCGGAAAATTGCTTGAAGGATGGATTGTCATGAATACTTTAAGGAATGAAAGTTATAGATGAAATAGTAAAAAGTTGTCCAAGTTCAGAAGTTCGTCCAAGAACCAAGAGAAAAAAAAACTCTTACGTAAATAAGTTTTTCATTCAAAGACCAAAAGTCGTTTAGAAAGTGACAAAGTATTTAGACCAAATAATGCGATTTCCCGAGCATGAAATGTTCAAAAAATTACTCTAAGGAATGGATTATCTTGAATACTTTAAGAAATAGAAGTTATAGAAGAACTCGTAAAAGTATGTCAAGTTTGGAAGTTCGTCTAAGAGCCAAGAGAGAAAAACCTCTAACGTAAATAGGTTTTTAATTCGAAGACCAAAAGTTGTTTAGAAATTGACAAATTATTTAGACATAATGATGCGATTTCCTGTGCTTGGAATGTTTGAAAAATTACTCGAAGAAATGGATCGTCATCAATACTTTAAGGAACTGAAGTTTTAAAAGAACTCGTAAGACTTCGTCAAGTTCGGAAGTTCGTCCAAGAACAAGGAGAGAAATAACTCTCATGTAAATAACTTTTTAATTTATAGACCAAAAGTCGTTTACAAAATGACAAACTATTTAGACTAAATTATGCAATTTCCCGAGCATGGAATGTTCAGAAAATTACTCGAAGGTATGGATTGTCATGAATACTTTAATGGAGCAAAGTTATTGAACAACTGGTAAAAGTTTGTGGAGTTAGGAAGTTTGTCCATGATCCAAGAGATTGTAAATTCTCACGTAAATAAGCTTTTAATTAAATGACCAAAAGTTGTATACCAAATGACAAACTAAGCAGACAAAATGATGTGATTTCCCAAGCATGGAATGCTCAGAAAATTGCTCGAAGGAATGGAACGTCATGAATACTTTATAGAACCGAAGTTATAGAAGAACTCGTCAAAGTTTGTCAAGTTTAGAAGTTCATCCAATATCTAAGAGAGAAACAATTCTCATGTAAATAAGTTTTTCAATCAAAGAGCAAAAGTTGTTTACCAAATGACAAATAGTTTAGAAAAAAAATGATGCGACTTCCCAAGCATGAAATGTTTAAAAAATTGCTCGAACAAATGGATCGCCATGAATACTTTATGGAACTGATGTTATAAAAGAACTCGTAAAAGTTTTCCAAGTTTGAAAGTTCGGCCAAGAACCAAGATCGAAAGAACTCTCACGTAAGAAAGTTTTTCTTTGAAAGATGAAAAGTAGTTTAGAAAATGACAAAGTATTTAGACCAAATGATGCGATTTCCCGAGTATGTAATGTTCAAAAAATTGCTCTAAGAATGGGTTGTCTTGAATACTTTAAGAAATCGAAGTTATTTAAGAACTCGTAAAAGCTCGTCAAGTTTGGAAGTTCATCTAAGAACCAAGAGAAAAACAACTCTCACGGATATAGGTTATTAATTCAAAGACCAAAAGTTGTTTAGAAAATGAAAAACTATTTAGACAAAATGATGTGATTTCCTGTGCATGGAATGCTCGAAAAATTGCTCGAAGGAATGGATCGTCATGAATATTTAAGGAACTGAAGTTTTAAAAGAACTTGCAAAACTTCATCAAGTTCGGAAGTTCGTCCAAGAATAAACAGAGAAACAATTCTCATGTAAATAAGATTTTAATATAAAGACCAAAAGTTGTTTACAAAATGGAAAGCTATTTAGACCAAATGATGCGATTTCCCGAGCATGGAATGTTCGGAAAATTGCTTAAAGGAATGGATTGTCATGAATACTTTAAGGAATGAAAGTTATAGATGAAATAGTAAAAAGTTGTCCATGTTCAGAAGTTCGTCCAAGAACCAAGAGAGAAACAACTCTTACGTAAATAAGTTTTTCATTCATAGACCAAAAGTCGTTTAGAAAATGACAAAGTATTTAGACCAAATAATGCGATTTCCCGAGCATGAAATGTTCAAAAAATTACTCTAAGGAATGAATTATCTTGAATACTTTAAGAAATCGAAGTTATAGAAGAACTCGTAAAAGTATGTCAAGTTTGGAAATTCGTCTAAGAGCCAAGAGAGAAAAACCTCTCACGTAAATAGGTTTTTAATTCGAAGACCAAAAGTTGTTTAGAAATTGACAAATTATTTAGACATAATGATGCGATTTCCTGTGCTTGGAATGTTTGAAAAATTACTCGAAGAAGTGGATCGTCGTGAATACTTTAAGGAACTGAAGTTTTAAAAGAACTCGTAAGACTTCGTCAAGTTCGGAAGTTCGTCCAAGAACAAGGAGAGAAACAACTCTCATGTAAATAACTTTTTAATTTATAGACCAAAAGTCGTTTACAAAATGACAAACTATTTAGACTAAATTATGCAATTTCCCGAGCATGGAATGTTCGGAAAATTACTCGAAGGAATGGATTGTCATGAATACTTTAATGGAGCAAAGTTATTGAACAACTGGTAAAAGTTTGTGGAGTTAGGAAGTTTGTCCATGATCCAAGAGATAGTAAATTCTCACGTAAATAAGCTTTTAATTAAATGACCAAAAGTTGTATACCAAATGACAAACTAAGCAGACAAAATGATGTGATTTCCCAAGCATGGAATGTTCAGAAAATTGCTCGAAGGAATGGAACGTCATGAATACTTTATAGAACCGAAGTTGTAGAAGAACTCGTCAAAGTTTGTCAAGTTTAGAAGTTCATCCAATATCTAAGAGAGAAACAATTCTCATGTAAATAAGTTTTTCATTCAAAGAGCAAAAGTTGTTTACCAAATGACAAATAGTTTAAAAAAAAATGATGCGACTTCCCAAGCATGAAATGTTCGAAAAATTGCTCGAAGGAATGGATCGCCATGAATACTTTATGGAACTGATGTTATAAAAGAACTCGTAAAAGTTTTCCAAGTTTGAAAGTTCGGCCAAGAACCAAGATAGAAACAACTCTCACGTAAGAAAGTTTTTCATTGAAAGATGAAAAGTAGTTTAGAAAATGACAAAGTATTTAGACCAAATGATGCGATTTCCCGAGTATGTAATGTTCAAAAAATTGCTCTAAGAATGGGTTGTCTTGAATACTTTAAGAAATCGAAGTTATTGAAGAACTCGTAAAAGCTCGTCAAGTTTGGAAGTTCATCTAAGAACCAAGAGACTCACGGAAATAGGTTTTTAATTCAAAGACCAAAAGTTGTTTAGAAAATGACAAACTATTTAGACAAAATGATTTGATTTCCTGTGCATGGAATGCTCGAAAAATTGCTCGAAGGAATGGATCGTCATGAATATTTAAGGAACTGAAGTTTTAAAAGAACTTGGAAAACTTCATCAAGTTCGGAAGTTCGTCCAAGAATAAAGAGAGAAACGATTCTCACGTAAATAAGATTTTAATATAAAGACCAAAAGTTGTTTACAAAATGGCAAGCTATTTAGACCAAATGATGCGATTTCCCGAGCATGGAATGTTCAGAAAATTGCTTGAAGGAATGGATTGTCATGAATACTTTAAGGAATGAAAGTTATAGATGAAATAGTAAAAAGTTGTCCAAGTTCAGAAGTTCGTCCAAGAACCAAGAGAGAAACAACTCTTACGTAAATAAGTTTTTCATTCAATGACCAAAAGTCGTTTAGAAAATGACAAAGTATTTAGACCAAATAATGCGATTTCCCGAGCATGAAATGTTCAAAAAATTACTCTAAGGAATGAATTATCTTGAATACTTTAAGAAATCGAAGTTAAAGAAGGACTCGTAAAAGTATGTCAAGTTTGGAAGTTCGTCTAAGAGCCAATAGAGAAAAACATCTCACGTAAATAGGTTTTTAATTCGAAGACCAAAAGTTGTTTAGAAATTGACAAATTATTTAGACAAAATGATGCGATTTCCTGTGCTTGGAATGTTTGAAAAATTACTCGAAGAAATGGATCGTCGTGAAAACTTTAAGGAACTGAAGTTTTAAAATAACTCGTAAGACTTCGACAAGTTCGGAAGTTCGGAAAATTACTCGAAGGAATGGATTGTCATGAATACTTTAATGGAGCAAAGTTATTGAACAACTGGTAAAAGTTTGTGGAGTTAGGAAGTTTGTCCATGATCCAAGAGATAGTAAATTCTCACGTAAATAAGCTTTTAATTAAATGACCAAAAGTTGTATACCAAATGACAAACTAAGCAGACAAAATGATGTGATTTCCCAAGCATGGAATGTTCAGAAAATTGCTCGAAGGAATGGAACGTCATGAATACTTTATAGAACCGAAGTTATAGAAGAACTCGTCAAAGTTTGTCAAGTTTAGAAGTTCATCCAATATCTAAGAGAGAAACAATTCTCATGTAAATAAGTTTTTCATTCAAAGAGCAAAAGTTGTTTACCAAATGACAAATAGTTTAGAAAAAAAATGATGCGACTTCCCAAGCATGAAATGTTCGAAAAACTGCTCGAAGGAATGGATCGCCATGAATACTTTATGGAACTGATGTTATAAAAGAACTCGTAAAAGTTTTCCAAGTTCAGAAGTTCGGCCAAGAACCAAGATAGAAACAACTCTCACGTAAGAAAGTTTTTCATTGAAAGACGAAAAGTAGTTTAGAAAATGACAAAGTATTTAGACCAAATGATGCGATTTCCCGAGTATGTAATGTTCAAAAAATTGCTCTAAGAATGGGTTGTCTTGAATACTTTAAGAAATCGAAGTTATTGAAGAACTTGTAAATGCTCGTCAAGTTTGGAAGTTCATCTAAGAACCAAGAGAAAAACAACTCTCACGGAAATAGGTTTTTAATTCAAAGACCAAAAGTTGTTTAGAAAATGACAAACTATTTAGACAAAATGATGTGATTTCTTGTGCATGGAATGCTCGAAAAATTGCTCGAAGGAATGGATCGTCATGAATATTTAAGGAACTGAAGTTTTAAAAGAACTTGCAAAACTTCATCAAGTTCGGAAGTTCGTCCAAGAATAAAGAGAGAAACAATTCACACGTAAATAAGATTTTAATTTAAAGACCAAAAGTTGTTTACAAAATGGTAAACTATTTAGACCAAATGATGCGATTTCCCGAGCATGGAATGTTCGGAAAATTGCTTGAAGGATGGATTGTCATGAATACTTTAAGGAATGAAAGTTATAGATGAAATAGTAAAAAGTTGTCCAAGTTCAGAAGTTCGTCCAAGAACCAAGAGAGAAACAACTCTTACGTAAATAAGTTTTTCATTCAAAGACCAAAAGTCGTTTAGAAAATGACAAAGTATTTAGACCAAATAATGCGATTTCCCGAGCATGAAATGTTCAAAAAATTACTCTAAGGAATGGATTATCTTGAATACTTTAAGAAATCGAAGTTATAGAAGAACTCGTAAAAGTATGTCAAGTTTGGAAGTTCGTCTAAGAGCCAAGAGAGAAAAACCTCTCACGTAAATAGGTTTTTAATTCGAAGACCAAAAGTTGTTTAGAAATTGAAAAATTATTTAGACATAATGATGCGATTTCCTGTGCTTGGAATGTTTGAAAAATTACTCGAAGAAATGGATCGTCGTGAATGCTTTAAGGAACTGAAGTTTTAAAAGAACTCGTAAGACTTCGTCAAGTTCGGAAGTTCGTCCAAGAACAAGGAGAGAAACAACTCTCATGTAAATAACTTTTTAATTTATAGACCAAAAGTCGTTTACAAAATGACAAACTATTTAGACTAAATTATGCAATTTCCCGAGCATGGAATGTTCGGAAAATTACTCGAAGGAATGGATTGTCATGAATACTTTAATGGAGCAAAGTTATTGAACAACTGGTAAAAGTTTGTGGAGTTAGGAAGTTTGTCCATGATCCAAGAGATAGTAAATTCTCACGTAAATAAGCTTTTAATTAAATGACCAAAAGTTGTATACCAAATGACAAACTAAGCAGACAAAATGATGTGATTTCCCAAGCATGGAATGTTCAGAAAATTGCTCGAAGGAATGGAACGTCATGAATACTTTATAGAACCGAAGTTATAGAAGAACTCGTCAAAGTTTGTCAAGTTTAGAAGTTCATCCAATATCTAAGAGAGAAACAATTCTCATGTAAATAAGTTTTTCATTCAAAGAGCAAAAGTTGTTTACCAAATGACAAATAGTTTAGAAAAAAAATGATGCGACTTCCCAAGCATGAAATGTTCGAAAAACTGCTCGAAGGAATGGATCGCCATGAATACTTTATGGAACTGATGTTATAAAAGAACTCGTAAAAGTTTTCCAAGTTTGAAAGTTCGGCCAAGAACCAGGATAGAAACAACTCTCACGTAAGAAAGTTTTTCATTGAAAGATGAAAAGTAGTTTAGAAAATGAGAAAGTATTTAGACCAAATGATGCGATTTCCCGAGTATGTAATGTTCAAAAAATTGCTCTAAGAATGGATTGTCTTGAATACTCTAAGAAATCAAAGTTATTGAAGAACTCGTAAAAGCTCGTCAAGTTTGGAAGTTCATCTAAGAACCAAGAGAAAAACAACTCTCACGGAAATAGGTTTTTAATTCAAAGACCAAAAATTGTTTAGAAAATGACAAACTATTTAGACAAAATGATGTGATTTCCTGTGCATGGAATGCTCGAAAAATTGCTCGAAGGAATGGATCGTCATGAATATTTAAGGAACTGAAGTTTTAAAAGAACTTGCAAAACTTCATCAAGTTCGGAAGTTCGTCCAAGAATAAAGAGAGAAACAATTCTCACGTAAATAAGATTTTAATTTAAAGACCAAAAGTTGTTTACAAAATGGTAAACTATTTAGACCAAATGATGCGATTTCCCGAGCATGGAATGTTCGGAAAATTGCTTGAAGGATGGATTGTCATGAATAGTTTAAGGAATGAAAGTTATAGATGAAATTGTAAAAAGTTGTCCAAGTTCAGAAGTTCGTCCAAGAACCAAGAGAGAAACAACTCTTACGTAAATAAGTTTTTCATTCAAAGACCAAAAGTCGTTTAGAAAATGAAAAAGTATTTAGACCAAATAATGCGATTTCCCGAGCATGAAATGTTCAAAAAATTACTCTAAGGAATGGATTATCTTGAATACTTTAAGAAATCGAAGTTCTAGAAGAACTCGTAAAAGTATGTCAAGTTTGGAAGTTCGTCTAAGAGCCAAGAGAGAAAAACCTCTAACGTAAATAGGTTTTTAATTCGAAGACCAAAAGTTGTTTAGAAATTAGACATAATGATGCGATTTCCTGTGCTTGGAATGTTTGAAAAATTACTCGAAGAAATGGATCGTCATCAATACTTTAAGGAACTGAAGTTTTAAAAGAACTCGTAAGACTTCGTCAAGTTCGGAAGTTCGTCCAAGAACAAGGAGAGAAATAACTCTCATGTAAATAACTTTTTAATTTATAGACCAAAAGTCGTTTACAAAATGACAAACTATTTAGACTAAATTATGCAATTTCCCGAGCATGGAATATTCAGAAAATTACTCGAAGGTATGGATTGTCATGAATACTTTAATGGAGCAAAGTTATTGAACAACTGGTAAAAGTTTGTGGAGTTAGGAAGTTTGTCCATGATCCAAGAGATAGTAAATTCTCACGTAAATAAGCTTTTAATTAAATGACCAAAAGTTGTATACCAAATGACAAACTAAGCAGACAAAATGATGTGATTTCCCAAGCATGGAATGTTCAGAAAATTGCTCGAAGGAATGGAACGTCATGAATACTTTATAGAACCGAAGTTATAGAAGAACTCGTCAAAGTTTGTCAAGTTTAGAAGTTCATCCAATATCTAAGAGAGAAACAATTCTCATGTAAATAAGTTTTTCATTCAAAGAGCAAAAGTTGTTTACCAAATGACAAATAGTTTAGAAAAAAAATGATGCGACTTCCCAAGCATGAAATGTTTAAAAAATTGCTCGAACAAATGGATCGCCATGAATACTTTATGGAACTGATGTTATAAAAGAACTCGTAAAAGTTTTCCAAGTTTGAAAGTTCGGCCAAGAACCAAGATCGAAAGAACTCTCACGTAAGAAAGTTTTTCATTGAAAGATGAAAAGTAGTTTAGAAAATGACAAAGTATTTAGACCAAATGATGCGATTTCCCGAGTATGTAATGTTCAAAAAATTTCTCTAAGAATGGGTTGTCTTGAATACTTTAAGAAATCGAAGTTATTGAAGAACTCGTAAAAGCTCGTCAAGTTTGGAAGTTCATCTAAGAACCAAGAGAAAAACAACTCTCACGGAAATAGGTTTTTAATTCAAAGACCAAAAGTTGTTTAGAAAATGAAAAACTATTTAGACAAAATGATGTGATTTCCTATGCATGGAATGCTCGAAAAATTGCTCGAAGGAATGGATCGTCATGAATATTTAAGGAACTGAAGTTTTAAAAGAACTTGCAAAACTTCATCAAGTTCGGAAGTTCGTCCAAGAATAAACATAGAAACAATTCTCACGTAAATAAGATTTTAATAGAAAGACCAAAAGTTGTTTACAAAATGGCAAGCTATTTAGACCAAATGATGCGATTTCCCGAGCATGGAATGTTCGGAAAATTGCTTAAAGGAATGGATTGTCATGAATACTTTAAGGAATGAAAGTTATAGATGAAATAGTAAAAAGTTGTCCAAGTTCAGAAGTTCGTCCAAGAACCAAGAGAGAAACAACTCTTACGTAAATAAGTTTTTCATTCATAGACCAAAAGTCGTTTAGAAAATGACAAAGTATTTAGACCAAATAATGCGATTTCCCGAGCATGAAATGTTCAAAAAATTACTCTAAGGAATGGACTATCTTGAATACTTTAAGAAATCAAAGTTATAGAAGAACTCGTAAAAGTATGTCAAGTTTGGAAATTCGTCTAAGAGCCAAGAGAGAAAAACCTCTCACGTAAATAGGTTTTTAATTCGAAGACCAAAAGTTGTTTAGAAATTGACAAATTGTTTAGACATAATGATGCGATTTCCTGTGCTTGGAATGTTTGAAAAATTACTCGAAGAAGTGGATCGTCGTGAATACTTTAAGGAACTGAAGTTTTAAAAGAACTCGTAAGACTTCGTCAAGTTCGGAAGTTCGTCCAAGAACAAGGAGAGAAACAACTCTCATGTAAATAAATTTTTAATTTATAGACCAAAAGTCGTTTACAAAATGACAAACTATTTAGACTAAATTATGCAATTTCCCGAGCATGGAATGTTCAGAAAATTACTCGAAGGAATGGATTGTCATGAATACTTTAATGGAGCAAAGTTATTGAACAACTGGTAAAAGTTTGTGGAGTTAGGAAGTTTGTCCATGATCCAAGAGATAGTAAATTCTCACATAAATAAGCTTTTAATTAAATGACCAAAAGTTGTATACCAAATGACAAACTAAGCAGACAAAATAATGTGATTTCCCAAGCATGGAATGTTCAGAAAATTGCTCGAAGGAATGGAACGTCATGAATACTTTATAGAACCGAAGTTGTAGAAGAACTCGTCAAAGTTTGTCAAGTTTAGAAGTTCATCCAATATCTAAGAGAGAAACAATTCTCATGTAAATAAGTTTTTCATTCAAAGAGCAAAAGTTGTTTACCAAATGACAAATAGTTTAGAAAAAAAATGATGCGACTTCCCAAGCATGAAATGTTCGAAAAATTGCTCGAAGGAATGGATCGCCATGAATACTTTATGGAACTGATGTTATAAAAGAACTCGTAAAAGTTTTCCAAGTTTGAAAGTTCGGCCAAGAACCAGGATAGAAACAACTCTCACGTAAGAAAGTTTTTCATTGAAAGATGAAAAGTAGTTTAGAAAATGACAAAGTATTTAGACCAAATGATGCGATTTCCCGAGTATGTAATGTTCAAAAAATTGCTCTAAGAATGGGTTGTCTTGAATACTTTAAGAAATCGAAGTTATTGAAGAACTTGTAAAAGCTCGTCAAGTTTGGAAGTTCATCTAAGAACCAAGAGACTCACGGAAATAGGTTTTTAATTCAAAGACCAAAAGTTGTTTAGAAAATGACAAACTATTTAGACAAAATGATGTGATTTCTTGTGCATGGAATGCTCGAAAAATTGCTCGAAGGAATGGATCGTCATGAATATTTAAGGAACTGAAGTTTTAAAAGAACTTGGAAAACTTCATCAAGTTCGGAAGTTCGTCCAAGAATAAAGAGAGAAACAATTCACACGTAAATAAGATTTTAATTTAAAGACCAAATGTTGTTTACAAAATGGCAAGCTATTTAGACCAAATGACGCGATTTCCCGAGCATGGAATGTTCGGAAAATTGCTTGAAGGAATGGATTGTCATGAATACTTTAAGGAATGAAAGTTATAGATGAAATAGTAAAAAGTTGTCCAAGTTCAGAAGTTCGTCCAAGAACCAAGAGAGAAACAACTCTTACGTAAATAAGTTTTTCATTCAAAGACCAAAAGTCGTTTAGAAAATGACAAAGTATTTAGACCAAATAATGCGATTTCCCGAGCATGAAATGTTCAAAAAATTACTCTAAGGAATGGATTATCTTGAATACTTTAAGAAATCGAAGTTATAGAAGAACTCATAAAAGTATGTCAAGTTTGGAAGTTCGTCTAAGAGCCAAGAGAGAAAAACCTCTCACGTAAATAGGTTTTTAATTCGAAGACCAAAAGTTGTTTAGAAATTGACAAATTATTTAGACATAATGATGCGATTTCCTATGCTTGGAATGTTTGAAAAATTACTCGAAGAAATGGATCGTCATGAATACTTTAAGGAACTGAAGTTTTAAAAGAACTCGTAAGACTTCGTCAAGTTCGGAAGTTCGTCCAAGAACAAGGAGAGAAACAACTCTCATGTAAATAACTTTTTAATTTATAGACCAAAAGTCGTTTACAAAATGACACTATTTAGACTAAATTATTCAATTTCCCGAGCATGGAATGTTTGGAAAATTACTCGAAGGAATGGATTGTCATGAATACTTTAATGGAGCAAAGTTATTGAACAACTGGTAAAAGTTTGTGGAGTTAGGAAGTTTGTCCATGATCCAAGAGATAGTAAATTCTCACGTAAATAAGCTTTTAATTAAATGACCAAAAGTTGTATACCAAATGACAAACTAAGCAGACAAAATGATGTGATTTCCCAAGCATGGAATGTTCAGAAAATTGCTCGAAGGAATGGAACGTCATGAATACTTTATAGAACCGAAGTTGTAGAAGAACTCGTCAAAGTTTGTCAAGTTTAGAAGTTCATCCAATATCTAAGAGAGAAACAATTCTCATGTAAATAAGTTTTTCATTCAAAGAGCAAAAGTTGTTTACCAAATGACAAATAGTTTAGAAAAAAATGATGCGACTTCCCAAGCATGAAATGTTCGAAAAATTACTCGAATGAATGGATCGCCATGAATACTTTATGGATCTGATGTTATAAAAGAACTCGTAAAAGTTTTCCAAGTTCAGAAGTTCGGCCAAGAACCAAGATAGAAACAACTCTCACGTAAGAAAGTTTTTCATTGAAAGATGAAAAGTAGTTTAGAAAATGACAAAGTATTTAGACCAAATGATGCGATTTCCCGAGTATGTAATGTTCAAAAAATTGCTCTAAGAATGGGTTGTCTTGAATACTTTAAGAAATCGAAGTTATTGAAGAACTCGTAAAAGCTCGTCAAGTTTGGAAGTTCATCTAAGAACCAAGAGAAAAACAACTCTCACAGAAATAAGTTTTTAATTCAAAGACCAAAAGTTGTTTGGAAAATGACAAACTATTTAGACAAAATGATGTGATTTCCTGTGCATGGAACGCTCGAAAAATTGTTCGAAGGAATGGATCGTCATGAATATTTAAGGAACTGAAGTTTTAAAAGAACTTGCAAAACTTCATCAAGTTCGGAAGTTCGTCCAAGAATAAAGAGAGAAACAATTCTCACGTAAATAAGATTTTAATATAAAGACCAAATGTTGTTTACAAAATGGCAAGCTATTTAGACCAAATGATGCGATTTCCCGAGCATGGAATGTTCGGAAAATTGCTTGAAGGAATGGATTGTCATGAATACTTTAAGGAATGGAAGTTATAGATGAAAAAGTAAAAAGTTGTCCAAGTTAAGAAGTTCGTCCAAGAACCAAGAGAGAAACAACTCTTACGTAAGTAAGTTTTTCATTCAAAGACGAAAAGTAGTTTAGAAAATGACAAAGTATTTAGACCAAATAATGCGATTTCCCGAGCATGAAATGTTCAAAAAATTACTCTAAGGAATGGATTATCTTGAATACTTTAAGAAATCGAAGTTATAGAAGAACTCGTAAAAGTATGTCAAGTTTGGAAGTTCGTCTAAGAGCCAAGAGAGAAAAACCTCTCACGTAAATAGGTTTTTAATTCGAAGACCAAAAGTTGTTTAGAAATTGACAAATTATTTAGACATAATGATGCGATTTCCTGTGCTTGGAATGTTTGAAAAATTACTCGAAGAAATGGATCGTCATGAATACTTTAAGGAACTGAAGTTTTAAAAGAACTCGTAAGACTTCGTCAAGTTCGGAAGTTCGTCCAAGAACAAGGAGAGAAACAACTCTCATGTAAATAACTTTTTAATTTATAGACCAAAAGTCGTTTACAAAATGACAAACTATTTAGACTAAATTATGCAATTTCCCGAGCATGGAATGTTTGGAAAATTACTCGAAGGAATGGATTGTCATGAATACTTTAATGGAGCAAAGTTATTGAACAACTGGTAAAAGTTTGTGGAGTTAGGAAGTTTGTCCATGATCCAAGAGATAGTAAATTCTCACGTAAATAAGCTTTTAATTAAATGACCAAAAGTTGTATACCAAATGGTAAACTAAGCAGGCAAAATGATGTGATTTCCCAAGCCTGGAATGTTCAGAAAATTGCTCGAAGGAATGGAAGGTCATGAATACTTTATAGAACCGAAGTTGTAGAAGAACTCGTCAAAGTTTGTCAAGTTTAGAAGTTCATCCAATATCTAAGAGAGAAACAATTCTCATGTAAATAAGTTTTTCATTCAAAGAGCAAAAGTTGTTTACCAAATGACAAATAGTTTAGAAAAAAATGATGCGACTTCCCAAGCATGAAATGTTCGAAAAATTACTCGAATGAATGGATCGCCATGAATACTTTATGGATCTGATGTTATAAAAGAACTCGTAAAAGTTTTCCAAGTTCAGAAGTTCGGCCAAGAACCAAGATAGAAACAACTCTCACGTAAGAAAGTTTTTCATTGAAAGATGAAAAGTAGTTTAGAAAATGACAAAGTATTTAGACCAAATGATGCGATTTCCCGAGTATGTAATGTTCAAAAAATTGCTCTAAGAATGGGTTGTCTTGAATACTTTAAGAAATCGAAGTTATTGAAGAACTCGTAAAAGCTCGTCAAGTTTGGAAGTTCATCTAAGAACCAAGAGAAAAACAACTCTCACGGAAATAGGTTTTTAATTCAAAGACCAAAAGTTGTTTAGAAAATGACAAACTATTTAGACAAAATGATGTGATTTCTTGTGCATGGAATGCTCGAAAAATTGCTCGAAGGAATGGATCGTCATGAATATTTAAGGAACTGAAGTTTTAAAAGAACTTGCAAAACTTCATCAAGTTCGGAAGTTCGTCCAAGAATAAAGAGAGAAACAATTCTCACGTAAATAAGATTTTAATATAAAGACCAAAAGTTGTTTACAAAATGGCAAGCTATTTAGACCAAATGATGCGATTTCCCGAGCATGGAATGTTCGGAAAATTGCTTGAAGGAATGGATTGTCATGAATGCTTTAAGGAATGAAAGTTATAGATGAAATAGTAAAAAGTTGTCCAAGTTCAGAAGTTAATCCAAGAACCAAGAGAGAAACAACTCTTACGTAAATAAGTTTTTCATTCAAAGACTAAAAGTCGTTTAGAAAATGACAAAGTATTTAGACCAAATAATGCGATTTCCCGTGCATGAAATGTTCAAAAAATTACTCTAAGGAATGGATTATCTTGAATACTTTAAGAAATCGAAGTTATAGAAGAACTCGTAAAAGTATGTCAAGTTTGGAAGTTCGTCTAAGAGCCAAGAGAGAAAAACCTCTCACGTAAATAGGTTTTTAATTCGAAGACCAAAAGTTGTTTAGAAATTGACAAATTATTTAGACATAATGATGCGATTTCCTGTGCTTGGAATGTTTGAAAAATTACTCGAAGAAATGTATCGTCATGAATACTTTAAGGAACTGATATTTTAAAAGAACTCGTAAGACTTCGTCAAGTTCGGAAGTTCGTCCAAGAACAAGGAGAGAAACAACTCTCATGTAAATAACTTTTTAATTTATAGACCAAAAGTCGTTTACAAAATGACAAACTATTTAGACTAAATTATGCAATTTCCCGAGCATGGAATGTTTGGAAAATTACTCGAAGGAATGGATTGTCATGAATACTTTAATGGAGCAAAGTTATTGAACAACTGGTAAAAGTTTGTGGAGTTAGGAAGTTTGTCCATGTTGTATACCAAATGATAAACTAAGCAGGCAAAATGATGTGATTTCCCAAGCATGGAATGTTCAGAAAATTGCTCGAAGGAATGGAAGGTCATGAATACTTTATAGAACCGAAGTTGTAGAAGAACTCGTCAAAGTTTGTCAAGTTTAGAAGTTCATCCAATATCTAAGAGAGAAACAATTCTCATGTAAATAAGTTTTTCATTCAAAGAGCAAAAGTTGTTTACCAAATGACAAATAGTTTAGAAAAAAAATGATGCGACTTCCCAAGCATGAAATGTTCGAAAAATTACTCGAATGAATGGATCGCCATGAATACTTTATGGATCTGATGTTATAAAAGAACTCGTAAAAGTTTTCCAAGTTCAGAAGTTCGGCCAAGAACCAAGATAGAAACAACTCTCACGTAAGAAAGTTTTTCATTGAAAGACGAAAAGTAGTTTAGAAAATGACAAAGTATTTAGACCAAATGATGCGATTTCCCGAGTATGTAATGTTCAAAAAATTGCTCTAAGAATGGGTTGTCTTGAATACTTTAAGAAATCGAAGTTATTGAAGAACTCGTAAAAGCTCGTCAAGTTTGGAAGTTCATCTAAGAACCAAGAGAAAAACAACTCTCACGGAAATAGGTTTTTAATTCAAAGGCCAAAAGTTGTTTAGAAAATGACAAACTATTTAGACAAAATGATGTGATTTCTTGTGCATGGAATGCTCGAAAAATTGCTCGAAGGAATGGATCGTCATGAATATTTAAGGAACTGAAGTTTTAAAAGAACTTGCAAAACTTCATCAAGTTCGGAAGTTCGTCCAAGAATAAAGAGAGAAACAATTCTCACGTAAATAAGATTTTAATATAAAGACCAAAAGTTGTTTACAAAATGGCAAGCTATTTAGACCAAATGATGCGATTTCCCGAGCATGGAATGTTCGGAAAATTGCTTGAAGGAATGGATTGTCATGAATGCTTTAAGGAATGAAAGTTATAGATGAAATAGTAAAAAGTTGTCCAAGTTTAGAAGTTAATCCAATATCTAAGAGAGAAACAACTCTTACGTAAATAAGTTTTTCATTCAAAGAGCAAAAGTTGTTTACCAAATGACAAATAGTTTAGAAAAAAAATGATGCGAATTCCCAAGCATGAAATGTTCGAAAAATTGCTCGAAGGAATGGATCGCCATGAATACTTTATGGAACTGATGTTATAAAAGAACTCGTAAAAGTTTTCCAAGTTCAGAAGTTCGGCCAAGAACCAAGATAGAAACAACTCTCACGTAAGAAAGTTTTTCATTGAAAGACGAAAAGTAGTTTAGAAAATGACAAAGTATTTAGACCAAATGATGCGATTTCCCGAGTATGTAATGTTCAAAAAATTTCTCTAAGAATGGGTTGTCTTGAATACTCTAAGAAATCGAAGTTATTGAAGAACTCGTAAAAGCTCGTCAAGTTTGGAAGTTCATCTAAGAACCAAGAGAAAAACAACTCTCACGGAAATAGGTTTTTAATTCAAAGACCAAAAGTTGTTTAGAAAATGACAAACTATTTAGACAAAATGATGTGATTTCTTGTGCATGGAATGCTCGAAAAATTGCTCGAAGGAATGGATCGCCATGATTATTTAAGGAACTGAAGTTTTAAAAGAACTTGCAAAACTTCATCAAGTTCGGAAGTTCGTCCAAGAATAAAGAGAGAAACAATTCTCACGTAAATAAGATTTTAATATAAAGACCAAAAGTTGTTTACAAAATGGCAAGCTATTTAGACCAAATGATGCGATTTCCCGAGCATGGAATGTTCGGAAAATTGCTTGAAGGAATGGATTGTCATGAATGCTTTAAGGAATGAAAGTTATAGATGAAATAGTAAAAAGTTGTCCAAGTTCAGAAGTTCGTCCAAGAACCAAGAGAGAAACAACTCTTACGTAAATAAGTTTTTCATTGAAAGACGAAAAGTAGTTTAGAAAATGACAAAGTATTTAGACCAAATGATGCGATTTCCCGAGCATGAAATGTTCAAAAAATTACTCTAAGGAATGGACTATCTTGAATACTTTAAGAAATCGAAGTTATAGAAGAACTCGTAAAAGTATGTCAAGTTTGGAAGTTCGTCTAAGAGCCAAGAGAGAAAAACCTCTCACGTAAATAGGTTTTTAATTCGAAGACCAAAAGTTGTTTAGAAATTGACAAATTATTTAGACATAATGATGAGATTTCCTGTGCTTGGAATGTTTGAAAAATTACTCGAAGAAATGGATCGTCATGAATACTTTAAGGAACTGAAGTTTTAAAAGAACTCGTAAGACTTCGTCAAGTTCGGAAGTTCGTCCAAGAACAAGGAGAGAAACAACTCTCATGTAAATAACTTTTTAATTTATAGACCAAAAGTCGTTTAGAAAATGACAAACTATTTAGACTAAATTATGCAATTTCCCGAGCATGGAATGTTTGGAAAATTACTCGAAGGAATGGATTGTCATGAATACTTTAATGGAGCAAAGTTATTGAACAACTGGTAAAAGTTTGTGGAGTTAGGAAGTTTGTCCATGATCCAAGAGATAGTAAATTCTCACGTAAATAAGCTTTTAATTAAATGACCAAAAGTTGTATACCAAATGACAAACTAAGCAGACAAAATGATGTGATTTCCCAAGCATGGAATGTTCAGAAAATTGCTCGAAGGAATGGAACGTCATGAATACTTTATAGAACCGAAGTTGTAGAAGAACTCGTCAAAGTTTGTCAAGTTTAGAAGTTCATCCAATATCTAAGAGAGAAACAATTCTCATGTAAATAAGTTTTTCATTCAAAGAGCAAAAGTTGTTTACCAAATGACAAATAGTTTAGAGAAAAAATGATGCGAATTCCCAAGCATGAAATGTTCGAAAAAATGCTCGAAGGAATGGAACGCCATGAATACTTTATGGAACTGATGTTATAAAAGAACTCGTAAAAGTTTTCCAAGTTCAGAAATTCGGCCAAGAACCAAGATAGAAACAACTCTCACGTAAGAAAGTTTTTCATTGAAAGACGAAATGTAGTTTAGAAAATGAAAAAGTATTTAGACCAAATAATGCGATTTCCCGAGTATGTAATGTTCAAAAAATTTCTCTAAGAATGGGTTGTCTTGAATACTTTAAGAAATCGAAGTTATTGAAGAACTCGTAAAAGCTCGTCAAGTTTGGAAGTTCATCTAAGAACCAAGAGAAAAACAACTCTCACGGAAATAGGTTTTTAATTCAAAGACCAAAAGTTGTTTAGAAAATGACAAACTATTTAGACAAAATGATGTGATTTCTTGTGCATGGAATGCTCGAAAAATTGCTCGAAGGAATGGATCGCCATGATTATTTAAGGAACTGAAGTTTTAAAAGAACTTGCAAAACTTCATCAAGTTCGGAAGTTCGTCCAAGAATAAAGAGAGAAACAATTCTCACGTAAATAAGATTTTAATATAAAGACCAAAAGTTGTTTACAAAATGGCAAGCTATTTAGACCAAATGATGCGATTTCCCGAGCATGGAATGTTCGGAAAATTGCTTGAAGGAATGGATTGTCATGAATGCTTTAAGGAATGAAAGTTATAGATGAAATAGTAAAAAGTTGTCCAAGTTCAGAAGTTCGTCCAAGAACCAAGAGAGAAACAACTCTTACGTAAATAAGTTTTTCATTGAAAGACGAAAAGTAGTTTAGAAAATGACAAAGTATTTAGACCAAATGATGCGATTTCCCGAGCATGAAATGTTCAAAAAATTACTCTAAGGAATGGACTATCTTGAATACTTTAAGAAATCGAAGTTATAGAAGAACTCGTAAAAGTATGTCAAGTTTGGAAGTTCGTCTAAGAGCCAAGAGAGAAAAACCTCTCACGTAAATAGGTTTTTAATTCGAAGACCAAAAGTTGTTTAGAAATTGACAAATTATTTAGACATAACGATGCGATTTCCTGTGCTTGGAATGTTTGAAAAATTACTCGAAGAAATGGATCGTCATGAATACTTTAAGGAACTGAAGTTTTAAAAGAACTCGTAAGACTTCATCAAGTTCGGAAGTTCGTCCAAGAACAAGGAGAGAAACAACTCTCATGTAAATAACTTTTTAATTTATAGACCAAAAGTCGTTTACAAAATGACAAACTATTTAGACTAAATTATGCAATTTCCCGAGCATGGAATGTTTGGAAAATTACTCGAAGGAATGGATTGTCATGAATACTTTAATGGAGCAAAGTTATTGAACAACTGGTAAAAGTTTGTGGAGTTAGGAAGTTTGTCCATGATCCAAGAGATAGTAAATTCTCACGTAAATAAGCTTTTAATTAAATGACCAAAAGTTGTATACCAAATGACAAACTAAGCAGACAAAATGATGTGATTTCCCAAGCATGGAATGTTCAGAAAATTGCTCGAAGGAATGGAACGTCATGAATACTTTATAGAACCGAAGTTGTAGAAGAACTCGTCAAAGTTTGTCAAGTTTAGAAGTTCATCCAATATCTAAGAGAGAAACAATTCTCATGTAAATAAGTTTTTCATTCAAAGAGCAAAAGTTGTTTACCAAATGACAAATAGTTTAGAGAAAAAATGATGCGAATTCCCAAGCATGAAATGTTCGAAAAAATGCTCGAAGGAATGGATCGCCATGAATACTTTATGGAACTGATGTTATAAAAGAACTCGTAAAAGTTTTCCAAGTTCAGAAATTCGGCCAAGAACCAAGATAGAAACAACTCTCACGTAAGAAAGTTTTTCATTGAAAGACGAAAAGTAGTTTAGAAAATGAAAAAGTATTTAGACCAAATAATGCGATTTCCCGAGTATGTAATGTTCAAAAAATTGCTCTAAGAATGGGTTGTCTTGAATACTTTAAGAAATCGAAGTTATTGAAGAACTCGTAAAAGCTCGTCAAGTTTGGAAGTTCATCTAAGAACCAAGAGAAAAACAACTCTCACGGAAATAGGTTTTTAATTCAAAGACCAAAAGTTGTTTAGAAAATGACAAACTATTTAGACAAAATGATGTGATTTCCTGTGCATGGAATGCTCGAAAAATTGCTCGAAGGAATGGATCGCCATGATTATTTAAGGAACTGAAGTTTTAAAAGAACTTGCAAAACTTCATCAAGTTCGGAAGTTCGTCCAAGAATAAAGAGAGAAACAATTCTCACGTAAATAAGATTTTAATATAAAGACCAAAAGTTGTTTACAAAATGGCAAGCTATTTAGACCAAATGATGCGATTTCCCGAGCATGGAATGTTCGGAAAATTGCTTGAAGGAATGGATTGTCATGAATGCTTTAAGGAATGAAAGTTATAGATGAAATAGTAAAAAGTTGTCCAAGTTCAGAAGTTCGTCCAAGAACCAAGAGAGAAACAACTCTTACGTAAATAAGTTTTTCATTGAAAGACGAAAAGTAGTTTAGAAAATGACAAAGTATTTAGACCAAATGATGCGATTTCCCGAGCATGAAATGTTCAAAAAATTACTCTAAGGAATGGACTATCTTGAATACTTTAAGAAATCGAAGTTATAGAAGAACTCGTAAAAGTATGTCAAGTTTGGAAGTTCGTCTAAGAGCCAAGAGAGAAAAACCTCTCACGTAAATAGGTTTTTAATTCGAAGACCAAAAGTTGTTTAGAAATTGACAAATTATTTAGACATAATGATGCGATTTCCTGTGCTTGGAATGTTTGAAAAATTACTCGAAGAAATGGATCGTCATGAATACTTTAAGGAACTGAAGTTTTAAAAGAACTCGTAAGACTTCGTCAAGTTCGGAAGTTCGTCCAAGAACAAGGAGAGAAACAACTCTCATGTAAATAACCTTTTAATTTATAGACCAAAAGTCGTTTACAAAATGACAAACTATTTAGACTAAATTATGCAATTTCCCGAGCATGGAATGTTTGGAAAATTACTCGAAGGAATGGATTGTCATGAATACTTTAATGGAGCAAAGTTATTGAACAACTGGTAAAAGTTTGTGGAGCTAGGAAGTTTGTCCATGATCCAAGAGATAGTAAATTCTCACGTAAATAAGCTTTTAATTAAATGACCAAAAGTTGTATACCAAATGACAAGCTAAGCAGACAAAATGATGTGATTTCCCAAGCATGGAATGTTCAGAAAATTGCTCGAAGGAATGGAACGTCATGAATACTTTATAGAACCGAAGTTGTAGAAGAACTCGTCAAAGTTTGTCAAGTTTAGAAGTTCATCCAATATCTAAGAGAGAAACAATTCTCATGTAAATAAGTTTTTCATTCAAAGAGCAAAAGTTGTTTACCAAATGACAAATAGTTTAGAGAAAAAATGATGCGAATTCCCAAGCATGAAATGTTCGAAAAAATGCTCGAAGGAATGGATCGCCATGAATACTTTATGGAACTGATGTTATAAAAGAACTCGTAAAAGTTTTCCAAGTTCAGAAATTCGGCCAAGAACCAAGATAGAAACAACTCTCACGTAAGAAAGTTTTTCATTGAAAGACGAAAAGTAGTTTAGAAAATGAAAAAGTATTTAGACCAAATAATGCGATTTCCCGAGTATGTAATGTTCAAAAAATTTCTCTAAGAATGGGTTGTCTTGAATACTTTAAGAAATCGAAGTTATTGAAGAACTCGTAAAAGCTCGTCAAGTTTGGAAGTTCATCTAAGAACCAAGAGAAAAACAACTCTCACGGAAATAGGTTTTTAATTCAAAGACCAAAAGTTGTTTAGAAAATGACAAACTATTTAGACAAAATGATGTGATTTCTTGTGCATGGAATGCTCGAAAAATTGCTCGAAGGAATGGATCGCCATGATTATTTAAGGAACTGAAGTTTTAAAAGAACTTGCAAAACTTCATCAAGTTCGGAAGTTCGTCCAAGAATAAAGAGAGAAACAATTCTCACGTAAATAAGATTTTAATATAAAGACCAAAAGTTGTTTACAAAATGGCAAGCTATTTAGACCAAATGATGCGATTTCCCGAGCATGGAATGTTCGGAAAATTGCTTGAAGGAATGGATTGTCATGAATGCTTTAAGGAATGAAAGTTATAGATGAAATAGTAAAAAGTTGTCCAAGTTCAGAAGTTCGTCCAAGAACCAAGAGAGAAACAACTCTTACGTAAATAAGTTTTTCATTGAAAGACGAAAAGTAGTTTAGAAAATGACAAAGTATTTAGACCAAATGATGCGATTTCCCGAGCATGAAATGTTCAAAAAATTACTCTAAGGAATGGACTATCTTGAATACTTTAAGAAATCGAAGTTATAGAAGAACTCGTAAAAGTATGTCAAGTTTGGAAGTTCGTCTAAGAGCCAAGAGAGAAAAACCTCTCACGTAAATAGGTTTTTAATTCGAAGACCAAAAGTTGTTTAGAAATTGACAAATTATTTAGACATAATGATGCGATTTTCTGTGCTTGGAATGTTTGAAAAATTACTCGAAGAAATGGATCGTCATGAATACTTTAAGGAACTGAAGTTTTAAAAGAACTCGTAAGACTTCGTCAAGTTCGGAAGTTCGTCCAAGAACAAGGAGAGAAACAACTCTCATGTAAATAACCTTTTAATTTATAGACCAAAAGTCGTTTACAAAATGACAAACTATTTAGACTAAATTATGCAATTTCCCGAGCATGGAATGTTTGGAAAATTACTCGAAGGAATGGATTGTCATGAATACTTTAATGGAGCAAAGTTATTGAACAACTGGTAAAAGTTTGTGGAGCTAGGAAGTTTTTCCATGATCCAAGAGATAGTAAATTCTCACGTAAATAAGCTTTTAATTAAATGACCAAAAGTTGTATACCAAATGACAAGCTAAGCAGACAAAATGATGTGATTTCCCAAGCATGGAATGTTCAGAAAATTGCTCGAAGGAATGGAACGTCATGAATACTTTATAGAACCGAAGTTGTAGAAGAACTCGTCAAAGTTTGTCAAGTTTAGAAGTTCATCCAATATCTAAGAGAGAAACAATTCTCATGTAAATAAGTTTTTCATTCAAAGAGCAAAAGTTGTTTACCAAATGACAAATAGTTTAGAGAAAAAATGATGCGAATTCCCAAGCATGAAATGTTCGAAAAAATGCTCGAAGGAATGGATCGCCATGAATACTTTATGGAACTGATGTTATAAAAGAACTCGTAAAAGTTTTCCAAGTTCAGAAATTCGGCCAAGAACCAAGATAGAAACAACTCTCACGTAAGAAAGTTTTTCATTGAAAGACGAAAAGTAGTTTAGAAAATGACAAAGTATTTAGACCAAATGATGCGATTTCCCGAGTATGTAATGTTCAAAAAATTGCTCTAAGAATGGGTTGTCTTGAATACTTTAAGAAATCGAAGTTATTGAAGAACTCGTAAAAGCTCGTCAAGTTTGGAAGTTCATCTAAGAACCAAGAGAAAAACAACTCTCACGGAAATAGGTTTTTAATTCAAAGACCAAAAGTTGTTTAGAAAATGACAAACTATTTAGACAAAATGATGTGATTTCCTGTGCATGGAATGCTCGAAAAATTGCTCGAAGGAATGGATCGCCATGATTATTTAAGGAACTGAAGTTTTAAAAGAACTTGCAAAACTTCATCAAGTTCGGAAGTTCGTCCAAGAATAAAGAGAAACAATTCTCACGTAAATAAGATTTTAATATAAAGACCAAAAGTTGTTTACAAAATGGCAAGCTATTTAGACCAAATGATGCGATTTCCCGAGCATGGAATGTTCGGAAAATTGCTTGAAGGAATGGATTGTCATGAATGCTTTAAGGAATGAAAGTTATAGATGAAATAGTAAAAAGTTGTCCAAGTTCAGAAGTTCGTCCAAGAACCAAGAGAGAAACAACTCTTACGTAAATAAGTTTTTCATTGAAAGACGAAAAGTAGTTTAGAAAATGACAAAGTATTTAGACCAAATGATGCGATTTCCCGAGCATGAAATGTTCAAAAAATTACTCTAAGGAATGGACTATCTTGAATACTTTAAGAAATCGAAGTTATAGAAGAACTCGTAAAAGTATGTCAAGTTTGGAAGTTCGTCTAAGAGCCAAGAGAGAAAAACCTCTCACGTAAATAGGTTTTTAATTCGAAGACCAAAAGTTGTTTAGAAATTGACAAATTATTTAGACATAATGATGCGATTTCCTGTGCTTGGAATGTTTGAAAAATTACTCGAAGAAATGGATCGTCATGAATACTTTAAGGAACTGAAGTTTTAAAAGAACTCGTAAGACTTCGTCAAGTTCGGAAGTTCGTCCAAGAACAAGGAGAGAAACAACTCTCATGTAAATAACCTTTTAATTTATAGACCAAAAGTCGTTTACAAAATGACAAACTATTTAGACTAAATTATGCAATTTCCCGAGCATGGAATGTTTGGAAAATTACTCGAAGGAATGGATTGTCATGAATACTTTAATGGAGCAAAGTTATTGAACAACTGGTAAAAGTTTGTGGAGCTAGGAAGTTTGTCCATGATCCAAGAGATAGTAAATTCTCACGTAAATAAGCTTTTAATTAAATGACCAAAAGTTGTATACCAAATGACAAGCTAAGCAGACAAAATGATGTGATTTCCCAAGCATGGAATGTTCAGAAAATTGCTCGAAGGAATGGAACGTCATGAATACTTTATAGAACCGAAGTTGTAGAAGAACTCGTCAAAGTTTGTCAAGTTTAGAAGTTCATCCAATATCTAAGAGAGAAACAATTCTCATGTAAATAAGTTTTTCATTCAAAGAGCAAAAGTTGTTTACCAAATGACAAATAGTTTAGAGAAAAAATGATGCGAATTCCCAAGCATGAAATGTTCGAAAAAATGCTCGAAGGAATGGATCGCCATGAATACTTTATGGAACTGATGTTATAAAAGAACTCGTAAAAGTTTTCCAAGTTCAGAAATTCGGCCAAGAACCAAGATAGAAACAACTCTCACGTAAGAAAGTTTTTCATTGAAAGACGAAAAGTAGTTTAGAAAATGACAAAGTATTTAGACCAAATGATGCGATTTCCCGAGTATGTAATGTTCAAAAAATTGCTCTAAGAATGGGTTGTCTTGAATACTTTAAGAAATCGAAGTTATTGAAGAACTCGTAAAAGCTCGTCAAGTTTGGAAGTTCATCTAAGAACCAAGAGAAAAACAACTCTCACGGAAATAGGTTTTTAATTCAAAGACCAAAAGTTGTTTAGAAAATGACAAACTATTTAGACAAAATGATGTGATTTCTTGTGCATGGAATGCTCGAAAAATTGCTCGAAGGAATGGATCGCCATGATTATTTAAGGAACTGAAGTTTTAAAAGAACTTGCAAAACTTCATCAAGTTCGGAAGTTCGTCCAAGAATAAAGAGAGAAACAATTCTCACGTAAATAAGATTTTAATATAAAGACCAAAAGTTGTTTACAAAATGGCAAGCTATTTAGACCAAATGATGCGATTTCCCGAGCATGGAATGTTCGGAAAATTGCTTGAAGGAATGGATTGTCATGAATGCTTTAAGGAATGAAAGTTATAGATGAAATAGTAAAAAGTTGTCCAAGTTCAGAAGTTCGTCCAAGAACCAAGAGAGAACAACTCTTACGTAAATAAGTTTTTCATTGAAAGACGAAAAGTAGTTTAGAAAATGACAAAGTATTTAGACCAAATGATGCGATTTCCCGAGCATGAAATGTTCAAAAAATTACTCTAAGGAATGGACTATCTTGAATACTTTAAGAAATCGAAGTTATAGAAGAACTCGTAAAAGTATGTCAAGTTTGGAAGTTCGTCTAAGAGCCAAGAGAGAAAAACCTCTCACGTAAATAGGTTTTTAATTCGAAGACCAAAAGTTGTTTAGAAATTGACAAATTATTTAGACATAATGATGCGATTTTCTGTGCTTGGAATGTTTGAAAAATTACTCGAAGAAATGGATCGTCATGAATACTTTAAGGAACTGAAGTTTTAAAAGAACTCGTAAGACTTCGTCAAGTTCGGAAGTTCGTCCAAGAACAAGGAGAGAAACAACTCTCATGTAAATAACCTTTTAATTTATAGACCAAAAGTCGTTTACAAAATGACAAACTATTTAGACTAAATTATGCAATTTCCCGAGCATGGAATGTTTGGAAAATTACTCGAAGGAATGGATTGTCATGAATACTTTAATGGAGCAAAGTTATTGAACAACTGGTAAAAGTTTGTGGAGCTAGGAAGTTTGTCCATGATCCAAGAGATAGTAAATTCTCACGTAAATAAGCTTTTAATTAAATGACCAAAAGTTGTATACCAAATGACAAGCTAAGCAGACAAAATGATGTGATTTCCCAAGCATGGAATGTTCAGAAAATTGCTCGAAGGAATGGAACGTCATGAATACTTTATAGAACCGAAGTTGTAGAAGAACTCGTCAAAGTTTGTCAAGTTTAGAAGTTCATCCAATATCTAAGAGAGAAACAATTCTCATGTAAATAAGTTTTTCATTCAAAGAGCAAAAGTTGTTTACCAAATGACAAATAGTTTAGAGAAAAAATGATGCGAATTCCCAAGCATGAAATGTTCGAAAAAATGCTCGAAGGAATGGATCGCCATGAATACTTTATGGAACTGATGTTATAAAAGAACTCGTAAAAGTTTTCCAAGTTCAGAAATTCGGCCAAGAACCAAGATAGAAACAACTCTCACGTAAGAAAGTTTTTCATTGAAAGACGAAAAGTAGTTTAGAAAATGAAAAAGTATTTAGACCAAATAATGCGATTTCCCGAGTATGTAATGTTCAAAAAATTTCTCTAAGAATGGGTTGTCTTGAATACTTTAAGAAATCGAAGTTATTGAAGAACTCGTAAAAGCTCGTCAAGTTTGGAAGTTCATCTAAGAACCAAGAGAAAAACAACTCTCACGGAAATAGGTTTTTAATTCAAAGACCAAAAGTTGTTTAGAAAATGACAAACTATTTAGACAAAATGATGTGATTTCTTGTGCATGGAATGCTCGAAAAATTGCTCGAAGGAATGGATCGCCATGATTATTTAAGGAACTGAAGTTTTAAAAGAACTTGCAAAACTTCATCAAGTTCGGAAGTTCGTCCAAGAATAAAGAGAGAAACAATTCTCACGTAAATAAGATTTTAATATAAAGACCAAAAGTTGTTTACAAAATGGCAAGCTATTTAGACCAAATGATGCGATTTCCCGAGCATGGAATGTTCGGAAAATTGCTTGAAGGAATGGATTGTCATGAATGCTTTAAGGAATGAAAGTTATAGATGAAATAGTAAAAAGTTGTCCAAGTTCAGAAGTTCGTCCAAGAACCAAGAGAGAAACAACTCTTACGTAAATAAGTTTTTCATTGAAAGACGAAAAGTAGTTTAGAAAATGACAAAGTATTTAGACCAAATGATGCGATTTCCCGAGCATGAAATGTTCAAAAAATTACTCTAAGGAATGGACTATCTTGAATACTTTAAGAAATCGAAGTTATAGAAGAACTCGTAAAAGTATGTCAAGTTTGGAAGTTCGTCTAAGAGCCAAGAGAGAAAAACCTCTCACGTAAATAGGTTTTTAATTCGAAGACCAAAAGTTGTTTAGAAATTGACAAATTATTTAGACATAATGATGCGATTTTCTGTGCTTGGAATGTTTGAAAAATTACTCGAAGAAATGGATCGTCATGAATACTTTAAGGAACTGAAGTTTTAAAAGAACTCGTAAGACTTCGTCAAGTTCGGAAGTTCGTCCAAGAACAAGGAGAGAAACAACTCTCATGTAAATAACCTTTTAATTTATAGACCAAAAGTCGTTTACAAAATGACAAACTATTTAGACTAAATTATGCAATTTCCCGAGCATGGAATGTTTGGAAAATTACTCGAAGGAATGGATTGTCATGAATACTTTAATGGAGCAAAGTTATTGAACAACTGGTAAAAGTTTGTGGAGCTAGGAAGTTTTTCCATGATCCAAGAGATAGTAAATTCTCACGTAAATAAGCTTTTAATTAAATGACCAAAAGTTGTATACCAAATGACAAGCTAAGCAGACAAAATGATGTGATTTCCCAAGCATGGAATGTTCAGAAAATTGCTCGAAGGAATGGAACGTCATGAATACTTTATAGAACCGAAGTTGTAGAAGAACTCGTCAAAGTTTGTCAAGTTTAGAAGTTCATCCAATATCTAAGAGAGAAACAATTCTCATGTAAATAAGTTTTTCATTCAAAGAGCAAAAGTTGTTTACCAAATGACAAATAGTTTAGAGAAAAAATGATGCGAATTCCCAAGCATGAAATGTTCGAAAAAATGCTCGAAGGAATGGATCGCCATGAATACTTTATGGAACTGATGTTATAAAAGAACTCGTAAAAGTTTTCCAAGTTCAGAAATTCGGCCAAGAACCAAGATAGAAACAACTCTCACGTAAGAAAGTTTTTCATTGAAAGACGAAAAGTAGTTTAGAAAATGACAAAGTATTTAGACCAAATGATGCGATTTCCCGAGTATGTAATGTTCAAAAAATTGCTCTAAGAATGGGTTGTCTTGAATACTTTAAGAAATCGAAGTTATTGAAGAACTCGTAAAAGCTCGTCAAGTTTGGAAGTTCATCTAAGAACCAAGAGAAAAACAACTCTCACGGAAATAGGTTTTTAATTCAAAGACCAAAAGTTGTTTAGAAAATGACAAACTATTTAGACAAAATGATGTGATTTCCTGTGCATGGAATGCTCGAAAAATTGCTCGAAGGAATGGATCGCCATGATTATTTAAGGAACTGAAGTTTTAAAAGAACTTGCAAAACTTCATCAAGTTCGGAAGTTCGTCCAAGAATAAAGAGAAACAATTCTCACGTAAATAAGATTTTAATATAAAGACCAAAAGTTGTTTACAAAATGGCAAGCTATTTAGACCAAATGATGCGATTTCCCGAGCATGGAATGTTCGGAAAATTGCTTGAAGGAATGGATTGTCATGAATGCTTTAAGGAATGAAAGTTATAGATGAAATAGTAAAAAGTTGTCCAAGTTCAGAAGTTCGTCCAAGAACCAAGAGAGAAACAACTCTTACGTAAATAAGTTTTTCATTGAAAGACGAAAAGTAGTTTAGAAAATGACAAAGTATTTAGACCAAATGATGCGATTTCCCGAGCATGAAATGTTCAAAAAATTACTCTAAGGAATGGACTATCTTGAATACTTTAAGAAATCGAAGTTATAGAAGAACTCGTAAAAGTATGTCAAGTTTGGAAGTTCGTCTAAGAGCCAAGAGAGAAAAACCTCTCACGTAAATAGGTTTTTAATTCGAAGACCAAAAGTTGTTTAGAAATTGACAAATTATTTAGACATAATGATGCGATTTCCTGTGCTTGGAATGTTTGAAAAATTACTCGAAGAAATGGATCGTCATGAATACTTTAAGGAACTGAAGTTTTAAAAGAACTCGTAAGACTTCGTCAAGTTCGGAAGTTCGTCCAAGAACAAGGAGAGAAACAACTCTCATGTAAATAACCTTTTAATTTATAGACCAAAAGTCGTTTACAAAATGACAAACTATTTAGACTAAATTATGCAATTTCCCGAGCATGGAATGTTTGGAAAATTACTCGAAGGAATGGATTGTCATGAATACTTTAATGGAGCAAAGTTATTGAACAACTGGTAAAAGTTTGTGGAGCTAGGAAGTTTGTCCATGATCCAAGAGATAGTAAATTCTCACGTAAATAAGCTTTTAATTAAATGACCAAAAGTTGTATACCAAATGACAAGCTAAGCAGACAAAATGATGTGATTTCCCAAGCATGGAATGTTCAGAAAATTGCTCGAAGGAATGGAACGTCATGAATACTTTATAGAACCGAAGTTGTAGAAGAACTCGTCAAAGTTTGTCAAGTTTAGAAGTTCATCCAATATCTAAGAGAGAAACAATTCTCATGTAAATAAGTTTTTCATTCAAAGAGCAAAAGTTGTTTACCAAATGACAAATAGTTTAGAGAAAAAATGATGCGAATTCCCAAGCATGAAATGTTCGAAAAAATGCTCGAAGGAATGGATCGCCATGAATACTTTATGGAACTGATGTTATAAAAGAACTCGTAAAAGTTTTCCAAGTTCAGAAATTCGGCCAAGAACCAAGATAGAAACAACTCTCACGTAAGAAAGTTTTTCATTGAAAGACGAAAAGTAGTTTAGAAAATGACAAAGTATTTAGACCAAATGATGCGATTTCCCGAGTATGTAATGTTCAAAAAATTGCTCTAAGAATGGGTTGTCTTGAATACTTTAAGAAATCGAAGTTATTGAAGAACTCGTAAAAGCTCGTCAAGTTTGGAAGTTCATCTAAGAACCAAGAGAAAAACAACTCTCACGGAAATAGGTTTTTAATTCAAAGACCAAAAGTTGTTTAGAAAATGACAAACTATTTAGACAAAATGATGTGATTTCTTGTGCATGGAATGCTCGAAAAATTGCTCGAAGGAATGGATCGCCATGATTATTTAAGGAACTGAAGTTTTAAAAGAACTTGCAAAACTTCATCAAGTTCGGAAGTTCGTCCAAGAATAAAGAGAGAAACAATTCTCACGTAAATAAGATTTTAATATAAAGACCAAAAGTTGTTTACAAAATGGCAAGCTATTTAGACCAAATGATGCGATTTCCCGAGCATGGAATGTTCGGAAAATTGCTTGAAGGAATGGATTGTCATGAATGCTTTAAGGAATGAAAGTTATAGATGAAATAGTAAAAAGTTGTCCAAGTTCAGAAGTTCGTCCAAGAACCAAGAGAGAACAACTCTTACGTAAATAAGTTTTTCATTGAAAGACGAAAAGTAGTTTAGAAAATGACAAAGTATTTAGACCAAATGATGCGATTTCCCGAGCATGAAATGTTCAAAAAATTACTCTAAGGAATGGACTATCTTGAATACTTTAAGAAATCGAAGTTATAGAAGAACTCGTAAAAGTATGTCAAGTTTGGAAGTTCGTCTAAGAGCCAAGAGAGAAAAACCTCTCACGTAAATAGGTTTTTAATTCGAAGACCAAAAGTTGTTTAGAAATTGACAAATTATTTAGACATAATGATGCGATTTTCTGTGCTTGGAATGTTTGAAAAATTACTCGAAGAAATGGATCGTCATGAATACTTTAAGGAACTGAAGTTTTAAAAGAACTCGTAAGACTTCGTCAAGTTCGGAAGTTCGTCCAAGAACAAGGAGAGAAACAACTCTCATGTAAATAACCTTTTAATTTATAGACCAAAAGTCGTTTACAAAATGACAAACTATTTAGACTAAATTATGCAATTTCCCGAGCATGGAATGTTTGGAAAATTACTCGAAGGAATGGATTGTCATGAATACTTTAATGGAGCAAAGTTATTGAACAACTGGTAAAAGTTTGTGGAGCTAGGAAGTTTTTCCATGATCCAAGAGATAGTAAATTCTCACGTAAATAAGCTTTTAATTAAATGACCAAAAGTTGTATACCAAATGACAAGCTAAGCAGACAAAATGATGTGATTTCCCAAGCATGGAATGTTCAGAAAATTGCTCGAAGGAATGGAACGTCATGAATACTTTATAGAACCGAAGTTGTAGAAGAACTCGTCAAAGTTTGTCAAGTTTAGAAGTTCATCCAATATCTAAGAGAGAAACAATTCTCATGTAAATAAGTTTTTCATTCAAAGAGCAAAAGTTGTTTACCAAATGACAAATAGTTTAGAGAAAAAATGATGCGAATTCCCAAGCATGAAATGTTCGAAAAAATGCTCGAAGGAATGGATCGCCATGAATACTTTATGGAACTGATGTTATAAAAGAACTCGTAAAAGTTTTCCAAGTTCAGAAATTCGGCCAAGAACCAAGATAGAAACAACTCTCACGTAAGAAAGTTTTTCATTGAAAGACGAAAAGTAGTTTAGAAAATGACAAAGTATTTAGACCAAATGATGCGATTTCCCGAGTATGTAATGTTCAAAAAATTGCTCTAAGAATGGGTTGTCTTGAATACTTTAAGAAATCGAAGTTATTGAAGAACTCGTAAAAGCTCGTCAAGTTTGGAAGTTCATCTAAGAACCAAGAGAAAAACAACTCTCACGGAAATAGGTTTTTAATTCAAAGACCAAAAGTTGTTTAGAAAATGACAAACTATTTAGACAAAATGATGTGATTTCTTGTGCATGGAATGCTCGAAAAATTGCTCGAAGGAATGGATCGCCATGATTATTTAAGGAACTGAAGTTTTAAAAGAACTTGCAAAACTTCATCAAGTTCGGAAGTTCGTCCAAGAATAAAGAGAGAAACAATTCTCACGTAAATAAGATTTTAATATAAAGACCAAAAGTTGTTTACAAAATGGCAAGCTATTTAGACCAAATGATGCGATTTCCCGAGCATGGAATGTTCGGAAAATTGCTTGAAGGAATGGATTGTCATGAATGCTTTAAGGAATGAAAGTTATAGATGAAATAGTAAAAAGTTGTCCAAGTTCAGAAGTTCGTCCAAGAACCAAGAGAGAAACAACTCTTACGTAAATAAGTTTTTCTAGTTTAGAAAATGACAAAGTATTTAGACCAAATGATGCGATTTCCCGAGCATGAAATGTTCAAAAAATTACTCTAAGGAATGGACTATCTTGAATACTTTAAGAAATCGAAGTTATAGAAGAACTCGTAAAAGTATGTCAAGTTTGGAAGTTCGTCTAAGAGCCAAGAGAGAAAAACCTCTCACGTAAATAGGTTTTTAATTCGAAGATCAAAAGTTGTTTAGAAATTGACAAATTATTTAGACATAATGATGCGATTTCCTGTGCTTGGAATGTTTGAAAAATTACTCGAAGAAATGGATCATCATGAATACTTTAAGGAACTGAAGTTTTAAAAGAACTCGTAAGACTTCGTCAAGTTTGGAAGTTCGTCCAAGAACAAGGATAGAAACAACTCTCATGTAAATAACTTTTTAATTTATAGACCAAAAGTCGTTTACAAAATGACAAACTATTTAGACTAAATTATGCAATTTCCCGAGCATGGAATGTTTAGAAAATTACTCGAAGGAATGGATTGTCATGAATACTTTAATGGAGCAAAGTTATTGAACAACTGGTAAAAGTTTGTGGAGTTAGGAAGTTTGTCCATGATCCAAGAGATAGTAAATTCTCACGTAAATAAGCTTTTAATTAAATGACCAAAAGTTGTATACCAAATGACAAACTAAGCAGACAAAATGATGTGATTTCTCAAGCATGGAATGTTCAGAAAATTGCTCGAAGGAATGGAACGTCATGAATACTTTATAGAACCGAAGTTGTAGAAGAACTCGTCAAAGTTTGTCATTTCATCTATAACTTTCATTCCTTAAAGTATTCATGACAATCCATTCCTTCAAGCAATTTTCCGAGCATTCCATGCTCGGGAAATCGCATCATTTGGTCTAAATAGCTTGCCATTTTGTAAACAACTTTTGGTCTTTATATTAAAATCTTATTTACGTGAGAATTGTTTCTCTCTTTGTTCTTCGACGAACTTTCGAACTTGATGAAGTTTTGCAAGTTCTTTTAAAACTTCAGTTCCTTAAATATTCATGACGATCCATTCCTTCGAGCAATTTTTTGAGCATTCCATGCACAGGAAATCACATCATTTTGTCTAAATAGTTTGTCATTTTCTAAACAACTTTTGGTCTTTGAATTAAAAACCTATTTCCGTGAGAGTTGTTTTTCTCTTGGTTCTTAGATGAACTTCCAAACTTGACGAGCTTTTACGAGTTCTTCAATAACTTCGATTTCTTAAAGTATTCAAGACAACCCATTCTTAGAGCAATTTTTTGAACATTACATACTCGGGAAATCGCATCATTTGGTCTAAATACTTTGTCATTTTCTAAACTACTTTTCGTCTTTCAATGAAAAACTTTCTTACGTGAGAGTTGTTTCTATCTTGGTTCTTGGCCGAACTTCTGAACTTGGAAAACTTTTACGAGTTCTTTTATAACATCAGTTCCATAAAGTATTCATGGCGATCCATTCCTTCGAGCAATTTTTCGAACATTTCATGCTTGGGAAATCGCATCATTTTTTTTCTAAACTATTTGTCATTTGGTAAACAACTTTTGCTCTTTGAATGAAAAACTTATTTACATGAGAATTGTTTCTCTCTTAGATATTGGATGAACTTCTAAACTTGACAAACTTTGACGAGTTCTTCTACAACTTCGGTTCTATAAAGTATTCATGACGTTCCATTCCTTCGAGCAAATTTCTGAACATTCCATGCTTGGGAAATCACATCATTTTGTCTGCTTAGTTTATCATTTGGTATACAACTTTTGGTCATTTAATTAAAAGCTTATTTACGTGAGAATTTACTTTCTCTTGGATCATGGACAAACTTCCTAACTCCACAAACTTTTACCAGTTGTTCAATAACTTTGATCCATTAAAGTATTCATGAGAATCCATTCCTTCGAGTAATTTTCCGATCATTCCATGCTCGGGAAATTGCATAATTTAGTCTAAATAGTTTGTCATTTTGTAAACGACTTTTGGTCTATAAATTAAAAAGTTATTTACATGAGAGTTGTTTCTCTCCTTGTTCTTGGACGAACTTCCGAACTTGACGAAGTTTTACGAGTTCTTTTAAAACTTCAGTTCCTTAAAGTATTCATGAAGATACATTTCTTCGAGTAATTTTTCAAACATTCCAAGCACAGGAAATTGCATTATTATGTCTAAATAATTTGTCAATTTCTAAACAACTTTTGGTCTTCGAATTAAAAACCTATTTACGTGAGAGGTTTTTCTCTCTTGGCTCTTAGACGAACTTCCAAACTTGACATACTTTTACGAGTTCTTCTATAACTTCGATTTCTTAAAGTATTCAAGATAATCCATTCCTTAGAGTAATTTTTTGAACATTTCATGCTCGGGAAATCACATTATTTGGTCTAAATACTTTGTCATTTTCTAAACGACTTTTGGTCTTTGAATGAAAAACTTATTTATGTGAGAGTTGTTTCTCTCTTGGTTCTTGGACGAACTTCTGAACTTGGAAAACTTTTACGAGTTCTTTTATAACATCAGTTCCATAAAGTATTCATGGCGATCCATTCCTTCGAGCAATTTTTCGAACATTTCATGCTTGGGAAGTCGCATCATTTTTTTTCTAAACTATTTGTCATTTGGTAAACAAGTTTTGCTCTTTGAATGAAAAACTTATTTACATGAGAATTGTTTCTCTCTTAGATATTGGATGAACTTCTAAACTTGACAAACTTTGACGAGTTCTTCTACAAGTTCGGTTCTATAAAGTATTCATGACGTTCCATTCCTTCGAGCAAATTTCTGAACATTCCATGCTTGGGAAATCACATCATTTTGTCTGCTTAGTTTGTCATTTGGTATACAACTTTTGGTCATTTAATTAAAAGCTTATTTACGTGAGAATTTACTATAACTTTTGGTCTTCGAATTAAAAACCTATTTACGTGAGAGGTTTTTCTCTCTTGGCTCTTAGACGAACTTCCAAACTTGACATACTTTTACGAGTTCTTCTATAACTTCGATTTCTTAAAGTATTCAATATAATCCATTCCTTAGAGTAATTTTTTGAACATTTCATGCTCGGGAAATCGCATTATTTGGTCTAAATACTTTGTCATTTTCTAAAATACTTTGTCATTTTCTAAACTACTTTTCATCTTTCAATGAAAAACTTTCTTACGTGAGAGTTGTTTCTATCCTGGTTCTTGGCCGAACTTTCAAACTTGGAAAACTTTTACGAGTTCTTTTATAACATCAGTTCCATAAAGTATTCATGGCGATCCATTCCTTCGTGCAATTTTTCGAACATTTCATGCTTGGGAAGTCGCATCATTTTTTTTCTAAACTATTTGTCATTTGGTAAACAACTTTTGCTCTTTGAATGAAAAACTTATTTACATGAGAATTGTTTCTCTCTTAGATATTGGATGAACTTCTAAACTTGACAAACTTTGCCGAGTTCTTCTACAACTTCGGTTCTATAAAGTATTCATGACGTTCCATTCCTTCGAGCAATTTTCTGAACATTCCATGCTTGGGAAATCACATCATTTTGTTTGCTTAGTTTGTCATTTGGTATACAACTTTTGGTCATTTAATTAAAAGCTTATTTTCCTGAGAATTTACTATCTCTTGGATCATGGACAAACTTCCTAACTCCACAAACTTTTACCAGTTGTTCAATAACTTTGCTCCATTAAAGTATTCATGACAGTTCATTCCTTCGAGTAATTTTTCGAACATTCCATGCTCGGGAAATTGCATAATTTAGTCTAAATAGTTTGTCATTTTGTAAACGACTTTTGGTCTATAAATTAAAAAGTTATTTACATGAGAGTTGTTTCTCTCCTTGTTCTTGGACGAACTTCCGAACTTGACGAAGTCTTACGAGTTCTTTTAAAACTTCAGTTCCTTAAAGTATTCATGACGATCCATTTCTTCGAGTAATTTTTCAAACATTTCAAGCACAGGAAATCGCATCATTATGTCTAAATAATTTGTCAATTTCTAAACAACTTTTGGTCTTCGAATTAAAATCCTATTTACGTGAGAGGTTTTTCTCTCTTGGCTCTTAGACGAACTTCCAAACTTGACATACTTTTACGAGTTCTTCTATAACTTCGATTTCTTAAAGTATTCAAGATAATCCATTCCTTAGAGTAATTTTTTGAACATTTCATGCTCGGGAAATCGCATTATTTGGTCTAAATACTTTGTCATTTTTTAAACGACTTTTGGTCTTTGAATGAAAAACTTATTTATGTAAGAGTTGTTTCTCTCTTGTTTCTTGGACGAACTTCAGAACTTGGACAACTTTTTACTATTTCATCTATAACTTTCATTCCTTAAAGTATTCATGACAATCCATTCCTTCAAGCAATTTTCCGAGCATTCCATGCTCGGGAAATCGCATCATTTGGTCTAAATAGCTTGCCATTTTGTAAACAACTTTTGGTCTTTATATTAAAATCTTATTTACGTGAGAATTGTTTCTCTCTTTGTTCTTCGACGAACTTTCGAACTTGATGAAGTTTTGCAAGTTCTTTTAAAACTTCAGTTCCTTAAATATTCATGACGATCCATTCCTTCGAGCAATTTTTTGAGCATTCCATGCACAGGAAATCACATCATTTTGTCTAAATAGTTTGTCATTTTCTAAACAACTTTTGGTCTTTGAATTAAAAACCTATTTCCGTGAGAGTTGTTTTTCTCTTGGTTCTTAGATGAACTTCCAAACTTGACGAGCTTTTACGAGTTCTTCAATAACTTCGATTTCTTAAAGTATTCAAGACAACCCATTCTTAGAGCAATTTTTTGAACATTTCATGCTCGGGAAATCGCATCATTTGGTCTAAATACTTTGTCATTTTCTAAACTACTTTTCGTCTTTCAATGAAAAACTTTCTTACGTGAGAGTTGTTTCTATCTTGGTTTTGGCCGAATTTTCAAACTTGGAAAACTTTTACGAGTTCTTTTATAACATCAGTTCCATAAAGTATTCATGGCGATCCATTCCTTCGAGCAATTTTTCGAACATTTGATGCTTGGGAAGTCGCATCATTTTTTCTCTAAACTATTTGTCATTTGGTAAACAACTTTTGCTCTTTGAATGAAAAACTTATTTACATGAGAATTGTTTCTCTCTTAGATATTGGATGAACTTCTAAACTTGACAAACTTTGCCGAGTTCTTCTACAACTTCGGTTCTATAAAGTATTCATGACGTTCCATTCCTTCGAGCAATTTTCTGAACATTCCATGCTTGGGAAATCACATCATTTTGTCTGCTTAGTTTGTCATTTGGTATACAACTTTTGGTCATTTAATTAAAAGCTTATTTTCCTGAGAATTTACTATCTCTTGGATCATGGACAAACTTCCTAACTCCACAAACTTTTACCAGTTGTTCAATAACTTTGCTCCATTAAAGTATTCATGACAATCCATTCCTTCGAGTAATTTTCCGAACATTCCATTCTCGGGAAATTGCATAATTTAGTCTAAATAGTTTGTCATTTTGTAAACGACTTTTGGTCTATAAATTAAAAAGTTATTTACATGAGAGTTGTTTCTCTCCTTGTTCTTGGACGAACTTCCGAACTTGACGAAGTCTTACGAGTTCTTTTAAAACCTCAGTTCCTTAAAGTATTCATGACGATCCATTTCTTCGAGTAATTTTTCAAACATTCCAAGCACAGGAAATCGCATCATTATGTCTATATAATTTGTCAATTTCTAAACAACTATTGGTCTTCGAATTAAAATCCTATTTACGTGAGAGGTTTTTCTCTCTTGGCTCTTAGACGAACTTCCAAACTTGACATACTTTTACGAGTTCTTCTATAACTTCGATTTCTTAAAGTATTCAAGATAATCCATTCCTTAGAGTAATTTTTTGAACATTTCATGCTCGGGAAATCGCATTATTTGGTCTAAATACTTTGTCATTTTCTAAACGACTTTTGGTCTTTGAATGAAAAACTTATTTACGTAAGAGTTGTTTCTCTCTTGGTTCTTGGACGAACTTCTGAACTTGGACAACTTTTTACTATTTCATCTATAACTTTCATTCCTTAAAGTATTCATGACAATCCATTCCTTAAAGCAATTTTCCGAACATTCCATGCTCGGGAAATCGCATCATTTGGTCTAAATAGCTTGCCATTTTGTAAACAACTTTTGGTCTTTATATTAAAATCTTATTTACGTGAGAATTGTTTCTCTCTTTATTCTTGGACGAACTTCCGAACTTGATGAAGTTTTGCAAGTTCTTTTAAAACTTCAGTTCCTTAAATATTCATGACGATCCATTCCTTCGAGCAATTTTTCGAGCATTTCATGCACAGGAAATCACATCATTTTGTCTAAATAGTTTGTCATTTTCTAAACAACTTTTGGTCTTTGAATTAAAAACCTATTTCCGTGAGAGTTGTTTTTCTCTTGGTTCTTAGAAGAACTTCCAAATTTGACGAGCTTTTACGAGTTCTTCAATAACTTTGATTTCTTAAAGTATTCAAGACAACCCATTCTTAGAGCAATTTTTTGAACATTACATACTCGGGAAATCGCATCATTTGGTCTAAATACTTTGTCATTTTCTAAACTACTTTTCATCTTTCAATGAAAAACTTTCTTACGTGAGAGTTGTTTCTATCTTGGTTCTTGGCCGAACTTTCAAACTTGGAAAACTTTTACGAGTTCTTTTATAACATCAGTTCCATAAAGTATTCATGGCGATCCATTCCTTCGAGCAATTTTTCTAACATTTCATGCTTGGGAAGTCGCATCATTTTTTTCTAAACTATTTGTCATTTGGTAAACAACTTTTGCTCTTTGAATGAAAAACTTATTTACATGAGAATTGTTTCTCTCTTAGATATTGGATGAACAACTTGACAAACTTTGCCGAGTTCTTCTACAACTTCGGTTCTATAAAGTATTCATAACGTTCCATTCCTTCGAGCAATTTTCTGAACATTCCATGCTTGGGAAATCACATCATTTTGTCTGCTTAGTTTGTCATTTGGTATACAACTTTTGGTCATTTAATTAAAAGCTTATTTTCATGAGAATTTACTATCTCTTGGATCATGGACAAACTTCCTAACTCCACAAACTTTTACCAGTTGTTCAATAACTTTGCTCCATTAAAGTATTCATGACAATCCATTCCTTCGAGTAATTTTCCGAACATTCCATTCTCGGGAAATTGCATAATTTAGTCTAAATAGTTTGTCATTTTGTAAACGACTTTTGGTCTATAAATTAAAAAGTTATTTACATGAGAGTTGTTTCTCTCCTTGTTCTTGGACGAACTTCCGAACTTGACGAAGTCTTACGAGTTCTTTTAAAACCTCAGTTCCTTAAAGTATTCATGACGATCCATTTCTTCGAGTAATTTTTCAAACATTCCAAGCACAGGAAATCGCATCATTATGTCTAAATAATTTGTCAATTTCTAAACAACTTTTGGTCTTCGAATTAAAAACCTATTTACGTGAGAGGTTTTTCTCTCTTGGCTCTTAGACGAACTTCCAAACTTGACATACTTTTACGAGTTCTTCTATAACTTCGATTTCTTAAAGTATTCAAGATAATCCATTCCTTAGAGTAATTTTTTGAACATTTCATGCTCGGGAAATCACATTATTTGGTCTAAATACTTTGTCATTTTCTAAACGACTTTTGGTCTTTGAATGAAAAACTTATTTATGTGAGAGTTGTTTCTCTCTTGGTTCTTGGACGAACTTCTGAACTTGGACAACTTTTTACTATTTCATCTATAACTTTCATTCCTTAAAGTATTCATGACAATCCATTCCTTCAAGCAATTTTTCGAACATTCCATGCTCGCGAAATCGCATCATTTGGTCTAAATAGTTTTCCATTTTGTAAACAACTTTTGGTCTTTAAATTAAAATCTTATTTACGTGAGAATTGTTTCTCTCTTTGTTCTTCGACGAACTTTCGAACTTGATGAAGTTTTACAAGTTCTTTTAAAACTTCAGTTCCTTAAATATTCATGACGATCCATTCCTTTGAGCAAATTTTCGTGCATTCCATGCATAGGAAATCACATCATTTTGTCTAAATAGTTTGTCATTTTCTAAACAACTTTTGGTCTTTGAATTAAAACCCTATTTCCGTGAGAGTTGTTTTTCTCTTGGTTCTTAGATGAACTTCCAAACTTGACGAGCTTTTACGAGTTCTTCAATAACTTCGATTTCTTAAAGTATTCAAGACAACCCATTCTTAGAGCAATATTTTGAACATTACATACTCGGGAAATCGCATCATTTGGTCTAAATACTTTGTCATTTTCTAAACTACTTTTCGTCTTTCAATGAAAAACTTTCTTACGTGAGAGTTGTTTCTATCTTGGTTTTGGCCGAATTTTCAAACTTGGAAAACTTTTACGAGTTCTTTTATAACATCAGTTCCATAAAGTATTCATGGCGATCCATTCCTTCGAGCAATTTTTCGAACATTTCATGCTTGGGAAGTCGCATCATTTTTTCTCTAAACTATTTGTCATTTGGTAAACAACTTTTGCTCTTTGAATGAAAAACTTATTTACATGAGAATTGTTTCTCTCTTAGATATTGGATGAACTTCTAAACTTGACAAACTTTGCCGAGTTCTTCTACAACTTCGGTTCTATAAAGTATTCATGACGTTCCATTCCTTCGAGCAATTTTCTGAACATTCCATGCTTGGGAAATCACATCATTTTGTCTGCTTAGTTTGTCATTTGGTATACAACTTTTGGTCATTTAATTAAAAGCTTATTTTCCTGAGAATTTACTATCTCTTGGATCATGGACAAACTTCCTAACTCCACAAACTTTTACCAGTTGTTCAATAACTTTGCTCCATTAAAGTATTCATGACAATCCATTCCTTCGAGTAATTTTCTCTGGAAATTGCATAATTTAGTCTAAATAGTTTGTCATTTTGTAAACGACTTTTGGTCTATAAATTAAAAAGTTATTTACATGAGAGTTGTTTCTCTCCTTGTTCTTGGACGAACTTCCGAACTTGACGAAGTCTTACGAGTTCTTTTAAAACCTCAGTTCCTTAAAGTATTCATGACGATCCATTTCTTCGAGTAATTTTTCAAACATTCCAAGCACAGGAAATCGCATCATTATGTCTATATAATTTGTCAATTTCTAAACAACTATTGGTCTTCGAATTAAAATCCTATTTACGTGAGAGGTTTTTCTCTCTTGGCTCTTAGACGAACTTCCAAACTTGACATACTTTTACGAGTTCTTCTATAACTTCGATTTCTTAAAGTATTCAAGATAATCCATTCCTTAGAGTAATTTTTTGAACATTTCATGCTCGGGAAATCGCATTATTTGGTCTAAATACTTTGTCATTTTCTAAACGACTTTTGGTCTTTGAATGAAAAACTTATTTACGTAAGAGTTGTTTCTCTCTTGGTTCTTGGACGAACTTCTGAACTTGGACAACTTTTTACTATTTCATCTATAACTTTCATTCCTTAAAGTATTCATGACAATCCATTCCTTAAAGCAATTTTCCGAACATTCCATGCTCGGGAAATCGCATCATTTGGTCTAAATAGCTTGCCATTTTGTAAACAACTTTTGGTCTTTATATTAAAATCTTATTTACGTGAGAATTGTTTCTCTCTTTATTCTTGGACGAACTTCCGAACTTGATGAAGTTTTGCAAGTTCTTTTAAAACTTCAGTTCCTTAAATATTCATGACGATCCATTCCTTCGAGCAATTTTTCGAGCATTTCATGCACAGGAAATCACATCATTTTGTCTAAATAGTTTGTCATTTTCTAAACAACTTTTGGTCTTTGAATTAAAAACCTATTTCCGTGAGAGTTGTTTTTCTCTTGGTTCTTAGAAGAACTTCCAAATTTGACGAGCTTTTACGAGTTCTTCAATAACTTCGATTTCTTAAAGTATTCAAGACAACCCATTCTTAGAGCAATTTTTTGAACATTACATACTCGGGAAATCGCATCATTTGGTCTAAATACTTTGTCATTTTCTAAACTACTTTTCATCTTTCAATGAAAAACTTTCTTACGTGAGAGTTGTTTCTATCTTGGTTCTTGGCCGAACTTTCAAACTTGGAAAACTTTTACGAGTTCTTTTATAACATCAGTTCCATAAAGTATTCATGGCGATCCATTCCTTCGAGCAATTTTTCTAACATTTCATGCTTGGGAAGTCGCATCATTTTTTTCTAAACTATTTGTCATTTGGTAAACAACTTTTGCTCTTTGAATGAAAAACTTATTTACATGAGAATTGTTTCTCTCTTAGATATTGGATGAACAACTTGACAAACTTTGCCGAGTTCTTCTACAACTTCGGTTCTATAAAGTATTCATAACGTTCCATTCCTTCGAGCAATTTTCTGAACATTCCATGCTTGGGAAATCACATCATTTTGTCTGCTTAGTTTGTCATTTGGTATACAACTTTTGGTCATTTAATTAAAAGCTTATTTTCATGAGAATTTACTATCTCTTGGATCATGGACAAACTTCCTAACTCCACAAACTTTTACCAGTTGTTCAATAACTTTGCTCCATTAAAGTATTCATGACAATCCATTCCTTCGAGTAATTTTCCGAACATTCCATTCTCGGGAAATTGCATAATTTAGTCTAAATAGTTTGTCATTTTGTAAACGACTTTTGGTCTATAAATTAAAAAGTTATTTACATGAGAGTTGTTTCTCTCCTTGTTCTTGGACGAACTTCCGAACTTGACGAAGTCTTACGAGTTCTTTTAAAACCTCAGTTCCTTAAAGTATTCATGACGATCCATTTCTTCGAGTAATTTTTCAAACATTCCAAGCACAGGAAATCGCATCATTATGTCTATATAATTTGTCAATTTCTAAACAACTATTGGTCTTCGAATTAAAATCCTATTTACGTGAGAGGTTTTTCTCTCTTGGCTCTTAGACGAACTTCCAAACTTGACATACTTTTACGAGTTCTTCTATAACTTCGATTTCTTAAAGTATTCAAGATAATCCATTCCTTAGAGTAATTTTTTGAACATTTCATGCTCGGGAAATTGCATTATTTGGTCTAAATACTTTGTCATTTTCTAAACGACTTTTGGTCTTTGAATGAAAATCTTATTTACGTAAGAGTTGTTTCTCTCTTGGTTCTTGGACGAACTTCTGAACTTGGACAACTTTTTACTATTTCATCTATAACTTTCATTCCTTAAAGTATTCATGACAATCCATTCCTTCAAGCAATTTTTCGAACATTCCATGCTCGGGAAATCGCATCATTTGGTCTAAATAGCTTGCCATTTTGTAAACAACTTTTGGTCTCTAAATTAAAATCTTATTTACGTGAGAATTGTTTCTCTCTTTATTCTTGGACGAACTTTCGAACTTGATGAAGTTTTGCAAGTTCTTTTAAAACTTCAGTTCCTTAAATATTCATGACGATCCATTCCTTCGAGCAATTTTTCGAGCATTCCATGCACAGGAAATCACATCATTTTGTCTAAATAGTTTGTCATTTTCTAAACAACTTTTGGTCTTTGAATTAAAAACCTATTTCCGTGAGAGTTGTTTTTCTCTTGGTTCTTAGATGAACTTCCAAACTTGACGAGCTTTTACGAGTTCTTCAATAACTTCGATTTCTTAAAGTATTCAAGACAACCCATTCTTAGTGCAATTTTTTGAACATTACATACTCGGGAAATCGCATCATTTGGTCTAAATACTTTGTCATTTTCTAAACTACTTTTCCTCTTTCAATGAAAAACTTTCTTACGTGAGAGTTGTTTCTATCTTGGTTCTTGGCCGAACTTTCAAACTTGGAAAACTTTTACGAGTTCTTTTATAACATCAGTTCCATAAAGTATTCATGGCGATCCATTCCTTCGAGCAATTTTTCGAACATTTCATGCTTGGGAAGTCGCATCATTTTTTTTCTAAACTATTTGTCATTTGGTAAACAACTTTTGCTCTTTGAATGAAAAACTTATTTACATGAGAATTGTTTCTCTCTTAGATATTGGATGAACTTCTAAACTTGACAAACTTTGACGAGTTCTTCTATAACTTCGGTTCTATAAAGTATTCATGACGTTCCATTCCTTCGAGCAATTTTCTGAACATTCAACGCTTGGGAAATAACATCATTTTGTCTGCTTAGTTTGTCATTTGGTATACAACTTTTGGTCATTTAATTAAAAGCTTATTTTCATGAGAATTTACTATCTCTTGGATCATGGACAAACTTCCTAACTCCACAAACTTTTACCAGTTGTTCAATAACTTTGCTCCATTAAAGTATTCATGACAATCCATTCCTTCGAGTAATTTTCCGAACATTCCATTCTCGGGAAATTGCATAATTTAGTCTAAATAGTTTGTCATTTTGTAAACGACTTTTGGTCTATAAATTAAAAAGTTATTTACATGAGAGTTGTTTCTCTCCTTGTTCTTGGACGAACTTCCGAACTTGACGAAGTCTTACGAGTTCTTTTAAAACTTCAGTTCCTTAAAGTATTCATGACGATCCATTTCTTCGAGTAATTTTTCAAACATTCCAAGCACAGGAAATCGCATCATCATGTCTAAATAATTTGTCAATTTCTAAACAACTTTTGGTCTTCGAATTAAAAAACTATTTACGTGAGAGGTTTTTCTCTCTTGGCTCTTAGACGAACTTCCAAACTTGACATACTTTTACGAGTTCTTCTATAACTTCGATTTCTTAAAGTATTCAAGATAATCCATTCCTTAGAGTAATTTTTCGAACATTCCATGCTCGGGAAATCGCATCATTTGGTCTAAATAGCTTGCCATTTTGTAAACAACTTTTGGTCTTTAAATTAAAATCTTATTTACGTGAGAATTGTTTCTCTCTTTATTCTTGGACGAACTTTCGAACTTGATGAAGTTTTGCAAGTTCTTTTAAAACTTCAGTTCCTTAAATATTCATGACGATCCATTCCTTCGAGCAATTTTTCGAGCATTCCATGCACAGGAAATCACATCATTTTGTCTAAATAGTTTGTCATTTTCTAAACAACTTTTGGTCTTTGAATTAAAAACCTATTTCCGTGAGAGTTGTTTTTCTCTTGGTTCTTAGATGAACTTCCAAACTTGACGAGCTTTTACGAGTTCTTCAATAACTTCGATTTCTTAAAGTATTCAAGACAACCCATTCTTAGAGCAATTTTTTGAACATTACATACTCGGGAAATCGCATCATTTGGTCTAAATACTTTGTCATTTTCTAAACTACTTTTCATCTTTCAATGAAAAACTTTCTTACGTGAGAGTTGTTTCTATCTTGGTTCTTGGCCGAACTTTCAAACTTGGAAAACTTTTACGAGTTCTTTTATAACATCAGTTCCATAAAGTATTCATGGCGATCCATTCCTTCGAGCAATTTTTCGAACATTTCATGCTTGGGAAATCGCATCATTTTTTTTCTAAACTATTTGTCATTTGGTAAACAACTTTTGCTCTTTGAATGAAAAACTTATTTACATGAGAATTGTTTCTCTCTTAGATATTGGATGAACTTCTAAACTTGACAAACTTTGACGAGTTCTTCTATAACTTCGGTTCTATAAAGTATTCATGACGTTCCATTCCTTCGAGCAATTTTCTGAACATTCAATGCTTGGGAAATAACATCATTTTGTCTGCTTAGTTTGTCATTTGGTATACAACTTTTGGTCATTTAATTAAAAGCTTATTTTCATGAGAATTTACTATCTCTTGGATCATGGACAAACTTCCTAACTCCACAAACTTTTACCAGTTGTTCAATAACTTTGCTCCATTAAAGTATTCATGACAATCCATTCCTTCGAGTAATTTTCCGAACATTCCATTCTCGGGAAATTGCATAATTTAGTCTAAATAGTTTGTCATTTTGTAAACGACTTTTGGTCTATAAATTAAAAAGTTATTTACATGAGAGTTGTTTCTCTCCTTGTTCTTGGACGAACTTCCGAACTTGACGAAGTCTTACGAGTTCTTTTAAAACTTCAGTTCCTTAAAGTATTCATGACGATCCATTTCTTCGAGTAATTTTTCAAACATTCCAAGCACAGGAAATCGCATCATCATGTCTAAATAATTTGTCAATTTCTAAACAACTTTTGGTCTTCGAATTAAAAACCTATTTACGTGAGAGGTTTTTCTCTCTTGGCTCTTAGACGAACTTCCAAACTTGACATACTTTTACGAGTTCTTCTATAACTTCGATTTCTTAAAGTATTCAAGATAATCCATTCCTTAGAGTAATTTTTTGAACATTTCATACTCGGGAAATTGCATTATTTGGTCTAAATACTTTGTCATTTTCTAAACGACTTTTGGTCTTTGAATGAAAAACTTATTTACGTAAGAGTTGTTTCTCTCTTGGTTCTTGGACGAACTTCTGAACTTGGACAACTTTTTACTATTTCATCTATAACTTTCATTCCTTAAAGTATTCATGACAATCCATTCCTTCAAGCAATTTTTCGAACATTCCATGCTCGGGAAATCGCATCATTTGGTCTAAATAGCTTGCCATTTTGTAAACAACTTTTGGTCTTTAAATTAAAATCTTATTTACGTGAGAATTGTTTCTCTCTTTATTCTTGGACAAACTTTCGAACTTGATGAAGTTTTGCAAGTTCTTTTAAAACTTCAGTTCCTTAAATATTCATGACGATCCATTCCTTCGAGCAATTTTTCGAGCATTCCATGCACAGGAAATCACATCATTTTGTCTAAATAGTTTGTCATTTTCTAAACAACTTTTGGTCTTTGAATTAAAAACCTATTTCCGTGAGAGTTGTTTTTCTCTTGGTTCTTAGATGAACTTCAAAACTTGACGAGCTTTTACGAGTTCTTCAATAACTTCGATTTCTTAAAGTATTCAAGACAACCCATTCTTAGAGCAATTTTTTGAACATTACATACTCGGGAAATCGCATAATTTGGTCTAAATATTTTGTCATTTTCTAAACTACTTTTCGTCTTTCAATGAAAAACTTTCTTACGTGAGAGTTGTTTCTATCTTGGTTCTTGGCCGAACTTCTGAACTTGGAAAACTTTTACGATTTCTTTTATAACATCCGTTCCATAAAGTATTCATGGCGATCCATTCCTTCGAGCAATTTTTCGAACATTTCATGCTTGGGAAATCGCATCATTTTTTTTCTAAACTATTTGTCATTTGGTAAACAACTTTTGCTCTTTGAATGAAAAACTTATTTACATGAGAATTGTTTCTCTCAAAGATATTGGATGAACTTCTAAACTTGACAAACTTTGACGAGTTCTTCTACAACTTCGGTTCTATAAAGTATTCATGACGTTCCATTCCTTCGAGCAAATTTCTGAACATTCCATGCTTGGGAAATCACATCATTTTGTCCGCTTAGTTTGTCATTTGGTATACAACTTTTGGTCATTTAATTAAAAGCTTATTTACGTGAGAATTTACTATCTCTTGGATCATGGACAAACTTCCTAACTCCACAAACTTTTACCAGTTGTTCAATAACTTTTCTCCATTAAAGTATTCATGACAATCCATTCCTTCGAGTAATTTTCCGATCATTCCATGCTCGGGAAATTGCATAATTTAGTCTAAATAGTTTGTCATTTTGTAAACGACTTTTGGTCTATAAATTAAAAAGTTATTTACATGGGAGTTGTTTCTCTCCTTGTTCTTGGACGAACTTCCGAACTTGACGAAGTTTTACGAGTTCTTTTAAAACTTCAGTTCCTTAAAGTATTCATGACGATACATTTCTTCGAGTAATTTTTCAAACATTCCAAGCACAGGAAATTGCATCATTATGTCTAAATAATTTGTCAATTTCTAAACAACTTTTGGTCTTCGAATTAAAAACCTATTTACGTGAGAGGTTTTTCTCTCTTGGCTCTTAGACGAACTTCCAAACTTGACATACTTTTACGAGTTCTTCTATAACTTCGATTTCTTAAAGTATTCAAGATAATCCATTCCTTAGAGTAATTTTTTGAACATTTCATGCTCGGGAAATCGCATTATTTGGTCTAAATACTTTGTCATTTTCTAAATGACTTTTGGTCTTTGAATGAAAAACTTATTTACGTAAGAGCTGTTTCTCTCTTGGTTCTTGGACGAACTTCTGAACTTGGACAACTTTTTACTATTTCATCTATAACTTTCATTCCTTAAAGTATTCATGACAATCCATTCCTTCAAGCAATTTTCCGAACATTCCATGCTCGGGAAATCGCATCATTTGGTCTAAATAGCTTGCCATTTTGTAAACAACTTTTGGTCTTTATATTAAAATCTTATTTACGTGAGAATTGTTTCTCTCTTTATTCTTGGACGAACTTCCGAACTTGATGAAGTTTTGCAAGTTCTTTTAAAACTTCAGTTCCTTAAATATTCATGACGATCCATTCCTTCGAGCAATTTTTCGAGCATTCCATGCACAGGAAATCACATCATTTTGTCTAAATAGTTTTTCAATTTCTAAACAACTTTTGGCCTTTGAATTAAAAACCTATTTCTGTAAGAGTTGTTTTTCTCTTGGTTCTTAGATGAACTTCCAAACTTGACGAGCTTTTACGAGTTCTTCAATAACTTCGATTTCTTAAAGTATTCAAGACAACCCATTCTTAGAGCAATTTTTTGAACATTACATACTCGGGAAATCGCATCATTTGGTCTAAATACTTTGTCATTTTCTAAACTACTTTTCGTCTTTCAATGAAAAACTTTCTTACGTGAGAGTTGTTTCTATCTTGGTTCTTGGCCGAACTTTCAAACTTGGAAAACTTTTACGAGTTCTTTTATAACATCAGTTCCATAAAGTATTCATGGCGATCCATTCCTTCGAGCAATTTTTCGAACATTTCATGCTTGGGAAGTCGCATCATTTTTTTTCTAAACTATTTGTCATTTGGTAAACAACTTTTGCTCTTTGAATGAAAAACTTATTTACATGAGAATTGTTTCTCTCTTAGATATTGGATGAACTTCTAAACTTGACAAACTTTGCCGAGTTCTTCTACAACTTCGGTTCTATAAAGTATTCATGACGTTCCATTCCTTCGAGCAAATTTCTGAACATTCCATGCTTGGGAAATCACATCATTTTGTCTGCTTAGTTTGTCATTTGGTATACAACTTTTGGTCATTTAATTAAAAGCTTATTTTCGTGAGAATTTACTATCTCTTGGATCATGGACAAACTTCCTAACTCCACAAACTTTTACCAGTTGTTCAATAACTTTTCTCCATTAAAGTATTCATGACAATCCATTCCTTCGAGTAATTTTCCGAACATTCCATGCTCGGGAAATTGCATAATTTAGTCTAAATAGTTTGTCATTTTGTAAACGACTTTTGGTCTATAAATTAAAAAGTTATTTACATGAGAGTTGTTTCTCTCCTTGTTCTTGGACGAACTTCCGAGCTTGACGAAGTCTTACGAGTTCTTTTAAAACTTCAGTTCCTTAAAGTATTCATGACGATACATTTCTTCGAGTAATTTTTCAAACATTCCAAGCACAGGAAATCGCATCATTATGTCTAAATAATTTGTCAATTTCTAAACAACTTTTGGTCTTCGAATTAAAAAACTATTTACGTGAGAGGTTTTTCTCTCTTGGCTCTTAGACGAACTTTCAAACTTGACATACTTTTACGAGTTCTTCTATAACTTCGATTTCTTAAAGTATTCAAGATAATTCATTCCTTAGAGTAATTTTTTGAACATTTCATGCTCGGGAAATCGCATTATTTGGTCTAAATACTTTGTCATTTTCTAAACGACTTTTGGTCTTTGAATGAAAAACTTATTTACGTAAGAGCTGTTTCTCTCTTGGTTCTTGGACGAACTTCTGAACTTGGACAACTTTTTACTATTTCGTCTATAACTTTCATTCCTTAAAGTATTCATGACAATCCATTCCTTCAAGCAATTTTCCGAACATTCCATGCTCGGGAAATCGCATCATTTGGTCTAAATAGCTTGCCATTTTGTAAACAACTTTTGGTCTTTATATTAAAATCTTATTTACGTGAGAATTGTTTCTCTCTTTATTCTTGGACGAACTTCCGAACTTGATGAAGTTTTGCAAGTTCTTTTAAAACTTCAGTTCCTTAAATATTCATGACGATCCATTCCTTCGAGCAATTTTTCGAGCATTCCATGCACAGGAAATCACATCATTTTGTCTAAATAGTTTTTCAATTTCTAAACAACTTTTGGTCTTTGAATTAAAAACCTATTTCTGTAAGAGTTGTTTTTCTCTTGGTTCTTAGATGAACTTCCAAACTTGACGAGCTTTTACGAGTTCTTCAATAACTTCGATTTCTTAAAGTATTCAAGACAACCCATTCTTAGAGCAATTTTTTGAACATTACATACTCGGGAAATCGCATCATTTGGTCTAAATACTTTGTCATTTTCTAAACTACTTTTCGTCTTTCAATGAAAAACTTTCTTACGTGAGAGTTGTTTCTATCTTGGTTCTTGGCCGAACTTTCAAACTTGGAAAACTTTTACGAGTTCTTTTATAACATCAGTTCCATAAAGTATTCATGGCGATACATTCCTTCGAGCAATTTTTCGAACATTTCATGCTTGGGAAGTCGCATCATTTTTTTTCTAAACTATTTGTCATTTGGTAAACAACTTTTGCTCTTTGAATGAAAAACTTATTTACATGAGAATTGTTTCTCTCTTAGATATTGGATGAACTTCTAAACTTGACAAACTTTGCCGAGTTCTTCTACAACTTCGGTTCTATAAAGTATTCATGACGTTCCATTCCTTCGAGCAAATTTCTGAACATTCCATGCTTGGGAAATCACATCATTTTGTCTGCTTAGTTTGTCATTTGGTATACAACTTTTGGTCATTTAATTAAAAGCTTATTTTCGTGAGAATTTACTATCTCTTGGATCATGGACAAACTTCCTAACTCCACAAACTTTTACCAGTTGTTCAATAACTTTGCTCCATTAAAGTATTCATGACAATCCATTCCTTCGAGTAATTTTCCGAACATTCCATGCTCGGGAAATTGCATAATTTAGTCTAAATAGTTTGTCATTTTGTAAACGACTTTTGGTCTATAAATTAAAAAGTTATTTACATGAGAGTTGTTTCTCTCCTTGTTCTTGGACGAACTTCCGAGCTTGACGAAGTCTTACGAGTTCTTTTAAAACTTCAGTTCCTTAAAGTATTCATGACGATACATTTCTTCGAGTAATTTTTCAAACATTCCAAGCACAGGAAATCGCATCATTATGTCTAAATAATTTGTCAATTTCTAAACAACTTTTGGTCTTCGAATTAAAAAACTATTTACGTGAGAGGTTTTTCTCTCTTGGCTCTTAGACGAACTTTCAAACTTGACATACTTTTACGAGTTCTTCTATAACTTCGATTTCTTAAAGTATTCAAGATAATTCATTCCTTAGAGTAATTTTTTGAACATTTCATGCTCGGGAAATCGCATTATTTGGTCTAAATACTTTGTCATTTTCTAAACGACTTTTGGTCTTTGAATGAAAAACTTATTTACGTAAGAGCTGTTTCTCTCTTGGTTCTTGGACGAACTTCTGAACTTGGACAACTTTTTACTATTTCATCTATAACTTTCATTCCTTAAAGTATTCATGACAATCCATTCCTTCAAGCAATTTTCCGAACATTCCATGCTCGGGAAATCGCATCATTTGGTCTAAATAGCTTGCCATTTTGTAAACAACTTTTGGTCTTTATATTAAAATCTTATTTACGTGAGAATTGTTTCTCTCTTTATTCTTGGACGAACTTCCGAACTTGATGAAGTTTTGCAAGTTCTTTTAAAACTTCAGTTCCTTAAATATTCATGACGATCCATTCCTTCGAGCAATTTTTCGAGCATTCCATGCACAGGAAATCACATCATTTTGTCTAAATAGTTTTTCAATTTCTAAACAACTTTTGGTCTTTGAATTAAAAACCTATTTCTGTAAGAGTTGTTTTTCTCTTGGTTCTTAGATGAACTTCCAAACTTGACGAGCTTTTACGAGTTCTTCAATAACTTCGATTTCTTAAAGTATTCAAGACAACCCATTCTTAGAGCAATTTTTTGAACATTACATACTCGGGAAATCGCATCATTTGGTCTAAATACTTTGTCATTTTCTAAACTACTTTTCGTCTTTCAATGAAAAACTTTCTTACGTGAGAGTTGTTTCTATCTTGGTTCTTGGCCGAACTTTCAAACTTGGAAAACTTTTACGAGTTCTTTTATAACATCAGTTCCATAAAGTATTCATGGCGATACATTCCTTCGAGCAATTTTTCGAACATTTCATGCTTGGGAAGTCGCATCATTTTTTTTCTAAACTATTTGTCATTTGGTAAACAACTTTTGCTCTTTGAATGAAAAACTTATTTACATGAGAATTGTTTCTCTCTTAGATATTGGATGAACTTCTAAACTTGACAAACTTTGCCGAGTTCTTCTACAACTTCGGTTCTATAAAGTATTCATGACGTTCCATTCCTTCGAGCAAATTTCTGAACATTCCATGCTTGGGAAATCACATCATTTTGTCTGCTTAGTTTGTCATTTGGTATACAACTTTTGGTCATTTAATTAAAAGCTTATTTTCGTGAGAATTTACTATCTCTTGGATCATGGACAAACTTCCTAACTCCACAAACTTTTACCAGTTGTTCAATAACTTTGCTCCATTAAAGTATTCATGACAATCCATTCCTTCGAGTAATTTTCCGAACATTCCATGCTCGGGAAATTGCATAATTTAGTCTAAATAGTTTGTCATTTTGTAAACGACTTTTGGTCTATAAATTAAAAAGTTATTTACATGAGAGTTGTTTCTCTCCTTGTTCTTGGACGAACTTCCGAGCTTGACGAAGTCTTACGAGTTCTTTTAAAACTTCAGTTCCTTAAAGTATTCATGACGATACATTTCTTCGAGTAATTTTTCAAACATTCCAAGCACAGGAAATCGCATCATTATGTCTAAATAATTTGTCAATTTCTAAACAACTTTTGGTCTTCGAATTAAAAAACTATTTACGTGAGAGGTTTTTCTCTCTTGGCTCTTAGACGAACTTTCAAACTTGACATACTTTTACGAGTTCTTCTATAACTTCGATTTCTTAAAGTATTCAAGATAATTCATTCCTTAGAGTAATTTTTTGAACATTTCATGCTCGGGAAATCGCATTATTTGGTCTAAATACTTTGTCATTTTCTAAACGACTTTTGGTCTTTGAATGAAAAACTTATTTACGTAAGAGCTGTTTCTCTCTTGGTTCTTGGACGAACTTCTGAACTTGGACAACTTTTTACTATTTCATCTATAACTTTCATTCCTTAAAGTATTCATGACAATCCATTCCTTCAAGCAATTTTCCGAACATTCCATGCTCGGGAAATCGCATCATTTGGTCTAAATAGCTTGCCATTTTGTAAACAACTTTTGGTCTTTATATTAAAATCTTATTTACGTGAGAATTGTTTCTCTCTTTATTCTTGGACGAACTTCCGAACTTGATGAAGTTTTGCAAGTTCTTTTAAAACTTCAGTTCCTTAAATATTCATGACGATCCATTCCTTCGAGCAATTTTTCGAGCATTCCATGCACAGGAAATCACATCATTTTGTCTAAATAGTTTTTCAATTTCTAAACAACTTTTGGTCTTTGAATTAAAAACCTATTTCTGTAAGAGTTGTTTTTCTCTTGGTTCTTAGATGAACTTCCAAACTTGACGAGCTTTTACGAGTTCTTCAATAACTTCGATTTCTTAAAGTATTCAAGACAACCCATTCTTAGAGCAATTTTTTGAACATTACATACTCGGGAAATCGCATCATTTGGTCTAAATACTTTGTCATTTTCTAAACTACTTTTCGTCTTTCAATGAAAAACTTTCTTACGTGAGAGTTGTTTCTATCTTGGTTCTTGGCCGAACTTTCAAACTTGGAAAACTTTTACGAGTTCTTTTATAACATCAGTTCCATAAAGTATTCATGGCGATACATTCCTTCGAGCAATTTTTCGAACATTTCATGCTTGGGAAGTCGCATCATTTTTTTTCTAAACTATTTGTCATTTGGTAAACAACTTTTGCTCTTTGAATGAAAAACTTATTTACATGAGAATTGTTTCTCTCTTAGATATTGGATGAACTTCTAAACTTGACAAACTTTGCCGAGTTCTTCTACAACTTCGGTTCTATAAAGTATTCATGACGTTCCATTCCTTCGAGCAAATTTCTGAACATTCCATGCTTGGGAAATCACATCATTTTGTCTGCTTAGTTTGTCATTTGGTATACAACTTTTGGTCATTTAATTAAAAGCTTATTTTCGTGAGAATTTACTATCTCTTGGATCATGGACAAACTTCCTAACTCCACAAACTTTTACCAGTTGTTCAATAACTTTGCTCCATTAAAGTATTCATGACAATCCATTCCTTCGAGTAATTTTCCGAACATTCCATGCTCGGGAAATTGCATAATTTAGTCTAAATAGTTTGTCATTTTGTAAACGACTTTTGGTCTATAAATTAAAAAGTTATTTACATGAGAGTTGTTTCTCTCCTTGTTCTTGGACGAACTTCCGAGCTTGACGAAGTCTTACGAGTTCTTTTAAAACTTCAGTTCCTTAAAGTATTCATGACGATACATTTCTTCGAGTAATTTTTCAAACATTCCAAGCACAGGAAATCGCATCATTATGTCTAAATAATTTGTCAATTTCTAAACAACTTTTGGTCTTCGAATTAAAAAACTATTTACGTGAGAGGTTTTTCTCTCTTGGCTCTTAGACGAACTTTCAAACTTGACATACTTTTACGAGTTCTTCTATAACTTCGATTTCTTAAAGTATTCAAGATAATTCATTCCTTAGAGTAATTTTTTGAACATTTCATGCTCGGGAAATCGCATTATTTGGTCTAAATACTTTGTCATTTTCTAAACGACTTTTGGTCTTTGAATGAAAAACTTATTTACGTAAGAGCTGTTTCTCTCTTGGTTCTTGGACGAACTTCTGAACTTGGACAACTTTTTACTATTTCATCTATAACTTTCATTCCTTAAAGTATTCATGACAATCCATTCCTTCAAGCAATTTTCCGAACATTCCATGCTCGGGAAATCGCATCATTTGGTCTAAATAGCTTGCCATTTTGTAAACAACTTTTGGTCTTTATATTAAAATCTTATTTACGTGAGAATTGTTTCTCTCTTTATTCTTGGACGAACTTCCGAACTTGATGAAGTTTTGCAAGTTCTTTTAAAACTTCAGTTCCTTAAATATTCATGACGATCCATTCCTTCGAGCAATTTTTCGAGCATTCCATGCACAGGAAATCACATCATTTTGTCTAAATAGTTTTTCAATTTCTAAACAACTTTTGGTCTTTGAATTAAAAACCTATTTCTGTAAGAGTTGTTTTTCTCTTGGTTCTTAGATGAACTTCCAAACTTGACGAGCTTTTACGAGTTCTTCAATAACTTCGATTTCTTAAAGTATTCAAGACAACCCATTCTTAGAGCAATTTTTTGAACATTACATACTCGGGAAATCGCATCATTTGGTCTAAATACTTTGTCATTTTCTAAACTACTTTTCGTCTTTCAATGAAAAACTTTCTTACGTGAGAGTTGTTTCTATCTTGGTTCTTGGCCGAACTTTCAAACTTGGAAAACTTTTACGAGTTCTTTTATAACATCAGTTCCATAAAGTATTCATGGCGATACATTCCTTCGAGCAATTTTTCGAACATTTCATGCTTGGGAAGTCGCATCATTTTTTTTCTAAACTATTTGTCATTTGGTAAACAACTTTTGCTCTTTGAATGAAAAACTTATTTACATGAGAATTGTTTCTCTCTTAGATATTGGATGAACTTCTAAACTTGACAAACTTTGCCGAGTTCTTCTACAACTTCGGTTCTATAAAGTATTCATGACGTTCCATTCCTTCGAGCAAATTTCTGAACATTCCATGCTTGGGAAATCACATCATTTTGTCTGCTTAGTTTGTCATTTGGTATACAACTTTTGGTCATTTAATTAAAAGCTTATTTTCGTGAGAATTTACTATCTCTTGGATCATGGACAAACTTCCTAACTCCACAAACTTTTACCAGTTGTTCAATAACTTTGCTCCATTAAAGTATTCATGACAATCCATTCCTTCGAGTAATTTTCCGAACATTCCATGCTCGGGAAATTGCATAATTTAGTCTAAATAGTTTGTCATTTTGTAAACGACTTTTGGTCTATAAATTAAAAAGTTATTTACATGAGAGTTGTTTCTCTCCTTGTTCTTGGACGAACTTCCGAGCTTGACGAAGTCTTACGAGTTCTTTTAAAACTTCAGTTCCTTAAAGTATTCATGACGATACATTTCTTCGAGTAATTTTTCAAACATTCCAAGCACAGGAAATCGCATCATTATGTCTAAATAATTTGTCAATTTCTAAACAACTTTTGGTCTTCGAATTAAAAAACTATTTACGTGAGAGGTTTTTCTCTCTTGGCTCTTAGACGAACTTTCAAACTTGACATACTTTTACGAGTTCTTCTATAACTTCGATTTCTTAAAGTATTCAAGATAATTCATTCCTTAGAGTAATTTTTTGAACATTTCATGCTCGGGAAATCGCATTATTTGGTCTAAATACTTTGTCATTTTCTAAACGACTTTTGGTCTTTGAATGAAAAACTTATTTACGTAAGAGCTGTTTCTCTCTTGGTTCTTGGACGAACTTCTGAACTTGGACAACTTTTTACTATTTCATCTATAACTTTCATTCCTTAAAGTATTCATGACAATCCATTCCTTCAAGCAATTTTCCGAACATTCCATGCTCGGGAAATCGCATCATTTGGTCTAAATAGCTTGCCATTTTGTAAACAACTTTTGGTCTTTATATTAAAATCTTATTTACGTGAGAATTGTTTCTCTCTTTATTCTTGGACGAACTTCCGAACTTGATGAAGTTTTGCAAGTTCTTTTAAAACTTCAGTTCCTTAAATATTCATGACGATCCATTCCTTCGAGCAATTTTTCGAGCATTCCATGCACAGGAAATCACATCATTTTGTCTAAATAGTTTTTCATTTTCTAAACAACTTTTGGTCTTTGAATTAAAAACCTATTTCCGTGAGAGTTGTTTTTCTCTTGGTTCTTAGATGAACTTCCAAACTTGACGAGCTTTTACGAGTTCTTCAATAACTTCGATTTCTTAAAGTATTCAAGACAACCCATTCATAGAGCAATTTTTTGAACATTACATACTCGGGAAATCGCATCATTTGGTCTAAATACTTTGTCATTTTCTAAACTACTTTTCATCTTTCAATGAAAAACTTTCTTACGTGAGAGTTGTTTCTATCTTGGTTCTTGGCCGAACTTTCAAACTTGGAAAACTTTTACGAGTTCTTTTATAACATCAGTTCCATAAAGTATTCATGGCGATCCATTCCTTCGAGCAATTTTTCGAACATTTCATGCTTGGGAAGTCGCATCATTTTTTTTCTAAACTATTTGTCATTTGGTAAACAACTTTTGCTCTTTGAATGAAAAACTTATTTACATGAGAATTGTTTCTCTCTTAGATATTGGATGAACTTCTAAACTTGACAAACTTTGCCGAGTTCTTCTACAACTTTGGTTCTATAAAGTATTCATGACGTTCCATTCCTTCGAGCAAATTTCTGAACATTCCATGCTTGGGAAATCACATCATTTTGTCCGCTTAGTTTGTCATTTGGTATACAACTTTTGGTCATTTAATTAAAAGCTTATTTACGTGAGAATTTACTATCTCTTGGATCATGGACAAACTTCCTAACTCCACAAACTTTTACCAGTTGTTCAATAACTTTGCTCCATTAAAGTATTCATGACAATCCATTCCTTCGAGTAATTTTCCGATCATTCCATGCTCGGGAAATTGCATAATTTAGTCTAAATAGTTTGTCATTTTGTAAACGACTTTTGGTCTATAAATTAAAAAGTTATTTACATGAGAGTTGTTTCTCTCCTTGTTCTTGGACGAACTTCCGAACTTGACGAAGTTTTACGAGTTCTTTTAAAACTTCAGTTCCTTAAAGTATTCATGGCGATACATTTCTTCGAGTAATTTTTCAAACATTTAAAGCACAGGAAATCGCATCATTATGTCTAAATAATTTGTCAATTTCTAAACAACTTTTGGTCTTCGAATTAAAAACCTATTTACGTGAGAGGTTTTTCTCTCTTGGCTCTTAGACGAACTTTCAAACTTGACATACTTTTACGAGTTCTTCTATAACTTCGATTTCTTAAAGTATTCAAGATAATCCATTCCTTAGAGTAATTTTTTGAACATTTCATGCTCGGGAAATCGCATTATTTGGTCTAACTACTTTGTCATTTTCTGAACGACTTTTGGTCTTTGAATGAAAAACTTATTTACGTAAGAGCTGTTTCTCTCTTGGTTCTTGGACGAACTTCTGAACTTGGACAACTTTTTACTATTTCATCTATAACTTTCATTCCTTAAAGTATTCATGACAATCCATTCCTTCAAGCAATTTTCCGAACATTCCATGCTCGGGAAATCGTATCATTTGGTCTAAATAGCTTGCCATTTTGTAAACAACTTTTGGTCTTTATATTAAAATCTTATTTACGTGAGAATTGTTTCTCTCTTTATTCTTGGACGAACTTCCGAACTTGATGAAGTTTTGCAAGTTCTTTTAAAACTTCAGTTCCTTAAATATTCATGACGATCCATTCCTTCGAGCAATTTTTCGAGAATTCCATGCACAGGAAATCACATCATTTTGTCTAAATAGTTTGTCATTTTCTAAACAACTTTTGGTCTTTGAATTAAAACCTATTTCCGTGAGAGTTGTTTTTCTCTTGGTTCTTAGATGAACTTCAAAACTTGACGAGCTTTTACGAGTTCTTCAATAACTTCGATTTCTTAAAGTATTCAAGACAACCCATTCTTAGAGCAATTTTTTGAACATTACATACTCGGGAAATCGCATCATTTGGTCTAAATACTTTGTCATTTTCTAAACTACTTTTCGTCTTTCAATGAAAAACTTTCTTACGTGAGAGTTGTTTCTATCTTGGTTCTTGGCCGAACTTTCAAACTTGGAAAACTTTTACGAGTTCTTTTATAACATCAGTTCCATAAAGTATTCATGGCGATCCATTCCTTCGAGCAATTTTTCGAACATTTCATGCTTGGGAAGTCGCATCATTTTTTTTCTAAACTATTTGTCATTTGGTAAACAACTTTTGCTCTTTGAATGAAAAACTTATTTACATGAGAATTGTTTCTCTCTTAGATATTGGATGAACTTCTAAACTTGACAAACTTTGCCGAGTTCTTCTACAACTTCGGTTCTATAAAGTATTCATGACGTTCCATTCCTTCGAGCAAATTTCTGAACATTCCATGCTTGGGAAATCACATCATTTTGTCTACTTAGTTTGTCATTTGGTATACAACTTTTGGTCATTTAATTAAAAGCTTATTTTCGTGAGAATTTACTATCTCTTGGATCATGGACAAACTTCCTAACTCCACAAACTTTTACCAGTTGTTCAATAACTTTTCTCCATTAAAGTATTCATGACAATCCATTCCTTCGAGTAATTTTCCGAACATTCCATGCTCGGGAAATTGCATAATTTAGTCTAAATAGTTTGTCATTTTGTAAACGACTTTTGGTCTATAAATTAAAAAGTTATTTACATGAGAGTTGTTTCTCTCCTTGTTCTTGGACGAACTTCCGAGCTTGACGAAGTCTTACGAGTTCTTTTAAAACTTCAGTTCCTTAAAGTATTCATGACGATACATTTCTTCGAGTAATTTTTCAAACATTCCAAGCACAGGAAATCGCATCATTATGTCTAAATAATTTGTCAATTTCTAAACAACTTTTGGTCTTCGAATTAAAAAACTATTTACGTGAGAGGTTTTTCTCTCTTGGCTCTTAGACGAACTTTCAAACTTGACATACTTTTACGAGTTCTTCTATAACTTCGATTTCTTAAAGTATTCAAGATAATCCATTCCTTAGAGTAATTTTTTGAACATTTCATGCTCGGGAAATCGCATTATTTGGTCTAAATACTTTGTCATTTTCTAAACGACTTTTGGTCTTTGAATGAAAAACTTATTTACGTAAGAGCTGTTTCTCTCTTGGTTCTTGGACGAACTTCTGAACTTGGACAACTTTTTACTATTTCATCTATAACTTTCATTCCTTAAAGTATTCATGACAATCCATTCCTTCAAGCAATTTTCCGAACATTCCATGCTCGGGAAATCGCATCATTTGGTCTAAATAGCTTGCCATTTTGTAAACAACTTTTGGTCTTTATATTAAAATCTTATTTACGTGAGAATTGTTTCTCTCTTTATTCTTGGACGAACTTCCGAACTTGATGAAGTTTTGCAAGTTCTTTTAAAACTTCAGTTCCTTAAATATTCATGACGATCCATTCCTTCGAGCAATTTTTCGAGCATTCCATGCACAGGAAATCACATCATTTTGTCTAAATAGTTTTTCATTTTCTAAACAACTTTTGGTCTTTGAACTAAAAACCTATTTCCGTGAGAGTTGTTTTTCTCTTGGTTCTTAGATGAACTTCCAAACTTGACGAGCTTTTACGAGTTCTTCAATAACTTCGATTTCTTAAAGTATTCAAGACAACCCATTCTTAGAGCAATTTTTTGAACATTACATACTCGGGAAATCGCATCATTTGGTCTAAATACTTTGTCATTTTCTAAACTACTTTTCGTCTTTCAATGAAAAACTTTCTTACGTGAGAGTTGTTTCTATCTTGGTTCTTGGCCGAACTTTCAAACTTGGAAAACTTTTACGAGTTCTTTTATAACATCAGTTCCATAAAGTATTCATGGCGATCCATTCCTTCGAGCAATTTTTCGAACATTTCATGCTTGGGAAGTCGCATCATTTTTTTTCTAAACTATTTGTCATTTGGTAAAAAACTTTTGCTCTTTGAATGAAAAACTTATTTACATGAGAATTGTTTCTCTCTTAGATATTGGATGAACTTCTAAACTTGACAAACTTTGCCGAGTTCTTCTACAACTTCGGTTCTATAAAGTATTCATGACGTTCCATTCCTTCGAGCAAATTTCTGAACATTCCATGCTTGGGAAATCACATCATTTTGTCTGCTTAGTTTTTCATTTGGTATACAACTTTTGGTCATTTAATTAAAAGCTTATTTTCGTGAGAATTTACTATCTCTTGGATCATGGACAAACTTCCTAACTCCACAAACTTTTACCAGTTGTTCAATAACTTTTCTCCATTAAAGTATTCATGACAATCCATTCCTTCGAGTAATTTTCCGAACATTCCATGCTCGGGAAATTGCATAATTTAGTCTAAATAGTTTGTCATTTTGTAAACGACTTTTGGTCTATAAATTAAAAAGTTATTTACATGAGAGTTGTTTCTCTCCTTGTTCTTGGACGAACTTCCGAGCTTGACGAAGTCTTACGAGTTCTTTTAAAACTTCAGTTCCTTAAAGTATTCATGACGATACATTTCTTCGAGTAATTTTTCAAACATTCCAAGCACAGGAAATCGCATCATTATGTCTAAATAATTTGTCAATTTCTAAACAACTTTTGGTCTTCGAATTAAAAAACTATTTACGTGAGAGGTTTTTCTCTCTTGGCTCTTAGACGAACTTTCAAACTTGACATACTTTTACGAGTTCTTCTATAACTTCGATTTCTTAAAGTATTCAAGATAATTCATTCCTTAGAGTAATTTTTTGAACATTTCATGCTCGGGAAATCGCATTATTTGGTCTAAATACTTTGTCATTTTCTAAACGACTTTTGGTCTTTGAATGAAAAACTTATTTACGTAAGAGCTGTTTCTCTCTTGGTTCTTGGACGAACTTCTGAACTTGGACAACTTTTTACTATTTCGTCTATAACTTTCATTCCTTAAAGTATTCATGACAATCCATTCCTTCAAGCAATTTTCCGAACATTCCATGCTCGGGAAATCGCATCATTTGGTCTAAATAGCTTGCCATTTTGTAAACAACTTTTGGTCTTTATATTAAAATCTTATTTACGTGAGAATTGTTTCTCTCTTTATTCTTGGACGAACTTCCGAACTTGATGAAGTTTTGCAAGTTCTTTTAAAACTTCAGTTCCTTAAATATTCATGACGATCCATTCCTTCGAGCAATTTTTCGAGCATTCCATGCACAGGAAATCACATCATTTTGTCTAAATAGTTTTTCAATTTCTAAACAACTTTTGGTCTTTGAATTAAAAACCTATTTCTGTAAGAGTTGTTTTTCTCTTGGTTCTTAGATGAACTTCCAAACTTGACGAGCTTTTACGAGTTCTTCAATAACTTCGATTTCTTAAAGTATTCAAGACAACCCATTCTTAGAGCAATTTTTTGAACATTACATACTCGGGAAATCGCATCATTTGGTCTAAATACTTTGTCATTTTCTAAACTACTTTTCGTCTTTCAATGAAAAACTTTCTTACGTGAGAGTTGTTTCTATCTTGGTTCTTGGCCGAACTTTCAAACTTGGAAAACTTTTACGAGTTCTTTTATAACATCAGTTCCATAAAGTATTCATGGCGATACATTCCTTCGAGCAATTTTTCGAACATTTCATGCTTGGGAAGTCGCATCATTTTTTTTCTAAACTATTTGTCATTTGGTAAACAACTTTTGCTCTTTGAATGAAAAACTTATTTACATGAGAATTGTTTCTCTCTTAGATATTGGATGAACTTCTAAACTTGACAAACTTTGCCGAGTTCTTCTACAACTTCGGTTCTATAAAGTATTCATGACGTTCCATTCCTTCGAGCAAATTTCTGAACATTCCATGCTTGGGAAATCACATCATTTTGTCTGCTTAGTTTGTCATTTGGTATACAACTTTTGGTCATTTAATTAAAAGCTTATTTTCGTGAGAATTTACTATCTCTTGGATCATGGACAAACTTCCTAACTCCACAAACTTTTACCAGTTGTTCAATAACTTTGCTCCATTAAAGTATTCATGACAATCCATTCCTTCGAGTAATTTTCCGAACATTCCATGCTCGGGAAATTGCATAATTTAGTCTAAATAGTTTGTCATTTTGTAAACGACTTTTGGTCTATAAATTAAAAAGTTATTTACATGAGAGTTGTTTCTCTCCTTGTTCTTGGACGAACTTCCGAGCTTGACGAAGTCTTACGAGTTCTTTTAAAACTTCAGTTCCTTAAAGTATTCATGACGATACATTTCTTCGAGTAATTTTTCAAACATTCCAAGCACAGGAAATCGCATCATTATGTCTAAATAATTTGTCAATTTCTAAACAACTTTTGGTCTTCGAATTAAAAAACTATTTACGTGAGAGGTTTTTCTCTCTTGGCTCTTAGACGAACTTTCAAACTTGACATACTTTTACGAGTTCTTCTATAACTTCGATTTCTTAAAGTATTCAAGATAATTCATTCCTTAGAGTAATTTTTTGAACATTTCATGCTCGGGAAATCGCATTATTTGGTCTAAATACTTTGTCATTTTCTAAACGACTTTTGGTCTTTGAATGAAAAACTTATTTACGTAAGAGCTGTTTCTCTCTTGGTTCTTGGACGAACTTCTGAACTTGGACAACTTTTTACTATTTCATCTATAACTTTCATTCCTTAAAGTATTCATGACAATCCATTCCTTCAAGCAATTTTCCGAACATTCCATGCTCGGGAAATCGCATCATTTGGTCTAAATAGCTTGCCATTTTGTAAACAACTTTTGGTCTTTATATTAAAATCTTATTTACGTGAGAATTGTTTCTCTCTTTATTCTTGGACGAACTTCCGAACTTGATGAAGTTTTGCAAGTTCTTTTAAAACTTCAGTTCCTTAAATATTCATGACGATCCATTCCTTCGAGCAATTTTTCGAGCATTCCATGCACAGGAAATCACATCATTTTGTCTAAATAGTTTTTCAATTTCTAAACAACTTTTGGTCTTTGAATTAAAAACCTATTTCCGTGAGAGTTGTTTTTCTCTTGGTTCTTAGATGAACTTCCAAACTTGACGAGCTTTTACGAGTTCTTCAATAACTTCGATTTCTTAAAGTATTCAAGACAACCCATTCTTAGAGCAATTTTTTGAACATTACATACTCGGGAAATCGCATCATTTGGTCTAAATACTTTGTCATTTTCTAAACTACTTTTCATCTTTCAATGAAAAACTTTCTTACGTGAGAGTTGTTTCTATCTTGGTTCTTGGCCGAACTTTCAAACTTGGAAAACTTTTACGAGTTCTTTTATAACATCAGTTCCATAAAGTATTCATGGCGATCCATTCCTTCGAGCAATTTTTCGAACATTTCATGCTTGGGAAGTCGCATCATTTTTTTTCTAAACTATTTGTCATTTGGTAAACAACTTTTGCTCTTTGAATGAAAAACTTATTTACATGAGAATTGTTTCTCTCTTAGATATTGGATGAACTTCTAAACTTGACAAACTTTGCCGAGTTCTTCTACAACTTTGGTTCTATAAAGTATTCATGACGTTCCATTCCTTCGAGCAAATTTCTGAACATTCCATGCTTGGGAAATCACATCATTTTGTCCGCTTAGTTTGTCATTTGGTATACAACTTTTGGTCATTTAATTAAAAGCTTATTTACGTGAGAATTTACTATCTCTTGGATCATGGACAAACTTCCTAACTCCACAAACTTTTACCAGTTGTTCAATAACTTTGCTCCATTAAAGTATTCATGACAATCCATTCCTTCGAGTAATTTTCCGATCATTCCATGCTCGGGAAATTGCATAATTTAGTCTAAATAGTTTGTCATTTTGTAAACGACTTTTGGTCTATAAATTAAAAAGTTATTTACATGAGAGTTGTTTCTCTCCTTGTTCTTGGACGAACTTCCGAACTTGACGAAGTTTTACGAGTTCTTTTAAAACTTCAGTTCCTTAAAGTATTCATGGCGATACATTTCTTCGAGTAATTTTTCAAACATTTAAAGCACAGGAAATCGCATCATTATGTCTAAATAATTTGTCAATTTCTAAACAACTTTTGGTCTTCGAATTAAAAACCTATTTACGTGAGAGGTTTTTCTCTCTTGGCTCTTAGACGAACTTTCAAACTTGACATACTTTTACGAGTTCTTCTATAACTTCGATTTCTTAAAGTATTCAAGATAATCCATTCCTTAGAGTAATTTTTTGAACATTTCATGCTTGGGAAATCGCATTATTTGGTCTAACTACTTTGTCATTTTCTGAACGACTTTTGGTCTTTGAATGAAAAACTTATTTACGTAAGAGCTGTTTCTCTCTTGGTTCTTGGACGAACTTCTGAACTTGGACAACTTTTTACTATTTCATCTATAACTTTCATTCCTTAAAGTATTCATGACAATCCATTCCTTCAAGCAATTTTCCGAACATTCCATGCTCGGGAAATCGTATCATTTGGTCTAAATAGCTTGCCATTTTGTAAACAACTTTTGGTCTTTATATTAAAATCTTATTTACGTGAGAATTGTTTCTCTCTTTATTCTTGGACGAACTTCCGAACTTGATGAAGTTTTGCAAGTTCTTTTAAAACTTCAGTTCCTTAAATATTCATGACGATCCATTCCTTCGAGCAATTTTTCGAGAATTCCATGCACAGGAAATCACATCATTTTGTCTAAATAGTTTGTCATTTTCTAAACAACTTTTGGTCTTTGAATTAAAACCTATTTCCGTGAGAGTTGTTTTTCTCTTGGTTCTTAGATGAACTTCAAAACTTGACGAGCTTTTACGAGTTCTTCAATAACTTCGATTTCTTAAAGTATTCAAGACAACCCATTCTTAGAGCAATTTTTTGAACATTACATACTCGGGAAATCGCATCATTTGGTCTAAATACTTTGTCATTTTCTAAACTACTTTTCGTCTTTCAATGAAAAACTTTCTTACGTGAGAGTTGTTTCTATCTTGGTTCTTGGCCGAACTTTCAAACTTGGAAAACTTTTACGAGTTCTTTTATAACATCAGTTCCATAAAGTATTCATGGCGATCCATTCCTTCGAGCAATTTTTCGAACATTTCATGCTTGGGAAGTCGCATCATTTTTTTTCTAAACTATTTGTCATTTGGTAAACAACTTTTGCTCTTTGAATGAAAAACTTATTTACATGAGAATTGTTTCTCTCTTAGATATTGGATGAACTTCTAAACTTGACAAACTTTGCCGAGTTCTTCTACAACTTCGGTTCTATAAAGTATTCATGACGTTCCATTCCTTTGAGCAAATTTCTGAACATTCCATGCTTGGGAAATCACATCATTTTGTCTGCTTAGTTTGTCATTTGGTATACAACTTTTGGTCATTTAATTAAAAGCTTATTTTCGTGAGAATTTACTATCTCTTGGATCATGGACAAACTTCCTAACTCCACAAACTTTTACCAGTTGTTCAATAACTTTTCTCCATTAAAGTATTCATGACAATCCATTCCTTCGAGTAATTTTCCGAACATTCCATGCTCGGGAAATTGCATAATTTAGTCTAAATAGTTTGTCATTTTGTAAACGACTTTTGGTCTATAAATTAAAAAGTTATTTACATGAGAGTTGTTTCTCTCCTTGTTCTTGGACGAACTTCCGAGCTTGACGAAGTCTTACGAGTTCTTTTAAAACTTCAGTTCCTTAAAGTATTCATGACGATACATTTCTTCGAGTAATTTTTCAAACATTCCAAGCACAGGAAATCGCATCATTATGTCTAAATAATTTGTCAATTTCTAAACAACTTTTGGTCTTCGAATTAAAAAACTATTTACGTGAGAGGTTTTTCTCTCTTGGCTCTTAGACGAACTTTCAAACTTGACATACTTTTACGAGTTCTTCTATAACTTCGATTTCTTAAAGTATTCAAGATAATCCATTCCTTAGAGTAATTTTTTGAACATTTCATGCTCGGGAAATCGCATTATTTGGTCTAAATACTTTGTCATTTTCTAAACGACTTTTGGTCTTTGAATGAAAAACTTATTTACGTAAGAGCTGTTTCTCTCTTGGTTCTTGGACGAACTTCTGAACTTGGACAACTTTTTACTATTTCATCTATAACTTTCATTCCTTAAAGTATTCATGACAATCCATTCCTTCAAGCAATTTTCCGAACATTCCATGCTCGGGAAATCGCATCATTTGGTCTAAATAGCTTGCCATTTTGTAAACAACTTTTGGTCTTTATATTAAAATCTTATTTACGTGAGAATTGTTTCTCTCTTTATTCTTGGACGAACTTCCGAACTTGATGAAGTTTTGCAAGTTCTTTTAAAACTTCAGTTCCTTAAATATTCATGACGATCCATTCCTTCGAGCAATTTTTCGAGCATTCCATGCACAGGAAATCACATCATTTTGTCTAAATAGTTTTTCATTTTCTAAACAACTTTTGGTCTTTGAATTAAAAACCTATTTCCGTGAGAGTTGTTTTTCTCTTGGTTCTTAGATGAACTTCCAAACTTGACGAGCTTTTACGAGTTCTTCAATAACTTCGATTTCTTAAAGTATTCAAGACAACCCATTCTTAGAGCAATTTTTTGAACATTACATACTCGGGAAATCGCATCATTTGGTCTAAATACTTTGTCATTTTCTAAACTACTTTTCGTCTTTCAATGAAAAACTTTCTTACGTGAGAGTTGTTTCTATCTTGGTTCTTGGCCGAACTTTCAAACTTGGAAAACTTTTACGAGTTCTTTTATAACATCAGTTCCATAAAGTATTCATGGCGATCCATTCCTTCGAGCAATTTTTCGAACATTTCATGCTTGGGAAGTCGCATCATTTTTTTTCTAAACTATTTGTCATTTGGTAAACAACTTTTGCTCTTTGAATGAAAAACTTATTTACATGAGAATTGTTTCTCTCTTAGATATTGGATGAACTTCTAAACTTGACAAACTTTGCCGAGTTCTTCTACAACTTCTGTTCTATAAAGTATTCATGACGTTCCATTCCTTCGAGCAAATTTCTGAACATTCCATGCTTGGGAAATCACATCATTTTGTCCGCTTAGTTTGTCATTTGGTATACAACTTTTGGTCATTTAATTAAAAGCTTATTTACGTGAGAATTTACTATCTCTTGGATCATGGACAAACTTCCTAACTCCACAAACTTTTACCAGTTGTTCAATAACTTTGCTCCATTAAAGTATTCATGACAATCCATTCCTTCGAGTAATTTTCCGATCATTCCATGCTCGAGAAATTGCATAATTTAGTCTAAATAGTTTGTCATTTTGTAAACGACTTTTGGTCTATAAATTAAAAAGTTATTTACATGAGAGTTGTTTCTCTCCTTGTTCTTGGACGAACTTCCGAACTTGACGAAGTTTTACGAGTTCTTTTAAAACTTCAGTTCCTTAAAGTATTCATGGCGATACATTTCTTCGAGTAATTTTTCAAACATTTAAAGCACAGGAAATCGCATCATTATGTCTAAATAATTTGTCAATTTCTAAACAACTTTTGGTCTTCGAATTAAAAACCTATTTACGTGAGAGGTTTTTCTCTCTTGGCTCTTAGACGAACTTTCAAACTTGACATACTTTTACGAGTTCTTCTATAACTTCGATTTCTTAAAGTATTCAAGATAATCCATTCCTTAGAGTAATTTTTTGAACATTTCATGCTCGGGAAATCGCATTATTTGGTCTAACTACTTTGTCATTTTCTGAACGACTTTTGGTCTTTGAATGAAAAACTTATTTACGTAAGAGCTGTTTCTCTCTTGGTTCTTGGACGAACTTCTGAACTTGGACAACTTTTTACTATTTCATCTATAACTTTCATTCCTTAAAGTATTCATGACAATCCATTCCTTCAAGCAATTTTCCGAACATTCCATGCTCGGGAAATCGCATCATTTGGTCTAAATAGCTTGCCATTTTGTAAACAACTTTTGGTCTTTATATTAAAATCTTATTTACGTGAGAATTGTTTCTCTCTTTATTCTTGGACGAACTTCCGAACTTGATGAAGTTTTGCAAGTTCTTTTAAAACTTCAGTTCCTTAAATATTCATGACGATCCATTCCTTCGAGCAATTTTTCGAGAATTCCATGCACAGGAAATCACATCATTTTGTCTAATTAGTTTGTCATTTTCTAAACAACTTTTGGTCTTTGAATTAAAACCTATTTCCGTGAGAGTTGTTTTTCTCTTGGTTCTTAGATGAACTTCAAAACTTGACGAGCTTTTACGAGTTCTTCAATAACTTCGATTTCTTAAAGTATTCAAGACAACCCATTCTTAGAGCAATTTTTTGAACATTACATACTCGGGAAATCGCATCATTTGGTCTAAATACTTTGTCATTTTCTAAACTACGTTTCGTCTTTCAATGAAAAACTTTCTTACGTGAGAGTTGTTTCTATCTTGGTTCTTGGCCGAACTTTCAAACTTGGAAAACTTTTACGAGTTCTTTTATAACATCAGTTCCATAAAGTATTCATGGCGATCCATTCCTTCGAGCAATTTTTCGAACATTTCATGCTTGGGAAGTCGTATCATTTTTTTTCTAAACTATTTGTCATTTGGTAAACAACTTTTGCTCTTTGAATGAAAAACTTATTTACATGAGAATTGTTTCTCTCTTAGATATTGGATGAACTTCTAAACTTGACAAACTTTGCCGAGTTCTTCTACAACTTCGGTTCTATAAAGTATTCATGACGTTCCATTCCTTCGAGCAAATTTCTGAACATTCCATGCTTGGAAAATCACATCATTTTGTCTGCTTAGTTTGTCATTTGGTATACAACTTTTGGTCATTTAATTAAAAGCTTATTTTCGTGAGAATTTACTATCTCTTGGATCATGGACAAACTTCCTAACTCCACAAACTTTTACCAGTTGTTCAATAACTTTTCTCCATTAAAGTATTCATGACAATCCATTCCTTCGAGTAATTTTCCGAACATTCCATGCTCGGGAAATTGCATAATTTAGTCTAAATAGTTTGTCATTTTGTAAACGACTTTTGGTCTATAAATTAAAAAGTTATTTACATGAGAGTTGTTTCTCTCCTTGTTCTTGGACGAACTTCCGAACTTGACGAAGTCTTACGAGTTCTTTTAAAACTTCAGTTCCTTAAAGTATTCATGACGATACATTTCTTCGAGTAATTTTTCAAACATTCCAAGCACAGGAAATCGCATCATTATGTCTAAATAATTTGTCAATTTCTAAACAACTTTTGGTCTTCGAATTAAAAAACTATTTACGTGAGAGGTTTTTCTCTCTTGGCTCTTAGACGAACTTTCAAACTTGACATACTTTTACGAGTTCTTCTATAACTTCGATTTCTTAAAGTATTCAAGATAATCCATTCCTTAGAGTAATTATTTGAACATTTCATGCTCGGGAAATCGCATTATTTGGTCTAAATACTTTGTCATTTTCTAAACGACTTTTGGTCTTTGAATGAAAAACTTATTTACGTAAGAGCTGTTTCTCTCTTGGTTCTTGGACGAACTTCTGAACTTGGACAACTTTTTACTATTTCATCTATAACTTTCATTCCTTAAAGTATTCATGACAATCCATTCCTTCAAGCAATTTTCCGAACATTCCATGCTCGGGAAATCGCATCATTTGGTCTAAATAGCTTGCCATTTTGTAAACAACTTTTGGTCTTTATATTAAAATCTTATTTACGTGAGAATTGTTTCTCTCTTTATTCTTGGACGAACTTCCGAACTTGATGAAGTTTTGCAAGTTCTTTTAAAACTTCAGTTCCTTAAATATTCATGACGATCCATTCCTTCGAGCAATTTTTCGAGCATTCCATGCACAGGAAATCACATCATTTTGTCTAAATAGTTTTTCATTTTCTAAACAACTTTTGGTCTTTGAACTAAAAACCTATTTTCGTGAGAGTTGTTTTTCTCTTGGTTCTTAGATGAACTTCCAAACTTGACGAGCTTTTACGAGTTCTTCAATAACTTCGATTTCTTAAAGTATTCAAGACAACCCATTCTTAGAGCAATTTTTTGAACATTACATACTCGGGAAATCGCATCATTTGGTCTAAATACTTTGTCATTTTCTAAACTACTTTTCGTCTTTCAATGAAAAACTTTCTTACGTGAGAGTTGTTTCTATCTTGGTTCTTGGCCGAACTTTCAAACTTGGAAAACTTTTACGAGTTCTTTTATAACATCAGTTCCATAAAGTATTCATGGCGATCCATTCCTTCGAGCAATTTTTCGAACATTTCATGCTTGGGAAGTCGCATCATTTTTTTTCTAAACTATTTGTCATTTGGTAAACAACTTTTGCTCTTTGAATGAAAAACTTATTTACATGAGAATTGTTTCTCTCTTAGATATTGGATGAACTTCTAAACTTGACAAACTTTGCCGAGTTCTTCTACAACTTCGGTTCTATAAAGTATTCATGACGTTCCATTCCTTCGAGCAAATTTCTGAACATTCCATGCTTGGGAAATCACATCATTTTGTCTGCTTAGTTTGTCATTTGGTATACAACTTTTGGTCATTTAATTAAAAGCTTATTTACGTGAGAATTTACTATCTCTTGGATCATGGACAAACTTCCTAACTCCACAAACTTTTACCAGTTGTTCAATAACTTTGCTCCATTAAAGTATTCATGACAATCCATTCCTTCGAGTAATTTTCCGATCATTCCATGCTCGGGAAATTGCATAATTTAGTCTAAATAGTTTGTCATTTTGTAAACGACTTTTGGTCTATAAATTAAAAAGTTATTTACATGAGAGTTGTTTCTCTCCTTGTTCTTGGACGAACTTCCGAACTTGACGAAGTTTTACGAGTTCTTTTAAAACTTCAGTTCCTTAAAGTATTCATGACGATACATTTCTTCGAGTAATTTTTCAAACATTTAAAGCACAGGAAATCGCATCATTATGTCTAAATAATTTGTCAATTTCTAAACAACTTTTGGTCTTCGAATTAAAAACCTATTTACGTGAGAGGTTTTTCTCTCTTGGCTCTTAGACGAACTTTCAAACTTGACATACTTTTACGAGTTCTTCTATAACTTCGATTTCTTAAAGTATTCAAGATAATCCATTCCTTAGAGTAATTTTTTGAACATTTCATGCTCGGGAAATCGCATTATTTGGTCTAACTACTTTGTCATTTTCTGAACGACTTTTGGTCTTTGAATGAAAAACTTATGTACGTAAGAGCTGTTTCTCTCTTGGTTCTTGGACAAACTTCTGAACTTGGACAACTTTTTACTATTTCATCTATAACTTTCATTCCTTAAAGTATTCATGACAATCCATTCCTTCAAGCAATTTTCCGAACATTCCATGCTCGGGAAATCGCATCATTTGGTATAAATAGCTTGCCATTTTGTAAACAACTTTTGGTCTTTATATTAAAATCTTATTTACGTGAGAATTGTTTCTCTCTTTATTCTTGGACGAACTTCCGAACTTGATGAAGTTTTGCAAGTTCTTTTAAAACTTCAGTTCCTTAAATATTCATGACGATCCATTCCTTCGAGCAATTTTTCGAGAATTCCATGCACAGGAAATCACATCATTTTGTCTAAATAGTTTGTCATTTTCTAAACAACTTTTGGTCTTTGAATTAAAACCTATTTCCGTGAGAGTTGTTTTTCTCTTGGTTCTTAGATGAACTTCCAAACTTGACGAGCTTTTACGAGTTCTTCAATAACTTCGATTTCTTAAAGTATTCAAGACAACCCATTCTTAGAGCAATTTTTTGAACATTACATACTCGGGAAATCGCATCATTTGGTCTAAATACTTTGTCATTTTCTAAACTACTTTTCGTCTTTCAATGAAAAACTTTCTTACGTGAGAGTTGTTTCTATCTTGGTTCTTGGCCGAACTTCTGAACTTGGAAAACTTTTACGATTTCTTTTATAACATCAGTTCCATAAAGTATTCATGGCGATCCATTCCTTCGAGCAATTTTTCGAACATTTCATGCTTGGGAAATCGCATCATTTTTTTTCTAAACTATTTGTCATTTGGTAAACAACTTTTGCTCTTTGAATGAAAAACTTATTTACATGAGAATTGTTTCTCTCAAAGATATTGGATTAACTTCTAAACTTGACAAACTTTGACGAGTTCTTCTACAACTTCGGTTCTATAAAGTATTCATGACGTTCCATTCCTTCGAGCAAATTTCTGAACATTCCATACTTGGGAAATCACATCATTTTGTCCGCTTAGTTTGTCATTTGGTATACAACTTTTGGTCATTTAATTAAAAGCTTATTTAGGTGAGAATTTACTATCTCTTGGATCATGGACAAACTTCCTAACTCCACAAACTTTTACCAGTTGTTCAATAACTTTGCTCCATTAAAGTATTCATGACAATCCATTCCTTCGAGTAATTTTCCGAACATTCCATGCTCGGGAAATTGCATAATTTAGTCTAAATAGTTTGTCATTTTGTAAACGACTTTTGGTCTATAAATTAAAAAGTTATTTACATGAGAGTTGTTTCTCTCCTTGTTCTTGGACGAACTTCCGAACTTGACGAAGTCTTACGAGTTCTTTTAAAACTTCAGTTCCTTAAAGTATTCATGACGATACATTTCTTCGAGTAATTTTTCAAACATTCCAAGCACAGGAAATCGCATCATTATGTCTAAATAATTTGTCAATTTCTAAACAACTTTTGGTCTTCGAATTAAAAAACTATTTACGTGAGAGGTTTTTCTCTCTTGGCTCTTAGACGAACTTTCAAACTTGACATACTTTTACGAGTTCTTCTATAACTTCGATTTCTTAAAGTATTCAAGATAATCCATTCCTTAGAGTAATTTTTTGAACATTTCATGCTCGGGAAATCGCATTATTTGGTCTAAATACTTTGTCATTTTCTAAACGACTTTTGGTCTTTGAATGAAAAACTTATTTACGTAAGAGCTGTTTCTCTCTTGGTTCTTGGACGAACTTCTGAACTTGGACAACTTTTTACTATTTCATCTATAACTTTCATTCCTTAAAGTATTCATGACAATCCATTCCTTCAAGCAATTTTCCGAACATTCCATGCTCGGGAAATCGCATCATTTGGTCTAAATAGCTTGCCATTTTGTAAACAACTTTTGGTCTTTATATTAAAATCTTATTTACGTGAGAATTGTTTCTCTCTTTATTCTTGGACGAACTTCCGAACTTGATGAAGTTTTGCAAGTTCTTTTAAAACTTCAGTTCCTTAAATATTCATGACGATCCATTCCTTCGAGCAATTTTTCGAGCATTCCATGCACAGGAAATCACATCATTTTGTCTAAATAGTTTGTCATTTTCTAAACAACTTTTGGTCTTTGAATTAAAAACCTATTTCCGTGAGAGTTGTTTTTCTCTTGGTTCTTAGATGAACTTCCAAACTTGACGAGCTTTTACGAGTTCTTCAATAACTTCGATTTCTTAAAGTATTCAAGACAACCCATTCTTAGAGCAATTTTTTGAACATTACATACTCGGGAAATCGCATCATTTGGTCTAAATACTTTGTCATTTTCTAAACTACTTTTCGTCTTTCAATGAAAAACTTTCTTACGTGAGAGTTGTTTCTATCTTGGTTCTTGGCCGAACTTTCAAACTTGGAAAACTTTTACGAGTTCTTTTATAACATCAGTTCCATAAAGTATTCATGGCGATCCATTCCTTCGAGCAATTTTTCGAACATTTCATGCTTGGGAAGTCGCATCATTTTTTTTCTAAACTATTTGTCATTTGGTAAACAACTTTTGCTCTTTGAATGAAAAACTTATTTACATGAGAATTGTTTCTCTCTTAGATATTGGATGAACTTCTAAACTTGACAAACTTTGCCGAGTTCTTCTACAACTTCGGTTCTATAAAGTATTCATGACGTTCCATTCCTTCGAGCAAATTTCTGAACATTCCATGCTTGGGAAATCACATCATTTTGTCCGCTTAGTTTGTCATTTGGTATACAACTTTTGGTCATTTAATTAAAAGCTTATTTACGTGAGAATTTACTATCTCTTGGATCATGGACAAACTTCCTAACTCCACAAACTTTTACCAGTTGTTCAATAACTTTGCTCCATTAAAGTATTCATGACAATCCATTCCTTCGAGTAATTTTCCGATCATTCCATGCTCGGGAAATTGCATAATTTAGTCTAAATAGTTTATCATTTTGTAAACGACTTTTGGTCTATAAATTAAAAAGTTATTTACATGAGAGTTGTTTCTCTCCTTGTTCTTGGACGAACTTCCGAACTTGACGAAGTTTTACGAGTTCTTTTAAAACTTCAGTTCCTTAAAGTATTCATGACGATACATTTCTTCGAGTAATTTTTCAAACATTTAAAGCACAGGAAATCGCATCATTATGTCTAAATAATTTGTCAATTTCTAAACAACTTTTGGTCTTCGAATTAAAAACCTATTTACGTGAGAGGTTTTTCTCTCTTGGCTCTTAGACGAACTTTCAAACTTGACATACTTTTACGAGTTCTTCTATAACTTCGATTTCTTAATGTATTCAAGATAATCCATTCCTTAGAGTAATTATTTGAACATTTCATGCTCAGGAAATCGCATTATTTGGTCTAACTACTTTGTCATTTTCTGAACGACTTTTGGTCTTTGAATGAAAAACTTATTTACGTAAGAGCTGTTTCTCTCTTGGTTCTTGGACGAACTTCTGAACTTGGACAACTTTTTACTATTTCATCTATAACTTTCATTCCTTAAAGTATTCATGACAATCCATTCCTTCAAGCAATTTTCCGAACATTCCATGCTCGGGAAATCGCATCATTTGGTCTAAATAGCTTGCCATTTTGTAAACAACTTTTGGTCTTTATATTAAAATCTTATTTACGTGAGAATTGTTTCTCTCTTTATTCTTGGACGAACTTCCGAACTTGATGAAGTTTTGCAAGTTCTTTTAAAACTTCAGTTCCTTAAATATTCATGACGATCCATTCCTTCGAGCAATTTTTCGAGAATTCCATGCACAGGAAATCACATCATTTTGTCTAATTAGTTTGTCATTTTCTAAACAACTTTTGGTCTTTGAATTAAAACCTATTTCCGTGAGAGTTGTTTTTCTCTTGGTTCTTAGATGAACTTCAAAACTTGACGAGCTTTTACGAGTTCTTCAATAACTTCGATTTCTTAAAGTATTCAAGACAACCCATTCTTAGAGCAATTTTTTGAACATTACATACTCGGGAAATCGCATCATTTGGTCTAAATACTTTGTCATTTTCTAAACTACTTTTCGTCTTTCAATGAAAAACTTTCTTACGTGAGAGTTGTTTCTATCTTGGTTCTTGGCCGAACTTTCAAACTTGGAAAACTTTTACGAGTTCTTTTATAACATCAGTTCCATAAAGTATTCATGGCGATCCATTCCTTCGAGCAATTTTTCGAACATTTCATGCTTGGGAAGTCGCATCATTTTTTTTCTAAACTATTTGTCATTTGGTAAACAACTTTTGCTCTTTGAATGAAAAACTTATTTACATGAGAATTGTTTCTCTCTTAGATATTGGATGAACTTCTAAACTTGACAAACTTTGCCGAGTTCTTCTACAACTTCGGTTCTATAAAGTATTCATGACGTTCCATTCCTTCGAGCAAATTTCTGAACATTCCATGCTTGGGAAATCACATCATTTTGTCCGCTTAGTTTGTCATTTGGTATACAACTTTTGGTCATTTAATTAAAAGCTTATTTACGTGAGAATTTACTATCTCTTGGATCATGGACAAACTTCCTAACACCACAAACTTTTACCAGTTGTTCAATAACTTTGCTCCATTAAAGTATTCATGACAATCCATTCCTTCGAGTAATTTTCCGATCATTCCATGCTCGGGAAATTGCATAATTTAGTCTAAATAGTTTGTCATTTTGTAAACGACTTTTGGTCTATAAATTAAAAAGTTATTTACATGAGAGTTGTTTCTCTCCTTGTTCTTGGACGAACTTCCGAACTTGACGAAGTTTTACGAGTTCTTTTAAAACTTCAGTTCCTTAAAGTATTCATGACGATACATTTCTTCGAGTAATTTTTCAAACATTTAAAGCACAGGAAATCGCATCATTATGTCTAAATAATTTGTCAATTTCTAAACAACTTTTGGTGTTCGAATTAAAAACCTATTTACGTGAGAGGTTTTTCTCTCTTGGCTCTTAGACGAACTTTCAAACTTGACATACTTTTACGAGTTCTTCTATAACTTCGATTTCTTAAAGTATTCAAGATAATCCATTCCTTAGAGTAATTTTTTGAACATTTCATGCTCGGGAAATCGCATTATTTGGTCTAACTACTTTGTCATTTTCTGAACGACTTTTGGTCTTTGAATGAAAAACTTATTTACGTAAGAGCTGTTTCTCTCTTGGTTCTTGGACGAACTTCTGAACTTGGACAACTTTTTACTATTTCATCTATAACTTTCATTCCTTAAAGTATTCATGACAATCCATTCCTTCAAGCAATTTTCCGAACATTCCATGCTCGGGAAATCGCATCATTTGGTCTAAATAGCTTGCCATTTTGTAAACAACTTTTGGTCTTTATATTAAAATCTTATTTACGTGAGAATTGTTTCTCTCTTTATTCTTGGACGAACTTCCGAACTTGATGAAGTTTTGCAAGTTCTTTTAAAACTTCAGTTCCTTAAATATTCATGACGATCCATTCCTTCGAGCAATTTTTCGAGAATTCCATGCACAGGAAATCATATCATTTTGTCTAAATAGTTTGTCATTTTCTAAACAACTTTTGGTCTTTGAATTAAAACCTATTTCCGTGAGAGTTGTTTTTCTCTTGGTTCTTAGATGAACTTCCAAACTTGACGAGCTTTTACGAGTTCTTCAATAACTTCGATTTCTTAAAGTATTCAAGACAACCCATTCTTAGAGCAATTTTTTGAACATTACATACTCGGGAAATCGCATCATTTGGTCTAAATACTTTGTCATTTTCTAAACTACTTTTTGTCTTTCAATGAAAAACTTTCTTACGTGAGAGTTGTTTCTATCTTGGTTCTTGGCCGAACTTTCAAACTTGGAAAACTTTTACGAGTTCTTTTATAACATCAGTTCCATAAAGTATTCATGGCGATCCATTCCTTCGAGCAATTTTTCAAACATTTCATGGTTGGGAAGTCGCATCATTTTTTTTCTAAACTATTTGTCATTTGGTAAACAACTTTTGCTCTTTGAATGAAAAACTTATTTACATGAGAATTGTTTCTCTCTTAGATATTGGATGAACTTCTAAACTTGACAAACTTTGCCGAGTTCTTCTACAACTTCGGTTCTATAAAGTATTCATGACGTTCCATTCCTTCGAGCAAATTTCTGAACATTCCATGCTTGGGAAATCACATCATTTTGTCTGCTTAGTTTGTCATTTGGTATACAACTTTTGGTCATTTAATTAAAAGCTTATTTTCGTGAGAATTTACTATCTCTTGGATCATGGACAAACTTCCTAACTCCACAAACTTTTACCAGTTGTTCAATAACTTTTCTCCATTAAAGTATTCATGACAATCCATTCCTTCGAGTAATTTTCCGAACATTCCATGCTCGGGAAATTGCATAATTTAGTCTAAATAGTTTGTCATTTTGTAAACGACTTTTGGTCTATAAATTAAAAAGTTATTTACATGAGAGTTGTTTCTCTCCTTGTTCTTGGACGAACTTCCGAACTTGACGAAGTCTTACGAGTTCTTTTAAAACTTCAGTTCCTTAAAGTATTCATGACGATACATTTCTTCGAGTAATTTTTCAAACATTCCAAGCACAGGAAATCGCATCATTATGTCTAAATAATTTGTCAATTTCTAAACAACTTTTGGTCTTCGAATTAAAAAACTATTTACGTGAGAGGTTTTTCTCTCTTGGCTCTTAGACGAACTTTCAAACTTGACATACTTTTACGAGTTCTTCTATAACTTCGATTTCTTAAAGTATTCAAGATAATCCATTCCTTAGAGTAATTATTTGAACATTTCATGCTCGGGAAATCGCATTATTTGGTCTAAATACTTTGTCATTTTCTAAACGACTTTTGGTCTTTGAATGAAAAACTTATTTACGTAAGAGCTGTTTCTCTCTTGGTTCTTGGACGAACTTCTGAACTTGGACAACTTTTTACTATTTCATCTATAACTTTCATTCCTTAAAGTATTCATGACAATCCATTCCTTCAAGCAATTTTCCGAACATTCCATGCTCGGGAAATCGCATCATTTGGTCTAAATAGCTTGCCATTTTGTAAACAACTTTTGGTCTTTATATTAAAATCTTATTTACGTGAGAATTGTTTCTCTCTTTATTCTTGGACGAACTTCCGAACTTGATGAAGTTTTGCAAGTTCTTTTAAAACTTCAGTTCCTTAAATATTCATGACGATCCATTCCTTCGAGCAATTTTTCGAGCATTCCATGCACAGGAAATCACATCATTTTGTCTAAATAGTTTTTCATTTTCTAAACAACTTTTGGTCTTTGAACTAAAAACCTATTTCCGTGAGAGTTGTTTTTCTCTTGGTTCTTAGATGAACTTCCAAACTTGACGAGCTTTTACGAGTTCTTCAATAACTTCGATTTCTTAAAGTATTCAAGACAACCCATTCTTAGAGCAATTTTTTGAACATTACATACTCGGGAAATCGCATCATTTGGTCTAAATACTTTGTCATTTTCTAAACTACTTTTCGTCTTTCAATGAAAAACTTTCTTACGTGAGAGTTGTTTCTATCTTGGTTCTTGGCCGAACTTTCAAACTTGGAAAACTTTTACGAGTTCTTTTATAACATCAGTTCCATAAAGTATTCATGGCGATCCATTCCTTCGAGCAATTTTTCGAACATTTCATGCTTGGGAAGTCGCATCATTTTTTTTCTAAACTATTTGTCATTTGGTAAACAACTTTTGCTCTTTGAATGAAAAACTTATTTACATGAGAATTGTTTCTCTCTTAGATATTGGATGAACTTCTAAACTTGACAAACTTTGCCGAGTTCTTCTACAACTTCGGTTCTATAAAGTATTCATGACGTTCCATTCCTTCGAGCAAATTTCTGAACATTCCATGCTTGGGAAATCACATCATTTTGTCCGCTTAGTTTGTCATTTGGTATACAACTTTTGGTCATTTAATTAAAAGCTTATTTACGTGAGAATTTACTATCTCTTGGATCATGGACAAACTTCCTAACTCCACAAACTTTTACCAGTTGTTCAATAACTTTGCTCCATTAAAGTATTCATGACAATCCATTCCTTCGAGTAATTTTCCGATCATTCCATGCTCGGGAAATTGCATAATTTAGTCTAAATAGTTTGTCATTTTGTAAACGACTTTTGGTCTATAAATTAAAAAGTTATTTACATGAGAGTTGTTTCTCTCCTTGTTCTTGGACGAACTTCCGAACTTGACGAAGTCTTACGAGTTCTATTAAAACTTCAGTTCCTTAAAGTATTAATGACGATCCATTTCCTCGAGTAATTTTTCAAACATTTCAAGCACAGGAAATCGCATCATTATGTCTAAATAATTTGTCAATTTCTAAACAACTTTTGGTCTTCGAATTAAAAACCTATTTACGTGAAATCGCATTATTTGGTCTGAATACTTTGTCATTTTCTAAACGACTTTTGGTCTTTGAATGAAAAACTTATTTACGTAAGAGTTGTTTCTCTCTTGGTTCTTGGACGAACTTCTGAACTTGGACAACTTTTTACTATTTCATCTATAACTTTCATTCCTTAAAGTATTCATGACAATCCATTCCTTCAAGCAATTTTCCGAACATTCCATGCTCGGGAAATCGCATCATTTGTTCTAAATAGTTCAACTTTTGGTCTTTAAATTAAAATCTTATTTACGTGAGAATTGTTTCTCTCTTTATTCTTGGACGAACTTCCGAACTTGATGAAGTTTTGCAAGTTCTTTTAAAACTTCAGTTCCTTAAATATTCATGACGATCCATTCCTTCGAGCAATTTTTATAGCATTCCATGCACAGGAAATCACATCATTTTGTCTAAATAGTTTGTCATTTTCTAAACAACTTTTGGTCTTTGAATTAAAAACCTATTTCCGTGAGAGTTGTTTTTCTCTTGGTTCTTAGATGAACTTCCAAACTTGACGAGCTTTTACGAGTTCTTCAATAACTTCGATTTCTTAAAGTATTCATGACAACCCAATCTTAGAGCAATTTTTTGAACATTACATACTCGGGAAATCGCATCATTTGGTCTAAATACTTTGTCATTTTCTAAACTACTTTTCGTCTTTCAATGAAAAACTTTCTTACGTGAGAGTTGTTTCTATCTTGGTTCTTTGCCGAACTTCTGAACTTGAAAAACTTTTACGAGTTCTTTTATAACATCAGTTCCATAAAGTATTCATGGCGATCCATTCCTTCGAGCAAATTTTCGAACATTTCATGCTTGGGAAGTCGCATCATTTTTTTTCTAAACTATTTGTCATTTGGTAAACAACTTTTGCTCTTTGAATGAAAAACTTATTTTCATGAGAATTGTTTCTCTCTTCGATATTGGATGAACTTCTAAACTTGACAAAGTTTGCCGAGTTCTTCTATAACTTCGGTTCTATAAAGTATTCATGACGTTCCATTCCTTCGAGTAATTTTCTGAACATTCCATGCTTGGGAAATCACATCATTTTGTCTTCTTAGTTTGTCATTTGGTATACAACTTTTGGTCATTTAATTAAAAGCTTATTTTCGTGAGAATTTACTATCTCTTGGATCATGGACAAACTTCCTAACTCCACAAACTTTTACCAGTTGTTAAATAACTTTGCTCCATTAAAGTATTCATGACAATCCATTCCTTCGAGTAATTTTCCGAACATTCCATGCTCGGGAAATCGCATCATTTGGTCTAAATAGCTTGCCATTTTGTAAACAACTTTTGGTCTTTAAATTAAAAAGTTATTTACATCAGAGTTGTTTCTCTCCTTGTTCTTGGACGAACTTCCGAACTTGATGAAGTTTTACGAGTTCTTTTAAAACTTCAGTTCCTTAAATATTCATGACGATCCATTCCTTCGAGCAATTTTTCGAGCATTCCATGCACAGGAAATCACATCATTTTGTCTAAATAGTTTGTCATTTTCTAAACAACTTTTGGTCTTTGAATTAAAAACCTATTTCCGTGAGAGTTGTTTTTCTCTTGGTTGTTAGATGAACTTCCAAACTTGACGAGCTTTTACGAGTTCTTCAATAACTTCGGTTTCTTAAAGTATTCAAGACAACCCATTCTTAGAGCAATTTTTTGAACATTACATACTCGGGAAATCGCATCATTTGGTCTAAATACTTTGTCATTTTCTAAACTACTTTTCGTCTTTCAATAAAAAACTTTCTTACGTGAGAGTTGTTTTTATCTTGGTTCTTGGCCGAACTTTCAAACTTGAAAAACTTTTACGAGTTCTTTTATAACATCAGTTCCATAAAGTATTCATGGCGATCCACTCCTTCGAGCAAATTTTCGAACATTTCATGCTTGGGAAGTCGCATCATTTTTTTTCTAAACTATTTGTGATTTGGTAAACAACTTTTGCTCTTTGAATGAAAAATTTATTTACATGAGAATTGTTTCTCTCTTAGATATTGGATGAACTTCTAAACTTGACAAACTTTGCGAGTTCTTCTACAACTTCGGTTCTATAAAGTATTCATGACGTTCCATTCCTTCGAGCAATTTTCTGAACATTCCATGCTTGGGAAATCACATCATTTTGTTTGCTTAGTTTGTCATTTGGTATACAACTTTTGGTCATTTAATTAAAAGCTTATTTTCGTGAGAATTTACTATCTCTTGGATCATGGACAAACTTCCTAACTCCACAAACTTTTACCAGTTGTTCAATAACTTTGCTCCATTAAAGTATTCATGACAATCCATTCCTTCGAGTAATTTTCCGAACATTCCATTCTCGGGAAATTGCATAATTTAGTCTAAATAGTTTGTCATTTTGTAAACGACTTTTGGTCTATAAATTAAAAAGTTATTTACATGAGAGTTGTTTCTCTCCTTGTTCTTGGACGAACTTCCGAACTTGACGAAGTCTTACGAGTTCTTTTAAAACTTCAGTTCCTTAAAGTATTCATGACGATCCATTTCTTCGAGTAATTTTTCAAACATTCCAAGTACAGGAAATCGCATCATTATGTCTAAATAATTTGTCAATTTCTAAACAACTTTTGCTCTTCGAATTAAAAACCTATTTACGTGAGAGGTTTTTCTCTCTTGGTTCTTAGACGAACTTCCAAACTTGACATACTTTTACGAGTTCTTCTATAACTTCGATTTCTTAAAGTATTCAAGATAATCCATTCCTTAGAGTAATTTTTTGAACATTTCATGCTCGGGAAATCGCATTATTTGGTCTAAATATTTTGTCATTTTCTAAACGACTTTTGGTCTTTGAATGAAAAACTTATTTACGTAAGAGTTGTTGCTCTCTTAGTTCTTGGACGAACTTCTGAACTTGGACAACTTTTTACTATTTCATCTATAACTTTCATTCCTTAAAGTATTCATGACAATCCATTCCTTCAAGCAATTTTCCGAACATTCCATGCTCGGGAAATCGCATCATTTGGTCTAAATAGCTAGCCATTTTGTAAACAACTTTTGGTCTTTATATTAAAATCTTATTTACGTGAGAATTGTTTCTCTCTTTATTCTTGGACGAACTTTCGAACTTGATGAAGTTTTGCAAGTTCTTTTAAAACTTCAGTTCCTTAAATATTCATGACGATCCATTCCTTCAAGCAATTTTTCGAGCATTCCATGCACAGGAAATCACATCATTTTGTCTAAATAGTTTGTCATTTTCTAAACAACTTTTGGTCTTTGAATTAAAAACCTATTTCCGTGAGAGTTGTTTTTCTCTTGGTTCTTAGATGAACTTCCAAACTTGACGAGCTTTTACGAGTTCTTCAATAACTTCGATTTCTTAAAGTATTCAAGACAACCCATTCTTAGAGCAATTTTTTGAACATTACATACTCGGGAAATCGCATCATTTGGTCTAAATACTTTGTCATTTTCTAAACTACTTTTCGTCTTTCAATGAAAAACTTTCTTACGTGAGAGTTGTTTCTATCTTGGTTCTTGGCCGAACTTTTACGAGTTCTTTTATAACATCAGTTCCATAAAGTATTCATGGCGATCCATTCCTTCGAGCAATTTTTCGAACATTTCATGCTTGGGAAGTCGCATCATTTTTTTTCTAAACTATTTGTCATTTGGTAAACAACTTTTGCTCTTTGAATGAAAAACTTATTTACATGAGAATTGTTTCTCTCTTAGATATTGGATGAACTTCTAAACTTGACAAACTTTGACGAGGTCTTCTACAACTTCGGTTCTATAAAGTATTCTTGACGTTCCATTCCTTCGAGCAATTTTCTGAACATTCCATGCTTGGGAAATCACATCATTTTGTCTGCTTAGTTTGTCATTTGGTATACAACTTTTTGTCATTTAATTAAAAGCTTATTTTCGTGAGAATTTACTATCTCTTGGATCATGGACAAACTTCCTAACTCCACAAACTTTTACCAGTTGTTAAATAACTTTGCTCCATTAAAGTATTCATGACAATCCATTCCTTTGAGTAATTTTCCGAACATTCCATGCTCGGGAAATTGCATAATTTAGTCTAAATAGTTTGTCATTTTGTAAACGACTTTTGGTCTTTGAATGAAAAACTTATTTACGTAAGAGTTGTTTCTCTCTTCGTTCTTGGACGAACTTCTGAACATGGACAACTTTTTCTATTTCATCTATAACTTTCATTCCTTAAAGTATTCATGACAATCCATTCCTTCAAGCAATTTTCCGAACATTCCATGCTCGGGAAATCGCATCATTTGGTCTAAATAGCTTGCCATTTTGTAAACAACTTTTGGTCTTTATATTAAAATCTTATTTACGTGAGAATTGTTTCTCTTAATTCTTGGACGAACTTCCGAACTTGATGAAGTTTTGCAAGTTCTTTTAAAACTTCAGTTCCTTAAATATTCATGACGATCCATTCCTTCGAGCAATTTTTCGAGCATTCCATGCACAGGAAATCACATCATTTTGTCTAAATAGTTTGTCATTTTCTAAACAACTTTTGGTCTTTGAATTAAAAACCTATTTCCGTGAGAGTTGTTTTTCTCTTGGTTCTTAGTTGAACTTTCAAACTTGACGAGGTTTTACGAGTTCTTTTATAACATCAGTTCCATAAAGTATTCATGGCGATCCATTCCTTCGAGCAATTTTTCGAACATTTCATGCTTGGGAAGTCGCATCATTTTTTTCTAAACTATTTGTCATTTGGTAAACAACTTTTGCTCTTTGAATGAAAAACTTATTTACATGAGAATTGTTTCTCTCTTAGATATTGGATGAACTTCTAAACTTGACAAACTTTGACGAGGTTTTCTATAACTTCGGTTCTAAAAAGTATTCATGACGTTCCATTCCTTCGAGCAATTTTCTGAACATTCCATGCTTGGGAAATCACATCATTTTGTCTGCTTAGTTTGTCATTTGGTATACAACTTTTGGTCATTTAATTAAAAGTTTATTTTCGTGAGAATTTACTATCTCTTGGATCATGGACAAACTTCCTAACTCCACAAACTTTTACCAGTTGTTAAATAACTTTGCTCCATTAAAGTATTCATGACAATCCATTCCTTCGAGTAATTTTCAGAACATTCCATGCTCGGGAAATTGCATAATTTAGTCTAAATAGTTTGTCATTTTGTAAACGACTTTTGGTCTATAAATTAAAAAGTTATTTACATGAGAGTTGTTTCTCTCCTTGTTCTTGGACGAACTTCCGAACTTGACAAAGTCTTACAAGTTCTATTAAAACTTCAGTTCCTTAAAGTATTCATGACAATCCATTTTTTCGAGTAATTTTTCAAACATTCCAAGCACAGGAAATCGCATCATTATGTCTAATTAATTTTTCAATTTCTAAACAACTTTTGGTCTTCGAATTAAAAACCTATTTACGTGAAATCACATTATTTGCTCTAAATACTTTGTCATTTTCTAAACGACTTTTGGTCTTTGAATGAAAAACTTATTTACGTAAGAGTTGTTTCTCTCTTGGTTCTTGGACGAACTTCTGAACTTGGACAACTTTTTACTATTTCACCTATAACTTTCATTCCTTAAAGTATTCATGACAATCCATTCCTTCAAGCAATTTTCCGAACATTCCATGCTCGGGAAATCGCATCATTTGGTCTAAATAGTTTGCCATTTTGTAAACAACTTTTGGTCTTTAAATTAAAATCTTATTTACGTGAGAATTGTTTCTCTCTTTATACTTGGACGAACTTCCGAACTTGATGAAGTTTTGCAAGTTCTTTTAAAACTTCAGTTCCTTAAATATTCATGACGATCCATTCCTTCGAGCAATTTTTATAGCATTCCATGCACAGGAAATCACATAATTTTGTCTAAATAGTTTGTCATTTTCTAAACAACGTTTGGTCTTTGAATTAAAAACCTATTTCCGTGAGAGTTGTTTTTCTCTTGGTTCTTAGATGAACTTCCAAACTTGACGAGCTTTTACGAGTTCTTCAATAACTTCGATTTCTTAAAGTATTCATGACAACCCATTCTTAGAGCAATTTTTTGAACATTACGTACTCGGGAAATCGCATCATTTGGTCTAAATACTTTGTCATTTTCTAAACTACTTTTCGTCTTTCAATGAAAAACATTCTTACGTGAGAGTTGTTTCTATCTTGGTTCTTTGCCGAACTTCTGAACTTGGAAAACTTTTACGAGTTCTTTTATAACATCAGTTCCATAAAGTATTCATGGTGATCCATTCCTTCGAGCAATTTTTCGATCATTTCATGCTTGGGAAGTCGCATCATTTTTTTTCTAAACTATTTGTCATTTGGTAAACAACTTTTGCTCTTTGAATGAAAAACTTATTTACATGAGAATTGTTTCTCTCTTCGATATTGGATGAACTTCTAAACTTGACAAACTTTGACGAGTTCTTCTATAACTTCGGTTCTATAAAGTATTCATGACGTTCCATTCCTTCGAGTAATTTTCTGAACATTCCATGCTTGGGAAATCACATCATTTTGTCTTCTTAGTTTGTCATTTGGTATACAACTTTTGGTCATTTAATTAAAAGCTTATTTACGTGAGAATTTACTATCTCTTGGATTATGGACAAACTTCCTAACTCCACAAACTTTTTACCAGTTGTTCAATAACTTTGCTCCATTAAAGTATTCATGACAATCCATTCCTTCGAGTAATTTTCCGAACATTCCATGCTCGGGAAATTGCATAATTTAGTCTAAATAGTTTATCATTTTGTAAACGACTTTTGGTCTATAAATTAAAAAGTTATTTACATGAGAGTTGTTTCTCTCCTTGTTCTTGGACGAACTTCCGAACTTGACGAAGTCTTACGAGTTCTTTTAAAACTTCAGTTCCTTAAAGTATTCATGACGATCCATTTCTTCGAGTAATTTTTCAAACATTCCAAGCACAGGAAATCGCATCATTATGTTTAAATAATTTGTCAATTTCTAAACAACTTTTGGTCTTCGAATTAAAAACCTATTTACGTGAGAGGTTTTTCTCTCTTGGCTCTTAGACGAACTTCCAAACTTGACATACTTTTACGAGTTCTTCTATAACTTCGATTTCTTAAAGTATTCAAGACAACCCATTCTTAGAGCAATTTTTTGAACATTTCATACTTGGGAAATTGCATTATTTGGTCTAAATACTTTATCATTTTATAAACGACTTTTGGTCTTTGAATGAAAAACTTATTTACGTAAGAGTTGTTTCTCTCTTGGTTCTTGGACGAACTTCTGAACTTGGACAACTTTTTACTATTTCATCTATAACTTTCATTCCTTAAAGAATTCATGACAATCCATCCTTCAAGCAATTTTCCGAACATTCCATGCTCGGGAAATCGCATCATTTGGTCTAAATAGCTTGCCATTTTGTAAACAACTTTTGGTCTTTATATTAAAATCTTATTTACGTGAGAATTGTTTCTCTCTTTATTCTTGGACGAACTTCCGAACTTGATGAAGTTTTGCAAGTTCTTTTAAAACTTCAGTTCCTTAAATATTCATGACGATCCATTCCTTCGAGCAATTTTTCGAGCATTCCATGCACAGGAAATCACATCATTTTGTCTAAATAGTTTGTCATTTTCTAAACAACTTTTGGTCTTTGAATTAAAAACCTATTTCCGTGAGAGTTGTTTTTCTCTTGGTTCTTAGATATTGGATGAACTTCTAAACTTGACAAACTTTGACGAGGTCTTCTATAACTTCGGTTCTATAAAGTATTCATGACGTTCCATTCCTTCGAGCAATTTTCTGAACATTCCATGCTTGGGAAATCACATCATTTTGTCTGCTTAGTTTGTCATTTGGTATACAACTTTTGGTCATTTAATTAAAAGCTTATTATCGTGAGAATTTACTATCTCTTGGATCATGGACAAACTTCCTAACTCCACAAACTTTTACCAGTTGTTAAATAACTTTGCTCCATTAAAGTATTCATGACAATCCATTCCTTCGAGTAATTTTCCGAACATTCCATGCTCGGGAAATTGCATAATTTAGTCTAAATAGTTTGTCATTTTGTAAACGACTTTTGGTCTATAAATTAAAAAGTTATTTACATGAGAGTTGTTTCTCTCCTTGTTCTTGGACGAACTTCCGAACTTGACGAAGTTTTACGAGTTCTTTTAAAACTTCAGTTCCTTAAAGTATTCATGACGATCCATTTCTTCGAGTAGTTTTTCAAACATTCCAAGCAGAGAAAATCGCATCATTATGTCTAAATAATTTGTCAATTTCTAAACAACTTTTGGTCTTCGAATTAAAAACCTACTTACGTGAGAGGTTTTTCTCTCTTGGCTCTTAGACGAACTTCCAAACTTGACATACTTTTACGAGTTCTTCAATAACTTCGATTTCTTAAAGTATTCAAGATAATCCATTCCTTAGAGTAATTTCTTGAACATTTCATGCTCGGGAAATCGCATTATTTGGTCTAAATACTTTGTCATTTCCTTAGAGTTGTTTCTCTCTTGGTTCTAGGACGAACTTCTGAACTTGGACAACTTTTTACTATTTCATCTATAACTTTCATTCCTTAAAGTATTCATGACAATCCATTCCTTCAAACAATTTTCCGAACATTCCATGCTCGGGAAATCGCATCATTTGGTCTAAATAGTTTGCCATTTTGTAAACAACTTTTGGTCTTTAAATTAAAATCTTATTTACGTGAGAATTGTTTCTCTCTTTATTCTTGGACGAACTTCTGAACTTGATGAAGTTTTGCAAGTTCTTTTAAAACTTCAGTTCCTTAAATATTCATGACGATCCATTCCTTCGAGCAATTTTTATAGCATTCCATGCACAGGAAATCACATCTTTTTGTCTAAATAGTTTGTCATTTTCTAAACAACTTTTGGTCTTTGAATTAAAAACCTATTTCCGTGAGAGTTGTTTTTCTCTTGGTTCTTAGATGAACTTCCAAACTTGATGAGCTTTTACGAGTTCTTCAATAACTTCGATTTCTTAAAGTATTCATGACAACCCATTCTTAGAGCAATTTTTTGAACATTACATACTCGGGAAATCGCATCATTTGGTCTAAATACTTTGTCATTTTCTAAACTACTTTTCGTCTTTCAATGAAAAACTTTCTTACGTGAGAGTTGTTTTTATCTTGGTTCTTGGCCGAACTTCTGAACTTGGAAAACTTTTACGAGTTCTTTTATAACATCAGTTCCATAAAGTATTCATGGCGATCCATTCCTTCGAGAAATTTTTCGAACATTTCATGCTTGGGAAGTTGCATCATTTTTTTTCTAAACTATTTGTCATTTGGTAAACAACTTTTGCTCTTTGAATGAAAAACTTATTTACATGAGAATTGTTTCTCTCTTAGATATTGGATGAACTTCTAAACTTGACAAACTTTGACGAGTTCTTCTACAACTTCGGTTCCATAAAGTATTCATGACGTTCCATTCCTTTGAGCAAATTTCTGAACATTCCATGCTTGGGAAATCACATCATTTTGTCTGGTTAGTTTGTCATTTGGTATACAACTTTTGGTCATTTAATTAAAAGCTTATTTTCGTGAGAATTTACTATCTCTTGGAACATGGACAAACTTCCTAACTCCACAAACTTTTACCAGTTGTTCAATAACTTTGCTCCATTAAAGTATTCATGACAATCCATTCCTTCGAGTAATTTTCCGAACATTCCATGCTCGGGAAATTGCATAATTTAGTCTAAATAATTTGTCAATTTCTAAACAACTTTTGGTCTTCGAATTAAAAACCTATTTACGTGAGAGGTTTTTCTCTCTTGGCTCTTAGACGAACTTCCAAACTTGACATATTTACGAGTTCTTCTATAACTTCGATTTCTTTAAGTATTCAAGATAATCCATTCCTTAGAGTAATTTTTTGAACATTTCATGCTTGGGAAATCGCATTATTTGGTCTAAATACTTTGTCATTTTCTAAACGACTTTTGGTCTTTGAATGAAAAACTTATTTACGTAAGAGTTGTTTCTCTCTTGGTTCTTGGACGAACTTCTGAACTTGGACAACTTTTTACTATTTCATCTATAACTTTCATTCCTTAAAGAATTCATGACAATCCATCCTTCAAGCAATTTTCCGAACATTCCATGCTCGGGAAATCGCATCATTTGGTCTAAATAGCTTGCCATTTTGTAAACAACTTTTGGTCTTTAAATTAAAATCTTATTTACGTGAGAATTGTTTCTCTCTTTATTCTTGGACGAACTTCCGAACTTGATGAAGTTTTGCAAGTTCTTTTAAAACTTCAGTTCCTTAAATATTCATGACAATCCATTCCTTCGAGCAATTTTTCGAGCATTCCATGCATAGGAAATCACATCATTTTGTCTAAATAGTTTGTCATTTTCTAAACAACTTTTGGTCTTTGAATTAAAAACCTATTTCCGTGAGAGTTGTTTTTCTCTTGGTTCTTAGATGAACTTCCAAACTTTACGAGCTTTTACGAGTTCTTCAATAACTTCGGTTTCTTAAAGTATTCAAGACAACCCATTCTTAGAGCAATTTTTTGAACATTACATACTCGGGAAATCGCATCATTTGGTCTAAATACTTTGTCATTTTCTAAACTACTTTTCGTCTTTCAATGAAAAACTTTCTTACGTGAGAGTTGTTTTTGTCTTGGTTCTTGGCCGAACTTTCAAACTTGGAAAACTTTTACGAGTTCTTTTATAACATCAGTTCCATAAAGTATTCATGGCGATCCATTCCTTCGAGCAATTTTTCGAACATTTCATGCTTGGGAAGTCGCATCATTTTTTTTTCTAAACTATTTGTCATTTAGTTAACAACTTTTGGTCTTTGAATGAAAAACTTATTTACATGAGAATTGTTTCTCTCTTAGATATTGGATGAACTTCTAAACTTGACAAACTTTGACGAGTTCTTCTACAACTTCGGTTCTATAAAGTATTCTTGACGTTCCATTCCTTCGAGCAATTTTCTGAACATTTCATGCTTGGGAAATCACATCATTTTGTCTGCTTAGTTTGTCATTTGGTATGCAACTTTTGGTCATTTAATTAAAAGCTTATTTTCGTGAGAATTTACTATCTCTTGGCTCATGGACAAGCTTCCTAACTCCACAAACTTTTACCAGTTGTTCAATAACTTTGCTCCATTAAAGTATTCATGACAATCCATTCCTTCGAGTAATTTTTCGAACATTCCATGCTCGGGAAATTGCATAATTTAGTCTAAATAGTTTGTCATTTTGTAAACGACTTTTGGTCTATAAATTAAAAAGTTATTTACATGAGAGTTGTTTCTCTCCTTGTTCTTGGACGAACTTCCGAACTTGACGAAGTCTTACGAGTTCTTTTAAAACTTCAGTTCCTTAAAGTATTCATGACGATCCATTTCTTCGAGTAATTTTTCAAACATTCCAAGCACAGGAAATCGCATCATTATGTCTAAATAATTTGTCAATTTCTAAACAACTTTTGGTCTTCGAATTAAAAACCTATTTACGTGAGAGGTTTTTCTCTCTTGGCTCTTAGACGAACTTCCAAACTTGACATACTTTTACGAGTTCTTCTATAACTTCGATTTCTTTAAGTATTCAAGATAATCCATTCCTTAGAGTAATTTTTTGAACATTTCATGCTCGGGAAATCGCATTATTTGGTCTAAATACTTTGTCATTTTCTAAACGACTTCTGGTCTTTGAATGAAAAACTTATTTATGTAAGAGCTGTTTCTCTCTTGGTTCTTGGACGAACTTCTGAACTTGGACAACTTTTTACTATTTTATCTATAACTTTCATTCCTTAAAGTATTCATGACAATCCATTCCTTCAAGCAATTTTCCGATCATTTCATGCTCGGGAAATCGCATCATTTGGTCTAAATAGCTTGCCATTTTGTAAACAACTTTTGGTCTTTATATTAAAATCTTATTTACGTGAGACTTGTTTCTCTTAATTCTTGGACGAACTTCCGAAGTTGATGAAGTTTTGCAAGTTCTTTTAAAACTTCAGTTCCTTAAATATTCATGACGATCCATTCCTTCCAGCAATTTTTATGGCATTCCATGCACAGGAAATCACATCATTTTGTCTAAATAGTTTGTCATTTTCTAAACAACTTTTGGTCTTTGAATTAAAAACCTATTTCCGTGAGAGTTGTTTTTCTCTTGGTTCTTAGATGAACTTCCAAACTTTACGAGCTTTTACGAGTTCTTCAATAACTTCGATTTCTTAAAGTATTCATGACAACCCATTCTTAGAGCAATTTTTTGAACATTACATACTCGGGAAATCGCATCATTTGGTCTAAATACTTTGTCATTTTCTAAACTACTTTTCGACTTTCAATGAAAAACTTTCTTACGTGAGAGTTGTTTCTATCTTGGTTCTTGGCCGAACTTCTGAACTTGGAAAACTTTTACGAGTTCTTTTATAACATCAGTTCCATAAAGTATTCATGGCGATCCATTCCTTCGAGCAATTTTTCGAACATTTCATGCTTGGGAAGTCGCATCATTTTTTTTCTAAACTATTTGTCATTTGGTAAACAACTTTTGGTCTTTCAATGAAAAACTTATTTACATGAGAATTGTTTCTCTCTTAGATATTGGATGAACTTCTAAACTTGACAAACTTTGACGAGTTCTTCTACAACTTCGGTTCTGTAAAGTATTCTTGACGTTCCATTCCTTCGAGCAATTTTCTGAACATTTCATGCTTGGGAAATCACATCATTTTGTCTGCTTAGTTTGTCATTTGGTATACAACTTTTGGTCATTTAATTAAAAGCTTATTTTCGTGAGTATTTACTATCTCTTGGATCATGGACAAACTTCCTAACTCCACAAACTTTTACCAGTTGTTCAATAACTTTGCTCCATTAAAGTATTCATGACAATCCATTTCTTCGAGTAATTTTTCGAACATTCCATTCTCGGGAAATTGCATAATTTAGTCTAAATAGTTTGTCATTTTGTAAACGACTTTTGGTATATAAATTAAAAAGTTATTTACATGAGAGTTGTTTCTCTCCTTGTTCTTGGACGAACTTCCGAACTTGACGAAGTCTTACGAGTTCTTTTAAAACTTCAGTTCCTTAAAGTATTCATGACGATCCATTTCTTCGAGTAATTTTTCAAACATTCCAAGCACAGGAAATCGCATCATTATGTCTAAATAATTTGTCAATTTCTAAACAACTTTTGGTCTTCGAATTAAAAACCTATTTACGTGAGAGGTTTTTCTCTCTTGGCTCTTAGACGAACTTCCAAACTTGACATACTTTTACGAGTTCTTCTATAACTTCGATTTCTTAAAGTATTCAAGATAATCCATTCCTTAGAGTAATTTTTTGAACATTTCATGCTCGGGAAATCGCATTATTTGGTCTAAATACTTTGTCATTTTCTAAACGACTTTTGATCTTTGAATGAAAAACTTATTTATGTGAGAGTTGTTTCTCTCTTGGTTCTTGGACGAACTTCTGAACTTGGACAACTTTTTACTATTTCATCTATAACTTTCATTCCTTAAAGTATTCATGACAATCCATTCCTTCAAGCAATTTTCCGAACATTCCATGCTCGGGAAATCGCATCATTTGGTCTAAATAGTTTGCCATTTTGTAAACAACTTTTGGTCTTTAAATTAAAATCTTATTTACGTGAGAATTGTTTCTCTCTTTATTCTTGGACGAACTTACGAACTTGATGAAGTTTTGCAAGTTCTTTTAAAACTTCAGTTCCTTAAATATTCATGACGATCCATTCCTTCGAGCAATTTTTATAGCATTCCATGCACAGGAAATCACATCTTTTTGTCTAAATTGTTTGTCATTTTCTAAACAACTTTTGGTCTTTGAATTAAAAACCTATTTCCGTGAGAGTTGTTTTTCTCTTGGTTCTTAGATGAACTTCCAAACTTGACGAGCTTTTACGAGTTCTTCAATAACTTCGATTTCTTAAAGTATTCATGACAACCCATTCTTAGAGCAATTTTTTGAACATTTCTTGCTCGGGAAATCGCATTATTTGGTCTAAATACTTTGTCATTTTCTAAACGACTTTTGATCTTTGAATGAAAAACTTATTTATGTGAGAGTTGTTTCTCTCTTGGTTCTTGGACGAACTTCTGAACTTGGACAACTTTTTACTATTTCATCTATAACTTTCATTCCTTAAAGTATTCATGACAATCCATTCCTTCAAGCAATTTTCCGAACATTCCATGCTCGGGAAATCGCATCATTTGGTCTAAATAGTTTGCCATTTTGTAAACAACTTTTGGTCTTTAAATTAAAATCCTATTTACGTGAGAATTGTTTCTCTCTTTATTCTTGGACGAACTTCCGAACTTGATGAAGTTTTGCAAGTTCTTTTAAAACTTCAGTTCCTTAAATATTCATGACGATCCATTCCTTCGAGCAATTTTTATAGCATTCCATGCACAGGAAATCACATCTTTTTGTCTAAATAGTTTGTCATTTTCTAAACAACTTTTGGTCTTTGAATTAAAAACCTATTTCCGTGAGAGTTGTTTTTCTCTTGGTTCTTAGATGAACTTCCAAACTTTACGAGCTTTTACGAGTTCTTCAATAACTTCGATTTCTTAAAGTATTCAAGACGACCCATTCTTAGAGCAAATTTTTGAACATTACATACTCGGGAAATCGCATCATTTGGTCTAAATACTTTGTCATTTTCTAAACTACTTTTCTTCTTTCAATGAAAAACTTTCTTACGTGAGAGTTGTTTCTATCTTGGTTCTTGGCCGAACTTCTGAACATGGAAAACTTTTACGAGTTCTTTTATAACATCAGTTCCATAAAGTATTCATGGCGATCCATTCCTTCGAGCAATTTTTCGAACATTTCATGCTTGGGAAATCGCATCATTTTTTTATCTAAACTATTTGTCATTTGGTAAACAACTTTTGGTCTTTGAATGAAAAACTTATTTACATGAGAATTGTTTCTCTCTTAGATATTGGATGAACTTCTAAACTTGACAAACTTTGACGAGTTCTTCTATAACTTCGGTTCTATAAAGTATTCATGACGTTCCATTCCTTCGAGCAAATTTCTGAACATTCCATGCTTGGGAAATCACATCATTTTGTCTGCTTAGTTTGTCATTTGGTATACAACTTTTGGTCATTTAATTAAAAGTTTATTTACGTGAGAATTTACTATCTCTTGGATCATGGACAAACTTCCTAACTCCACAAACTATTACCAGTTGTTCAATAACTTTGCTCCATTAAAGTATTCATGACAATCCATTCCTTCGAGTAATTTTTCGAACATTCCATGCTCGGGAAATTGCATAATTTAGTCTAAATAGTTTGTCATTTTGTAAACGACTTTTGGTATATAAATTAAAAAGTTATTTACATGAGAGTTGTTTCTCTCCTTGTTCTTGGACGAACTTCCGAACTTGACGAAGTCTTACGAGTTCTTTTAAAACTTCAGTTCCTTAAAGTATTCATGACGATCCATTTCTTCGAGTAATTTTTCAAACATTCCAAGCACAGGAAATCGCATCATTATGTCTAAATAATTTGTCAATTTCTAAACAACTTTTGGTCTTCGAATTAAAACCTATTTACGTGAGAGGTTTTTCTCTCTTGGCTCTTAGACGAACTTCCAAACTTGACATACTTTTACGAGTTCTTCTATAACTTCGATTTCTTAAAGTATTCAAGATAATCCATTCCTTAGAGTAATTTTTTGAACATTTCATGCTCTGGAAATCGCATTATTTGGTCTAAATACTTTGTCATTTTCTAAATGACTTTTGATCTTTGAATGAAAAACTTATTTATGTGAGAGTTGTTTCTCTCTTGGTTCTTGGACGAACATCTGAACTTGGACAACTTTTTACTATTTCATCTATAACTTTCATTCCTTAAAGTATTCATGACAATCCATTCCTTCAAGCAATTTTCCGAACATTCCATGCTCGGGAAATCGCATCATTTGGTCTAAATAGTTTGCCATTTTGTAAACAACTTTTGGTCTTTAAATTAAAATCCTATTTACGTGAGAATTGTTTCTCTCTTTATTCTTGGACGAACTTCCGAACTTGATGAAGTTTTGCAAGTTCTTTTAAAACTTCAGTTCCTTAAATATTCATGACGATCCATTCCTTCGAGCAATTTTTATAGCATTCCATGCACCGGAAATCACATCTTTTTGTCTAAATAGTTTGTCATTTTCTAAACAACTTTTGGTCTTTGAATTAAAAACCTATTTCCGTGAGAGTTGTTTTTCTCTTGGTTCTTAGATGAACTTCCAAACTTTACGAGCTTTTACGAGTTCTTCAATAACTTTGATTTCTTAAAGTATTCATGACAACCCATTCTTAGAGCAATTTTTTGAACATTACATACTCGGGAAATCGCATCATTTGGTCTAAATACTTTGTCATTTTCTAAACTACTTTTCGTCTTTCAATGAAAAACTTTCTTACGTGAGAGTTGTTTTTATCTTGGTTCTTGGCCGAACTTCTGAACTTGGAAAACTTTTACGAGTTCTTTTATAACATCAGTTCCATAAAGTATTCATGGCGATCCATTCCTTCGAGCAATTTTTCGAACATTTCATGCTTGGGAAGTCGCATCATTTTTTTTCTAAACTATTTGTCATTTGGTAAAAAACTTTTTCTCTTTGAATGAAAAACTTATTTACATGAGAACTGTTTCTCTCTTAGATATTGGATGAACTTCTAAACTTGACAAACTTTGCCAAGTTCTTCTACAACTTCGGTTCTATAAAGTATTCATGACGTTCCATTCCTTCGAGCAATTTTCTGAACATTCCATGCTTGGGAAATCACATCATTTTGTTTGCTTAGTTTGTCATTTGGTATACAACTTTTGGTCATTTAATTAAAAGCTTATTTTCGTGAGAATTTACTATCTCTTGGAACATGGACAAACTTCCTAACTCCACAAACTTTTACCAGTTGTTCAATAACTTTGCTCCATTAAAGTATTCATGACAATCCATTCCTTCAAGTAATTTTTCGAACATTCCATGCTCGGGAAATTGCATAATTTAGTCTAAATAGTTTGTCATTTTGTAAACGACTTTTGGTCTATAAATTAAAAAGTTATTTACATGAGAGTTGTTTCTCTCCTTGTTCTTGGACGAACTTCCGAACTTGACGAAGTCTTACGAGTTCTTTTAAAACTTCAGTTCCTTAAAGTATTCATGACGATCAATTTCTTCGAGTAATTTTTCAAACATTCCAAGCACAGGAAATCGCATCATTATGTCTAAATAATTTGTCAATTTCTAAACAACTTTTGCTCTTCGAATTAAAAACCTATTTACGTGAGAGGTTTTTCTCTCTTGGCTCTTAGACGAACTTCCAAACTTGACATACTTTTACGAGTTCTTCCATAACTTCGATTTCTTTAAGTATTCAAGACAATCCATTCCTTAGAGTAATTTTTTGAACATTTCATGCTCGGGAAATCGCATTATTTGGTCTAAATACTTTGTCATTTTCTAAACGACTTCTGGTCTTTGAATGAAAAACTTATTTATGTAAGAGCTGTTTCTCTCTTGGTTCTTGGACGAACTTCTGAACTTGGACAACTTTTTACTATTTTATCTATAACTTTCATTCCTTAAAGTATTCATGACAATCCATTCCTTCAAGCAATTTTCCGATCATTTCATGCTCGGGAAATCGCATCATTTGGTCTAAATAGCTTGCCATTTTGTAAACAACTTATGGTCTTTATATTAAAATCGTATTTACGTGAGAATTGTTTCTCTTAATTCTTGGACGAACTTCCGAACTTGATGAAGTTTTGCAAGTTCTTTTAAAACTTCAGTTCCTTAAATATTCATGACGATCCATTCCTTCGAGCAATTTTTCGAGCATTCCATGCACAGGAAATCACTTCATTTTGTCTAAATAGTTTGTCATTTTCTAAACAACTTTTGGTCTTTGAATTAAAAACCTATTTCCGTGAGAGTTGTTTTTCTCTTGGTTCTTAGATGAACTTCCAAACTTGACGAGCTTTTACGAGTTCTTCAATAACTTCGATTTCTTAAAGTATTCAGGACAACCCATTCTTAGAGCAATTTTTTGAACATTACATACTCGGGAAATCGCATCATTTGGTCTAAATACTTTGTCATTTTCTAAACTACTTTTCGACTTTCAATGAAAAACTTTCTTACGTGAGAGTTGTTTCTATCTTGGTTCTTGGCCGAACTTCTGTACTTGGAAAACTTTTACGAGTTCTTTTATAACATCAGTTCCATAAAGTATTCATGGCGATCCATTCCTTCGAGCAATTTTTCGAACATTTCATGCTTGGGAAGTCGCGTCATTTTTTTTCTAAACTATTTGTCATTTGGTAAACAACTTTTGGTCTTTGAATGAAAAACTTATTTACATGAGAATTGTTTCTCTCTTAGATATTGGATGAACTTCTAAACTTGACAAACTTTGACGAGTTCTTCTATAACTTCGGTTCTATAAAGTATTCATGACGTTCCATTCCTTCGAGCAAATTTCTGAACATTCCATGCTTGGGAAATCACATCATTTTGTCTGCTTAGTTTGTCATTTGGTATACAACTTTTGGTCATTTAATTAAAAGTTTATTTACGTGAGAATTTACTATCTCTTGGATCATGGACAAACTTCCTAACTCCACAAACTTTTACCAGTTGTTCAATAACTTTGCTCCATTAAAGTATTCATGAAAATTCATTCCTTCGAGTAATTTTCCGAACATTCCATGCTCGGGAAATTGCATAATTTAGTCTAAATAGTTTGTCATTTTGTAAACGACTTTTGGTCTATAAATTAAAAAGTTATTTACATGAGAGTTGTTTCTCTCCTTGTTCTTGGACGAACTTCCGAAATTGACGAAGTCTTACGAGTTCTTTTAAAACTTCAGTTCCTTAAAGTATTCATGACGATCCATTTCTTCGAGTAATTTTTCAAACATTCCAAGCACAGGAAATTGCATCATTATGTCTAAATAATTTGTCAATTTCTAAACAACTTTTGGTCTTCGAATTAAAAACCTATTTACGTGAGAGGTTTTTCTCTCTTGGCTCTTAGACGAACTTCCAAACTTGACATACTTTTACGAGTTCTTCTATAACTTCGATTTCTTAAAGTATTCAAGATAATCCATTCCTTAGAGTAATTTTTTGAACATTTCATGCTCGGGAAATCACATTATTTGGTCTAAATACTTTGTCATTTTCTAAACAACTTTTGATCTTTGAATTAAAACCCTATTTTCGTGGAGGTTGTTTTTCTCTTGGTTCTTAGATGAACTTCCAAACTTTACGAACTTTTATGAGTTCTTCAATAACTTCGGTTTCTTAAAGTATTCATGACAACCCATTCTTAGAGCAATTTTTTGAACATTACATACTCGGGAAATCGCATCATTTGATCTAAATACTTTGTCATTTTCTAAACTACTTTTCGTCTTTCAATGAAAAACTTTCTTACGTGAGAGTTGTTTCTATCTTGGTTCTTGGCCGAACTTCCGAACTTGGAAAACTTTTACGAGTTCTTTTATAACATCAGTTCCATAAAGTATTCATGGCGATCCATTCCTTCGAGCAATTTTTCGAACATTTCATGCTTGGGAAATCGCATCATTTTTTTTATAAACTATTTGTCATTTGGTAAACAACTTTTTCTCTTTGAATGAAAAACTTATTTACATGAGAATTGTTTCTCTCTTAGATATTGGATGAACTTCTAAACTTGACAAACTTTGTCGAGTTCTTCTACAACTTCGGTTCTATAAAGTATTCATGACGTTCCATTCCTTCGAGCAAATTTCTGAACATTCCATGCTTGGGAAATCACATCATTTTGTCTGCTTAGTTTGTCATTTGGTATACAACTTTTGGTCATTTAATTAAAAGCTTATTTTCGTGAGAATTTACTATCTCTTGGATCATGGACAAACTTCCTAACTCCACAAACTTTTACCAGTTGTTCAATAACTTTGCTCCATTAAAGTATTCATGACAATCCATTCCTTCGAGTAATTTTTCGAACATTCCATGCTCGGGAAATTGCATAATTTAGTCTAAATAGTTTGTCATTTTGTAAACGACTTTTGGTCTATAAATTAAAAAGTTATTTACATGAGAGTTGTTTCTCTCCTTGTTCTTGGACGAACTTCCGAACTTGACGAAGTCTTACGAGTTCTTTTAAAACTTCAGTTCCTTAAAGTATTCATGACGATCCATTTCTTCGAGTAATTTTTCAAACATTCCAAGCACAGGAAATTGCATCATTATGTCTAAATAATTTGTCAATTTCTAAACAACTTTTGGTCTTCGAATTAAAAACCTATTTACGTGAGAGGTTTTTCTCTCTTGGCTCTTAGACGAACTTCCAAACTTGACATACTTTTACGAGTTCTTCTATAACTTCGATTTCTTAAAGTATTCAAGATAATCCTTTCCTTAGAGTAATTTTTTGAACATTTCATGCTCGGGAAATCGCATTATTTGGTCTAAATACTTTGTCATTTTCTAAACGACTTCTGGTCTTTGAATGAAAAACTTATTTATGTAAGAGCTGTTTCTCTCTTGGTTCTTGGACGAACTTCTGAACTTGGACAACTTTTTACTATTTTATCTATAACTTTCATTCCTTAAAGTATTCATGACAATCCATTCCTTCAAGCAATTTTCCGATCATTTCATGCTCGGGAAATCGCATCATTTGGTCTAAATAGCTTGCCATTTTGTAAACAACTTTTGGTCTTTATATTAAAATCTTATTTACGTGAGAATTGTTTCTCTTAATTCTTGGACGAACTTCCGAACTTGATGAAGTTTTGCAAGTTCTTTTAAAACTTCAGTTCCTTAAATATTCATGACGATCCATTCCTTCGAGCAATTTTTATAGCATTCCATGCACAGGAAATCACATCATTTTGTCTAAATAGTTTGTCATTTTCTAAACAACTTTTGGTCTTTGAATTAAAAACCTATTTCCGTGAGAGTTGTTTTTCTCTTGGTTCTTAGATGAACTTCCAAACTTTACGAGCTTTTACGAGTTCTTCAATAACTTCGATTTCTTAAAGTATTCATGACAACCCATTCTTAGAGCAATTTTTTGAACATTACATACTCGGGAAATCGCATCATTTGGTCTAAATACTTTGTCATTTTCTAAACTACTTTTCGACTTTCAATGAAAAACTTTCTTACGTGAGAGTTGTTTCTATCTTGGTTCTTGGCCGAACTTCTGAACTTGGAAAACTTTTACGAGTTCTTTTATAACATCAGTTCCATAAAGTATTCATGGCGATCCATTCCTTCGAGCAATTTTTCGAACATTTCATGCTTGGGAAGTCGCATCATTTTTTTTTCTAAACTATTTGTCATTTGGTAAACAACTTTTGCTCTTTGAATGAAAAACTTATTTACATGAGAATTGTTTCTCTCTTAGATATTGGATGAACTTCTAAACTTGACAAACTTTGACGAGTTCTTCTATAACTTCGGTTCTATAAAGTATTCATGACGTTCCATTCCTTCGAGCAATTTTCTGAACATTCCATGCTTGGGAAATCACATTATTTGGTCTAAATACTTTGTCATTTTCTAAACGACTTTTGGTCTTTGAATGAAAAACTTATTTACGTAGGAGTTGTTTCTCTCTTGGTTCTTGGACGAACTTCTGAACTTGGACAACTTTTTACTATTTCATCTATAACTTTCATTCCTTAAAGTATTCATGACAATCCATTCCTTCAAGCAATTTTCCGAACATTCCATGCTCGGGTTATCGCATCATTTGGTCTAAATAGTTTGTCATTTTGTAAACAACTTTTGGTCTTTAAATTAAAATCTTATTTACGTGAGAATTGTTTCTCTCTTTATTCTTGGACGAACTTCCGAACTAGATGAAGTTTTGCAAGTTCTTTTAAAACTTCAGTTCCTTAAATATTCATGACGATCCATTCCTTCGAGCAATTTTTCGAGCATTCCATGCACAGGAAATCACATCATTTTGTCTAAATAGTTTGTCATTTTCTAAACAACTTTTGGTCTTTGAATTAAAAACCTATTTCCATGAGAGTTGTTTTTCTCTTGGTTCTTAGATGAACTTCCAAACTTGACGAGCTTTTACGAGTTCTTCAATAACTTCGATTTCTTAAAGTATTCAAGACAACCCATTCTTAGAGCAATTTTTTGAACATTACATACTCGGGAAATCGCATCATTTGGTCTAAATACTTTGTCATTTTCTAAACTACTTTTCGTCTTTCAATGAAAAACTTTTTTACGTGAGAGTTGTTTCTATCTTGGTTCTTGGCCGAACTTTCAAACTTGGAAAACTTTTACGAGTTCTTTTATAACATCAGTTCCATAAAGTATTCATGGCGATCCATTCCTTCGAGCAATTTTTCGAACATTTCATGCTTGGGAAGTCGCATCATTTTTTTTTCTAAACTATTTGTCATTTGGTAAACAACTTTTGCTCTTTGAATGAAAAACTTATTTACATGAGAATTGTTTCTCTCTTAGATATTGGATGAACTTCTAAACTTGACAAACTTTGACGAGTTCTTCTATAACTTCGGTTCTATAAAGTATTCATGACGTTCCATTCCTTCGAGCAATTTTCTGAACATTCCATGCTTGGGAAATCACATTATTTGGTCTAAATACTTTGTCATTTTCTAAACGACTTTTGGTCTTTGAATGAAAAACTTATTTACGTAGGAGTTGTTTCTCTCTTGGTTCTTGGACGAACTTCTGAACTTGGACAACTTTTTACTATTTCATCTATAACTTTCATTCCTTAAAGTATTCATGACAATCCATCCTTCAAGCAATTTTCCGAACATTCCATGCTCGGGAAATCACATCATTTGGTTTAAATAGTTTGCCATTTTGTAAACAACATTTGGTCTTTAAATTAAAATCTTATTTACGTGAGAATTGTTTCTCTCTTTATTCTTGGACGAACTTCCGAACTTGATGAAGTTTTGCAAGTTCTTTTAAAACTTCAGTTCCTTAAATATATTCATGACGATCCATTCCTTCGAGCAATTTTTCGAGCATTCCATGCACAGGAAATCACATCATTTTGTCTAAATAGTTTGTCATTTTCTAAACAACTTTTGGTCTTTGAATTAAAAACCTATTTTCGTGAGAGTTGTTTTTCTCTTGGTTCTTAGATGAACTTCCAAACTTTACGAGCTTTTACGAGTTCTTCAATAACTTCGGTTTCTTAAAGTATTCAAGACAACCCATTCTTAGAGCAATTTTTTGAACATTACATACTCGGGAAATCGCATCATTTGGTCTAAATACTTTGTCATTTTCTAAACTACTTTTCGTCCTTCAATGAAAAACTTTCTTACGTGAGAGTTGTTTTTATCTTGGTTCTTGGCCGAACTTTCAAACTTGGAAAACTTTTACGAGTTCTTTTATAACATCAGTTCCATAAAGTATTCATGGCGATCCATTCCTTCGAGCAATTTTTCGAACATTTCATGCTTGGGAAGTCGCATCATTTTTTTTCTAAACTATTTGTCATTTGGTAAACAACTTTTGCTCTTTGAATGAAAATCTTATTTACATGAGAATTGTTTCTCTCTTAGATATTGGATGAACTTCTAAACTTGACAAACTTTGCCGGGTTCTTCTACAACTTCGGTTCTATAAAGTATTCATGACGTTCCATTCCTTCGAGCAATTTTCTGAACATTCCATGCTTGGGAAATCACATCATTTTGTTTGATTAGTTTGTCATTTGGTATACAACTTTTGGTCATTTAATTAAAAGCTTATTTTCGTGAGAATTTACTATCTCTTGGATCATGGACAAACTTCCTAACTCCACAAACTTTTACCAGTTGTTCAATAACTTTGCTCCATTAAAGTATTCATGACAATCTATTCCTTCGAGTAATTTTCCGAACATTCCATGCTCGGGAAATTGCATAATTTAGTCTAAATAGTTTGTCATTTTGTAAACGACTTTTGGTCTATAAATTAAAAAGTTATTTACATGAGAGTTGTTTCTCTCCTTGTTCTTGGACGAACTTCCGAACTTGACGAAGTTTTACGTGTTCTTTTAAAACTTCAGTTCCTTAAAGAATTCATGACGATACATTTCTTCGAGTAATTTTTCAAACATTCCAAGCACAGGAAATTGCATCATTATGTCTAAATAATTTGTCAATTTCTAAACAACTTTTGGTCTTCGAATTAAAAACCTATTTACGTGAGAGGTTTTTCTCTCTTGGCTCTTAGACGAACTTCCAAACTTGACATACTTTTACGAGTTCTTCTATAACTTCGATTTCTTAAAGTATTCAAGATAATCCATTCCTTAGAGTAATTTTTTGAACATTTCATGCTCGGGAAATCGCATTATTTGGTCTAAATACTTTGTCATTTTCTAAACGACTTCTGGTCTTTGAATGAAAAACTTATTTATGTAAGAGCTGTTTCTCTCTTGGTTCTTGGACGAACTTCTGAACTTGGACAACTTTTTACTATTTTATCTATAACTTTCATTCCTTAAAGTATTCATGACAATCCATTCCTTCAAGCAATTTCCCGATCATTTCATGCTCGGGAAATCGCATCATTTGGTCTAAATAGCTTGCCATTTTGTAAACAACTTTTGGTCTTTATATTAAAATCTTATTTACGTGAGAATTGTTTCTCTTAATTCTTGGACGAACTTCCGAACTTGATGAAGTTTTGCAAGTTCTTTTAAAACTTCAGTTCCTTAAATATTCATGACGATCCATTCCTTCGAGCAATTTTTCGAGCATTCCATGCACAGGAAATCACATCATTTTGTCTAAATAGTTTGTCATTTTCTAAACAACTTTTGGTCTTTGAATTAAAAACCTATTTCCGTGAGAGTTGTTTTTCTCTTGGTTCTTAGATGAACTTCCAAACTTGACGAGCTTTTACGAGTTCTTCAATAACTTCGATTTCTTAAAGTATTCAAGACAACCCATTCTTAGAGCAATTTTTTGAACATTACATACTCGGGAAATCGCATCATTTGGTCTAAATACTTTGTCATTTTCTAAACTACTTTTCGTCTTTCAATGAAAAACTTTCTTACGTGAGAGTTGTTTCTATCTTGGTTCTTGGCCGAACTTCTGAACTTGGAAAACTTTTACGAGTTCTTTTATAACATCAGTTCCATAAAGTATTCATGGCGATCCATTCCTTCGAGCAATTTTTCGAACATTTCATGCTTGGGAAATCGCATCATTTTTTTTATAAACTATTTGTCATTTGGTAAACAACTTTTTCTCTTTGAATGAAAAACTTATTTACATGAGAATTTTTTCTCTCTTAGATATTGGATGAACTTCTAAACTTGACAAACTTTGACGAGTTCTTCTACAACTTCGGTTCTATAAAGTATTCATGACGTTCCATTCCTTCGAGCAAATTTCTGAACATTCCATGCTTGGGAAATCACATCATTTTGTCTGCTTAGTTTGTCATTCGGTATACAACTTTTGGTCATTTAATTAAAAGTTTATTTACGTGAGAATTTACTATCTCTTGGATCATGGACAAACTTCCTAACTCCACAAACTTTTACCAGTTGTTCAATAACTTTGCTCCATTAAAGTATTCATGACAATCCATTCCTTCGAGTAATTTTCTGATCATTCCATGCTCGGGAAATTGCATAATTTAGTCTAAATAGTTTGTCATTTTGTAAACGACTTTTGGTCTATAAATTAAAAAGTTATTTACATGAGAGTTGTTTCTCTCCTTGTTCTTGGACGAACTTCCGAACTTGACGAAGTTTTACGAGTTCTTTTAAAACTTCAGTTCCTTAAAGTATTCATGACGATACATTTCTTCGAGTAATTTTTCAAACATTCCAAGCACAGGAAATTGCATCATTATGTCTAAATAATTTGTCAATTTCTAAACAACTTTTGGTCTTCGAATTAAAAACCTATTTACGTGAGAGGTTTTTCTCTCTTGGCTCTTAAATGAACTTCCAAACTTGACATACTTTTACGAGTTCTTCTATAACTTCGATTTCTTAAAGTATTCAAGATAATCCATTCCTTAGAGTAATTTTTTGAACATTTCATGCTCGGGAAATCGCATTATTTGGTCTAAATACTTTGTCATTTTCTAAACGACTTCTGGTCTTTGAATGAAAAACTTATTTATGTAAGAGCTGTTTCTCTCTTGGTTCTTGGACGAACTTCTGAACTTGGACAACTTTTTACTATTTCATCTATAACTTTCATTCCTTAAAGTATTCATGACAATCCATTCCTTCAAGCAATTTTCCGATCATTTCATGCTCGGGAAATCGCATCATTTGGTCTAAATAGCTAGCCATTTTGTAAACAACTTTTGGTCTTTATATTAAAATCTTATTTACGTGAGAATTGTTTCTCTTAATTCTTGGACGAACTTCCGAACTTGATGAAGTTTTGCAAGTTCTTTTAAAACTTCAGTTCCTTAAATATTCATGACGATCCATTCCTTCGAGCAATTTTTCGAGCATTCCATGCACAGGAAATCACATCATTTTGTCTAAATAGTTTGTCATTTTCTAAACAACTTTTGGTCTTTGAATTAAAAACCTATTTCCGTGAGAGTTGTTTTTCTCTTGGTTCTTAGATGAACTTCCAAACTTGACGAGCTTTTACGAGTTCTTCAATAACTTCGATTTTTTAAAGTATTCAAGACAACCCATTCTTAGAGCAATTTTTTGAACATTACATACTCGGGAAATCGCATCATTTGGTCAAAATACTTTGTCATTTTCTAAACTACTTTTCGTCTTTCAATGAAAAACTTTCTTATGTGAGAGTTGTTTCTATCTTGGTTCTTGGCCGAACTTCTGAACTTGGAAAACTTTTACGAGTTCTTTTATAACATCAGTTCCATAAAGTATTCATGGCGATCCATTCCTTCGAGCAATTTTTCGAACATTTCATGCTTGGGAAATCGCATCATTTTTTTTCTAAACTATTTGTCATTTGGTAAACAACTTTTGGTCTTTGAATGAAAAACTTATTTACATGAGAATTGTTTCTCTCTTAGATATTGGATGAACTTCTAAACTTGACAAACTTTGACGAGTTCTTCTATAACTTCGATTCTATAAAGTATTCTTGACGTTCCATTCCTTCGAGCAATTTTCTGAACATTCCATGCTTGGGAAATCACATCATTTTGTCTGCTTAGTTTGTCATTCGGTATACAACTTTTGGTCATTTAATTAAAAGTTTATTTACGTGAGAATTTACTATCTCTTGGATCATGGACAAACTTCCTAACTCCACAAACTTTTACCAGTTGTTCAATAACTTTGCTCCATTAAAGTATTCATGACAATCCATTCCTTCGAGTAATTTTCTGATCATTCCATGCTCGGGAAATTGCATAATTTAGTCTAAATAGTTTGTCATTTTGTAAACGACTTTTGGTCTATAAATTAAAAAGTTATTTACATGAGAGTTGTTTCTCTCCTTGTTCTTGGACGAACTTCCGAACTTGACGAAGTCTTACGAGTTCTTTTAAAACTTCAGTTCCTTAAAGTATTCATGACGATACATTTCTTCGAGTAATTTTTCAAACATTCCAAGCACAGGAAATTGCATCATTATGTCTAAATAATTTCTCAATTTCTAAACAACTTTTGGTCTTCGAATTAAAAACCTATTTACGTGAGAGGTTTTTCTCTCTTGGCTCTTAGACGAACTTCCAAACTTGACATACTTTTACGAGTTCTTCTATAACTTCGATTTCTTAAAGTATTCAAGATAATCCATTCCTTAGAGTAATTTTTTGAACATTTCATGCTCGGGAAATCGCATTATTTGGTCTAAATACTTTGTCATTTTCTAAACGACTTTTGGTCTTTGAATGAAAAACTTATTTATGTGAGAGATGTTTCTCTCTTGGTTCTTGGACGAACTTCTGAACTTGGACAACTTTTTACTATTTCATCTATAACTTTCATTCCTTAAAGTATTCATGACAATCCATTCCTTCAAGCAATTTTCCGAACATTCCATGCTCGGGAAATCGCAGCATTTGGTCTAAATAGCTTGCCATTTTGTAAACAACTTTTGGTCTTTAAATTAAAATCTTATTTACGTGAGAATTGTTTCTCTTAATTCTTGGACGAACTTCCGAACTTGATGAAGTTTTGCAAGTTCTTTTAAAACTTCAGTTCCTTAAATATTCATGACGATCCATTCCTTCGAGCAATTTTTCGAGCATTCCATGCACAGGAAATCACATCATTTTGTCTAAATAGTTTGTTATTTTCTAAACAACTTTTGGTCTTTGAATTAAAAACCTATTTCCGTGAGAGTTGTTTTTCTCTTGGTTCTTAGATGAACTTCCAAACTTGACGAGCTTTTACGAGTTCTTCAATAACTTCGGTTTCTTAAAGTATTCAAGACAACCCATTCTTAGAGCAATTTTTTGAACATTACATACTCAGGAAATCGCATCATTTGGTCTAAATACTTTGTCATTTTCTAAACTACTTTTCGTCCTTCAATGAAAAACTTTCTTACGTGAGAGTTGTTTTTATCTTGGTTCTTGGCCGAACTTTCAAACTTGGAAAACTTTTACGAGTTCTTTTATAACATCAGTTCCATAAAGTATTCATGGCGATCCATTCCTTCGAGCAATTTTTCGAACATTTCATGCTTGGGAAGTCGCATCATTTTTTTTCTAAACTATTTGTCATTTGGTAAACAACTTTTGCTCTTTGAATGAAAAACTTATTTACATGAGAATTGTTTCTCTCTTAGATATTGGATGAACTTCTAAACTTGACAAACTTTGCCGGGTTCTTCTACAACTTCGGTTCTATAAAGTATTCATGACGGTCCATTCCTTCGAGCAATTTTCTGAACATTCCATGCTTGGGAAATCACATCATTTTGTTTGCTTAGTTTGTCATTTGGTATACAACTTTTGGTCATTTAATTAAAAGCTTATTTTCGTGAGAATTTACTATCTCTTGGATCATGGACAAACTTCCTAACTCCATAAACTTTTACCAGTTGTTCAATAACTTTGCTCCATTAAAGTATTCATGACAATCCAATCCTTCGAGTAATTTTCCGAACATTCCATGCTCGGGAAATTGCATAATTTAGTCTAAATAGTTTGTCATTTTGTAAACGACTTTTGGTCTATAAATTAAAAAGTTATTTACATGGGAGTTGTTTCTCTCCTTGTTCTTGGACGAACTTCCGAACTTGACGAAGTTTTACGAGTTCTTTTAAAACTTCAGTTCCTTAAAGTATTCATGACGATCCATTTCTTCGAGTAGTTTTTCAAACATTCCAAGCAGAGAAAATCGCATCATTATGTCTAAATAATTTGTCAATTTCTAAACAACTTTTGGTCTTCGAATTAAAAACCTATTTACGTGAGAGGTTTTTCTCTCTTGGCTCTTAGACGAACTTCCAAACTTGACATACTTTTACGAGTTCTTCTATAACTTCGATTTCTTAAAGTATTCAAGATAATCCATTCCTTAGAGTAATTTTTTGAACATTTCATGCTCGGGAAATCGCATTATTTGGTCTAAATACTTTGTCATTTTCTAAACGACTTTTGGTCTTTGAATGAAAAACTTATTTATGTGAGAGTTGTTTCTCTCTTGGTTCTTGGACGAACTTCTGAACTTGGACAACTTTTTACTATTTCATCTATAACTTTCATTCCTTAAAGTATTCATGACAATCCATTCCTTCAAGCAATTTTCCGAACATTCCATGCTCGGGTTATCGCATCATTTGGTCTAAATAGTTTGTCATTTTGTAAACAACTTTTGGTCTTTAAATTAAAATCTTATTTACGTGAGAATTGTTTCTCTCTTTATTCTTGGACGAACTTCCAAACTAGATGAAGTTTTGCAAGTTCTTTTAAAACTTCAGTTCCTTAAATATTCATGACGATCCATTCCTTCGAGCAATTTTTCGAGCATTCCATGCACAGGAAATCACATCATTTTGTCTAAATAGTTTGTCATTTTCTAAACTATTTGTCATTTGGTAAACAACTTTTGCTCTTTGAATGAAAAACTTATTTACATGAGAATTGTTTCTCTCTTAGATATTGGATGAACTTCTAAACTTGACAAACATTGACGAGTTCTTCTATAACTTCGATTCTATAAAGTATTCTTGACGTTCCATTCCTTCGAGCAATTTTCTGAACATTCCATGCTTGGGAAATCACATCATTTTGTCTGCTTAGTTTGTCATTTGGTATACAACTTTTGGTCATTTAATTAAAAGCTTATTTTCGTGAGAATTTACTATCTCTTGGATCATGGACAAACTTCCTAACTCCACAAACTTTTACCAGTTGTTCAATAACTTTGCTCCATTAAAGTATTCATGACAATCCATTCCTTCGAGTAATTTTTTGAACATTCCATGCTCGGGAAATTGCATAATTTAGTCTAAATAGTTTGTCATTTTGTAAACGACTTTTGGTCTAAAAATTAAAAAGTTATTTACATGAGAGTTGTTTCTCTCCTTGTTCTTGGACGAACTTCCGAACTTGACGAAGTCTTACGAGTTCTTTTAAAACTTCAGTTCCTTGAAGTATTCATGACGATACATTTCTTCGAGTAATTTTTCAAACATTCCAAGCACAGGAAATTGCATCATTATGTCTAAATAATTTGTCAATTTCTAAACAACTTTTGGTCTTCGAATTAAAAACCTATTTACGTGAGAGGTTTTTCTCTCTTGGCTCTTAAATGAACTTCCAAACTTGACATACTTTTACGAGTTCTTCTATAACTTCGATTTCTTAAAGTATTCAAGATAATCCATTCCTTAGAGTAATTTTTTGAACATTTCATGCTCGGGAAATCGCATTATTTGGTCTAAATACTTTGTCATTTTCTAAACGACTTTTGGTCTTTGAATGAAAAACTTATTTACGTCAGAGTTGTTTCTCTCTAGGTTCTTGGACGAACTTCTGAACATGGACAACTTTTAACTATTTCATCTATAACTTTCATTCCTTAAGGAATTCATGACAATCCATCCTTCAAGCAATTTTCCGAACATTCCATGCTCGGGAAATCGCATCATTTAGTCTAAATAGCTTGCCATTTTGTAAACAACTTTTGGTCCTTAAATTAAAATCTTATTAACGTGAGAATTGTTTCTCTCTTTATTCTTGGACGAACTTCCGAACTTGATGAAGTTTTGCAAGTTCTTTTAAAACTTCAGTTCCTTAAATATATTCATAACGATCCATTCCTTCGAGCAATTTTTCGAGCATTCCATGCACAGGAAATCACATCATTTTGTCTAAATAGTTTGTCATTTTCTAAACAACTTTTGGTCTTTGAATTAAAAACCTATTTTCGTGAGAGTTGTTTTTCTCTTGGTTCTTAGATGAACTTCCAAACTTTACGAGCTTTTACGAGTTCTTCAATAACTTCGGTTTCTTAAAGTATTCAAGACAACCCATTCTTAGAGCAATTTTTTGAACATTACATACTCAGGAAATCGCATCATTTGGTCTAAATACTTTGTCATTTTCTAAACTACTTTTCGTCCTTCAATGAAAAACTTTCTTACGTGAGAGTTGTTTTTATCTTGGTTCTTGGCCGAACTTTCAAACTTGGAAAACTTTTACGAGTTCTTTTATAACATCAGTTCCATAAAGTATTAATGGCGATCCATTCCTTCGAGCAATTTTTCGAACATTTCATGCTTGGGAAGTCGCATCATTTTTTTTCTAAACTATTTGTCATTTGGTAAACAACTTTTGCTCTTTGAATGAAAATCTTATTTACATGAGAATTGTTTCTCTCTTAGATATTGGATGAACTTCTAAACTTGACAAACTTTGCCGGGTTCTTCTACAACTTCGGTTCTATAAAGTATTCATGACGTTCCATTCCTTCGAGCAATTTTCTGAACATTTCATGCTTGGGAAATCACATCATTTTGTCTGCTTAGTTTGTCATTTGGTATACAACTTTTGGTCATTTAATTAAAAGCTTATTTTCGTGAGAATTTACTATCTCTTGGATCATGGACAAACTTCCTAACTCCACAAACTTTTACCAGTTGTTCAATAACTTTGCTCCATTAAAGTATTATGACAATCCATTCCTTCGAGTAATTTTTCGAACATTCCATGCTCGGGAAATTGCATAATTTAGTCTAAATAGTTTGTCATTTTGTAAACGACTTTTGGTCTATAAATTAAAAAGTTATTTACATGAGAGTTGTTTCTCTCCTTGTTCTTGGACGAACTTCCGAACTTGACGAAGTTTTACGAGTTCTTTTAAAACTTCAGTTCCTTAAAGTATTCATGACGATCCATTTCTTCGAGTAGTTTTTCAAACATTCCAAGCAGAGAAAATCGCATCATTATGTCTAAATAATTTGTCAATTTCTAAACAACTTTTGGTCTTCGAATTAAAAACCTATTTACGTGAGAGGTTTTTCTCTCTTGGTTCTTAGATGAACTTCCAAACTTGACATACTTTTACGAGTTCTTCTATAACTTCGATTTCTTAAAGTATTCAAGATAATCCATTCCTTAGAGTAATTTTTTGAACATTTCATGCTCGGGAAATCGCATTATTTGGTCTAAATACTTTGTCATTTTCTAAACGACTTTTGGTCTTTGAATGAAAAACTTATTTATGTGAGAGTTGTTTCTCTCTTGGTTCTTGGACGAACTTCTGAACTTGGACAACTTTTTACTATTTCATCTATAACTTTCATTCCTTAAAGTATTCATGACAATCCATTCCTTCAAGCAATTTTCCGAACATTCCATGCTCGGGTTATCGCATCATTTGCTCTAAATAGTTTGTCATTTTGTAAACAACTTTTGGTCTTTAAATTAAAATCTTATTTACGTGAGAATTGTTTCTCTCTTTATTCTTGGACGAACTTCCGAACTAGATGAAGTTTTGCAAGTTCTTTTAAAACTTCAGTTCCTTAAATATTCATGACGATCCATTCCTTCGAGCAATTTTTCGAGCATTCCATGCACAGGAAATCACATCATTTTGTCTAAATAGTTTGTCATTTTCTAAACAACTTTTGGTCTTTGAATTAAAAACCTATTTCCATGAGAGTTGTTTTTCTCTTGGTTCTTAGATGAACTTCCAAACTTGACGAGCTTTTACGAGTTCTTCAATAACTTCGATTTCTTAAAGTATTCAAGACAACCCATTCTTAGAGCAATTTTTTGAACATTACATACTCGGGAAATCGCATCATTTGGTCTAAATACTTTGTCATTTTCTAAACTACTTTTCGTCTTTCAATGAAAAACTTTTTTACGTGAGAGTTGTTTCTATCTTGGTTCTTGGCCGAACTTTCAAACTTGGAAAACTTTTACGAGTTCTTTTATAACATCAGTTCCATAAAGTATTCATGGCGATCCATTCCTTCGAGCAATTTTTCGAACATTTCATGCTTGGGAAGTCGCATCATTTTTTTTTCTAAACTATTTGTCATTTGGTAAACAACTTTTGCTCTTTGAATGAAAAACTTATTTACATGAGAATTGTTTCTCTCTTAGATATTGGATGAACTTCTAAACTTGACAAACTTTGACGAGTTCTTCTATAACTTCGGTTCTATAAAGTATTCATGACGTTCCATTCCTTCGAGCAATTTTCTGAACATTCCATGCTTGGGAAATCACATTATTTGGTCTAAATACTTTGTCATTTTCTAAACGACTTTTGGTCTTTGAATGAAAAACTTATTTACGTAGGAGTTGTTTCTCTCTTGGTTCTTGGACGAACTTCTGAACTTGGACAACTTTTTACTATTTCATCTATAACTTTCATTCCTTAAAGTATTCATGACAATCCATCCTTCAAGCAATTTTCCGAACATTCCATGCTCGGGAAATCACATCATTTGGTTTAAATAGTTTGCCATTTTGTAAACAACATTTGGTCTTTAAATTAAAATCTTATTTACGTGAGAATTGTTTCTCTCTTTATTCTTGGACGAACTTCCGAACTTGATGAAGTTTTGCAAGTTCTTTTAAAACTTCAGTTCCTTAAATATATTCATGACGATCCATTCCTTCGAGCAATTTTTCGAGCATTCCATGCACAGGAAATCACATCATTTTGTCTAAATAGTTTGTCATTTTCTAAACAACTTTTGGTCTTTGAATTAAAAACCTATTTTCGTGAGAGTTGTTTTTCTCTTGGTTCTTAGATGAACTTCCAAACTTTACGAGCTTTTACGAGTTCTTCAATAACTTCGGTTTCTTAAAGTATTCAAGACAACCCATTCTTAGAGCAATTTTTTGAACATTACATACTCGGGAAATCGCATCATTTGGTCTAAATACTTTGTCATTTTCTAAACTACTTTTCATCCTTCAATGAAAAACTTTCTTACGTGAGAGTTGTTTTTATCTTGGTTCTTGGCCGAACTTTCAAACTTGGAAAACTTTTACGAGTTCTTTTATAACATCAGTTCCATAAAGTATTCATGGCGATCCATTCCTTCGAGCAATTTTTCGAACATTTCATGCTTGGGAAGTCGCATCATTTTTTTTCTAAACTATTTGTCATTTGGTAAACAACTTTTGCTCTTTGAATGAAAATCTTATTTACATGAGAATTGTTTCTCTCTTAGATATTGGATGAACTTCTAAACTTGACAAACTTTGCCGGGTTCTTCTACAACTTCGGTTCTATAAAGTATTCATGACGTTCCATTCCTTCGAGCAATTTTCTGAACATTCCATGCTTGGGAAATCACATCATTTTGTTTGATTAGTTTGTCATTTGGTATACAACTTTTGGTCATTTAATTAAAAGCTTATTTTCGTGAGAATTTACTATCTCTTGGATCATGGACAAACTTCCTAACTCCACAAACTTTTACCAGTTGTTCAATAACTTTGCTCCATTAAAGTATTCATGACAATCTATTCCTTCGAGTAATTTTCCGAACATTCCATGCTCGGGAAATTGCATAATTTAGTCTAAATAGTTTGTCATTTTGTAAACGACTTTTGGTCTATAAATTAAAAAGTTATTTACATGAGAGTTGTTTCTCTCCTTGTTCTTGGACGAACTTCCGAACTTGACGAAGTTTTACGTGTTCTTTTAAAACTTCAGTTCCTTAAAGAATTCATGACGATACATTTCTTCGAGTAATTTTTCAAACATTCCAAGCACAGGAAATTGCATCATTATGTCTAAATAATTTGTCAATTTCTAAACAACTTTTGGTCTTCGAATTAAAAACCTATTTACGTGAGAGGTTTTTCTCTCTTGGCTCTTAGACGAACTTCCAAACTTGACATACTTTTACGAGTTCTTCTATAACTTCGATTTCTTAAAGTATTCAAGATAATCCATTCCTTAGAGTAATTTTTTGAACATTTCATGCTCGGGAAATCGCATTATTTGGTCTAAATACTTTGTCATTTTCTAAACGACTTCTGGTCTTTGAATGAAAAACTTATTTATGTAAGAGCTGTTTCTCTCTTGGTTCTTGGACGAACTTCTGAACTTGGACAACTTTTTACTATTTTATCTATAACTTTCATTCCTTAAAGTATTCATGACAATCCATTCCTTCAAGCAATTTCCCGATCATTTCATGCTCGGGAAATCGCATCATTTGGTCTAAATAGCTTGCCATTTTGTAAACAACTTTTGGTCTTTATATTAAAATCTTATTTACGTGAGAATTGTTTCTCTTAATTCTTGGACGAACTTCCGAACTTGATGAAGTTTTGCAAGTTCTTTTAAAACTTCAGTTCCTTAAATATTCATGACGATCCATTCCTTCGAGCAATTTTTCGAGCATTCCATGCACAGGAAATCACATCATTTTGTCTAAATAGTTTGTCATTTTCTAAACAACTTTTGGTCTTTGAATTAAAAACCTATTTCCGTGAGAGTTGTTTTTCTCTTGGTTCTTAGATGAACTTCCAAACTTGACGAGCTTTTACGAGTTCTTCAATAACTTCGATTTCTTAAAGTATTCAAGACAACCCATTCTTAGAGCAATTTTTTGAACATTACATACTCGGGAAATCGCATCATTTGGTCTAAATACTTTGTCATTTTCTAAACTACTTTTCGTCTTTCAATGAAAAACTTTCTTACGTGAGAGTTGTTTCTATCTTGGTTCTTGGCCGAACTTCTGAACTTGGAAAACTTTTACGAGTTCTTTTATAACATCAGTTCCATAAAGTATTCATGGCGATCCATTCCTTCGAGCAATTTTTCGAACATTTCATGCTTGGGAAATCGCATCATTTTTTTTATAAACTATTTGTCATTTGGTAAACAACTTTTTCTCTTTGAATGAAAAACTTATTTACATGAGAATTTTTTCTCTCTTAGATATTGGATGAACTTCTAAACTTGACAAACTTTGACGAGTTCTTCTACAACTTCGGTTCTATAAAGTATTCATGACGTTCCATTCCTTCGAGCAAATTTCTGAACATTCCATGCTTGGGAAATCACATCATTTTGTCTGCTTAGTTTGTCATTCGGTATACAACTTTTGGTCATTTAATTAAAAGTTTATTTACGTGAGAATTTACTATCTCTTGGATCATGGACAAACTTCCTAACTCCACAAACTTTTACCAGTTGTTCAATAACTTTGCTCCATTAAAGTATTCATGACAATCCATTCCTTCGAGTAATTTTCTGATCATTCCATGCTCGGGAAATTGCATAATTTAGTCTAAATAGTTTGTCATTTTGTAAACGACTTTTGGTCTATAAATTAAAAAGTTATTTACATGAGAGTTGTTTCTCTCCTTGTTCTTGGACGAACTTCCGAACTTGACGAAGTTTTACGAGTTCTTTTAAAACTTCAGTTCCTTAAAGTATTCATGACGATACATTTCTTCGAGTAATTTTTCAAACATTCCAAGCACAGGAAATTGCATCATTATGTCTAAATAATTTGTCAATTTCTAAACAACTTTTGGTCTTCGAATTAAAAACCTATTTACGTGAGAGGTTTTTCTCTCTTGGCTCTTAGACGAACTTCCAAACTTGACATACTTTTACGAGTTCTTCTATAACTTCGATTTCTTAAAGTATTCAAGATAATCCATTCCTTAGAGTAATTTTTTGAACATTTCATGCTCGGGAAATCGCATTATTTGGTCTAAATACTTTGTCATTTTCTAAACGACTTCTGGTCTTTGAATGAAAAACTTATTTATGTAAGAGCTGTTTCTCTCTTGGTTCTTGGACGAACTTCTGAACTTGGACAACTTTTTACTATTTTATCTATAACTTTCATTCCTTAAAGTATTCATGACAATCCATTCCTTCAAGCAATTTCCCGATCATTTCATGCTCGGGAAATCGCATCATTTGGTCTAAATAGCTTGCCATTTTGTAAACAACTTTTGGTCTTTATATTAAAATCTTATTTACGTGAGAATTGTTTCTCTTAATTCTTGGACGAACTTCCGAACTTGATGAAGTTTTGCAAGTTCTTTTAAAACTTCAGTTCCTTAAATATTCATGACGATCCATTCCTTCGAGCAATTTTTCGAGCATTCCATGCACAGGAAATCACATCATTTTGTCTAAATAGTTTGTCATTTTCTAAACAACTTTTGGTCTTTGAATTAAAAACCTATTTCCGTGAGAGTTGTTTTTCTCTTGGTTCTTAGATGAACTTCCAAACTTGACGAGCTTTTACGAGTTCTTCAATAACTTCGATTTTTTAAAGTATTCAAGACAACCCATTCTTAGAGCAATTTTTTGAACATTACATACTCGGGAAATCGCATCATTTGGTCAAAATACTTTGTCATTTTCTAAACTACTTTTCGTCTTTCAATGAAAAACTTTCTTATGTGAGAGTTGTTTCTATCTTGGTTCTTGGCCGAACTTCTGAACTTGGAAAACTTTTACGAGTTCTTTTATAACATCAGTTCCATAAAGTATTCATGGCGATCCATTCCTTCGAGCAATTTTTCGAACATTTCATGCTTGGGAAATCGCATCATTTTTTTTCTAAACTATTTGTCATTTGGTAAACAACTTTTGGTCTTTGAATGAAAAACTTATTTACATGAGAATTGTTTCTCTCTTAGATATTGGATGAACTTCTAAACATGACAAACTTTGACGAGTTCTTCTATAACTTAGATTCTATAAAGTATTCTTGACGTTCCATTCCTTCGAGCAATTTTCTGAACATTCCATGCTTGGGAAATCACATCATTTTGTCTGCTTAGTTTGTCATTCGGTATACAACTTTTGGTCATTTAATTAAAAGTTTATTTACGTGAGAATTTACTATCTCTTGGATCATGGACAAACTTCCTAACTCCACAAACTTTTACCAGTTGTTCAATAACTTTGCTCCATTAAAGTATTCATGACAATCCATTCCTTCGAGTAATTTTCTGATCATTCCATGCTCGGGAAATTGCATAATTTAGTCTAAATAGTTTGTCATTTTGTAAACGACTTTTGGTCTATAAATTAAAAAGTTATTTACATGAGAGTTGTTTCTCTCCTTGTTCTTGGACGAACTTCCGAACTTGACGAAGTCTTACGAGTTCTTTTAAAACTTCAGTTCCTTAAAGTATTCATGACGATACATTTCTTCGAGTAATTTTTTAAAACATTCCAAGCACAGGAAATTGCATCATTATGTCTAAATAATTTCTCAATTTCTAAACAACTTTTGGTCTTCGAATTAAAAACCTATTTACGTGAGAGGTTTTTCTCTCTTGGCTCTTAGACGAACTTCCAAACTTGACATACTTTTACGAGTTCTTCTATAACTTCGATTTCTTAAAGTATTCAAGATAATCCATTCCTTAGAGTAATTTTTTGAACATTTCATGCTCGGGAAATCGCATTATTTGGTCTAAATACTTTGTCATTTTCTAAACGACTTTTGGTCTTTGAATGAAAAACTTATTTATGTGAGAGATGTTTCTCTCTTGGTTCTTGGACGAACTTCTGAACTTGGACAACTTTTTACTATTTCATCTATAACTTTCATTCCTTAAAGTATTCATGACAATCCATTCCTTCAAGCAATTTTCCGAACATTCCATGCTCGGGAAATCGCAGCATTTGGTCTAAATAGCTTGCCATTTTGTAAACAACTTTTGGTCTTTAAATTAAAATCTTATTTACGTGAGAATTGTTTCTCTTAATTCTTGGACGAACTTCCGAACTTGATGAAGTTTTGCAAGTTCTTTTAAAACTTCAGTTCCTTAAATATTCATGACGATCCATTCCTTCGAGCAATTTTTCGAGCATTCCATGCACAGGAAATCACATCATTTTGTCTAAATAGTTTGTTATTTTCTAAACAACTTTTGGTCTTTGAATTAAAAACCTATTTCCGTGAGAGTTGTTTTTCTCTTGGTTCTTAGATGAACTTCCAAACTTGACGAGCTTTTACGAGTTCTTCAATAACTTCGGTTTCTTAAAGTATTCAAGACAACCCATTCTTAGAGCAATTTTTTGAACATTACATACTCAGGAAATCGCATCATTTGGTCTAAATACTTTGTCATTTTCTAAACTACTTTTCGTCCTTCAATGAAAAACTTTCTTACGTGAGAGTTGTTTTTATCTTGGTTCTTGGCCGAACTTTCAAACTTGGAAAACTTTTACGAGTTCTTTTATAACATCAGTTCCATAAAGTATTCATGGCGATCCATTCCTTCGAGCAATTTTTCGAACATTTCATGCTTGGGAAGTCGCATCATTTTTTTTCTAAACTATTTGTCATTTGGTAAACAACTTTTGCTCTTTGAATGAAAATCTTATTTACATGAGAATTGTTTCTCTCTTAGATATTGGATGAACTTCTAAACTTGACAAACTTTGCCGGGTTCTTCTACAACTTCGGTTCTATAAAGTATTCATGACGGTCCATTCCTTCGAGCAATTTTCTGAACATTCCATGCTTGGGAAATCACATCATTTTGTTTGCTTAGTTTGTCATTTGGTATACAACTTTTGGTCATTTAATTAAAAGCTTATTTTCGTGAGAATTTACTATCTCTTGGATCATGGACAAACTTCCTAACTCCATAAACTTTTACCAGTTGTTCAATAACTTTGCTCCATTAAAGTATTCATGACAATCCAATCCTTCGAGTAATTTTCCGAACATTCCATGCTCGGGAAATTGCATAATTTAGTCTAAATAGTTTGTCATTTTGTAAACGACTTTTGGTCTATAAATTAAAAAGTTATTTACATGGGAGTTGTTTCTCTCCTTGTTCTTGGACGAACTTCCGAACTTGACGAAGTTTTACGAGTTCTTTTAAAACTTCAGTTCCTTAAAGTATTCATGACGATCCATTTCTTCGAGTAGTTTTTCAAACATTCCAAGCAGAGAAAATCGCATCATTATGTCTAAATAATTTGTCAATTTCTAAACAACTTTTGGTCTTCGAATTAAAAACCTATTTACGTGAGAGGTTTTTCTCTCTTGGCTCTTAGACGAACTTCCAAACTTGACATACTTTTACGAGTTCTTCTATAACTTCGATTTCTTAAAGTATTCAAGATAATCCATTCCTTAGAGTAATTTTTTGAACATTTCATGCTCGGGAAATCGCATTATTTGGTCTAAATACTTTGTCATTTTCTAAACGACTTTTGGTCTTTGAATGAAAAACTTATTTATGTGAGAGTTGTTTCTCTCTTGGTTCTTGGACGAACTTCTGAACTTGGACAACTTTTTACTATTTCATCTATAACTTTCATTCCTTAAAGTATTCATGACAATCCATTCCTTCAAGCAATTTTCCGAACATTCCATGCTCGGGTTATCGCATCATTTGGTCTAAATAGTTTGTCATTTTGTAAACAACTTTTGGTCTTTAAATTAAAATCTTATTTACGTGAGAATTGTTTCTCTCTTTATTCTTGGACGAACTTCCAAACTAGATGAAGTTTTGCAAGTTCTTTTAAAACTTCAGTTCCTTAAATATTCATGACGATCCATTCCTTCGAGCAATTTTTCGAGCATTCCATGCACAGGAAATCACATCATTTTGTCTAAATAGTTTGTCATTTTCTAAACTATTTGTCATTTGGTAAACAACTTTTGCTCTTTGAATGAAAAACTTATTTACATGAGAATTGTTTCTCTCTTAGATATTGGATGAACTTCTAAACTTGACAAACATTGACGAGTTCTTCTATAACTTCGATTCTATAAAGTATTCTTGACGTTCCATTCCTTCGAGCAATTTTCTGAACATTCCATGCTTGGGAAATCACATCATTTTGTCTGCTTAGTTTGTCATTTGGTATACAACTTTTGGTCATTTAATTAAAAGCTTATTTTCGTGAGAATTTACTATCTCTTGGATCATGGACAAACTTCCTAACTCCACAAACTTTTACCAGTTGTTCAATAACTTTGCTCCATTAAAGTATTCATGACAATCCATTCCTTCGAGTAATTTTTTGAACATTCCATGCTCGGGAAATTGCATAATTTAGTCTAAATAGTTTGTCATTTTGTAAACGACTTTTGGTCTAAAAATTAAAAAGTTATTTACATGAGAGTTGTTTCTCTCCTTGTTCTTGGACGAACTTCCGAACTTGACGAAGTCTTACGAGTTCTTTTAAAACTTCAGTTCCTTGAAGTATTCATGACGATACATTTCTTCGAGTAATTTTTCAAACATTCCAAGCACAGGAAATTGCATCATTATGTCTAAATAATTTGTCAATTTCTAAACAACTTTTGGTCTTCGAATTAAAAACCTATTTACGTGAGAGGTTTTTCTCTCTTGGCTCTTAAATGAACTTCCAAACTTGACATACTTTTACGAGTTCTTCTATAACTTCGATTTCTTAAAGTATTCAAGATAATCCATTCCTTAGAGTAATTTTTTGAACATTTCATGCTCGGGAAATCGCATTATTTGGTCTAAATACTTTGTCATTTTCTAAACGACTTTTGGTCTTTGAATGAAAAACTTATTTACGTCAGAGTTGTTTCTCTCTAGGTTCTTGGACGAACTTCTGAACATGGACAACTTTTAACTATTTCATCTATAACTTTCATTCCTTAAGGAATTCATGACAATCCATCCTTCAAGCAATTTTCCGAACATTCCATGCTCGGGAAATCGCATCATTTAGTCTAAATAGCTTGCCATTTTGTAAACAACTTTTGGTCCTTAAATTAAAATCTTATTTACGTGAGAATTGTTTCTCTCTTTATTCTTGGACGAACTTCCGAACTTGATGAAGTTTTGCAAGTTCTTTTAAAACTTCAGTTCCTTAAATATATTCATAACGATCCATTCCTTCGAGCAATTTTTCGAGCATTCCATGCACAGGAAATCACATCATTTTGTCTAAATAGTTTGTCATTTTCTAAACAACTTTTGGTCTTTGAATTAAAAACCTATTTTCGTGAGAGTTGTTTTTCTCTTGGTTCTTAGATGAACTTCCAAACTTTACGAGCTTTTACGAGTTCTTCAATAACTTCGGTTTCTTAAAGTATTCAAGACAACCCATTCTTAGAGCAATTTTTTGAACATTACATACTCAGGAAATCGCATCATTTGGTCTAAATACTTTGTCATTTTCTAAACTACTTTTCGTCCTTCAATGAAAAACTTTCTTACGTGAGAGTTGTTTTTATCTTGGTTCTTGGCCGAACTTTCAAACTTGGAAAACTTTTACGAGTTCTTTTATAACATCAGTTCCATAAAGTATTAATGGCGATCCATTCCTTCGAGCAATTTTACGAACATTTCATGCTTGGGAAGTCGCATCATTTTTTTTCTAAACTATTTGTCATTTGGTAAACAACTTTTGCTCTTTGAATGAAAATCTTATTTACATGAGAATTGTTTCTCTCTTAGATATTGGATGAACTTCTAAACTTGACAAACTTTGCCGGGTTCTTCTACAACTTCGGTTCTATAAAGTATTCATGACGTTCCATTCCTTCGAGCAATTTTCTGAACATTTCATGCTTGGGAAATCACATCATTTTGTCTGCTTAGTTTGTCATTTGGTATACAACTTTTGGTCATTTAATTAAAAGCTTATTTTCGTGAGAATTTACTATCTCTTGGATCATGGACAAACTTCCTAACTCCACAAACTTTTACCAGTTGTTCAATAACTTTGCTCCATTAAAGTATTATGACAATCCATTCCTTCGAGTAATTTTTCGAACATTCCATGCTCGGGAAATTGCATAATTTAGTCTAAATAGTTTGTCATTTTGTAAACGACTTTTGGTCTATAAATTAAAAAGTTATTTACATGAGAGTTGTTTCTCTCCTTGTTCTTGGACGAACTTCCGAACTTGACGAAGTTTTACGAGTTCTTTTAAAACTTCAGTTCCTTAAAGTATTCATGACGATCCATTTCTTCGAGTAGTTTTTCAAACATTCCAAGCAGAGAAAATCGCATCATTATGTCTAAATAATTTGTCAATTTCTAAACAACTTTTGGTCTTCGAATTAAAAACCTATTTACGTGAGAGGTTTTTCTCTCTTGGCTCTTAGATGAACTTCCAAACTTGACATACTTTTACGAGTTCTTCTATAACTTCGATTTCTTAAAGTATTCAAGATAATCCATTCCTTAGAGTAATTTTTTGAACATTTCATGCTCGGGAAATCGCATTATTTGGTCTAAATACTTTGTCATTTTCTAAACGACTTTTGGTCTTTGAATGAAAAACTTATTTATGTGAGAGTTGTTTCTCTCTTGGTTCTTGGACGAACTTCTGAACTTGGACAACTTTTTACTATTTCATCTATAACTTTCATTCCTTAAAGTATTCATGACAATCCATTCCTTCAAGCAATTTTCCGAACATTCCATGCTCGGGTTATCGCATCATTTGGTCTAAATAGTTTGTCATTTTGTAAACAACTTTTGGTCTTTAAATTAAAATCTTATTTACGTGAGAATTGTTTCTCTCTTTATTCTTGGACGAACTTCCGAACTAGATGAAGTTTTGCAAGTTCTTTTAAAACTTCAGTTCCTTAAATATTCATGACGATCCATTCCTTCGAGCAATTTTTCGAGCATTCCATGCACAGGAAATCACATCATTTTGTCTAAATAGTTTGTCATTTTCTAAACAACTTTTGGTCTTTGAATTAAAAACCTATTTCCATGAGAGTTGTTTTTCTCTTGGTTCTTAGATGAACTTCCAAACTTGACGAGCTTTTACGAGTTCTTCAATAACTTCGATTTCTTAAAGTATTCAAGACAACCCATTCTTAGAGCAATTTTTTGAACATTACATACTCGGGAAATCGCATCATTTGGTCTAAATACTTTGTCATTTTCTAAACTACTTTTCGTCTTTCAATGAAAAACTTTTTTACGTGAGAGTTGTTTCTATCTTGGTTCTTGGCCGAACTTTCAAACTTGGAAAACTTTTACGAGTTCTTTTATAACATCAGTTCCATAAAGTATTCATGGCGATCCATTCCTTCGAGCAATTTTTCGAACATTTCATGCTTGGGAAGTCGCATCATTTTTTTTTCTAAACTATTTGTCATTTGGTAAACAACTTTTGCTCTTTGAATGAAAAACTTATTTACATGAGAATTGTTTCTCTCTTAGATATTGGATGAACTTCTAAACTTGACAAACTTTGACGAGTTCTTCTATAACTTCGGTTCTATAAAGTATTCATGACGTTCCATTCCTTCGAGCAATTTTCTGAACATTCCATGCTTGGGAAATCACATTATTTGGTCTAAATACTTTGTCATTTTCTAAACGACTTTTGGTCTTTGAATGAAAAACTTATTTACGTAGGAGTTGTTTCTCTCTTGGTTCTTGGACGAACTTCTGAACTTGGACAACTTTTTACTATTTCATCTATAACTTTCATTCCTTAAAGTATTCATGACAATCCATCCTTCAAGCAATTTTCCGAACATTCCATGCTCGGGAAATCACATCATTTGGTTTAAATAGTTTGCCATTTTGTAAACAACATTTGGTCTTTAAATTAAAATCTTATTTACGTGAGAATTGTTTCTCTCTTTATTCTTGGACGAACTTCCGAACTTGATGAAGTTTTGCAAGTTCTTTTAAAACTTCAGTTCCTTAAATATATTCATGACGATCCATTCCTTCGAGCAATTTTTCGAGCATTCCATGCACAGGAAATCACATCATTTTGTCTAAATAGTTTGTCATTTTCTAAACAACTTTTGGTCTTTGAATTAAAAACCTATTTTCGTGAGAGTTGTTTTTCTCTTGGTTCTTAGATGAACTTCCAAACTTTACGAGCTTTTACGAGTTCTTCAATAACTTCGGTTTCTTAAAGTATTCAAGACGACCCATTCTTAGAGCAATTTTTTGAACATTACATACTCGGGAAATCGCATCATTTGGTCTAAATACTTTGTCATTTTCTAAACTACTTTTCGTCCTTCAATGAAAAACTTTCTTACGTGAGAGTTGTTTTTATCTTGGTTCTTGGCCGAACTTTCAAACTTGGAAAACTTTTACGAGTTCTTTTATAACATCAGTTCCATAAAGTATTCATGGCGATACATTCCTTCGAGCAATTTTTCGAACATTTCATGCTTGGGAAGTCGCATCATTTTTTTTCTAAACTATTTGTCATTTGGTAAACAACTTTTGCTCTTTGAATGAAAATCTTATTTACATGAGAATTGTTTCTCTCTTAGATATTGGATGAACTTCTAAACTTGACAAACTTTGCCGGGTTCTTCTACAACTTCGGTTCTATAAAGTATTCATGACGTTCCATTCCTTCGAGCAATTTTCTGAACATTCCATGCTTGGGAAATCACATCATTTTGTTTGATTAGTTTGTCATTTGGTATACAACTTTTGGTCATTTAATTAAAAGCTTATTTTCGTGAGAATTTACTATCTCTTGGATCATGGACAAACTTCCTAACTCCACAAACTTTTACCAGTTGTTCAATAACTTTGCTCCATTAAAGTATTCATGACAATCTATTCCTTCGAGTAATTTTCCGAACATTCCATGCTCGGGAAATTGCATAATTTAGTCTAAATAGTTTGTCATTTTGTAAACGACTTTTGGTCTATAAATTAAAAAGTTATTTACATGAGAGTTGTTTCTCTCCTTGTTCTTGGACGAACTTCCGAACTTGACGAAGTTTTACGTGTTCTTTTAAAACTTCAGTTCCTTAAAGAATTCATGACGATACATTTCTTCGAGTAATTTTTCAAACATTCCAAGCACAGGAAATTGCATCATTATGTCTAAATAATTTGTCAATTTCTAAACAACTTTTGGTCTTCGAATTAAAAACCTATTTACGTGAGAGGTTTTTCTCTCTTGGCTCTTAGACGAACTTCCAAACTTGACATACTTTTACGAGTTCTTCTATAACTTCGATTTCTTAAAGTATTCAAGATAATCCATTCCTTAGAGTAATTTTTTGAACATTTCATGCTCGGGAAATCGCATTATTTGGTCTAAATACTTTGTCATTTTCTAAACGACTTCTGGTCTTTGAATGAAAAACTTATTTATGTAAGAGCTGTTTCTCTCTTGGTTCTTGGACGAACTTCTGAACTTGGACAACTTTTTACTATTTTATCTATAACTTTCATTCCTTAAAGTATTCATGACAATCCATTCCTTCAAGCAATTTCCCGATCATTTCATGCTCGGGAAATCGCATCATTTGGTCTAAATAGCTTGCCATTTTGTAAACAACTTTTGGTCTTTATATTAAAATCTTATTTACGTGAGAATTGTTTCTCTTAATTCTTGGACGAACTTCCGAACTTGATGAAGTTTTGCAAGTTCTTTTAAAACTTCAGTTCCTTAAATATTCATGACGATCCATTCCTTCGAGCAATTTTTCGAGCATTCCATGCACAGGAAATCACATCATTTTGTCTAAATAGTTTGTCATTTTCTAAACAACTTTTGGTCTTTGAATTAAAAACCTATTTCCGTGAGAGTTGTTTTTCTCTTGGTTCTTAGATGAACTTCCAAACTTGACGAGCTTTTACGAGTTCTTCAATAACTTCGATTTCTTAAAGTATTCAAGACAACCCATTCTTAGAGCAATTTTTTGAACATTACATACTCGGGAAATCGCATCATTTGGTCTAAATACTTTGTCATTTTCTAAACTACTTTTCGTCTTTCAATGAAAAACTTTCTTACGTGAGAGTTGTTTCTATCTTGGTTCTTGGCCGAACTTCTGAACTTGGAAAACTTTTACGAGTTCTTTTATAACATCAGTTCCATAAAGTATTCATGGCGATCCATTCCTTCGAGCAATTTTTCGAACATTTCATGCTTGGGAAATCGCATCATTTTTTTTATAAACTATTTGTCATTTGGTAAACAACTTTTTCTCTTTGAATGAAAAACTTATTTACATGAGAATTTTTTCTCTCTTAGATATTGGATGAACTTCTAAACTTGACAAACTTTGACGAGTTCTTCTACAACTTCGGTTCTATAAAGTATTCATGACGTTCCATTCCTTTGAGCAAATTTCTGAACATTCCATGCTTGGGAAATCACATCATTTTGTCTGCTTAGTTTGTCATTCGGTATACAACTTTTGGTCATTTAATTAAAAGTTTATTTACGTGAGAATTTACTATCTCTTGGATCATGGACAAACTTCCTAACTCCACAAACTTTTACCAGTTGTTCAATAACTTTGCTCCATTAAAGTATTCATGACAATCCATTCCTTCGAGTAATTTTCTGATCATTCCATGCTCGGGAAATTGCATAATTTAGTCTAAATAGTTTGTCATTTTGTAAACGACTTTTGGTCTATAAATTAAAAAGTTATTTACATGGGAGTTGTTTCTCTCCTTGTTCTTGGACGAACTTCCGAACTTGACGAAGTTTTACGAGTTCTTTTAAAACTTCAGTTCCTTAAAGTATTCATGACGATCCATTTCTTCGAGTAGTTTTTCAAACATTCCAAGCAGAGAAAATCGCATCATTATGTCTAAATAATTTGTCAATTTCTAAACAACTTTTGGTCTTTGAATTAAAAACCTATTTACGTGAGAGGTTTTTCTCTCTTGGCTCTTAGACGAACTTCCAAACTTGACATACTTTTACGAGTTCTTCTATAACTTCGATTTCTTAAAGTATCCAAGATAATCCATTCCTTAGAGTAATTTTTTGAACATTTCATGCTCGGGAAATCGCATTATTTGGTCTAAATACTTTGTCATTTTCTAAACGACTTTTGGTCTTTGAATGAAAAACTTATTTATGTGAGAGATGTTTCTCTCTTGGTTCTTGGACGAACTTCTGAACTTGGACAACTTTTTACTATTTCATCTATAACTTTCATTCCTTAAAGTATTCATGACAATCCATTCCTTCAAGCAATTTTCCGAACATTCCATGCTCGGGAAATCGCAGCATTTGGTCTAAATAGCTTGCCATTTTGTAAACAACTTTTGGTCTTTAAATTAAAATCTTATTTACGTGAGAATTGTTTCTCTTAATTCTTGGACAAACTTCCGAACTTGATGAAGTTTTGCAAGTTCTTTTAAAACTTCAGTTCCTTAAATATTCATGACGATCCATTCCTTCGAGCAATTTTTCGAGCATTCCATGCATAGGAAATCACATCATTTTGTCTAAATAGTTTGTTATTTTCTAAACAACTTTTGGTCTTTTGAATTAAAAACCTATTTCCGTGAGAGTTGTTTTTCTCTTGGTTCTTAGATGAACTTCCAAACTTGACGAGCTTTTACGAGTTCTTCAATAACTTCGGTTTCTTAAAGTATTCAAGACAACCCATTCTTAGAGCAATTTTTTGAACATTACATACTCAGGAAATCGCATCATTTGGTCTAAATACTTTGTCATTTTCTAAACTACTTTTCGTCCTTCAATGAAAAACTTTCTTACGTGAGAGTTGTTTTTATCTTGGTTCTTGGCCGAACTTTCAAACTTGGAAAACTTTTACGAGTTCTTTTATAACATCAGTTCCATAAAGTATTCATGGCGATCCATTCCTTCGAGCAATTTTTCGAACATTTCATGCTTGGGAAAACGCATCATTTTTTTTCTAAACTATTTGTCATTTGGTAAACAACTTTTGCTCTTTGAATGAAAAACTTATTTACATGAGAATTGTTTCTCTCTTAGATATTGGATGAACTTCTAAACTTGACAAACTTTGCCGGGTTCTTCTACAACTTCGGTTCTATAAAGTATTCATGACGGTCCATTCCTTCTAGCAATTTTCTGAACATTCCATTCTTGGGAAATCACATCATTTTGTTTGCTTAGTTTGTCATTTGGTATACAACTTTTGGTCATTTAATTAAAAGCTTATTTTCGTGAGAATTTACTATCTCTTGGATCATGGACAAACTTCCTAACTCCACAAACTTTTACCAGTTGTTCAATAACTTTGCTCCATTAAAGTATTCATGACAATCCATTCCTTCGAGTAATTTTCCGAACATTCCATGCTCGGGAAATTGCATAATTTAGTCTAAATAGTTTGTCATTTTGTAAACGACTTTTGGTCTATAAATTAAAAAGTTATTTACATGAGAGTTGTTTCTCTCCTTGTTCTTGGACGAACTTCCGAACTTGACGAAGTTTTACGAGTTCTTTTAAAACTTCAGTTCCTTAAAGTATTCATGACAATCCATTTCTTCGAGTAGTTTTTCAAACATTCCAAGCAGAGAAAATCGCATCATTATGTCTAAATAATTTCTCAATTTCTAAACAACTTTTGGTCTTTGAATTAAAAACCTATTTACGTGAGAGGTTTTTCTCTCTTGGCTCTTAGACGAACTTCCAAACTTGACATACTTTTACGAGTTCTTCTATAACTTCGATTTCTTAAAGTATTCAAGATAATCCATTCCTTAGAGTAATTTTTTGAACATTTCATGCTCGGGAAATCGCATTATTTGGTCTAAATACTTTGTCATTTTCTAAACGACTTCTGGTCTTTGAATGAAAAACTTATTTATGTAAGAGCTGTTTCTCTCTTGGTTCTTGGACGAACTTCTGAACTTGGACAACTTTTTACTATTTCATCTATAACTTTCATTCCTTAAAGTATTCATGACAATCCATTCCTTCAAGCAATTTTCCGATCATTTCATGCTCGGGAAATCGCATCATTTGGTCTAAATAGCTAGCCATTTTGTAAACAACTTTTGGTCTTTATATTAAAATCTTATTTACGTGAGAATTGTTTCTCTTAATTCTTGGACGAACTTCCGAACTTGTTGAAGTTTTGCAAGTTCTTTTAAAACTTCAGTTCCTTAAATATTCATGACGATCCATTCCTTCGAGCAATTTTTCGAGCATTCCATGCACAGGAAATCACATCATTTTGTCTAAATAGTTTGTCATTTTCTAAACAACTTTTGGTCTTTGAATTAAAAACCTATTTCCGTGAGAGTTGTTTTTCTCTTGGTTCTTAGATGAACTTCCAAACTTGACGAGCTTTTACGAGTTCTTCAATAACTTCGATTTTTTAAAGTATTCAAGACAACCCATTCTTAGAGCAATTTTTTGAACATTACATACTCGGGAAATCGCATCATTTGGTCTAAATACTTTGTCATTTTCTAAACTACTTTTCGTCTTTCAATGAAAAACTTTCTTATGTGAGAGTTGTTTCTATCTTGGTTCTTGGCCGAACTTCTGAACTTGGAAAACTTTTACGAGTTCTTTTATAACATCAGTTCCATAAAGTATTCATGGCGATCCATTCCTTCGAGCAATTTTTCGAACATTTCATGCTTGGGAAATCGCATCATTTTTTTTCTAAACTATTTGTCATTTGGTAAACAACTTTTGGTCTTTGAATGAAAAACTTATTTACATGAGAATTGTTTCTCTCTTAGATATTGGATGAACTTCTAAACTTGACAAACTTTGACGAGTTCTTCTATAACTTCGATTCTATAAAGTATTCTTGACGTTCCATTCCTTCGAGCAATTTTCTGAACATTCCATGCTTGGGAAATCACATCATTTTGTCTGCTTAGTTTGTCATTCGGTATACAACTTTTGGTCATTTAATTAAAAGTTTATTTACGTGAGAATTTACTATCTCTTGGATCATGGACAAACTTCCTAACTCCACAAACTTTTACCAGTTGTTCAATAACTTTGCTCCATTAAAGTATTCATGACAATCCATTCCTTCGAGTAATTTTCTGATCATTCCATGCTCGGGAAATTGCATAATTTAGTCTAAATAGTTTGTCATTTTGTAAACGACTTTTGGTCTATAAATTAAAAAGTTATTTACATGGGAGTTGTTTCTCTCCTTGTTCTTGGACGAACTTCCGAACTTGACGAAGTTTTACGAGTTCTTTTAAAACTTCAGTTCCTTAAAGTATTCATGACGATCCATTTCTTCGAGTAGTTTTTCAAACATTCCAAGCAGAGAAAATCGCATCATTATGTCTAAATAATTTGTCAATTTCTAAACAACTTTTGGTCTTTGAATTAAAAACCTATTTACGTGAGAGGTTTTTCTCTCTTGGCTCTTAGACGAACTTCCAAACTTGACATACTTTTACGAGTTCTTCTATAACTTCGATTTCTTAAAGTATTCAAGATAATCCATTCCTTAGAGTAATTTTTTGAACATTTCATGCTCGGGAAATCGCATTATTTGGTCTAAATACTTTGTCATTTTCTAAACGACTTTTGGTCTTTGAATGAAAAACTTATTTATGTGAGAGATGTTTCTCTCTTGGTTCTTGGACGAACTTCTGAACTTGGACAACTTTTTACTATTTCATCTATAACTTTCATTCCTTAAAGTATTCATGACAATCCATTCCTTCAAGCAATTTTCCGAACATTCCATGCTCGGGAAATCGCAGCATTTGGTCTAAATAGCTTGCCATTTTGTAAACAACTTTTGGTCTTTAAATTAAAATCTTATTTACGTGAGAATTGTTTCTCTTAATTCTTGGACAAACTTCCGAACTTGATGAAGTTTTGCAAGTTCTTTTAAAACTTCAGTTCCTTAAATATTCATGACGATCCATTCCTTCGAGCAATTTTTCGAGCATTCCATGCATAGGAAATCACATCATTTTGTCTAAATAGTTTGTTATTTTCTAAACAACTTTTGGTCTTTTGAATTAAAAACCTATTTCCGTGAGAGTTGTTTTTCTCTTGGTTCTTAGATGAACTTCCAAACTTGACGAGCTTTTACGAGTTCTTCAATAACTTCGGTTTCTTAAAGTATTCAAGACAACCCATTCTTAGAGCAATTTTTTGAACATTACATACTCAGGAAATCGCATCATTTGGTCTAAATACTTTGTCATTTTCTAAACTACTTTTCGTCCTTCAATGAAAAACTTTCTTACGTGAGAGTTGTTTTTATCTTGGTTCTTGGCCGAACTTTCAAACTTGGAAAACTTTTACGAGTTCTTTTATAACATCAGTTCCATAAAGTATTCATGGCGATCCATTCCTTCGAGCAATTTTTCGAACATTTCATGCTTGGGAAAACGCATCATTTTTTTTCTAAACTATTTGTCATTTGGTAAACAACTTTTGCTCTTTGAATGAAAAACTTATTTACATGAGAATTGTTTCTCTCTTAGATATTGGATGAACTTCTAAACTTGACAAACTTTGCCGGGTTCTTCTACAACTTCGGTTCTATAAAGTATTCATGACGGTCCATTCCTTCTAGCAATTTTCTGAACATTCCATTCTTGGGAAATCACATCATTTTGTTTGCTTAGTTTGTCATTTGGTATACAACTTTTGGTCATTTAATTAAAAGCTTATTTTCGTGAGAATTTACTATCTCTTGGATCATGGACAAACTTCCTAACTCCACAAACTTTTACCAGTTGTTCAATAACTTTGCTCCATTAAAGTATTCATGACAATCCATTCCTTCGAGTAATTTTCCGAACATTCCATGCTCGGGAAATTGCATAATTTAGTCTAAATAGTTTGTCATTTTGTAAACGACTTTTGGTCTATAAATTAAAAAGTTATTTACATGAGAGTTGTTTCTCTCCTTGTTCTTGGACGAACTTCCGAACTTGACGAAGTTTTACGAGTTCTTTTAAAACTTCAGTTCCTTAAAGTATTCATGACAATCCATTTCTTCGAGTAGTTTTTCAAACATTCCAAGCAGAGAAAATCGCATCATTATGTCTAAATAATTTCTCAATTTCTAAACAACTTTTGGTCTTTGAATTAAAAACCTATTTACGTGAGAGGTTTTTCTCTCTTGGCTCTTAGACGAACTTCCAAACTTGACATACTTTTACGAGTTCTTCTATAACTTCGATTTCTTAAAGTATTCAAGATAATCCATTCCTTAGAGTAATTTTTTGAACATTTCATGCTCGGGAAATCGCATTATTTGGTCTAAATACTTTGTCATTTTCTAAACGACTTTTGGTCTTTGAATGAAAAACTTATTTATGTGAGAGATGTTTCTCTCTTGGTTCTTGGACGAACTTCTGAACTTGGACAACTTTTTACTATTTCATCTATAACTTTCATTCCTTAAAGTATTCATGACAATCCATTCCTTCAAGCAATTTTCCGAACATTCCATGCTCGGGAAATCGCAGCATTTGGTCTAAATAGCTTGCCATTTTGTAAACAACTTTTGGTCTTTAAATTAAAATCTTATTTACGTGAGAATTGTTTCTCTTAATTCTTGGACGAACTTCCGAACTTGATGAAGTTTTGCAAGTTCTTTTAAAACTTCAGTTCCTTAAATATTCATGACGATCCATTCCTTCGAGCAATTTTTCGAGCATTCCATGCACAGGAAATCACATCATTTTGTCTAAATAGTTTGTTATTTTCTAAACAACTTTTGGTCTTTGAATTAAAAACCTATTTCCGTGAGAGTTGTTTTTCTCTTGGTTCTTAGATGAACTTCCAAACTTGACGAGCTTTTACGAGTTCTTCAATAACTTCGGTTTCTTAAAGTATTCAAGACAACCCATTCTTAGAGCAATTTTTTGAACATTACATACTCAGGAAATCGCATCATTTGGTCTAAATACTTTGTCATTTTCTAAACTACTTTTCGTCCTTCAATGAAAAACTTTCTTACGTGAGAGTTGTTTTTATCTTGGTTCTTGGCCGAACTTTCAAACTTGGAAAACTTTTACGAGTTCTTTTATAACATCAGTTCCATAAAGTATTCATGGCGATCCATTCCTTCGAGCAATTTTTCGAACATTTCATGCTTGGGAAGTCGCATCATTTTTTTTCTAAACTATTTGTCATTTGGTAAACAACTTTTGCTCTTTGAATGAAAAACTTATTTACATGAGAATTGTTTCTCTCTTAGATATTGGATGAACTTCTAAACTTGACAAACTTTGCCGGGTTCTTCTACAACTTCGGTTCTATAAAGTATTCATGACGGTCCATTCCTTCGAGCAATTTTCTGAACATTCCATGCTTGGGAAATCACATCATTTTGTTTGCTTAGTTTGTCATTTGGTATACAACTTTTGGTCATTTAATTAAAAGCTTATTTTCGTGAGAATTTACTATCTCTTGGATCATGGACAAACTTCCTAACTCCATAAACTTTTACCAGTTGTTCAATAACTTTGCTCCATTAAAGTATTCATGACAATCCAATCCTTCGAGTAATTTTTCGAACATTCCATGCTCGGGAAATTGCATAATTTAGTCTAAATAGTTTGTCATTTTGTAAACGACTTTTGGTCTATAAATTAAAAAGTTATTTACATGGGAGTTGTTTCTCTCCTTGTTCTTGGACGAACTTCCGAACTTGACGAAGTTTTACGAGTTCTTTTAAAACTTCAGTTCCTTAAAGTATTCATGACGATCCATTTCTTCGAGTAGTTTTTCAAACATTCCAAGCAGAGAAAATCGCATCATTATGTCTAAATAATTTCTCAATTTCTAAACAACTTTTGGTCTTCGAATTAAAAACCTATTTACGTGAGAGGTTTTTCTCTCTTGGCTCTTAGACGAACTTCCAAACTTGACATACTTTTACGAGTTCTTCTATAACTTCGATTTCTTAAAGTATTCAAGATAATCCATTCCTTAGAGTAATTTTTTGAACATTTCATGCTCGGGAAATCGCATTATTTGGTCTAAATACTTTGTCATTTTCTAAACGACTTTTGGTCTTTGAATGAAAAACTTATTTATGTGAGAGATGTTTCTCTCTTGGTTCTTGGACGAACTTCTGAACTTGGACAACTTTTTACTATTTCATCTATAACTTTCATTCCTTAAAGTATTCAAGACAATCCATTCCTTCAAGCAATTTTCCGAACATTCCATGCTCGGGTTATCGCATCATTTGGTCTAAATAGTTTGTCATTTTGTAAACAACTTTTGGTCTTTAAATTAAAATCTTATTTACGTGAGAATTGTTTCTCTCTTTATTCTTGGACGAACTTCCGAACTAGATGAAGTTTTGCAAGTTCTTTTAAAACTTCAGTTCCTTAAATATTCATGACGATCCATTCCTTCGAGCAATTTTTCGAGCATTCCATGCACAGGAAATCACATCATTTTGTCTAAATAGTTTGTCATTTTCTAAACAACTTTTGGTCTTTGAATTAAAAACCTATTTCCATGAGAGTTGTTTTTCTCTTGGTTCTTAGATGAACTTCCAAACTTGACGAGCTTTTACGAGTTCTTCAATAACTTCGATTTCTTAAAGTATTCAAGACAACCCATTCTTAGAGCAATTTTTTGAACATTACATACTCGGGAAATCGCATCATTTGGTCAAAATACTTTGTCATTTTCTAAACTACTTTTCGTCTTTCAATGAAAAACTTTTTTACGTGAGAGTTGTTTCTATCTTGGTTCTTGGCCGAACTTTCAAACTTGGAAAACTTTTACGAGTTCTTTTATAACATCAGTTCCATAAAGTATTCATGGCGATCCATTCCTTCGAGCAATTTTTCGAACATTTCATGCTTGGGAAGTCGCATCATTTTTTTTTCTAAACTATTTGTTATTTGGTAAACAACTTTTGCTCTTTGAATGAAAAACTTATTTACATGAGAATTGTTTCTCTCTTAGATATTGGATGAACTTCTAAACTTGACAAACTTTGACGAGTTCTTCTATAACTTCGGTTCTATAAAGTATTCATGACGTTCCATTCCATCGAGCAATTTTCTGAACATTCCATGCTTGGGAAATCACATCATTTTGTCTTCTTAGTTTGTCATTTGGTATACAACTTTTGGTCATTTAATTAAAAGCTTATTTACGTGAGAATTTACTATCTCTTGGATCATGGACAAACTTCCTAACTCCACAAACTTTTACCAGTTGTTCAATAACTTTGCTCCATTAAAGTATTCATGACAATCCATTCCTTCGAGTAATTTTCCGAACGAATGCTCGGGAAATTGCATAATTTAGTCTAAATAGTTTGTCATTTTGTAAACGACTTTTGGTCTATAAATTAAAAAGTTATTTACATGAGAGTTGTTTCTCTCCTTGTTCTTGGACGAACTTCCGAACTTGACGAAGTTTTACGAGTTCTTTTAAAACTTCAGTTCCTTAAAGTATTCATGACGATCCATTTCTTCGAGTAGTTTTTCAAACATTCCAAGCAGAGAAAATCGCATCATTATGTCTAAATAATTTCTCAATTTCTAAACAACTTTTGGTCTTCGAATTAAAAACCTATTTACGTGAGAGGTTTTTCTCTCTTGGCTCTTAGATGAACTTCCAAACTTGACATACTTTTACGAGTTCTTCTATAACTTCGATTTCTTAAAGTATTCAAGATAATCCATTCCTTAGAGTAATTTTTTGAACATTTCATGCTCGGGAAATCGCATTATTTGGTCTAAATACTTTGTCATTTTCTAAACGACTTTTGGTCTTTGAATGAAAAACTTATTTATGTGAGAGATGTTTCTCTCTTGGTTCTTGGACGAACTTCTGAACTTGGACAACTTTTTACTATTTCATCTATAACTTTCATTCCTTAAAGTATTCATGACAATCCATTCCTTCAAGCAATTTTCCGAACATTCCATGCTCGGGAAATCGCAGCATTTGGTCTAAATAGCTTGCCATTTTGTAAACAACTTTTGGTCTTTAAATTAAAATCTTATTTACGTGAGAATTGTTTCTCTTAATTCTTGGACGAACTTCCGAACTTGATGAAGTTTTGCAAGTTCTTTTAAAACTTCAGTTCCTTAAATATTCATGACGATCCATTCCTTCGAGCAATTTTTCGAGCATTCCATGCACAGGAAATCACATCATTTTGTCTAAATAGTTTGTCATTTTCTAAACAACTTTTGGTCTTTGAATTAAAAACCTATTTCCGTGAGAGTTGTTTTTCTCTTGGTTCTTAGATGAACTTCCAAACTTGACGAGCTTTTACGAGTTCTTCAATAACTTCGGTTTCTTAAAGTATTCAAGACAACCCATTCTTAGAGCAATTTTTTGAACATTACATACTCAGGAAATCGCATCATTTGGTCTAAATACTTTGTCATTTTCTAAACTACTTTTCGTCTTTCAATGAAAAACTTTCTTACGTGAGAGTTGGTTTTATCTTGGTTCTTGGCCGAACTTTCAAACTTAGAAAACTTTTACGATTTCTTTTATAACATCAGTTCCATAAAGTATTCATGGTGATCCATTCCTTCGAGCAATTTTTCGAACATTTCATGCTTGGGAAGTCGCATCATTTTTTTTCTAAATTATTTGTCATTTGGTAAACAACTTTTGCTCTTTGAATGAAAAACTTAATTACATGGGAATTGTTTCTCTCTTAGATATTGGATGAACTTCTAAACTTGACAAACTTTGCCGAGTTCTTCTACAACTTCGGTTCTATAAAGTATTCATGACGTTCCATTCCTTCGAGCAATTTTCTGAACATTCCATGCTTGGGAAATCACATCATTTTGTTTGCTTAGTTTGTCATTTGGTATACAACTTTTGGTTATTTAATTAATAGCTTATTTTCGTGAGAATTTACTATCTCTTGGATCATGGACAAACTTCCTAACTCCACAAACTTTTACCAGTTGTTCAATAACTTTGCTCCATTAAAGTATTCATGACAATCCATTCCTTCGAGTAATTTTCCGAACATTCCATGCTCGGGAAATTGCATAATTTAGTCTAAATAGTTTGTCATTTTGTAAACGACTTTTGGTCTATAAATTAAAAAGTTATTTACATGAGAGTTGTTTCTCTCCTTGTTCTTGGACGAACTTCCGAACTTGACGAAGTTTTACGAGTTCTTTTAAAACTTTAGTTCTTTAAAGTATTCATGACGATCCATTTCTTCGAGTAGTTTTCAAACATTCCAAGCAGAGAAAATCGCATCATTATGTCTAAATAATTTGTCAATTTCTAAACAACTTTTGGTCTTCGAATTAAAAACCTATTTACGTGAGAGGTTTTTCTCTCTTGGCTCTTAGATGAACTTCCAAACTTGACATACTTTTACGAGTTCTTCTATAACTTCGATTTCTTAAAGTATTCAAGATAATCCATTCCTTAGAGTAATTTTTTGAACATTTCATGCTCGGGAAATCGCATTATTTGGTCTAAATACTTTGTCATTTTCTAAACGACTTTTGGTCTTTGAATGAAAAACTTATTTATGTGAGAGTTGTTTCTCTCTTGGTTCTTGGACGAACTTCTGAACTTGGACAACTTTTTACTATTTCATCTATAACTTTCATTCCTTAAAGTATTCATGACAATCCATTCCTTCAAGCAATTTTCCGAACATTCCATGCTCGGGTTATCGCATCATTTGGTCTAAATAGTTTGTCATTTTGTAAACAACTTTTGGTCTTTAAATTAAAATCTTATTTACGTGAGAATTGTTTCTCTCTTTATTCTTGGACGAACTTCCGAACTAGATGAAGTTTTGCAAGTTCTTTTAAAACTTCAGTTCCTTAAATATTCATGACGATCCATTCCTTCGAGCAATTTTTCGAGCATTCCATGCACAGGAAATCACATCATTTTGTCTAAATAGTTTGTCATTTTCTAAACAACTTTTGGTCTTTGAATTAAAAACCTATTTCCGTGAGAGTTGTTTTTCTCTTGGTTCTTAGATGAACTTCCAAACTTGACGAGCTTTTACGAGTTCTTCAATAACTTCGATTTCTTAAAGTATTCATGACAACCCATTCTTAGAGCAATTTTTTGAACATTACATACTCGGGAAATCGCATCATTTGGTCAAAATACTTTGTCATTTTCTAAACTACTTCTCGTCTTTCAATGAAAAACTTTCTTACGTGAGAGTTGTTTCTATCTTGGTTCTTGGCCGAACTTCTGAACTTGGAAAACTTTTACGAGTTCTTTTATAACATCAGTTCCATAAAGTATTCATGGCGATCCATTCCTTCGAGCAATTTTTCGAACATTTCATGCTTGGGAAATCGCATCATTTTTTTTCTAAACTATTTGTCATTTGGTAAACAACTTTTTCTCTTTGAATGAAAAACTTATTTACATGAGAATTGTTTCTCTCTTAGATATTGGATGAACTTCTAAACTTGACAAACTTTGACGAGTTCTTCTACAACTTCGGTTCTATAAAGTATTCATGACGTTCCATTCCTTCGAGCAAATTTCTGAACATTCCATGCTTGGGAAATCACATCATTTTGTCTGCTTAGTTTGTCATTTGGTATACAACTTTTGGTCATTTAATTAAAAGCTTATTTACGTGAGAATTTACTATCTCTTGGATCATGGACAAACTTCCTAACTCCACAAACTTTTACCAGTTGTTCAATAACTTTGCTCCATTAAAGTATTCATGACAATCCATTCCTTCGAGTAATTTTCCGATCATTCCATGCTCGAGAAATTGCATAATTTTGTCTAAATAGTTTGTCATTTTGTAAACGACTTTTGGTCTATAAATTAAAAAGTTATTTACATGAGAGTTGTTTCTCTCCTTGTTCTTGGACGAACTTCCGAACTTGACGAAGTCTTATGAGTTCTTTTAAAACTTCAGTTCCTTAAAGTATTCATGACGATCCATTTCTTCGAGTAATTTTTCAAACATTCCAAGCACAGGAACTTGATGAAGTTTTACGAGTTCTTTTAAAACTTCAATTCCTTAAAGTATTCATGAGGATCCATTCCTTCGAGCAATTTTCCCAACATTCCAAGCACGGGAAATCGCATCATAATGTCTGAATAGTTTTTCATTTTCTAAACAACTTTTGGTCCTTGAATTTAAAACCTATTTATGTGAGAATTGTTTCTCTTTTGGCTCTTAAACGAACTTCCAAACTAGAAATACTTTTACGAGTTCTTCTATAACTTTGATTTCTTAAAGTATTCAAGACAATCCATTCCTTAGAGCAATTTTTTGAACATTCCATGCTCGAGAAATCGCATCATTTGGTCTAAATACTTTGTCATTTTCTAAACGACTTTTGGTCTTTGAATACAATACTTATTTGCGTGAGAGTTGTTTCTCTCTTGGTTTTTGGACGAACTTCTGAACTTGGAAAACTTTTACCTGTTCATATATAACTTTTGTTCCTTAAAGTATTCATGACAATACATTCCCTCAAGCAATTTTCTGAACATTCCATGCTCGGGAAATCGCATCATTTGGTCTAAATAGTTTGCCATTTTGTAAACAACTTTTGGTCTTTAAATTAAAATCTTATTTATGTGAGAATTGTTTCTCTCTTTGTTCTTGGACGAACTTTCAAACTTGATGAAGTTTTGCAAGTTCTTTTAAAACTTCAGTTCCTTAAAGTATTCATGACGATCCATTCCTTCGAGCAATTGTGTGAGCATTCCATGCACAGGTAATCACATCATTTCTTCTAAATAGTTAGTCATTTTCTAAACAACTTTTGGTCTTTGAATTAAAAACCTATTTACGTGAGAGGTTTTTTCTCTTGGCTCTTTGACGAACTTCCAAACTTTATATACTTTTACGAGTTCTACTATTACTTCGATTTCATAAGGTATTCAAGATAATCCATTCCTTAGAGTAATTTTTTGAACATTTCATGCTCGGGAAATCGCATCATTTGGTCTAAATACTTTGTCATTTTCTAAACGACTTTTGGTCTTTGAATGAAATACTTATTTACGTGAGAGTTGTTTCTCTCTTGGTTCTTGGATGAACTTCTGAACTTGGAAAACTTTTACCAGTTCATCTATAACTTTCGTTCCTTAAAGTATTCGTAACAATCCATTCCTTCAAGCAGTTTTCCGAACATTCCTTGCTCGGGAAATCGCATCATTTGGTCTAAATAGTTTGCCATTTTGTAAACGACTTTTGGTCTTTAAATTAAAAAGTTATTTATGTGAGAATTGTTTCTCTCTTTGTTCTTGGACGAACTTACGAACTTAATGAAGTTTTGCAAGTTCATTTAAAACTTTAGTTCCTTAAAGTATTCATGACGATCCATTCCATCGAGCAATTTTTCGAGCATTCCATGCACAGGAAATCGCATCATTTTGTCTAAATAGTACGTCATTTGGTAAACAACTTTTGGTCTTTGAATTAAAAACCTATTTACGTGAGAGGTTTTTCTCTCTTGGCTCTTAGACGAACTTCCAAACTTGACAGACTTTTACGAGTTCTTCTATAACTTCGATTTCTTAAAGTATTCAAGATTATCCATTCCTTAGAGTTATTTTTTGATCATTTCATGCTTAGGAAATAGCATCATTTGGTCTAAATACATTGTCATTTTCTAAACGACTTTTGGTCTTTGAATGAAAAACTTATTTATGTGAGAGTTGTTTCTCTCTTGGTTCTTGGACGAACTTCTGAACTTGGAACACTTTTACCAGTTCATCTCTAACTTTCGTTCCTTTAAATATTCATGACAATCCATTCCTTCAAGCAATTTTTCGAACATTCCATGCTCGGGAAGTCACATCATTTGGTCTAAATACTTTGTCATTTTCTAAACGACTTTTGGTCTTTGAGTGAAAAACTCATTTACGTGAGAGTTGTTTCTCTCTTGGTTCTTGGACGAACTTCTGAACATGGAAAACTTTTACCAGTTCATCTATAACGTTCTTTCATTAAAGTATTCATGACAATCCTTCAAGCAATTTTCCGAACATTCCTTGCTCGGGAAATCGCATCATTTAGTCTAAATAGTTTGCCTTTTTATAAACAACTTTTGGTCTTTAAATTACAAAGTTATTTATGTGAGAATTGTTTCTCTCTTTGTTCTTGGACGAACTTACGTACTTGATGAAGTTTTGCAAGTTCTTTTAAAACTTCAGTTCCTTAAAGTATTCATGACTATCCATTCCATCGAGCAATTTTCCGAGCATTCCATGCACAGCAAATCGCATCATTTTGTCTAAATAGTTTGTCATTTGGTAAACAACTTTTGGCCTTTGAATTAAAAACCTATTTACGTGAGAGTTGTCTTTCTCTTGGTTTTTAGATGAACTTCCAAACTTGACGAACTTTTAGGAGTTCTTCAATAACTTCGGTTTCTTAAAGTATTTAGGACAACCAATTCTTAGAGCAATTTTTTGAACATTACATACTCGGGAAATCACATCATTTGGTCTAAATACCTTGTCATTTTCTAAACTACTTTTGGTCTTTGAATGAAAAACTTTCTTACGTGAGAGTTGTATCTATCTTGGTTCTTGGACGAACTTCCGAACGTGGCAAGCTTTTACGAGTTCGTTTATAACTTCAGTTCAATAAAGTGATGATTCATTCCTTCGAGAAATTTTTCGAAAATTTAATGCTTGGGAAATCACATCATTTTTTTCTAAACTATTTGTCATTTGGTAAGCAACTTTTGGGGTTTGAATGAAAAACTTATTTACATGAGAATTGTTTCTCTCTTGGAAATTGGATGAACTTCTAAACTTGACAAACTTTAACGAGTTCTTCTATAACTTCGATTCTTTAAAGTATTCATACGATCCATTCCTTCGAGTAATTTTTTGAACATTCCATGCTTGGGAAATCACATCATTTTGTCTACATAGTTTGTCATTTGGTATACAACTTTTGGTCATTTAATTAAAAACTTATTTACGTGAGAATTTATTATCTCTTGAATCATGGACAAACTTCTTAACTTCACAAACTTTTACTAGTTGTTCAATAACTTTGCTCCATTAAAGTATTCATGACAATCCATTCCTTCGAGTAATTTCCGATCATTCCATGCTCGGGAAATTGCATAATTTAGTCTAAATAGTTTGTCATTTTGTAAACGACTTTTGGTCTATAAATTAAAAAGTTATTTACATGAGAGTTGTTTCTCTCCTTGTTCTTGGACGAACTTCCGAACTTGACGAAGTCTTACGAGTTCTTTAAAAACTTCAGTTCCTTAAAGTATTCATGACGATCCATTTCTTCGAGTAATTTTTCAAACATTCCAAGCACAGGAAATCGCATCATTATGTCTAAATAATTTGTCAATTTCTAAACAACTTTTGGTCTTCGAATTAAAAACCTATTTACGTGAGAGGTTTTTCTCTCTTGGCTCTTAGACGAACTTCCAAACTTGACATACTTTTACGAGTTCTTCTATAACTTCGATTTCTTAAAGTATTCAAGATAATCCATTCCTTAGAGTAATTTTTTGAACATTTCATGCTCGGGAAATCGCATTATTTGGTCTAAATACTTTGTCATTTTCTAAACGACTTTTGGTCTTTGAATTTAAAACTTATTTATGTGAGAGTTGTTTCTCTCTTGGTTCTTGGACGAACTTCTGAACTTGGACAACTTTTTACTATTTCATCTATAACTTTCATTCCTTAAAGTATTCATGACAATCCATTCCTTCAAGCAATTTTCCGAACATTCCATGCTCGGGAAATCGCATCATTTGGTCTAAATAGTTTGCCATTTTGTAAACAACTTTTGGTCTTTAAATTAAAATCTTATTTACGTGAGAATTGTTTCTCTCTTTATTCTTGGACGAACTTCCGAACTTGATGAAGTTTTGCAAGTTCTTTTAAAACTTCAGTTCCTTAAATATTCATGACGATCCATTCCTTCGAGCAATTTTTATAGCATTCCATGCACAGGAAATCACATCTTTTTGTCTAAATAGTTTGTCATTTTCTAAACAACTTTTGGTCTTTGAATTAAAAACCTATTTCCGTGAGAGTTGTTTTTTCTCTTGGTTCTTAGATGAACTTCCAAACTTGACGAGCTTTTACGAGTTCTTCAATAACTTCGATTTCTTAAAGTATTCATGACAACCCATTCTTAGAGCAATTTTTTGAACATTACATACTCGAGAAATCGCATCATTTGGTCTAAATACTTTGTCATTTTCTAAACTACTTTTCGTCTTTCAATGAAAAACTTTCTTACGTGAGAGTTGTTTTTATCTTGGTTCTTGGCCGAACTTCTGAACTTGGAAAACTTTTACGAGTTCTTTTATAACATCAGTTCCATAAAGTATTCATGGCGATCCATTCATTCGAGCAATTTTTCGAACATTTCATGCTTGGGAAGTCGCATCATTTTTTTTCTAAACTATTTGTCATTTGGTAAACAACTTTTTCTCTTTGAATGAAAAACTTATTTACATGAGAATTGTTTCTCTCTTAGATATTGGATGAACTTCTAAACTTGACAAACTTTGCCAAGTTCTTCTACAACTTCGGTTCTATAAAGTATTCATGACGTTCCATTCCTTCGAGCAAATTTCTGAACATTCCATGCTTGGGAAATCACATCATTTTGTTTGCTTAGTTTGTCATTTGGTATACAACTTTTGGTCATTTAATTAAAAGCTTATTTTCGTGAGAATTTACTATCTCTTGGAACATGGAAAAACTTCCTAACTCCACAAACTTTTACCAGTTGTTCAATAACTTTGCTCCATTAAAGTATTCATGACAATCCATTCCTTCAAGTAATTTTTCGAACATTCCATGCTCGGGAAATTGCATAATTTAGTCTAAATAGTTTGTCATTTTGTAAACGACTTTTGGTCTATAAATTAAAAAGTTATTTACATGAGAGTTGTTTCTCTCCTTGTTCTTGGACGAACTTCCGAACTTGACGAAGTCTTACGAGTTCTTTTAAAACTTCAGTTCCTTAAAGTATTCATGACGATCCATTTCTTCGAGTAATTTTTCAAACATTCCAAGCACAGGAAATCGCATCATTATGTCTAAATAATTTGTCAATTTCTAAACAACTTTTGGTCTTCGAATTAAAAACCTATTTACGTGAGAGGTTTTTCTCTCTTGGCTCGTAGACGAACTTCCAAACTTGACATACTTTTACGAGTTCTTCTATAACTTCGATTTTTTAAGTATTCAAGATAATCCATTCCTTAGAGTAATTTTTTGAACATTTCATGCTCGGGAAATCGCATTATTTGGTCTAAATACTTTGTCATTTTCTAAACGACTTCTGGTCTTTGAATGAAAAACTTATTTATGTAAGAGCTGTTTCTCTCTTGGTTCTTGGACGAACTTCTGAACTTGGACAACTTTTTACTATTTTATCTATAACTTTCATTCCTTAAAGTATTCATGACAATCCATTCCTTCAAGCAATTTTCCGATCATTTCATGCTCGGGAAATCGCATCATTTGGTCTAAATAGCTTGCCATTTTGTAAACAACTTTTGGTCTTTATATTAAAATCTTATTTACGTGAGAATTGTTTCTCTTAATTCTTGGACGAACTTCCGAACTTGATGAAGTTTTGCAAGTTCTTTTAAAACTTCAGTTCCTTAAATATTCATGACGATCCATTCCTTCGAGCAATTTTTATAGCATTCCATGCACAGGAAATCACATCATTTTGTCTAAATAGTTTGTCATTTTCTAAACAACTTTTGGTCTTTGAATTAAAAACCTATTTCCGTGAGAGTTGTTTTTCTCTTGGTTCTTAGATGAACTTCCAAACTTGACGAGCTTTTACGAGTTCTTCAATAACTTCGATTTCTTAAAGTATTCAAGACAACCCATTCTTAGAGCAATTTTTTGAACATTACATACTCGGGAAATCGCATCATTTGGTCTAAATACTTTGTCATTTTCTAAACTACTTTTCGTCTTTCAATGAAAAACTTTCTTACGTGAGAGTTGTTTCTATCTTGGTTCTTGGCCGAACTTCTGAACATGGAAAACTTTTACGAGTTCTTTTATAACATCAGTTCCATAAAGTATTCATGGCGATCCATTCCTTCGAGCAATTTTTCGAACATTTCATGCTTGGGAAATCGCATCATTTTTTTATCTAAACTATTTGTCATTTGGTAAAGAACTTTTGCTCTTTGAATGAAAAACTTAATTACATGGGAATTGTTTCTCTCTTAGATATTGGATGAACTTCTAAACTTGACAAACTTTGACGAGTTCTTCTATAACTTCGGTTCTATAAAGTATTCATGACGTTCCATTCCTTCGAGCAAATTTCTGAACATTCCATGCTTGGGAAATCACATCATTTTGTCTGCTTAGTTTGTCATTTGGTATACAACTTTTGGTCATTTAATTAAAAGTTTATTTACGTGAGAATTTACTATCTCTTGGATCATGGACAAACTTCCTAACTCCACAAACTTTTACCAGTTGTTCAATAACTTTGCTCCATTAAAGTATTCATGACAATCCATTCCTTCGAGTAATTTCCGATCATTCCATGCTCGGGAAATTGCATAATTTAGTCTAAATAGTTTGTCATTTTGTAAACGACTTTTGGTCTATAAATTAAAAAGTTATTTACATGAGAGTTGTTTCTCTCCTTGTTCTTGGACGAACTTCCGAACTTGACGAAGTCTTACGAGTTCTTTTAAAACTTCAGTTCCTTAAAGTATTCATGACGATCCATTTCTTCGAGTAATTTTTCAAACATTCCAAGCACAGGAAATCGCATCATTATGTCTAAATAATTTGTCAATTTCTAAACAACTTTTGGTCTTCGAATTAAAAACCTATTTACGTTAGAGGTTTTTCTCTCTTGGCTCTTAGACGAACTTCCAAACTTGACATACTTTTACGAGTTCTTCTATAACTTCGATTTCTTAAAGTATTCAAGATAATCCATTCCTTAGAGTAATTTTTTGAACATTTCATGCTCGGGAAATAGCATTATTTGGTCTAATACTTTGTCATTTTCTAAACGACTTCTGGTCTTTGAATGAAAAACTTATTTATGTAAGAGCTGTTTCTCTCTTGGTTCTAGGACGAACTTCTGAACTTGGACAACTTTTTACTATTTTATCTATAACTTTCATTCCTTAAAGTATTCATGACAATCCATTCCCTCAAGCAATTTTCCGATCATTTCATGCTCGGGAAATCGCATCATTTGGTCTAAATAGCTTGCCATTTTGTAAACAACTTTTGGTCTTTATATTAAAATCTTATTTACGTGAGAATTGTTTCTCTTAATTCTTGGACGAACTTCCGAACTTGATGAAGTTTTGCAAGTTCTTTTAAAACTTCAGTTCCTTAAATATTCATGACGATCCATTCCTTCGAGCAATTTTTCGAGCATTCCATGCAGAGGAAATCACATCATTTTGTCTAAATAGTTTGTCATTTTCTAAACAACTTTTGGTCTTTGAATTAAAAACCTATTTCCGTGAGAGTTGTTTTTCTCTTGGTTCTTAGATGAACTTCCAAACTTGACGAGCTTTTACGAGTTCTTCAATAACTTCGATTTCTTAAAGTATTCAAGACAACCCATTCTTAGAGCAATTTTTTGAACATTACATACTCGGGAAATCGTATCATTTGGTCTAAATACTTTGTCATTTTCTAAACTACTTTTCGTCTTTCAATGAAAACCTTTCTTACGTGAGAGTTGTTTCTATCTTGGTTCTTGGCCGAACTTCTGAACTTGGAAAACTTTTACGAGTTCTTTTATAACATCAGTTCCATAAAGTATTCATGGCGATCCATTCCTTCGAGCAATTTTTCGAACATTTCATGCTTGGGAAATCGCATCATTTTTTTTCTAAACTATTTGTCATTTGGTAAACAACTTTTGGTCTTTGAATGAAAAACTTATTTACATGAGAATTGTTTCTCTCTTAGATATTGGATGAACTTCTAAACTTGACAAACTTTGACGAGTTCTTCTACAACTTTGGTTCTATAAAGTATTCATGACGTTCCATTCCTTCGAGCAAATTTCTGAACATTCCATGCTTGGGAAATCACATCGTTTTGTCTGCTTAGTTTGTCATTTGGTATACAACTTTTGGTCATTTAATTAAAAGTTTATTTACGTGAGAATTTACTATCTCTTGGATCATGGACAAACTTCCTAACTCCACAAACTTTTACCAGTTGTTCAATAACTTTGCTCCATTAAAGTATTCATGACAATTCATTCCTTCGAGTAATTTTCCGAACATTCCATGCTCGGGAAATTGCATAATTTAGTCTAAATAGTTTGTCATTTTGTAAACGACTTTTGGTCTATAAATTAAAAAGTTATTTACATGAGAGTTGTTTCTCTCCTTGTTCTTGGACGAACTTCCGAAATTGACGAAGTCTTACGAGTTCTTTTAAAACTTCAGTTCCTTAAAGTATTCATGACGATCCATTTCTTCGAGTAATTTTTCAAACATTCCAAGCACAGGAAATTGCATCATTATGTCTAAATAATTTGTCAATTTCTAAACAACTTTTGGTCTTCGAATTAAAAACCTATTTACGTGAGAGGTTTTTCTCTCTTGGCTCTTAGACGAACTTCCAAACTTGACATACTTTTACGAGTTCTTCTATAACTTCGATTTCTTAAAGTATTCAAGATAATCCATTCCTTAGAGTAATTTTTTGAACATTTCATGCTCGGGAAATCGCATTATTTGGTCTAAATACTTTGTCATTTTCTAAACAACTTTTGGTCTTTGAATTAAAACCCTATTTTCGTGGAGGTTGTTTTTCTCTTGGTTCTTAGATGAACTTCCAAACTTTACGAACTTTTATGAGTTCTTCAATAACTTCGGTTTCTTAAAGTATTCAAGACAACCCATTCTTAGAGCAATTTTTTGAACATTACATACTCGGGAAATCGCATCATTTGGTCTAAATACTTTGTCATTTTCTAAACTACTTTTCGTCTTTCAATGAAAAACTTTCTTACGTGAGAGTTGTTTCTATCTTGGTTCTTGGCCGAACTTCTGAACTTGGAAAACTTTTACGAGTTCTTTTATAACATCAGTTCCATAAAGTATTCATGGCGATCCATTCCTTCGAGCAATTTTTCGAACATTTCATGCTTGGGAAATCGCATCATTTTTTTTATAAACTATTTGTCATTTGGTAAACAACTTTTTCTCTTTGAATGAAAAACTTATTTACATGAGAATTGTTTCTCTCTTAGATATTGGATGAACTTCTAAACTTGACAAACTTTGACGAGTTCTTCTACAACTTCGGTTCTATAAAGTATTCTTGACGTTCCATTCCTTCGAGCAAATTTCTGAACATTTCATGCTTGGGAAATCACATCATTTTGTCTGCTTAGTTTGTCATTTGGTATACAACTTTTGGTCATTTAATTAAAAGCTTATTTTCGTGAGAATTTACTATCTCTTGGATCATGGACAAACTTCCTAACTCCACAAACTTTTACCAGTTGTTCAATAACTTTGCTCCATTAAAGTATTCATGACAATCCATTCCTTCGAGTAATTTTTCGAACATTCCATGCTCGGGAAATTGTATTATTTAGTCTAAATAGTTTGTCATTTTGTAAACGACTTTTGGTCTATAAATTAAAAAGTTATTTACATGAGAGTTGTTTCTCTCCTTGTTCTTGGACGAACTTCCGAAATTGATGAAGTCTTACGAGTTCTTTTAAAACTTCAGTTCCTTAAAGTATTCATGACGATCCATTTCTTCGAGTAATTTTTCAAACATTCCAAGCACAGGAAATCGCATCATTATGTCTAAATAATTTGTCAATTTCTAAACAACTTTTGGTCTTCGAATTAAAAACCTATTTACGTGAGAGGTTTTTCTCTCTTGGCTCTTAGACGAACTTCCAAACTTGACATACTTTTACGAGTTCTTCTATAACTTCGATTTCTTAAAGTATTCAAGATAATCCATTCCTTAGAGTAATTTTTTGAACATTTCATGCTCGGGAAATCGCATTATTTGGTCTAAATACTTTGTCATTTTCTAAACGACTTTTGGTCTTTGAATGAAAAACTTATTTATGTGAGAGATGTTTCTCTCTTGGTTCTTGGACGAACTTCTGAACTTGGACAACTTTTTACTATTTCATCTATAACTTTCATTCCTTAAAGTATTCATGACAATCCATTCCTTCAAGCAATTTTCCGAACATTCCATGCTCGGGAAATCGCAGCATTTGGTCTAAATAGCTTGCCATTTTGTAAACAACTTTTGGTCTTTAAATTAAAATCTTATTTACGTGAGAATTGTTTCTCTTAATTCTTGGACGAACTTCCGAACTTGATGAAGTTTTGCAAGTTCTTTTAAAACTTCAGTTCCTTAAATATTCATGACGATCCATTCCTTCGAGCAATTTTTCGAGCATTCCATGCACAGGAAATCACATCATTTTGTCTAAATAGTTTGTTATTTTCTAAACAACTTTTGGTCTTTGAATTAAAAACCTATTTCCGTGAGAGTTGTTTTTCTCTTGGTTCTTAGATGAACTTCCAAACTTGACGAGCTTTTACGAGTTCTTCAATAACTTCGGTTTCTTAAAGTATTCAAGACAACCCATTCTTAGAGCAATTTTTTGAACATTACATACTCAGGAAATCGCATCATTTGGTCTAAATACTTTGTCATTTTCTAAACTACTTTTCGTCTTTCAATGAAAAACTTTCTTACGTGAGAGTTGGTTTTATCTTGGTTCTTGGCCGAACTTTCAAACTTAGAAAACTTTTACGATTTCTTTTATAACATCAGTTCCATAAAGTATTCATGGTGATCCATTCCTTCGAGCAATTTTTCGAACATTTCATGCTTGGGAAGTCGCATCATTTTTTTTCTAAATTATTTGTCATTTGGTAAACAACTTTTGCTCTTTGAATGAAAAACTTAATTACATGGGAATTGTTTCTCTCTTAGATATTGGATGAACTTCTAAACTTGACAAACTTTGCCGAGTTCTTCTACAACTTCGGTTCTATAAAGTATTCATGACGTTCCATTCCTTCGAGCAATTTTCTGAACATTCCATGCTTGGGAAATCACATCATTTTGTTTGCTTAGTTTGTCATTTGGTATACAACTTTTGGTTATTTAATTAATAGCTTATTTTCGTGAGAATTTACTATCTCTTGGATCATGGACAAACTTCCTAACTCCACAAACTTTTACCAGTTGTTCAATAACTTTGCTCCATTAAAGTATTCATGACAATCCATTCCTTCGAGTAATTTTCCGAACATTCCATGCTCGGGAAATTGCATAATTTAGTCTAAATAGTTTGTCATTTTGTAAACGACTTTTGGTCTATAAATTAAAAAGTTATTTACATGAGAGTTGTTTCTCTCCTTGTTCTTGGACGAACTTCCGAACTTGACGAAGTTTTACGAGTTCTTTTAAAACTTCAGTTCTTTAAAGTATTCATGACGATCCATTTCTTCGAGTAGTTTTCAAACATTCCAAGCAGAGAAAATCGCATCATTATGTCTAAATAATTTGTCAATTTCTAAACAACTTTTGGTCTTCGAATTAAAAACCTATTTACGTGAGAGGTTTTTCTCTCTTGGCTCTTAGATGAACTTCCAAACTTGACATACTTTTACGAGTTCTTCTATAACTTCGATTTCTTAAAGTATTCAAGATAATCCATTCCTTAGAGTAATTTTTTGAACATTTCATGCTCGGGAAATCGCATTATTTGGTCTAAATACTTTGTCATTTTCTAAACGACTTTTGGTCTTTGAATGAAAAACTTATTTATGTGAGAGTTGTTTCTCTCTTGGTTCTTGGACGAACTTCTGAACTTGGACAACTTTTTACTATTTCATCTATAACTTTCATTCCTTAAAGTATTCATGACAATCCATTCCTTCAAGCAATTTTCCGAACATTCCATGCTCGGGTTATCGCATCATTTGGTCTAAATAGTTTGTCATTTTGTAAACAACTTTTGGTCTTTAAATTAAAATCTTATTTACGTGAGAATTGTTTCTCTCTTTATTCTTGGACGAACTTCCGAACTAGATGAAGTTTTGCAAGTTCTTTTAAAACTTCAGTTCCTTAAATATTCATGACGATCCATTCCTTCGAGCAATTTTTCGAGCATTCCATGCACAGGAAATCACATCATTTTGTCTAAATAGTTTGTCATTTTCTAAACAACTTTTGGTCTTTGAATTAAAAACCTATTTCCGTGAGAGTTGTTTTTCTCTTGGTTCTTAGATGAACTTCCAAACTTGACGAGCTTTTACGAGTTCTTCAATAACTTCGATTTCTTAAAGTATTCATGACAACCCATTCTTAGAGCAATTTTTTGAACATTACATACTCGGGAAATCGCATCATTTGGTCAAAATACTTTGTCATTTTCTAAACTACTTCTCGTCTTTCAATGAAAAACTTTCTTACGTGAGAGTTGTTTCTATCTTGGTTCTTGGCCGAACTTCTGAACTTGGAAAACTTTTACGAGTTCTTTTATAACATCAGTTCCATAAAGTATTCATGGCGATCCATTCCTTCGAGCAATTTTTCGAACATTTCATGCTTGGGAAATCGCATCATTTTTTTTCTAAACTATTTGTCATTTGGTAAACAACTTTTTCTCTTTGAATGAAAAACTTATTTACATGAGAATTGTTTCTCTCTTAGATATTGGATGAACTTCTAAACTTGACAAACTTTGACGAGTTCTTCTACAACTTCGGTTCTATAAAGTATTCATGACGTTCCATTCCTTCGAGCAAATTTCTGAACATTCCATGCTTGGGAAATCACATCATTTTGTCTGCTTAGTTTGTCATTTGGTATACAACTTTTGGTCATTTAATTAAAAGCTTATTTACGTGAGAATTTACTATCTCTTGGATCATGGACAAACTTCCTAACTCCACAAACTTTTACCAGTTGTTCAATAACTTTGCTCCATTAAAGTATTCATGACAATCCATTCCTTCGAGTAATTTTCCGATCATTCCATGCTCGAGAAATTGCATAATTTTGTCTAAATAGTTTGTCATTTTGTAAACGACTTTTGGTCTATAAATTAAAAAGTTATTTACATGAGAGTTGTTTCTCTCCTTGTTCTTGGACGAACTTCCGAACTTGACGAAGTCTTATGAGTTCTTTTAAAACTTCAGTTCCTTAAAGTATTCATGACGATCCATTTCTTCGAGTAATTTTTCAAACATTCCAAGCACAGGAACTTGATGAAGTTTTACGAGTTCTTTTAAAACTTCAATTCCTTAAAGTATTCATGAGGATCCATTCCTTCGAGCAATTTTCCCAACATTCCAAGCACGGGAAATCGCATCATAATGTCTGAATAGTTTTTCATTTTCTAAACAACTTTTGGTCCTTGAATTTAAAACCTATTTATGTGAGAATTGTTTCTCTTTTGGCTCTTAAACGAACTTCCAAACTAGAAATACTTTTACGAGTTCTTCTATAACTTTGATTTCTTAAAGTATTCAAGACAATCCATTCCTTAGAGCAATTTTTTGAACATTCCATGCTCGAGAAATCGCATCATTTGGTCTAAATACTTTGTCATTTTCTAAACGACTTTTGGTCTTTGAATACAATACTTATTTGCGTGAGAGTTGTTTCTCTCTTGGTTTTTGGACGAACTTCTGAACTTGGAAAACTTTTACCTGTTCATATATAACTTTTGTTCCTTAAAGTATTCATGACAATACATTCCTTCAAGCAATTTTCTGAACATTCCATGCTCGGGAAATCGCATCATTTGGTCTAAATAGTTTGCCATTTTGTAAACAACTTTTGGTCTTTAAATTAAAATCTTATTTATGTGAGAATTGTTTCTCTCTTTGTTCTTGGACGAACTTTCAAACTTGATGAAGTTTTGCAAGTTCTTTTAAAACTTCAGTTCCTTAAAGTATTCATGACGATCCATTCCTTCGAGCAATTGTGTGAGCATTCCATGCACAGGTAATCACATCATTTCTTCTAAATAGTTAGTCATTTTCTAAACAACTTTTGGTCTTTGAATTAAAAACCTATTTACGTGAGAGGTTTTTTCTCTTGGCTCTTAGACGAACTTCCAAACTTTATATACTTTTACGAGTTCTACTATTACTTCGATTTCATAAGGTATTCAAGATAATCCATTCCTTAGAGTAATTTTTTGAACATTTCATGCTCGGGAAATCGCATCATTTGGTCTAAATACTTTGTCATTTTCTAAACGACTTTTGGTCTTTGAATGAAATACTTATTTACGTGAGAGTTGTTTCTCTCTTGGTTCTTGGATGAACTTCTGAACTTGGAAAACTTTTACCAGTTCATCTATAACTTTCGTTCCTTAAAGTATTCGTAACAATCCATTCCTTCAAGCAGTTTTCCGAACATTCCTTGCTCGGGAAATCGCATCATTTGGTCTAAATAGTTTGCCATTTTGTAAACGACTTTTGGTCTTTAAATTAAAAAGTTATTTATGTGAGAATTGTTTCTCTCTTTGTTCTTGGACGAACTTACGAACTTAATGAAGTTTTGCAAGTTCATTTAAAACTTTAGTTCCTTAAAGTATTCATGACGATCCATTCCATCGAGCAATTTTTCGAGCATTCCATGCACAGGAAATCGCATCATTTTGTCTAAATAGTACGTCATTTGGTAAACAACTTTTGGTCTTTGAATTAAAAACCTATTTACGTGAGAGGTTTTTCTCTCTTGGCTCTTAGACGAACTTCCAAACTTGACAGACTTTTACGAGTTCTTCTATAACTTCGATTTCTTAAAGTATTCAAGATTATCCATTCCTTAGAGTTATTTTTTGATCATTTCATGCTTAGGAAATAGCATCATTTGGTCTAAATACATTGTCATTTTCTAAACGACTTTTGGTCTTTGAATGAAAAACTTATTTATGTGAGAGTTGTTTCTCTCTTGGTTCTTGGATGAACTTCTGAACTTGGAACACTTTTACCAGTTCATCTCTAACTTTCGTTCCTTTAAATATTCATGACAATCCATTCCTTCAAGCAATTTTTCGAACATTCCATGCTCGGGAAGTCACATCATTTGGTCTAAATACTTTGTCATTTTCTAAACGACTTTTGGTCTTTGAGTGAAAAACTCATTTACGTGAGAGTTGTTTCTCTCTTGGTTCTTGGACGAACTTCTGAACATGGAAAACTTTTACCAGTTCATCTATAACGTTCTTTCATTAAAGTATTCATGACAATCCATTCCTTCAAGCAATTTTCCGAACATTCCTTGCTCGGGAAATCGCATCATTTAGTCTAAATAGTTTGCCTTTTTATAAACAACTTTTGGTCTTTAAATTACAAAGTTATTTATGTGAGAATTGTTTCTCTCTTTGTTCTTGGACGAACTTACGTACTTGATGAAGTTTTGCAAGTTCTTTTAAAACTTCAGTTCCTTAAAGTATTCATGACTATCCATTCCATCGAGCAATTTTCCGAGCATTCCATGCACAGCAAATCGCATCATTTTGTCTAAATAGTTTGTCATTTGGTAAACAACTTTTGGCCTTTGAATTAAAAACCTATTTACGTGAGAGTTGTCTTTCTCTTGGTTTTTAGATGAACTTCCAAACTTGACGAACTTTTAGGAGTTCTTCAATAACTTCGGTTTCTTAAAGTATTTAGGACAACCAATTCTTAGAGCAATTTTTTGAACATTACATACTCGGGAAATCACATCATTTGGTCTAAATACCTTGTCATTTTCTAAACTACTTTTGGTCTTTGAATGAAAAACTTTCTTACGTGAGAGTTGTATCTATCTTGGTTCTTGGACGAACTTCCGAACGTGGCAAGCTTTTACGAGTTCGTTTATAACTTCAGTTCAATAAAGTGATGATTCATTCCTTCGAGAAATTTTTCGAAAATTTAATGCTTGGGAAATCACATCATTTTTTTCTAAACTATTTGTCATTTGGTAAGCAACTTTTGGGGTTTGAATGAAAAACTTATTTACATGAGAATTGTTTCTCTCTTGGAAATTGGATGAACTTCTAAACTTGACAAACTTTAACGAGTTCTTCTATAACTTCGATTCTTTAAAGTATTCATACGATCCATTCCTTCGAGTAATTTTTTGAACATTCCATGCTTGGGAAATCACATCATTTTGTCTACATAGTTTGTCATTTGGTATACAACTTTTGGTCATTTAATTAAAAACTTATTTACGTGAGAATTTATTATCTCTTGAATCATGGACAAACTTCTTAACTTCACAAACTTTTACTAGTTGTTCAATAACTTTGCTCCATTAAAGTATTCATGACAATCCATTCCTTCGAGTAATTTCCGATCATTCCATGCTCGGGAAATTGCATAATTTAGTCTAAATAGTTTGTCATTTTGTAAACGACTTTTGGTCTATAAATTAAAAAGTTATTTACATGAGAGTTGTTTCTCTCCTTGTTCTTGGACGAACTTCCGAACTTGACGAAGTCTTACGAGTTCTTTAAAAACTTCAGTTCCTTAAAGTATTCATGACGATCCATTTCTTCGAGTAATTTTTCAAACATTCCAAGCACAGGAAATCGCATCATTATGTCTAAATAATTTGTCAATTTCTAAACAACTTTTGGTCTTCGAATTAAAAACCTATTTACGTGAGAGGTTTTTCTCTCTTGGCTCTTAGACGAACTTCCAAACTTGACATACTTTTACGAGTTCTTCTATAACTTCGATTTCTTAAAGTATTCAAGATAATCCATTCCTTAGAGTAATTTTTTGAACATTTCATGCTCGGGAAATCGCATTATTTGGTCTAAATACTTTGTCATTTTCTAAACGACTTTTGGTCTTTGAATTTAAAACTTATTTATGTGAGAGTTGTTTCTCTCTTGGTTCTTGGACGAACTTCTGAACTTGGACAACTTTTTACTATTTCATCTATAACTTTCATTCCTTAAAGTATTCATGACAATCCATTCCTTCAAGCAATTTTCCGAACATTCCATGCTCGGGAAATCGCATCATTTGGTCTAAATAGTTTGCCATTTTGTAAACAACTTTTGGTCTTTAAATTAAAATCTTATTTACGTGAGAATTGTTTCTCTCTTTATTCTTGGACGAACTTCCGAACTTGATGAAGTTTTGCAAGTTCTTTTAAAACTTCAGTTCCTTAAATATTCATGACGATCCATTCCTTCGAGCAATTTTTATAGCATTCCATGCACAGGAAATCACATCTTTTTGTCTAAATAGTTTGTCATTTTCTAAACAACTTTTGGTCTTTGAATTAAAAACCTATTTCCGTGAGAGTTGTTTTTTCTCTTGGTTCTTAGATGAACTTCCAAACTTGACGAGCTTTTACGAGTTCTTCAATAACTTCGATTTCTTAAAGTATTCATGACAACCCATTCTTAGAGCAATTTTTTGAACATTACATACTCGAGAAATCGCATCATTTGGTCTAAATACTTTGTCATTTTCTAAACTACTTTTCGTCTTTCAATGAAAAACTTTCTTACGTGAGAGTTGTTTTTATCTTGGTTCTTGGCCGAACTTCTGAACTTGGAAAACTTTTACGAGTTCTTTTATAACATCAGTTCCATAAAGTATTCATGGCGATCCATTCATTCGAGCAATTTTTCGAACATTTCATGCTTGGGAAGTCGCATCATTTTTTTTCTAAACTATTTGTCATTTGGTAAACAACTTTTTCTCTTTGAATGAAAAACTTATTTACATGAGAATTGTTTCTCTCTTAGATATTGGATGAACTTCTAAACTTGACAAACTTTGCCAAGTTCTTCTACAACTTCGGTTCTATAAAGTATTCATGACGTTCCATTCCTTCGAGCAAATTTCTGAACATTCCATGCTTGGGAAATCACATCATTTTGTTTGCTTAGTTTGTCATTTGGTATACAACTTTTGGTCATTTAATTAAAAGCTTATTTTCGTGAGAATTTACTATCTCTTGGAACATGGAAAAACTTCCTAACTCCACAAACTTTTACCAGTTGTTCAATAACTTTGCTCCATTAAAGTATTCATGACAATCCATTCCTTCAAGTAATTTTTCGAACATTCCATGCTCGGGAAATTGCATAATTTAGTCTAAATAGTTTGTCATTTTGTAAACGACTTTTGGTCTATAAATTAAAAAGTTATTTACATGAGAGTTGTTTCTCTCCTTGTTCTTGGACGAACTTCCGAACTTGACGAAGTCTTACGAGTTCTTTTAAAACTTCAGTTCCTTAAAGTATTCATGACGATCCATTTCTTCGAGTAATTTTTCAAACATTCCAAGCACAGGAAATCGCATCATTATGTCTAAATAATTTGTCAATTTCTAAACAACTTTTGGTCTTCGAATTAAAAACCTATTTACGTGAGAGGTTTTTCTCTCTTGGCTCGTAGACGAACTTCCAAACTTGACATACTTTTACGAGTTCTTCTATAACTTCGATTTTTTAAGTATTCAAGATAATCCATTCCTTAGAGTAATTTTTTGAACATTTCATGCTCGGGAAATCGCATTATTTGGTCTAAATACTTTGTCATTTTCTAAACGACTTCTGGTCTTTGAATGAAAAACTTATTTATGTAAGAGCTGTTTCTCTCTTGGTTCTTGGACGAACTTCTGAACTTGGACAACTTTTTACTATTTTATCTATAACTTTCATTCCTTAAAGTATTCATGACAATCCATTCCTTCAAGCAATTTTCCGATCATTTCATGCTCGGGAAATCGCATCATTTGGTCTAAATAGCTTGCCATTTTGTAAACAACTTTTGGTCTTTATATTAAAATCTTATTTACGTGAGAATTGTTTCTCTTAATTCTTGGACGAACTTCCGAACTTGATGAAGTTTTGCAAGTTCTTTTAAAACTTCAGTTCCTTAAATATTCATGACGATCCATTCCTTCGAGCAATTTTTATAGCATTCCATGCACAGGAAATCACATCATTTTGTCTAAATAGTTTGTCATTTTCTAAACAACTTTTGGTCTTTGAATTAAAAACCTATTTCCGTGAGAGTTGTTTTTCTCTTGGTTCTTAGATGAACTTCCAAACTTGACGAGCTTTTACGAGTTCTTCAATAACTTCGATTTCTTAAAGTATTCAAGACAACCCATTCTTAGAGCAATTTTTTGAACATTACATACTCGGGAAATCGCATCATTTGGTCTAAATACTTTGTCATTTTCTAAACTACTTTTCGTCTTTCAATGAAAAACTTTCTTACGTGAGAGTTGTTTCTATCTTGGTTCTTGGCCGAACTTCTGAACATGGAAAACTTTTACGAGTTCTTTTATAACATCAGTTCCATAAAGTATTCATGGCGATCCATTCCTTCGAGCAATTTTTCGAACATTTCATGCTTGGGAAATCGCATCATTTTTTTATCTAAACTATTTGTCATTTGGTAAACAACTTTTGCTCTTTGAATGAAAAACTTATTTACATGAGAATTGTTTCTCTCTTAGATATTGGATGAACTTCTAAACTTGACAAACTTTGACGAGTTCTTCTATAACTTCGGTTCTATAAAGTATTCATGACGTTCCATTCCTTCGAGCAAATTTCTGAACATTCCATGCTTGGGAAATCACATCATTTTGTCTGCTTAGTTTGTCATTTGGTATACAACTTTTGGTCATTTAATTAAAAGTTTATTTACGTGAGAATTTACTATCTCTTGGATCATGGACAAACTTCCTAACTCCACAAACTTTTACCAGTTGTTCAATAACTTTGCTCCATTAAAGTATTCATGACAATCCATTCCTTCGAGTAATTTCCGATCATTCCATGCTCGGGAAATTGCATAATTTAGTCTAAATAGTTTGTCATTTTGTAAACGACTTTTGGTCTATAAATTAAAAAGTTATTTACATGAGAGTTGTTTCTCTCCTTGTTCTTGGACGAACTTCCGAACTTGACGAAGTCTTACGAGTTCTTTTAAAACTTCAGTTCCTTAAAGTATTCATGACGATCCATTTCTTCGAGTAATTTTTCAAACATTCCAAGCACAGGAAATCGCATCATTATGTCTAAATAATTTGTCAATTTCTAAACAACTTTTGGTCTTCGAATTAAAAACCTATTTACGTGAGAGGTTTTTCTCTCTTGGCTCTTAGACGAACTTCCAAACTTGACATACTTTTACGAGTTCTTCTATAACTTCGATTTCTTAAAGTATTCAAGATAATCCATTCCTTAGAGTAATTTTTTGAACATTTCATGCTCGGGAAATCGCATTATTTGGTCTAAATACTTTGTCATTTTCTAAACGACTTCTGGTCTTTGAATGAAAAACTTATTTATGTAAGAGCTGTTTCTCTCTTGGTTCTAGGACGAACTTCTGAACTTGGACAACTTTTTACTATTTTATCTATAACTTTCATTCCTTAAAGTATTCATGACAATCCATTCCCTCAAGCAATTTTCCGATCATTTCATGCTCGGGAAATCGCATCATTTGGTCTAAATAGCTTGCCATTTTGTAAACAACTTTTGGTCTTTATATTAAAATCTTATTTACGTGAGAATTGTTTCTCTTAATTCTTGGACGAACTTCCGAACTTGATGAAGTTTTGCAAGTTCTTTTAAAACTTCAGTTCCTTAAATATTCATGACGATCCATTCCTTCGAGCAATTTTTCGAGCATTCCATGCACAGGAAATCACATCATTTTGTCTAAATAGTTTGTCATTTTCTAAACAACTTTTGGTCTTTGAATTAAAAACCTATTTCCGTGAGAGTTGTTTTTCTCTTGGTTCTTAGATGAACTTCCAAACTTGACGAGCTTTTACGAGTTCTTCAATAACTTCGATTTCTTAAAGTATTCAAGACAACCCATTCTTAGAGCAATTTTTTGAACATTACATACTCGGGAAATCGTATCATTTGGTCTAAATACTTTGTCATTTTCTAAACTACTTTTCGTCTTTCAATGAAAACCTTTCTTACGTGAGAGTTGTTTCTATCTTGGTTCTTGGCCGAACTTCTGAACTTGGAAAACTTTTACGAGTTCTTTTATAACATCAGTTCCATAAAGTATTCATGGCGATCCATTCCTTCGAGCAATTTTTCGAACATTTCATGCTTGGGAAATCGCATCATTTTTTTTCTAAACTATTTGTCATTTGGTAAACAACTTTTGGTCTTTGAATGAAAAACTTATTTACATGAGAATTGTTTCTCTCTTAGATATTGGATGAACTTCTAAACTTGACAAACTTTGACGAGTTCTTCTACAACTTTGGTTCTATAAAGTATTCATGACGTTCCATTCCTTCGAGCAAATTTCTGAACATTCCATGCTTGGGAAATCACATCGTTTTGTCTGCTTAGTTTGTCATTTGGTATACAACTTTTGGTCATTTAATTAAAAGTTTATTTACGTGAGAATTTACTATCTCTTGGATCATGGACAAACTTCCTAACTCCACAAACTTTTACCAGTTGTTCAATAACTTTGCTCCATTAAAGTATTCATGACAATTCATTCCTTCGAGTAATTTTCCGAACATTCCATGCTCGGGAAATTGCATAATTTAGTCTAAATAGTTTGTCATTTTGTAAACGACTTTTGGTCTATAAATTAAAAAGTTATTTACATGAGAGTTGTTTCTCTCCTTGTTCTTGGACGAACTTCCGAAATTGACGAAGTCTTACGAGTTCTTTTAAAACTTCAGTTCCTTAAAGTATTCATGACGATCCATTTCTTCGAGTAATTTTTCAAACATTCCAAGCACAGGAAATTGCATCATTATGTCTAAATAATTTGTCAATTTCTAAACAACTTTTGGTCTTCGAATTAAAAACCTATTTACGTGAGAGGTTTTTCTCTCTTGGCTCTTAGACGAACTTCCAAACTTGACATACTTTTACGAGTTCTTCTATAACTTCGATTTCTTAAAGTATTCAAGATAATCCATTCCTTAGAGTAATTTTTTGAACATTTCATGCTCGGGAAATCGCATTATTTGGTCTAAATACTTTGTCATTTTCTAAACAACTTTTGGTCTTTGAATTAAAACCCTATTTTCGTGGAGGTTGTTTTTCTCTTGGTTCTTAGATGAACTTCCAAACTTTACGAACTTTTATGAGTTCTTCAATAACTTCGGTTTCTTAAAGTATTCAAGACAACCCATTCTTAGAGCAATTTTTTGAACATTACATACTCGGGAAATCGCATCATTTGGTCTAAATACTTTGTCATTTTCTAAACTACTTTTCGTCTTTCAATGAAAAACTTTCTTACGTGAGAGTTGTTTCTATCTTGGTTCTTGGCCGAACTTCTGAACTTGGAAAACTTTTACGAGTTCTTTTATAACATCAGTTCCATAAAGTATTCATGGCGATCCATTCCTTCGAGCAATTTTTCGAACATTTCATGCTTGGGAAATCGCATCATTTTTTTTATAAACTATTTGTCATTTGGTAAACAACTTTTTCTCTTTGAATGAAAAACTTATTTACATTAGAATTGTTTCTCTCTTAGATATTGGATGAACTTCTAAACTTGACAAACTTTGACGAGTTCTTCTACAACTTCGGTTCTATAAAGTATTCTTGACGTTCCATTCCTTCGAGCAAATTTCTGAACATTTCATGCTTGGGAAATCACATCATTTTGTCTGCTTAGTTTGTCATTTGGTATACAACTTTTGGTCATTTAATTAAAAGCTTATTTTCGTGAGAATTTACTATCTCTTGGATCATGGACAAACTTCCTAACTCCACAAACTTTTACCAGTTGTTCAATAACTTTGCTCCATTAAAGTATTCATGACAATCCATTCCTTCGAGTAATTTTTCGAACATTCCATGCTCGGGAAATTGTATTATTTAGTCTAAATAGTTTGTCATTTTGTAAACGACTTTTGGTCTATAAATTAAAAAGTTATTTACATGAGAGTTGTTTCTCTCCTTGTTCTTGGACGAACTTCCGAAATTGACGAAGTCTTACGAGTTCTTTTAAAACTTCAGTTCCTTAAAGTATTCATGACGATCCATTTCTTCGAGTAATTTTTCAAACATTCCAAGCACAGGAAATCGCATCATTATGTCTAAATAATTTGTCAATTTCTAAACAACTTTTGGTCTTCGAATTAAAAACCTATTTACGTGAGAGGTTTTTCTCTCTTGGCTCTTAGACGAACTTCCAAACTTGACATACTTTTACGAGTTCTTCTATAACTTCGATTTCTTAAAGTATTCAAGATAATCCATTCCTTAGAGTAATTTTTTGAACATTTCATGCTCGGGAAATCGCATTATTTGGTCTAAATACTTTGTCATTTTCTAAACGACTTTTGGTCTTTGAATGAAAAACTTATTTATGTGAGAGATGTTTCTCTCTTGGTTCTTGGACGAACTTCTGAACTTGGACAACTTTTTACTATTTCATCTATAACTTTCATTCCTTAAAGTATTCATGACAATCCATTCCTTCAAGCAATTTTCCGAACATTCCATGCTCGGGAAATCGCAGCATTTGGTCTAAATAGCTTGCCATTTTGTAAACAACTTTTGGTCTTTAAATTAAAATCTTATTTACGTGAGAATTGTTTCTCTTAATTCTTGGACGAACTTCCGAACTTGATGAAGTTTTGCAAGTTCTTTTAAAACTTCAGTTCCTTAAATATTCATGACGATCCATTCCTTCGAGCAATTTTTCGAGCATTCCATGCACAGGAAATCACATCATTTTGTCTAAATAGTTTGTTATTTTCTAAACAACTTTTGGTCTTTGAATTAAAAACCTATTTCCGTGAGAGTTGTTTTTCTCTTGGTTCTTAGATGAACTTCCAAACTTGACGAGCTTTTACGAGTTCTTCAATAACTTCGGTTTCTTAAACTATTCAAGACAACCCATTCTTAGAGCAATTTTTTGAACATTACATACTCAGGAAATCGCATCATTTGGTCTAAATACTTTGTCATTTTCTAAACTACTTTTCGTCTTTCAATGAAAAACTTTCTTACGTGAGAGTTGGTTTTATCTTGGTTCTTGGCCGAACTTTCAAACTTAGAAAACTTTTACGATTTCTTTTATAACATCAGTTCCATAAAGTATTCATGGTGATCCATTCCTTCGAGCAATTTTTCGAACATTTCATGCTTGGGAAGTCGCATCATTTTTTTTCTAAATTATTTGTCATTTGGTAAACAACTTTTGCTCTTTGAATGAAAAACTTAATTACATGGGAATTGTTTCTCTCTTAGATATTGGATGAACTTCTAAACTTGACAAACTTTGCCGAGTTCTTCTACAACTTCGGTTCTATAAAGTATTCATGACGTTCCATTCCTTCGAGCAATTTTCTGAACATTCCATGCTTGGGAAATCACATCATTTTGTTTGCTTAGTTTGTCATTTGGTATACAACTTTTGGTTATTTAATTAATAGCTTATTTTCGTGAGAATTTACTATCTCTTGGATCATGGACAAACTTCCTAACTCCACAAACTTTTACCAGTTGTTCAATAACTTTGCTCCATTAAAGTATTCATGACAATCCATTCCTTCGAGTAATTTTCCGAACATTCCATGCTCGGGAAATTGCATAATTTAGTCTAAATAGTTTGTCATTTTGTAAACGACTTTTGGTCTATAAATTAAAAAGTTATTTACATGAGAGTTGTTTCTCTCCTTGTTCTTGGACGAACTTCCGAACTTGACGAAGTTTTACGAGTTCTTTTAAAACTTCAGTTCTTTAAAGTATTCATGACGATCCATTTCTTCGAGTAGTTTTCAAACATTCCAAGCAGAGAAAATCGCATCATTATGTCTAAATAATTTGTCAATTTCTAAACAACTTTTGGTCTTCGAATTAAAAACCTATTTACGTGAGAGGTTTTTCTCTCTTGGCTCTTAGATGAACTTCCAAACTTGACATACTTTTACGAGTTCTTCTATAACTTCGATTTCTTAAAGTATTCAAGATAATCCATTCCTTAGAGTAATTTTTTGAACATTTCATGCTCAGGAAATCGCATTATTTGGTCTAAATACTTTGTCATTTTCTAAACGACTTTTGGTCTTTGAATGAAAAACTTATTTATGTGAGAGTTGTTTCTCTCTTGGTTCTTGGACGAACTTCTGAACTTGGACAACTTTTTACTATTTCATCTATAACTTTCATTCCTTAAAGTATTCATGACAATCCATTCCTTCAAGCAATTTTCCGAACATTCCATGCTCGGGTTATCGCATCATTTGGTCTAAATAGTTTGTCATTTTGTAAACAACTTTTGGTCTTTAAATTAAAATCTTATTTACGTGAGAATTGTTTCTCTCTTTATTCTTGGACGAACTTCCGAACTAGATGAAGTTTTGCAAGTTCTTTTAAAACTTCAGTTCCTTAAATATTCATGACGATCCATTCCTTCGAGCAATTTTTCGAGCATTCCATGCACAGGAAATCACATCATTTTGTCTAAATAGTTTGTCATTTTCTAAACAACTTTTGGTCTTTGAATTAAAAACCTATTTCCGTGAGAGTTGTTTTTCTCTTGGTTCTTAGATGAACTTCCAAACTTGACGAGCTTTTACGAGTTCTTCAATAACTTCGATTTCTTAAAGTATTCATGACAACCCATTCTTAGAGCAATTTTTTGAACATTACATACTCGGGAAATCGCATCATTTGGTCAAAATACTTTGTCATTTTCTAAACTACTTCTCGTCTTTCAATGAAAAACTTTCTTACGTGAGAGTTGTTTCTATCTTGGTTCTTGGCCGAACTTCTGAACTTGGAAAACTTTTACGAGTTCTTTTATAACATCAGTTCCATAAAGTATTCATGGCGATCCATTCCTTCGAGCAATTTTTCGAACATTTCATGCTTGGGAAATCGCATCATTTTTTTTCTAAACTATTTGTCATTTGGTAAACAACTTTTTCTCTTTGAATGAAAAACTTATTTACATGAGAATTGTTTCTCTCTTAGATATTGGATGAACTTCTAAACTTGACAAACTTTGACGAGTTCTTCTACAACTTCGGTTCTATAAAGTATTCATGACGTTCCATTCCTTCGAGCAAATTTCTGAACATTCCATGCTTGGGAAATCACATCATTTTGTCTACTTAGTTTGTCATTTGGTATACAACTTTTGGTCATTTAATTAAAAGCTTATTTACGTGAGAATTTACTATCTCTTGGATCATGGACAAACTTCCTAACTCCACAAACTTTTACCAGTTGTTCAATAACTTTGCTCCATTAAAGTATTCATGACAATCCATTCCTTCGAGTAATTTTTCGATCATTCCATGCTCGAGAAATTGCATAATTTTGTCTAAATAGTTTGTCATTTTGTAAACGACTTTTGGTCTATAAATTAAAAAGTTATTTACATGAGAGTTGTTTCTCTCCTTGTTCTTGGACGAACTTCCGAACTTGACGAAGTCTTATGAGTTCTTTTAAAACTTCAGTTCCTTAAAGTATTCATGACGATCCATTTCTTCGAGTAATTTTTCAAACATTCCAAGCACAGGAACTTGATGAAGTTTTACGAGTTCTTTTAAAACTTCAATTCCTTAAAGTATTCATGAGGATCCATTCCTTCGAGCAATTTTCCCAACAATCCAAGCACGGGAAATCGCATCATAATGTCTGAATAGTTTTTCATTTTCTAAACAACTTTTGGTCCTTGAATTTAAAACCTATTTATGTGAGAATTGTTTCTCTTTTGGCTCTTAAACGAACTTCCAAACTAGAAATACTTTTACGAGTTCTTCTATAACTTTGATTTCTTAAAGTATTCAAGACAATCCATTCCTTAGAGTAATTTTTTGAACATTTCATGCTCGGGAAATCGCATCATTTGGTCTAAATACTTTGTCATTTTCTAAACGACTTCTGGTCTTTGAATGAAAAACTTATTTATGTAAGAGCTGTTTCTCTCTTGGTTCTTGGACGAACTTCTGAACTTGGACAACTTTTTACTATTTTATCTATAACTTTCATTCCTTAAAGTATTCATGACAATCCATTCCTTCAAGCAATTTTCCGATCATTTCATGCTCGGGAAATCGCATCATTTGGTCTAAATAGCTTGCCATTTTGTAAACAACTTTTGGTCTTTATATTAAAATCTTATTTACGTGAGAATTGTTTCTCTTAATTCTTGGACGAACTTCCGAACTTGATGAAGTTTTGCAAGTTCTTTTAAAACTTCAGTTCCTTAAATATTCATGACGATCCATTCCTTCGAGCAATTTTTATAGCATTCCATGCACAGGAAATTACATCTTTTTGTCTAAATAGTTTGTCATTTTCTAAACAACTTTTGGTCTTTGAATTAAAAACCTATTTCCGTGAGAGTTGTTTTTCTCTTGGTTCTTAGATGAACTTCCAAACTTGACGAGCTTTTACGAGTTCTTCAATAACTTCGATTTCTTAAAGTATTCATGACAACCCATTCTTAGAGCAATTTTTTGAACATTACATACTCGGGAAATCGCATCATTTGGTCTAAATACTTTGTCATTTTCTAAACTACTTTTCGTCTTTCAATGAAAAACTTTCTTACGTGAGAGTTGTTTTTATCTTGGTTCTTGGCCGAACTTCTGAACTTGGAAAACTTTTACGAGTTCTTTTATAACATCAGTTCCATAAAGTATTCATGGCGATCCATTCCTTCGAGCAATTTTTCGAACATTTCATGCTTGGGAAATCGCATCATTTTTTTTATAAACTATTTGTCATTTGGTAAACAACTTTTTCTCTTTGAATGAAAAACTTATTTACATGAGAATTGTTTCTCTCTTAGATATTGGATGAACTTCTAAACTTGACAAACTTTGACGAGTTCTTCTACAACTTCGGTTCTATAAAGTATTCTTGACGTTCCATTCCTTCGAGCAAATTTCTGAACATTTCATGCTTGGGAAATCACATCATTTTGTCTGCTTAGTTTGTCATTTGGTATACAACTTTTGGTCATTTAATTAAAAGCTTATTTTCGTGAGAATTTACTATCTCTTGGATCATGGACAAACTTCCTAACTCCACAAACTTTTACCAGTTGTTCAATAACTTTGCTCCATTAAAGTATTCATGACAATGCATTCCTTCGAGTAATTTTTCGAACATTCCATGCTCGGGAAATTGCATAATTTAGTCTAAATAGTTTGTCATTTTGTAAACGACTTTTGGTCTATAAATTAAAAAGTTATTTACATGAGAGTTGTTTCTCTCCTTGTTCTTGGACGAACTTCCGAAATTGACGAAGTCTTACGAGTTCTTTTAAAACTTCAGTTCCTTAAAGTATTCATGACGATCCATTTCTTCGAGTAATTTTTCAAACATTCCAAGCACAGGAAATCGCATCATTATGTCTAAATAATTTGTCAATTTCTAAACAACTTTTGGTCTTCGAATTAAAAACCTATTTACGTGAGAGGTTTTTCTCTCTTGGCTCTTAGACGAACTTCCAAACTTGACATACTTTTACGAGTTCTTCTATAACTTCGATTTCTTAAAGTATTCAAGATAATCCATTCCTTAGAGTAATTTTTTGAACATTTCATGCTCGGGAAATCGCATTATTTGGTCTAAATACTTTGTCATTTTCTAAACAACTTTTGGTCTTTGAATTAAAACCCTATTTTCGTGGAGGTTGTTTTTCTCTTGGTTCTTAGATGAACTTCCAAACTTTACGAACTTTTATGAGTTCTTCAATAACTTCAGTTTCTTAAAGTATTCAAGACATCCCATTCTTAGAGCAATTTTTTGAACATTACAAACTCGGGAAATCGCATCATTTGGTCTAAATACTTTGTCATTTTCTAAACTACTTTTCGTCTTTCAATGAAAAACTTTCTTACGTGAGAGTTGTTTCTATCTTGGTTCTTGGCCGAACTTCTGAACTTGGAAAACTTTTACGAGTTCTTTTATAACATCAGTTCCATAAAGTATTCATGGCGATCCATTCCTTCGAGCAATTTTTCGAACATTTCATGCTTGGGAAATCGCATCATTTTTTTTATAAACTATTTGTCATTTGGTAAACAACTTTTTCTCTTTGAATGAAAAACTTATTTACATGAGAATTGTTTCTCTCTTAGATATTGGATGAACTTCTAAACTTGACAAACTTTGACGAGTTCTTCTACAACTTCGGTTCTATAAAGTATTCTTGACGTTCCATTCCTTCGAGCAAATTTCTGAACATTTCATGCTTGGGAAATCACATCATTTTGTCTGCTTAGTTTGTCATTTGGTATACAACTTTTGGTCATTTAATTAAAAGCTTATTTTCGTGAGAATTTACTATCTCTTGGATCATGGACAAACTTCCTAACTCCACAAACTTTTACCAGTTGTTCAATAACTTTGCTCCATTAAAGTATTCATGACAATCCATTCCTTCGAGTAATTTTTCGAACATTCCATGCTCGGGAAATTGCATAATTTAGTCTAAATAGTTTGTCATTTTGTAAACGACTTTTGGTCTATAAATTAAAAAGTTATTTACATGAGAGTTGTTTCTCTTCTTGTTCTTGGACGAACTTCCGAAATTGACGAAGTCTTACGAGTTCTTTTAAAACTTCAGTTCCTTAAAGTATTCATGACGATCCATTTCTTCGAGTAATTTTTCAAACATTCCAAGCACAGGAAATCGCATCATTATGTCTAAATAATTTGTCAATTTCTAAACAACTTTTGGTCTTCGAATTAAAAAACTATTTACGTGAGAGGTTTTTCTCTCTTGGCTCTTAGACGAACTTCCAAACTTGACATACTTTTACGAGTTCTTCTATAACTTCGATTTCTTTAAGTATTCAAGATAATCCATTCCTTAGAGTAATTTTTTGAACATTTCATGCTCGGGAAATCGCATTATTTGGTCTAAATACTTTGTCATTTTCTAAACGACTTCTGGTCTTTGAATGAAAAACTTATTTATGTAAGAGCTGTTTCTCTCTTGGTTCTTGGACGAACTTCTGAACTTGGACAACTTTTTACTATTTTATCTATAACTTTCATTCCTTAAAGTATTCATGACAATCCATTCCTTCAAGCAATTTTCCGATCATTTCATGCTTGGGAAATCGCATCATTTGGTCTAAATAGCTTGCCATTTTGTAAACAACTTTTGGTCTTTATATTAAAATCTTATTTACGTGAGAATTGTTTCTCTTAATTCTTGGACGAACTTCCGAACTTGATGAAGTTTTGCAAGTTCTTTAAAAACTTCAGTTCCTTAAATATTCATGACGATCCATTCCTTCGAGCAATTTTTATAGCATTCCATGCACAGGAAATCACATCATTTTGTCTAAATAGTTTGTCATTTTCTAAACAACTTTTGGTCTTTGAATTAAAAACCTATTTCCGTGAGAGTTGTTTTTCTGTTGGTTCTTAGATGAACTTCCAAACTTGACGAGCTTTTACGAGTTCTTCAATAACTTCGATTTCTTAAAGTATTCATGAAAACCCATTCTTAGAGCAATTTTTTGAACATTACATACTCGGGAAATCGCATCATTTGGTCTAAATACTTTTTCATTTTCTAAACTACTTTTCGTCTTTCAATGAAAAACTTTCTTACGTGAGAGTTGTTTTTATCTTGGTTCTTGGCCGAACTTCTGAACTTGGAAAACTTTTACGAGTTCTTTTATAACATCAGTTCCATAAAGTATTCATGGCGATCCATTCCTTCGAGCAATTTTTCGAACATTTCATGCTTGGGAAATCGCATCATTTTTTTTCTAAACTATTTGTCATTTGGTAAACAACTTTTTCTCTTTGAATGAAAAACTTATTTACATGAGAATTGTTTCTCTCTTAGATATTGGATGAACTTCTAAACTTGACAAACTTTGACGAGTTCTTCTACAACTTCGGTTCTATAAAGTATTCATGACGTTCCATTCCTTCGAGCAAATTTCTGAACATTCCATGCTTGGGAAATCACATCATTTTGTCTGCTTAGTTTGTCATTTGGTATACAACTTTTGGTCATTTAATTAAAAGCTTATTTTCGTGAGAATTTACTATCTCTTGGATCATGGACAAACTTCCTAACTCCACAAACTTTTACCAGTTGTTCAATAACTTTGCTCCATTAAAGTATTCATGACAATGCATTCCTTCGAGTAATTTTTCGAACATTCCATGCTCGGGAAATTGCATAATTTAGTCTAAATAGTTTGTCATTTTGTAAACGACTTTTGGTCTATAAATTAAAAAGTTATTTACATGAGAGTTGTTTCTCTCCTTGTTCTTGGACGAACTTCCGAAATTGACGAAGTCTTACGAGTTCTTTTAAAACTTCAGTTCCTTAAAGTATTCATGACGATCCATTTCTTCGAGTAATTTTTCAAACATTCCAAGCACAGGAAATCGCATCATTATGTCTAAATAATTTGTCAATTTCTAAACAACTTTTGGTCTTCGAATTAAAAACCTATTTACGTGAGAGGTTTTTCTCTCTTGGCTCTTAGACGAACTTCCAAACTTGACATACTTTTACGAGTTCTTCTATAACTTCGATTTCTTAAAGTATTCAAGATAATCCATTCCTTAGAGTAATTTTTTGAACATTTCATGCTCGGGAAATCGCATTATTTGGTCTAAATACTTTGTCATTTTCTAAACAACTTTTGGTCTTTGAATTAAAACCCTATTTTCGTGGAGGTTGTTTTTCTCTTGGTTCTTAGATGAACTTCCAAACTTTACGAACTTTTATGAGTTCTTCAATAACTTCAGTTTCTTAAAGTATTCAAGACATCCCATTCTTAGAGCAATTTTTTGAACATTACAAACTCGGGAAATCGCATCATTTGGTCTAAATACTTTGTCATTTTCTAAACTACTTTTCGTCTTTCAATGAAAAACTTTCTTACGTGAGAGTTGTTTCTATCTTGGTTCTTGGCCGAACTTCTGAACTTGGAAAACTTTTACGAGTTCTTTTATAACATCAGTTCCATAAAGTATTCATGGCGATCCATTCCTTCGAGCAATTTTTCGAACATTTCATGCTTGGGAAATCGCATCATTTTTTTTATAAACTATTTGTCATTTGGTAAACAACTTTTTCTCTTTGAATGAAAAACTTATTTACATGAGAATTGTTTCTCTCTTAGATATTGGATGAACTTCTAAACTTGACAAACTTTGACGAGTTCTTCTACAACTTCGGTTCTATAAAGTATTCTTGACGTTCCATTCCTTCGAGCAAATTTCTGAACATTTCATGCTTGGGAAATCACATCATTTTGTCTGCTTAGTTTGTCATTTGGTATACAACTTTTGGTCATTTAATTAAAAGCTTATTTTCGTGAGAATTTACTATCTCTTGGATCATGGACAAACTTCCTAACTCCACAAACTTTTACCAGTTGTTCAATAACTTTGCTCCATTAAAGTATTCATGACAATCCATTCCTTCGAGTAATTTTTCGAACATTCCATGCTCGGGAAATTGCATAATTTAGTCTAAATAGTTTGTCATTTTGTAAACGACTTTTGGTCTATAAATTAAAAAGTTATTTACATGAGAGTTGTTTCTCTTCTTGTTCTTGGACGAACTTCCGAAATTGACGAAGTCTTACGAGTTCTTTTAAAACTTCAGTTCCTTAAAGTATTCATGACGATCCATTTCTTCGAGTAATTTTTCAAACATTCCAAGCACAGGAAATCGCATCATTATGTCTAAATAATTTGTCAATTTCTAAACAACTTTTGGTCTTCGAATTAAAAAACTATTTACGTGAGAGGTTTTTCTCTCTTGGCTCTTAGACGAACTTCCAAACTTGACATACTTTTACGAGTTCTTCTATAACTTCGATTTCTTTAAGTATTCAAGATAATCCATTCCTTAGAGTAATTTTTTGAACATTTCATGCTCGGGAAATCGCATTATTTGGTCTAAATACTTTGTCATTTTCTAAACGACTTCTGGTCTTTGAATGAAAAACTTATTTATGTAAGAGCTGTTTCTCTCTTGGTTCTTGGACGAACTTCTGAACTTGGACAACTTTTTACTATTTTATCTATAACTTTCATTCCTTAAAGTATTCATGACAATCCATTCCTTCAAGCAATTTTCCGATCATTTCATGCTTGGGAAATCGCATCATTTGGTCTAAATAGCTTGCCATTTTGTAAACAACTTTTGGTCTTTATATTAAAATCTTATTTACGTGAGAATTGTTTCTCTTAATTCTTGGACGAACTTCCGAACTTGATGAAGTTTTGCAAGTTCTTTTAAAACTTCAGTTCCTTAAATATTCATGACGATCCATTCCTTCGAGCAATTTTTATAGCATTCCATGCACAGGAAATCACATCATTTTGTCTAAATAGTTTGTCATTTTCTAAACAACTTTTGGTCTTTGAATTAAAAACCTATTTCCGTGAGAGTTGTTTTTCTGTTGGTTCTTAGATGAACTTCCAAACTTGACGAGCTTTTACGAGTTCTTCAATAACTTCGATTTCTTAAAGTATTCATGAAAACCCATTCTTAGAGCAATTTTTTGAACATTACATACTCGGGAAATCGCATCATTTGGTCTAAATACTTTTTCATTTTCTAAACTACTTTTCGTCTTTCAATGAAAAACTTTCTTACGTGAGAGTTGTTTTTATCTTGGTTCTTGGCCGAACTTCTGAACTTGGAAAACTTTTACGAGTTCTTTTATAACATCAGTTCCATAAAGTATTCATGGCGATCCATTCCTTCGAGCAATTTTTCGAACATTTCATGCTTGGGAAATCGCATCATTTTTTTTCTAAACTATTTGTCATTTGGTAAACAACTTTTTCTCTTTGAATGAAAAACTTATTTACATGAGAATTGTTTCTCTCTTAGATATTGGATGAACTTCTAAACTTGACAAACTTTGACGAGTTCTTCTACAACTTCGGTTCTATAAAGTATTCATGACGTTCCATTCCTTCGAGCAAATTTCTGAACATTCCATGCTTGGGAAATCACATCATTTTGTCTGCTTAGTTTGTCATTTGGTATACAACTTTTGGTCATTTAATTAAAAGCTTATTTACGTGAGAATTTACTATCTCTTGGATCATGGACAAACTTCCTAACTCCACAAACTTTTACCAGTTGTTCAATAACTTTGCTCCATTAAAGTATTCATGACAATCCATTCCTTCGAGTAATTTTCCGATCATTCCATGCTCGAGAAATTGCATAATTTTGTCTAAATAGTTTGTCATTTTGTAAACGACTTTTGGTCTATAAATTAAAAAGTTATTTACATGAGAGTTGTTTCTCTCCTTGTTCTTGGACGAACTTCCGAAATTGACGAAGTCTTACGAGTTCTTTTAAAACTTCAGTTCCTTAAAGTATTCATGACGATCCATTTCTTCGAGTAATTTTTCAAACATTCCAAGCACAGGAAATCGCATCATTATGTCTAAATAATTTGTCAATTTCTAAACAACTTTTGGTCTTCGAATTAAAAACCTATTTACGTGAGAGGTTTTTCTCTCTTGGCTCTTAGACGAACTTCCAAACTTGACATACTTTTACGAGTTCTTCTATAACTTCGATTTCTTAAAGTATTCAAGATAATCCATTCCTTAGAGTAATTTTTTGAACATTTCATGCTCGGGAAATCGCATTATTTGGTCTAAATACTTTGTCATTTTCTAAACGACTTTTGGTCTTTGAATGAAAAACTTATTTATGTGAGAGTTGTTTCTCTCTTGGTTCTAGGACGAACTTCTGAACTTGGACAACTTTTTACTATTTCATCTATAACTTTCATTCCTTAAAGTATTCATGACAATCCATTCCTTCAAGCAATTTTCCGAACATTCCATGCTCGGGAAATCGCATCATTTGGTCTAAATAGTTTGCTATTTTGTAAACAACTTTTGGTCTTTAAATTAAAATCTTATTTACGTGAGAATTGTTTCTCTCTTTATTCTTGGACGAACTTCCGAACTTGATGAAGTTTTGCAAGTTCTTTTAAAACTTCAGTTCCTTAAATATTCATGACGATCCATTCCTTCGAGCAATTTTTATAGCATTCCATGCACAGGAAATCACATCTTTTTGTCTAAATAGTTTGTCATTTTCTAAACAACTTTTGGTCTTTGAATTAAAAACCTATTTCCGTGAGAGTTGTTTTTCTCTTGGTTCTTAGATGAACTTCCAAACTTGACGAGCTTTTACGAGTTCTTCAATAACTTCGATTTCTTAAAGTATTCATGACAACCCATTCTTAGAGCAATTTTTTGAACATTACATACTCGGGAAATCGCATCATTTGGTCTAAATACTTTGTCATTTTCTAAACTACTTTTCGTCTTTCAATGAAAAACTTTCTTACGTGAGAGTTGTTTTTATCTTGGTTCTTGGCCGAACTTCTGAACTTGGAAAACTTTTACGAGTTCTTTTATAACATCAGTTCCATAAAGTATTCATGGCGATCCATTCCTTCGAGCAATTTTTCGAACATTTCATGCTTGGGAAATCGCATCATTTTTTTTATAAACTATTTGTCATTTGGTAAACAACTTTTTCTCTTTGAATGAAAAACTTATTTACATGAGAATTGTTTCTCTCTTAGATATTGGATGAACTTCTAAACTTGACAAACTTTGACGAGTTCTTCTACAACTTCGGTTCTATAAAGTATTCTTGACGTTCCATTCCTTCGAGCAAATTTCTGAACATTTCATGCTTGGGAAATCACATCATTTTGTCTGCTTAGTTTGTCATTTGGTATACAACTTTTGGTCATTTAATTAAAAGCTTATTTTCGTGAGAATTTACTATCTCTTGGATCATGGACAAACTTCCTAACTCCACAAACTTTTACCAGTTGTTCAATAACTTTGCTCCATTAAAGTATTCATGACAATCCATTCCTTCGAGTAATTTTTCGAACATTCCATGCTCGGGAAATTGCATAATTTAGTCTAAATAGTTTGTCATTTTGTAAACGACTTTTGGTCTATAAATTAAAAAGTTATTTACATGAGAGTTGTTTCTCTCCTTGTTCTTGGACGAACTTCCGAAATTGACGAAGTCTTACGAGTTCTTTTAAAACTTCAGTTCCTTAAAGTATTCATGACGATCCATTTCTTCGAGTAATTTTTCAAACATTCCAAGCACAGGAAATCGCATCATTATGTCTAAATAATTTGTCAATTTCTAAACAACTTTTGGTCTTCGAATTAAAAACCTATTTACGTGAGAGGTTTTTCTCTCTTGGCTCTTAGACGAACTTCCAAACTTGACATACTTTTACGAGTTCTTCTATAACTTTAGTTCCTTAAATATTCATGACGATCCATTCCTTAGAGTAATTTTTATAGCATTCCATGCACAGGAAATCGCATTATTTGGTCTAAATAGTTTGTCATTTTCTAAACAACTTTTGGTCTTTGAATTAAAAACCTATTTCCGTGAGAGTTGTTTTTCTCTTGGTTCTTAGATGAACTTCCAAACTTGACGAGCTTTTACGAGTTCTTCAATAACTTCGGTTTCTTAAAGTATTCATGACAACCCATTCTTAGAGCAATTTTTTGAACATTACATACTCGGGAAATCGCATCATTTGGTCTAAATACTTTGTCATTTTCTAAACTACTTTTCGTCTTTCAATGAAAAACTTTCTTAAGTGAGAGTTGTTTCTATCTTGGTTCTTGGCCGAACTTCTGAACTTGGAAAACTTTTACGAGTTCTTTTATAACATCAGTTCCATAAAGTATTCATGGCGATCCATTCCTTCGAGCAATTTTTCGAACATTTCATGCTTGGGAAATCGCATCATTTTTTTTCTAAACTATTTGTCATTTGGTAAACAACTTTTTCTCTTTGAATGAAAAACTTATTTACATGAGAATTGTTTCTCTCTTAGATATTGGATGAACTTCTAAACTTGACAAACTTTGACGAGTTCTTCTACAACTTCGGTTCTATAAAGTATTCATGACGTTCCATTCCTTCGAGCAAATTTCTGAACATTCCATGCTTGGGAAATCACATCATTTTGTCTGCTTAGTTTGTCATTTGGTATACAACTTTTGGTCATTTAATTAAAAGCTTATTTTCGTGAGAATTTACTATCTCTTGGATCATGGACAAACTTCCTAACTCCACAAACTTTTACCAGTTGTTCAATAACTTTGCTCCATTAAAGTATTCATGACAATGCATTCCTTCGAGTAATTTTTCGAACATTCCATGCTCGGGAAATTGCATAATTTAGTCTAAATAGTTTGTCATTTTGTAAACGACTTTTGGTCTATAAATTAAAAAGTTATTTACATGAGAGTTGTTTCTCTCCTTGTTCTTGGACGAACTTCCGAAATTGACGAAGTCTTACGAGTTCTTTTAAAACTTCAGTTCCTTAAAGTATTCATGACGATCCATTTCTTCGAGTAATTTTTCAAACATTCCAAGCACAGGAAATCGCATCATTATGTCTAAATAATTTGTCAATTTCTAAACAACTTTTGGTCTTCGAATTAAAAACCTATTTACGTGAGAGGTTTTTCTCTCTTGGCTCTTAGACGAACTTCCAAACTTGACATACTTTTACGAGTTCTTCTATAACTTCGATTTCTTAAAGTATTCAAGATAATCCATTCCTTAGAGTAATTTTTTGAACATTTCATGCTCGGGAAATCGCATTATTTGGTCTAAATACTTTGTCATTTTCTAAACAACTTTTGGTCTTTGAATTAAAACCCTATTTTCGTGGAGGTTGTTTTTCTCTTGGTTCTTAGATGAACTTCCAAACTTTACGAACTTTTATGAGTTCTTCAATAACTTCAGTTTCTTAAAGTATTCAAGACATCCCATTCTTAGAGCAATTTTTTGAACATTACAAACTCGGGAAATCGCATCATTTGGTCTAAATACTTTGTCATTTTCTAAACTACTTTTCGTCTTTCAATGAAAAACTTTCTTACGTGAGAGTTGTTTCTATCTTGGTTCTTGGCCGAACTTCTGAACTTGGAAAACTTTTACGAGTTCTTTTATAACATCAGTTCCATAAAGTATTCATGGCGATCCATTCCTTCGAGCAATTTTTCGAACATTTCATGCTTGGGAAATCGCATCATTTTTTTTATAAACTATTTGTCATTTGGTAAACAACTTTTTCTCTTTGAATGAAAAACTTATTTACATGAGAATTGTTTCTCTCTTAGATATTGGATGAACTTCTAAACTTGACAAACTTTGACGAGTTCTTCTACAACTTCGGTTCTATAAAGTATTCTTGACGTTCCATTCCTTCGAGCAAATTTCTGAACATTTCATGCTTGGGAAATCACATCATTTTGTCTGCTTAGTTTGTCATTTGGTATACAACTTTTGGTCATTTAATTAAAAGCTTATTTTCGTGAGAATTTACTATCTCTTGGATCATGGACAAACTTCCTAACTCCACAAACTTTTACCAGTTGTTCAATAACTTTGCTCCATTAAAGTATTCATGACAATCCATTCCTTCGAGTAATTTTTCGAACATTCCATGCTCGGGAAATTGCATAATTTAGTCTAAATAGTTTGTCATTTTGTAAACGACTTTTGGTCTATAAATTAAAAAGTTATTTACATGAGAGTTGTTTCTCTTCTTGTTCTTGGACGAACTTCCGAAATTGACGAAGTCTTACGAGTTCTTTTAAAACTTCAGTTCCTTAAAGTATTCATGACGATCCATTTCTTCGAGTAATTTTTCAAACATTCCAAGCACAGGAAATCGCATCATTATGTCTAAATAATTTGTCAATTTCTAAACAACTTTTGGTCTTCGAATTAAAAAACTATTTACGTGAGAGGTTTTTCTCTCTTGGCTCTTAGACGAACTTCCAAACTTGACATACTTTTACGAGTTCTTCTATAACTTCGATTTCTTTAAGTATTCAAGATAATCCATTCCTTAGAGTAATTTTTTGAACATTTCATGCTCGGGAAATCGCATTATTTGGTCTAAATACTTTGTCATTTTCTAAACGACTTCTGGTCTTTGAATGAAAAACTTATTTATGTAAGAGCTGTTTCTCTCTTGGTTCTTGGACGAACTTCTGAACTTGGACAACTTTTTACTATTTTATCTATAACTTTCATTCCTTAAAGTATTCATGACAATCCATTCCTTCAAGCAATTTTCCGATCATTTCATGCTTGGGAAATCGCATCATTTGGTCTAAATAGCTTGCCATTTTGTAAACAACTTTTGGTCTTTATATTAAAATCTTATTTACGTGAGAATTGTTTCTCTTAATTCTTGGACGAACTTCCGAACTTGATGAAGTTTTGCAAGTTCTTTTAAAACTTCAGTTCCTTAAATATTCATGACGATCCATTCCTTCGAGCAATTTTTATAGCATTCCATGCACAGGAAATCACATCATTTTGTCTAAATAGTTTGTCATTTTCTAAACAACTTTTGGTCTTTGAATTAAAAACCTATTTCCGTGAGAGTTGTTTTTCTGTTGGTTCTTAGATGAACTTCCAAACTTGACGAGCTTTTACGAGTTCTTCAATAACTTCGATTTCTTAAAGTATTCATGAAAACCCATTCTTAGAGCAATTTTTTGAACATTACATACTCGGGAAATCGCATCATTTGGTCTAAATACTTTTTCATTTTCTAAACTACTTTTCGTCTTTCAATGAAAAACTTTCTTACGTGAGAGTTGTTTTTATCTTGGTTCTTGGCCGAACTTCTGAACTTGGAAAACTTTTACGAGTTCTTTTATAACATCAGTTCCATAAAGTATTCATGGCGATCCATTCCTTCGAGCAATTTTTCGAACATTTCATGCTTGGGAAATCGCATCATTTTTTTTCTAAACTATTTGTCATTTGGTAAACAACTTTTTCTCTTTGAATGAAAAACTTATTTACATGAGAATTGTTTCTCTCTTAGATATTGGATGAACTTCTAAACTTGACAAACTTTGACGAGTTCTTCTACAACTTCGGTTCTATAAAGTATTCATGACGTTCCATTCCTTCGAGCAAATTTCTGAACATTCCATGCTTGGGAAATCACATCATTTTGTCTGCTTAGTTTGTCATTTGGTATACAACTTTTGGTCATTTAATTAAAAGCTTATTTACGTGAGAATTTACTATCTCTTGGATCATGGACAAACTTCCTAACTCCACAAACTTTTACCAGTTGTTCAATAACTTTGCTCCATTAAAGTATTCATGACAATCCATTCCTTCGAGTAATTTTCCGATCATTCCATGCTCGAGAAATTGCATAATTTTGTCTAAATAGTTTGTCATTTTGTAAACGACTTTTGGTCTATAAATTAAAAAGTTATTTACATGAGAGTTGTTTCTCTCCTTGTTCTTGGACGAACTTCCGAACTTGACGAAGTCTTACGAGTTCTTTTAAAACTTCAGTTCCTTAAAGTATTCATGACGATCCATTTCTTCGAGTAATTTTTCAAACATTCCAAGCACAGGAAATCGCATCATTATGTCTAAATAATTTGTCAATTTCTAAACAACTTTTGGTCTTCGAATTAAAAACCTATTTACGTGAGAGGTTTTTCTCTCTTGGCTCTTAGACGAACTTCCAAACTTGACATACTTTTACGAGTTCTTCTATAACTTCGATTTCTTAAAGTATTCAAGATAATCCATTCCTTAGAGTAATTTTTTGAACATTTCATGCTCGGGAAATCGCATTATTTGGTCTAAATACTTTGTCATTTTCTAAACGACTTTTGGTCTTTGAATGAAAAACTTATTTATGTGAGAGTTGTTTCTCTCTTGGTTCTAGGACGAACTTCTGAACTTGGACAACTTTTTACTATTTCATCTATAACTTTCATTCCTCAAAGTATTCATAACAATCCATTCCTTCAAGCAATTTTCCGAACATTCCATGCTCGGGAAATCGCATCATTTGGTCTAAATAGTTTGCTATTTTGTAAACAACTTTTGGTCTTTAAATTAAAATCTTATTTACGTGAGAATTGTTTCTCTCTTTATTCTTGGACGAACTTCCGAACTTGATGAAGTTTTGCAAGTTCTTTTAAAACTTCAGTTCCTTAAATATTCATGACGATCCATTCCTTCGAGCAATTTTTATAGCATTCCATGCACAGGAAATCACATCTTTTTGTCTAAATAGTTTGTCATTTTCTAAACAACTTTTGGTCTTTGAATTAAAAACCTATTTCCGTGAGAGTTGTTTTTCTCTTGGTTCTTAGATGAACTTCCAAACTTGACGAGCTTTTACGAGTTCTTCAATAACTTCGATTTCTTAAAGTATTCATGACAACCCATTCTTAGAGCAATTTTTTGAACATTACATACTCGGGAAATCGCATCATTTGGTCTAAATACTTTGTCATTTTCTAAACTACTTTTCGTCTTTCAATGAAAAACTTTCTTACGTGAGAGTTGTTTTTATCTTGGTTCTTGGCCGAACTTCTGAACTTGGAAAACTTTTACGAGTTCTTTTATAACATCAGTTCCATAAAGTATTCATGGCGATCCATTCCTTCGAGCAATTTTTCGAACATTTCATGCTTGGGAAATCGCATCATTTTTTTTATAAACTATTTGTCATTTGGTAAACAACTTTTTCTCTTTGAATGAAAAACTTATTTACATGAGAATTGTTTCTCTCTTAGATATTGGATGAACTTCTAAACTTGACAAACTTTGACGAGTTCTTCTACAACTTCGGTTCTATAAAGTATTCTTGACGTTCCATTCCTTCGAGCAAATTTCTGAACATTTCATGCTTGGGAAATCACATCATTTTGTCTGCTTAGTTTGTCATTTGGTATACAACTTTTGGTCATTTAATTAAAAGCTTATTTTCGTGAGAATTTACTATCTCTTGGATCATGGACAAACTTCCTAACTCCACAAACTTTTACCAGTTGTTCAATAACTTTGCTCCATTAAAGTATTCATGACAATCCATTCCTTCGAGTAATTTTTCGAACATTCCATGCTCGGGAAATTGCATAATTTAGTCTAAATAGTTTGTCATTTTGTAAACGACTTTTGGTCTATAAATTAAAAAGTTATTTACATGAGAGTTGTTTCTCTCCTTGTTCTTGGACGAACTTCCGAAATTGACGAAGTCTTACGAGTTCTTTTAAAACTTCAGTTCCTTAAAGTATTCATGACGATCCATTTCTTCGAGTAATTTTTCAAACATTCCAAGCACAGGAAATCGCATCATTATGTCTAAATAATTTGTCAATTTCTAAACAACTTTTGGTCTTCGAATTAAAAACCTATTTACGTGAGAGGTTTTTCTCTCTTGGCTCTTAGACGAACTTCCAAACTTGACATACTTTTACGAGTTCTTCTATAACTTTAGTTCCTTAAATATTCATGACGATCCATTCCTTAGAGTAATTTTTATAGCATTCCATGCACAGGAAATCGCATTATTTGGTCTAAATAGTTTGTCATTTTCTAAACAACTTTTGGTCTTTGAATTAAAAACCTATTTCCGTGAGAGTTGTTTTTCTCTTGGTTCTTAGATGAACTTCCAAACTTGACGAGCTTTTACGAGTTCTTCAATAACTTCGGTTTCTTAAAGTATTCATGACAACCCATTCTTAGAGCAATTTTTTGAACATTACATACTCGGGAAATCGCATCATTTGGTCTAAATACTTTGTCATTTTCTAAACTACTTTTCGTCTTTCAATGAAAAACTTTCTTAAGTGAGAGTTGTTTCTATCTTGGTTCTTGGCCGAACTTCTGAACTTGGAAAACTTTTACGAGTTCTTTTATAACATCAGTTCCATAAAGTATTCATGGCGATCCATTCCTTCGAGCAATTTTTCGAACATTTCATGCTTGGGAAATCGCATCATTTTTTTTATAAACTATTTGTCATTTGGTAAACAACTTTTTCTCTTTGAATGAAAAACTTATTTACATGAGAATTGTTTCTCTCTTAGATATTGGATGAACTTCTAAACTTGACAAACTTTGACGAGTTCTTCTACAACTTCGGTTCTATAAAGTATTCTTGACGTTCCATTCCTTCGAGCAAATTTCTGAACATTTCATGCTTGGGAAATCACATCATTTTGTCTGCTTAGTTTGTCATTTGGTATACAACTTTTGGTCATTTAATTAAAAGCTTATTTTCGTGAGAATTTACTATCTCTTGGATCATGGACAAACTTCCTAACTCCACAAACTTTTACCAGTTGTTCAATAACTTTGCTCCATTAAAGTATTCATGACAATGCATTCCTTCGAGTAATTTTTCGAACATTCCATGCTCGGGAAATTGCATAATTTAGTCTAAATAGTTTGTCATTTTGTAAACGACTTTTGGTCTATAAATTAAAAAGTTATTTACATGAGAGTTGTTTCTCTCCTTGTTCTTGGACGAACTTCCGAAATTGACGAAGTCTTACGAGTTCTTTTAAAACTTCAGTTCCTTAAAGTATTCATGACGATCCATTTCTTCGAGTAATTTTTCAAACATTCCAAGCACAGGAAATCGCATCATTATGTCTAAATAATTTGTCAATTTCTAAACAACTTTTGGTCTTCGAATTAAAAACCTATTTACGTGAGAGGTTTTTCTCTCTTGGCTCTTAGACGAACTTCCAAACTTGACATACTTTTACGAGTTCTTCTATAACTTTAGTTCCTTAAATATTCATGACGATCCATTCCTTAGAGTAATTTTTATAGCATTCCATGCTCGGGAAATCGCATTATTTGGTCTAAATAGTTTGTCATTTTCTAAACAACTTTTGGTCTTTGAATTAAAAACCTATTTCCGTGAGAGTTGTTTTTCTCTTGGTTCTTAGATGAACTTCCAAACTTGACGAGCTTTTACGAGTTCTTCAATAACTTCGGTTTCTTAAAGTATTCATGACAACCCATTCTTAGAGCAATTTTTTGAACATTACATACTCGGGAAATCGCATCATTTGGTCTAAATACTTTGTCATTTTCTAAACTACTTTTCGTCTTTCAATGAAAAACTTTCTTACGTGAGAGTTGTTTCTATCTTGGTTCTTGGCCGAACTTCTGAACTTGGAAAACTTTTACGAGTTCTTTTATAACATCAGTTCCATAAAGTATTCATGGCGATCCATTCCTTCGAGCAATTTTTCGAACATTTCATGCTTGGGAAATCGCATCATTTTTTTTATAAACTATTTGTCATTTGGTAAACAACTTTTTCTCTTTGAATGAAAAACTTATTTACATGAGAATTGTTTCTCTCTTAGATATTGGATGAACTTCTAAACTTGACAAACTTTGACGAGTTCTTCTACAACTTCGGTTCTATAAAGTATTCTTGACGTTCCATTCCTTCGAGCAAATTTCTGAACATTTCATGCTTGGGAAATCACATCATTTTGTCTGCTTAGTTTGTCATTTGGTATACAACTTTTGGTCATTTAATTAAAAGCTTATTTTCGTGAGAATTTACTATCTCTTGGATCATGGACAAACTTCCTAACTCCACAAACTTTTACCAGTTGTTCAATAACTTTGCTCCATTAAAGTATTCATGACAATGCATTCCTTCGAGTAATTTTTCGAACATTCCATGCTCGGGAAATTGCATAATTTAGTCTAAATAGTTTGTCATTTTGTAAACGACTTTTGGTCTATAAATTAAAAAGTTATTTACATGAGAGTTGTTTCTCTCCTTGTTCTTGGACGAACTTCCGAAATTGACGAAGTCTTACGAGTTCTTTTAAAACTTCAGTTCCTTAAAGTATTCATGACGATCCATTTCTTCGAGTAATTTTTCAAACATTCCAAGCACAGGAAATCGCATCATTATGTCTAAATAATTTGTCAATTTCTAAACAACTTTTGGTCTTCGAATTAAAAACCTATTTACGTGAGAGGTTTTTCTCTCTTGGCTCTTAGACGAACTTCCAAACTTGACATACTTTTACGAGTTCTTCTATAACTTCGATTTCTTAAAGTATTCAAGATAATCCATTCCTTAGAGTAATTTTTTGAACATTTCATGCTCGGGAAATCGCATTATTTGGTCTAAATACTTTGTCATTTTCTAAACAACTTTTGGTCTTTGAATTAAAACCCTATTTTCGTGGAGGTTGTTTTTCTCTTGGTTCTTAGATGAACTTCCAAACTTTACGAACTTTTATGAGTTCTTCAATAACTTCGGTTTCTTAAAGTATTCAAGACAACCCATTCTTAGAGCAATTTTTTGAACATTACAAACTCGGGAAATCGCATCATTTGGTCTAAATACTTTGTCATTTTCTAAACTACTTTTCGTCTTTCAATGAAAAACTTTCTTACGTGAGAGTTGTTTCTATCTTGGTTCTTGGCCGAACTTCTGAACTTGGAAAACTTTTACGAGTTCTTTTATAACATCAGTTCCATAAAGTATTCATGGCGATCCATTCCTTCGAGCAATTTTTCGAACATTTCATGCTTGGGAAATCGCATCATTTTTTTTTATAAACTATTTGTCATTTGGTAAACAACTTTTTCTCTTTGAATGAAAAACTTATTTACATGAGAATTGTTTCTCTCTTAGATATTGGATGAACTTCTAAACTTGACAAACTTTGACGAGTTCTTCTACAACTTCGGTTCTATAAAGTATTCTTGACGTTCCATTCCTTCGAGCAAATTTCTGAACATTTCATTCTTGGGAAATCACATCATTTTGTCTGCTTAGTTTGTCATTTGGTATACAACTTTTGGTCATTTAATTAAAAGCTTATTTTCGTGAGAATTTACTATCTCTTGGATCATGGACAAACTTCCTAACTCCACAAACTTTTACCAGTTGTTCAATAACTTTGCTCCATTAAAGTATTCATGACAATCCATTCCTTCGAGTAATTTTTCGAACATTCCATGCTCGGGAAATTGCATAATTTAGTCTAAATAGTTTGTCATTTTGTAAACGACTTTTGGTCTATAAATTAAAAAGTTATTTACATGAGAGTTGTTTCTCTCCTTGTTCTTGGACGAACTTCCGAAATTGACGAAGTCTTACGAGTTCTTTTAAAACTTCAGTTCCTTAAAGTATTCATGACGATCCATTTCTTCGAGTAATTTTTCAAACATTCCAAGCACAGGAAATCGCATCATTATGTCTAAATAATTTGTCAATTTCTAAACAACTTTTGGTCTTCGAATTAAAAACCTATTTACGTGAGAGGTTTTTCTCTCTTGGCTCTTAGACGAACTTCCAAACTTGACATACTTTTACGAGTTCTTCTATAACTTTAGTTCCTTAAATATTCATGACGATCCATTCCTTAGAGTAATTTTTATAGCATTCCATGCACAGGAAATCGCATTATTTGGTCTAAATAGTTTGTCATTTTCTAAACAACTTTTGGTCTTTGAATTAAAACCCTATTTTCGTGGAGGTTGTTTTTCTCTTGGGTCTTAGATGAACTTCCAAACTTTACGAGCTTTTATGAGTTCTTCAATAACTTCGGTTTCTTAAAGTATTCAAGACAACCCATTCTTAGAGCAATTTTTTGAACATTACAAACTCGGGAAATCGCATCATTTGATCTAAATACTTTGTCATTTTCTAAACTACTTTTCGTCTTTCAATGAAAAACTTTCTTACGTGAGAGTTGTTTCTATCTTGGTTCTTGGCCGAACTTCTGAACTTGGAAAACTTTTACGAGTTCTTTTATAACATCAGTTCCATAAAGTATTCATGGCGATCCATTCCTTCGAGCAATTTTTCGAACATTTCATGCTTGGGAAATCGCATCATTTTTTTTATAAACTATTTGTCATTTGGTAAACAACTTTTTCTCTTTGAATGAAAAACTTATTTACATGAGAATTGTTTCTCTCTTAGATATTGGATGAACTTCTAAACTTGACAAACTTTGACGAGTTCTTCTACAACTTCGGTTCTATAAAGTATTCTTGACGTTTCATTCCTTCGAGCAAATTTCTGAACATTCCATGCTTGGGAAATCACATCATTTTGTCTGCTTAGTTTGTCATTTGGTATACAACTTTTGGTCATTTAATTAAAAGCTTATTTTCCTGAGAATTTACTATCTCTTGGATCATGGACAAACTTCCTAACTCCACAAACTTTTACCAGTTGTTCAATAACTTTGCTCCATTAAAGTATTCATGACAATCCATTCCTTCGAGTAATTTTCTCTGGAAATTGCATAATTTAGTCTAAATAGTTTGTCATTTTGTAAACGACTTTTGGTCTATAAATTAAAAAGTTATTTACATGAGAGTTGTTTCTCTCCTTGTTCTTGGACGAACTTCCGAAATTGACGAAGTCTTACGAGTTCTTTTAAAACTTCAGTTCCTTAAAGTATTCATGACGATCCATTTCTTCGAGTAATTTTTCAAACATTCCAAGCACAGGAAATCGCATCATTATGTCTAAATAATTTGTCAATTTCTAAACAACTTTTGGTCTTCGAATTAAAAAACTATTTACGTGAGAGGTTTTTCTCTCTTGGCTCTTAGACGAACTTCCAAACTTGACATACTTTTACGAGTTCTTCTATAACTTCGATTTCTTAAAGTATTCAAGATAATCCATTCCTTAGAGTAATTTTTTGAACATTTCATGCTCGGGAAATCGCATTATTTGGTCTAAATACTTTGTCATTTTCTAAACGACTTTTGGTCTTTGAATGAAAAACTTATTTATGTGAGAGTTGTTTCTCTCTTGGTTCTAGGACGAACTTCTGAACTTGGACAACTTTTTACTATTTCATCTATAACTTTCATTCCTTAAAGTATTCATGACAATCCATTCCTTCAAGCAATTTTCCGAACATTCCATGCTCGGGAAATCGCATCATTTGGTCTAAATAGTTTGCTATTTTGTAAACAACTTTTGGTCTTTAAATTAAAATCTTATTTACGTGAGAATTGTTTCTCTCTTTATTCTTGGACGAACTTCCGAACTTGATGAAGTTTTGCAAGTTCTTTTAAAACTTCAGTTCCTTAAATATTCATGACGATCCATTCCTTCGAGCAATTTTTATAGCATTCCATGCACAGGAAATCACATCTTTTTGTCTAAATAGTTTGTCATTTTCTAAACAACTTTTGGTCTTTGAATTAAAAACCTATTTCCGTGAGAGTTGTTTTTCTCTTGGTTCTTAGATGAACTTCCAAACTTGACGAGCTTTTACGAGTTCTTCAATAACTTCGATTTCTTAAAGTATTCATGACAACCCATTCTTAGAGCAATTTTTTGAACATTACATACTCGGGAAATCGCATCATTTGGTCTAAATACTTTGTCATTTTCTAAACTACTTTTCGTCTTTCAATGAAAAACTTTCTTACGTGAGAGTTGTTTTTATCTTAGTTCTTGGCCGAACTTCTGAACTTGGAAAACTTTTACGAGTTCTTTTATAACATCAGTTCCATAAAGTATTCATGGCGATCCATTCCTTCGAGCAATTTTTCGAACATTTCATGCTTGGGAAATCGCATCATTTTTTTTATAAACTATTTGTCATTTGGTAAACAACTTTTTCTCTTTGAATGAAAAACTTATTTACATGAGAATTGTTTCTCTCTTAGATATTGGATGAACTTCTAAACTTGACAAACTTTGACGAGTTCTTCTACAACTTCGGTTCTATAAAGTATTCTTGACGTTCCATTCCTTCGAGCAAATTTCTGAACATTTCATGCTTGGGAAATCACATCATTTTGTCTGCTTAGTTTGTCATTTGGTATACAACTTTTGGTCATTTAATTAAAAGCTTATTTTCGTGAGAATTTACTATCTCTTGGATCATGGACAAACTTCCTAACTCCACAAACTTTTACCAGTTGTTCAATAACTTTGCTCCATTAAAGTATTCATGACAATCCATTCCTTCGAGTAATTTTTCGAACATTCCATGCTCGGGAAATTGCATAATTTAGTCTAAATAGTTTGTCATTTTGTAAACGACTTTTGGTCTATAAATTAAAAAGTTATTTACATGAGAGTTGTTTCTCTCCTTGTTCTTGGACGAACTTCCGAAATTGACGAAGTCTTACGAGTTCTTTTAAAACTTCAGTTCCTTAAAGTATTCATGACGATCCATTTCTTCGAGTAATTTTTCAAACATTCCAAGCACAGGAAATCGCATCATTATGTCTAAATAATTTGTCAATTTCTAAACAACTTTTGGTCTTCGAATTAAAAACCTATTTACGTGAGAGGTTTTTCTCTCTTGGCTCTTAGACGAACTTCCAAACTTGACATACTTTTACGAGTTCTTCTATAACTTTAGTTCCTTAAATATTCATGACGATCCATTCCTTAGAGTAATTTTTATAGCATTCCATGCACAGGAAATCGCATTATTTGGTCTAAATAGTTTGTCATTTTCTAAACAACTTTTGGTCTTTGAATTAAAAACCTATTTCCGTGAGAGTTGTTTTTCTCTTGGTTCTTAGATGAACTTCCAAACTTGACGAGCTTTTACGAGTTCTTCAATAACTTCGGTTTCTTAAAGTATTCATGACAACCCATTCTTAGAGCAATTTTTTGAACATTACATACTCGGGAAATCGCATCATTTGGTCTAAATACTTTGTCATTTTCTAAACTACTTTTCGTCTTTCAATGAAAAACTTTCTTACGTGAGAGTTGTTTCTATCTTGGTTCTTGGCCGAACTTCTGAACTTGGAAAACTTTTACGAGTTCTTTTATAACATCAGTTCCATAAAGTATTCATGGCGATCCATTCCTTCGAGCAATTTTTCGAACATTTCATGCTTGGGAAATCGCATCATTTTTTTTATAAACTATTTGTCATTTGGTAAACAACTTTTTCTCTTTGAATGAAAAACTTATTTACATGAGAATTGTTTCTCTCTTAGATATTGGATGAACTTCTAAACTTGACAAACTTTGACGAGTTCTTCTACAACTTCGGTTCTATAAAGTATTCTTGACGTTCCATTCCTTCGAGCAAATTTCTGAACATTTCATGCTTGGGAAATCACATCATTTTGTCTGCTTAGTTTGTCATTTGGTATACAACTTTTGGTCATTTAATTAAAAGCTTATTTTCGTGAGAATTTACTATCTCTTGGATCATGGACAAACTTCCTAACTCCACAAACTTTTACCAGTTGTTCAATAACTTTGCTCCATTAAAGTATTCATGACAATCCATTCCTTCGAGTAATTTTTCGAACATTCCATGCTCGGGAAATTGCATAATTTAGTCTAAATAGTTTGTCATTTTGTAAACGACTTTTGGTCTATAAATTAAAAAGTTATTTACATGAGAGTTGTTTCTCTCCTTGTTCTTGGACGAACTTCCGAAATTGACGAAGTCTTACGAGTTCTTTTAAAACTTCAGTTCCTTAAAGTATTCATGACGATCCATTTCTTCGAGTAATTTTTCAAACATTCCAAGCACAGGAAATCGCATCATTATGTCTAAATAATTTGTCAATTTCTAAACAACTTTTGGTCTTCGAATTAAAAACCTATTTACGTGAGAGGTTTTTCTCTCTTGGCTCTTAGACGAACTTCCAAACTTGACATACTTTTACGAGTTCTTCTATAACTTTAGTTCCTTAAATATTCATGACGATCCATTCCTTAGAGTAATTTTTATAGCATTCCATGCACAGGAAATCGCATTATTTGGTCTAAATAGTTTGTCATTTTCTAAACAACTTTTGGTCTTTGAATTAAAAACCTATTTCCGTGAGAGTTGTTTTTCTCTTGGTTCTTAGATGAACTTCCAAACTTGACGAGCTTTTACGAGTTCTTCAATAACTTCGGTTTCTTAAAGTATTCATGACAACCCATTCTTAGAGCAATTTTTTGAACATTACATACTCGGGAAATCGCATCATTTGGTCTAAATACTTTGTCATTTTCTAAACTACTTTTCGTCTTTCAATGAAAAACTTTCTTACGTGAGAGTTGTTTCTATCTTGGTTCTTGGCCGAACTTCTGAACTTGGAAAACTTTTACGAGTTCTTTTATAACATCAGTTCCATAAAGTATTCATGGCGATCCATTCCTTCGAGCAATTTTTCGAACATTTCATGCTTGGGAAATCGCATCATTTTTTTTATAAACTATTTGTCATTTGGTAAACAACTTTTTCTCTTTGAATGAAAAACTTATTTACATGAGAATTGTTTCTCTCTTAGATATTGGATGAACTTCTAAACTTGACAAACTTTGACGAGTTCTTCTACAACTTCGGTTCTATAAAGTATTCTTGACGTTCCATTCCTTCGAGCAAATTTCTGAACATTTCATGCTTGGGAAATCACATCATTTTGTCTGCTTAGTTTGTCATTTGGTATACAACTTTTGGTCATTTAATTAAAAGCTTATTTTCGTGAGAATTTACTATCTCTTGGATCATGGACAAACTTCCTAACTCCACAAACTTTTACCAGTTGTTCAATAACTTTGCTCCATTAAAGTATTCATGACAATCCATTCCTTCGAGTAATTTTTCGAACATTCCATGCTCGGGAAATTGCATAATTTAGTCTAAATAGTTTGTCATTTTGTAAACGACTTTTGGTCTATAAATTAAAAAGTTATTTACATGAGAGTTGTTTCTCTCCTTGTTCTTGGACGAACTTCCGAAATTGACGAAGTCTTACGAGTTCTTTTAAAACTTCAGTTCCTTAAAGTATTCATGACGATCCATTTCTTCGAGTAATTTTTCAAACATTCCAAGCACAGGAAATCGCATCATTATGTCTAAATAATTTGTCAATTTCTAAACAACTTTTGGTCTTCGAATTAAAAACCTATTTACGTGAGAGGTTTTTCTCTCTTGGCTCTTAGACGAACTTCCAAACTTGACATACTTTTACGAGTTCTTCTATAACTTTAGTTCCTTAAATATTCATGACGATCCATTCCTTAGAGTAATTTTTATAGCATTCCATGCACAGGAAATCGCATTATTTGGTCTAAATAGTTTGTCATTTTCTAAACAACTTTTGGTCTTTGAATTAAAAACCTATTTCCGTGAGAGTTGTTTTTCTCTTGGTTCTTAGATGAACTTCCAAACTTGACGAGCTTTTACGAGTTCTTCAATAACTTCGGTTTCTTAAAGTATTCATGACAACCCATTCTTAGAGCAATTTTTTGAACATTACATACTCGGGAAATCGCATCATTTGGTCTAAATACTTTGTCATTTTCTAAACTACTTTTCGTCTTTCAATGAAAAACTTTCTTACGTGAGAGTTGTTTCTATCTTGGTTCTTGGCCGAACTTCTGAACTTGGAAAACTTTTACGAGTTCTTTTATAACATCAGTTCCATAAAGTATTCATGGCGATCCATTCCTTCGAGCAATTTTTCGAACATTTCATGCTTGGGAAATCGCATCATTTTTTTTATAAACTATTTGTCATTTGGTAAACAACTTTTTCTCTTTGAATGAAAAACTTATTTACATGAGAATTGTTTCTCTCTTAGATATTGGATGAACTTCTAAACTTGACAAACTTTGACGAGTTCTTCTACAACTTCGGTTCTATAAAGTATTCTTGACGTTCCATTCCTTCGAGCAAATTTCTGAACATTTCATGCTTGGGAAATCACATCATTTTGTCTGCTTAGTTTGTCATTTGGTATACAACTTTTGGTCATTTAATTAAAAGCTTATTTTCGTGAGAATTTACTATCTCTTGGATCATGGACAAACTTCCTAACTCCACAAACTTTTACCAGTTGTTCAATAACTTTGCTCCATTAAAGTATTCATGACAATCCATTCCTTCGAGTAATTTTTCGAACATTCCATGCTCGGGAAATTGCATAATTTAGTCTAAATAGTTTGTCATTTTGTAAACGACTTTTGGTCTATAAATTAAAAAGTTATTTACATGAGAGTTGTTTCTCTCCTTGTTCTTGGACGAACTTCCGAAATTGACGAAGTCTTACGAGTTCTTTTAAAACTTCAGTTCCTTAAAGTATTCATGACGATCCATTTCTTCGAGTAATTTTTCAAACATTCCAAGCACAGGAAATCGCATCATTATGTCTAAATAATTTGTCAATTTCTAAACAACTTTTGGTCTTCGAATTAAAAACCTATTTACGTGAGAGGTTTTTCTCTCTTGGCTCTTAGACGAACTTCCAAACTTGACATACTTTTACGAGTTCTTCTATAACTTTAGTTCCTTAAATATTCATGACGATCCATTCCTTAGAGTAATTTTTATAGCATTCCATGCACAGGAAATCGCATTATTTGGTCTAAATAGTTTGTCATTTTCTAAACAACTTTTGGTCTTTGAATTAAAAACCTATTTCCGTGAGAGTTGTTTTTCTCTTGGTTCTTAGATGAACTTCCAAACTTGACGAGCTTTTACGAGTTCTTCAATAACTTCGGTTTCTTAAAGTATTCATGACAACCCATTCTTAGAGCAATTTTTTGAACATTACATACTCGGGAAATCGCATCATTTGGTCTAAATACTTTGTCATTTTCTAAACTACTTTTCGTCTTTCAATGAAAAACTTTCTTACGTGAGAGTTGTTTCTATCTTGGTTCTTGGCCGAACTTCTGAACTTGGAAAACTTTTACGAGTTCTTTTATAACATCAGTTCCATAAAGTATTCATGGCGATCCATTCCTTCGAGCAATTTTTCGAACATTTCATGCTTGGGAAATCGCATCATTTTTTTTATAAACTATTTGTCATTTGGTAAACAACTTTTTCTCTTTGAATGAAAAACTTATTTACATGAGAATTGTTTCTCTCTTAGATATTGGATGAACTTCTAAACTTGACAAACTTTGACGAGTTCTTCTACAACTTCGGTTCTATAAAGTATTCTTGACGTTCCATTCCTTCGAGCAAATTTCTGAACATTTCATGCTTGGGAAATCACATCATTTTGTCTGCTTAGTTTGTCATTTGGTATACAACTTTTGGTCATTTAATTAAAAGCTTATTTTCGTGAGAATTTACTATCTCTTGGATCATGGACAAACTTCCTAACTCCACAAACTTTTACCAGTTGTTCAATAACTTTGCTCCATTAAAGTATTCATGACAATGCATTCCTTCGAGTAATTTTTCGAACATTCCATGCTCGGGAAATTGCATAATTTAGTCTAAATAGTTTGTCATTTTGTAAACGACTTTTGGTCTATAAATTAAAAAGTTATTTACATGAGAGTTGTTTCTCTCCTTGTTCTTGGACGAACTTCCGAAATTGACGAAGTCTTACGAGTTCTTTTAAAACTTCAGTTCCTTAAAGTATTCATGACGATCCATTTCTTCGAGTAATTTTTCAAACATTCCAAGCACAGGAAATCGCATCATTATGTCTAAATAATTTGTCAATTTCTAAACAACTTTTGGTCTTCGAATTAAAAACCTATTTACGTGAGAGGTTTTTCTCTCTTGGCTCTTAGACGAACTTCCAAACTTGACATACTTTTACGAGTTCTTCTATAACTTCGATTTCTTAAAGTATTCAAGATAATCCATTCCTTAGAGTAATTTTTTGAACATTTCATGCTCGGGAAATCGCATTATTTGGTCTAAATACTTTGTCATTTTCTAAACAACTTTTGGTCTTTGAATTAAAACCCTATTTTCGTGGAGGTTGTTTTTCTCTTGGTTCTTAGATGAACTTCCAAACTTTACGAACTTTTATGAGTTCTTCAATAACTTCGGTTTCTTAAAGTATTCAAGACAACCCATTCTTAGAGCAATTTTTTGAACATTACAAACTCGGGAAATCGCATCATTTGGTCTAAATACTTTGTCATTTTCTAAACTACTTTTCGTCTTTCAATGAAAAACTTTCTTACGTGAGAGTTGTTTCTATCTTGGTTCTTGGCCGAACTTCTGAACTTGGAAAACTTTTACGAGTTCTTTTATAACATCAGTTCCATAAAGTATTCATGGCGATCCATTCCTTCGAGCAATTTTTCGAACATTTCATGCTTGGGAAATCGCATCATTTTTTTTTATAAACTATTTGTCATTTGGTAAACAACTTTTTCTCTTTGAATGAAAAACTTATTTACATGAGAATTGTTTCTCTCTTAGATATTGGATGAACTTCTAAACTTGACAAACTTTGACGAGTTCTTCTACAACTTCGGTTCTATAAAGTATTCTTGACGTTCCATTCCTTCGAGCAAATTTCTGAACATTTCATTCTTGGGAAATCACATCATTTTGTCTGCTTAGTTTGTCATTTGGTATACAACTTTTGGTCATTTAATTAAAAGCTTATTTTCGTGAGAATTTACTATCTCTTGGATCATGGACAAACTTCCTAACTCCACAAACTTTTACCAGTTGTTCAATAACTTTGCTCCATTAAAGTATTCATGACAATCCATTCCTTCGAGTAATTTTTCGAACATTCCATGCTCGGGAAATTGCATAATTTAGTCTAAATAGTTTGTCATTTTGTAAACGACTTTTGGTCTATAAATTAAAAAGTTATTTACATGAGAGTTGTTTCTCTCCTTGTTCTTGGACGAACTTCCGAAATTGACGAAGTCTTACGAGTTCTTTTAAAACTTCAGTTCCTTAAAGTATTCATGACGATCCATTTCTTCGAGTAATTTTTCAAACATTCCAAGCACAGGAAATCGCATCATTATGTCTAAATAATTTGTCAATTTCTAAACAACTTTTGGTCTTCGAATTAAAAACCTATTTACGTGAGAGGTTTTTCTCTCTTGGCTCTTAGACGAACTTCCAAACTTGACATACTTTTACGAGTTCTTCTATAACTTCGATTTCTTAAAGTATTCAAGATAATCCATTCCTTAGAGTAATTTTTTGAACATTTCATGCTCGGGAAATCGCATTATTTGGTCTAAATACTTTGTCATTTTCTAAACGACTTTTGGTCTTTGAATGAAAAACTTATTTATGTGAGAGTTGTTTCTCTCTTGGTTCTAGGACGAACTTCTGAACTTGGACAACTTTTTACTATTTCATCTATAACTTTCATTCCTTAAAGTATTCATGACAATCCATTCCTTCAAGCAATTTTCCGAACATTCCATGCTCGGGAAATCGCATCATTTGGTCTAAATAGTTTGCTATTTTGTAAACAACTTTTGGTCTTTAAATTAAAATCTTATTTACGTGAGAATTGTTTCTCTCTTTATTCTTGGACGAACTTCCGAACTTGATGAAGTTTTGCAAGTTCTTTTAAAACTTCAGTTCCTTAAATATTCATGACGATCCATTCCTTCGAGCAATTTTTATAGCATTCCATGCACAGGAAATCACATCTTTTTGTCTAAATAGTTTGTCATTTTCTAAACAACTTTTGGTCTTTGAATTAAAAACCTATTTCCGTGAGAGTTGTTTTTCTCTTGGTTCTTAGATGAACTTCCAAACTTGACGAGCTTTTACGAGTTCTTCAATAACTTCGATTTCTTAAAGTATTCATGACAACCCATTCTTAGAGCAATTTTTTGAACATTACATACTCGGGAAATCGCATCATTTGGTCTAAATACTTTGTCATTTTCTAAACTACTTTTCGTCTTTCAATGAAAAACTTTCTTACGTGAGAGTTGTTTTTATCTTAGTTCTTGGCCGAACTTCTGAACTTGGAAAACTTTTACGAGTTCTTTTATAACATCAGTTCCATAAAGTATTCATGGCGATCCATTCCTTCGAGCAATTTTTCGAACATTTCATGCTTGGGAAATCGCATCATTTTTTTTATAAACTATTTGTCATTTGGTAAACAACTTTTTCTCTTTGAATGAAAAACTTATTTACATGAGAATTGTTTCTCTCTTAGATATTGGATGAACTTCTAAACTTGACAAACTTTGACGAGTTCTTCTACAACTTCGGTTCTATAAAGTATTCTTGACGTTCCATTCCTTCGAGCAAATTTCTGAACATTTCATGCTTGGGAAATCACATCATTTTGTCTGCTTAGTTTGTCATTTGGTATACAACTTTTGGTCATTTAATTAAAAGCTTATTTTCGTGAGAATTTACTATCTCTTGGATCATGGACAAACTTCCTAACTCCACAAACTTTTACCAGTTGTTCAATAACTTTGCTCCATTAAAGTATTCATGACAATCCATTCCTTCGAGTAATTTTTCGAACATTCCATGCTCGGGAAATTGCATAATTTAGTCTAAATAGTTTGTCATTTTGTAAACGACTTTTGGTCTATAAATTAAAAAGTTATTTACATGAGAGTTGTTTCTCTCCTTGTTCTTGGACGAACTTCCGAAATTGACGAAGTCTTACGAGTTCTTTTAAAACTTCAGTTCCTTAAAGTATTCATGACGATCCATTTCTTCGAGTAATTTTTCAAACATTCCAAGCACAGGAAATCGCATCATTATGTCTAAATAATTTGTCAATTTCTAAACAACTTTTGGTCTTCGAATTAAAAACCTATTTACGTGAGAGGTTTTTCTCTCTTGGCTCTTAGACGAACTTCCAAACTTGACATACTTTTACGAGTTCTTCTATAACTTTAGTTCCTTAAATATTCATGACGATCCATTCCTTAGAGTAATTTTTATAGCATTCCATGCACAGGAAATCGCATTATTTGGTCTAAATAGTTTGTCATTTTCTAAACAACTTTTGGTCTTTGAATTAAAAACCTATTTCCGTGAGAGTTGTTTTTCTCTTGGTTCTTAGATGAACTTCCAAACTTGACGAGCTTTTACGAGTTCTTCAATAACTTCGGTTTCTTAAAGTATTCATGACAACCCATTCTTAGAGCAATTTTTTGAACATTACATACTCGGGAAATCGCATCATTTGGTCTAAATACTTTGTCATTTTCTAAACTACTTTTCGTCTTTCAATGAAAAACTTTCTTACGTGAGAGTTGTTTCTATCTTGGTTCTTGGCCGAACTTCTGAACTTGGAAAACTTTTACGAGTTCTTTTATAACATCAGTTCCATAAAGTATTCATGGCGATCCATTCCTTCGAGCAATTTTTCGAACATTTCATGCTTGGGAAATCGCATCATTTTTTTTATAAACTATTTGTCATTTGGTAAACAACTTTTTCTCTTTGAATGAAAAACTTATTTACATGAGAATTGTTTCTCTCTTAGATATTGGATGAACTTCTAAACTTGACAAACTTTGACGAGTTCTTCTACAACTTCGGTTCTATAAAGTATTCTTGACGTTCCATTCCTTCGAGCAAATTTCTGAACATTTCATGCTTGGGAAATCACATCATTTTGTCTGCTTAGTTTGTCATTTGGTATACAACTTTTGGTCATTTAATTAAAAGCTTATTTTCGTGAGAATTTACTATCTCTTGGATCATGGACAAACTTCCTAACTCCACAAACTTTTACCAGTTGTTCAATAACTTTGCTCCATTAAAGTATTCATGACAATCCATTCCTTCGAGTAATTTTTCGAACATTCCATGCTCGGGAAATTGCATAATTTAGTCTAAATAGTTTGTCATTTTGTAAACGACTTTTGGTCTATAAATTAAAAAGTTATTTACATGAGAGTTGTTTCTCTCCTTGTTCTTGGACGAACTTCCGAAATTGACGAAGTCTTACGAGTTCTTTTAAAACTTCAGTTCCTTAAAGTATTCATGACGATCCATTTCTTCGAGTAATTTTTCAAACATTCCAAGCACAGGAAATCGCATCATTATGTCTAAATAATTTGTCAATTTCTAAACAACTTTTGGTCTTCGAATTAAAAACCTATTTACGTGAGAGGTTTTTCTCTCTTGGCTCTTAGACGAACTTCCAAACTTGACATACTTTTACGAGTTCTTCTATAACTTTAGTTCCTTAAAGTATTCAAGATAATCCATTCCTTAGAGTAATTTTTTGAACATTTCATGCTCGGGAAATCGCATTATTTGGTCTAAATACTTTGTCATTTTCTAAACAACTTTTGGTCTTTGAATTAAAACCCTATTTTCGTGGAGGTTGTTTTTCTCTTGGTTCTTAGATGAACTTCCAAACTTTACGAACTTTTATGAGTTCTTCAATAACTTCGGTTTCTTAAAGTATTCAAGACAACCCATTTTTAGAGCAATTTTTTGAACATTACAAACTCGGGAAATCGCATCATTTGGTCTAAATACTTTGTCATTTTCTAAACTACTTTTCGTCTTTCAATGAAAAACTTTCTTACGTGAGAGTTGTTTCTATCTTGGTTCTTGGCCGAACTTCTGAACTTGGAAAACTTTTACGAGTTCTTTTATAACATCAGTTCCATAAAGTATTCATGGCGATCCATTCCTTCGAGCAATTTTTCGAACATTTCATGCTTGGGAAATCGCATCATTTTTTTTTATAAACTATTTGTCATTTGGTAAACAACTTTTTCTCTTTGAATGAAAAACTTATTTACATGAGAATTGTTTCTCTCTTAGATATTGGATGAACTTCTAAACTTGACAAACTTTGACGAGTTCTTCTACAACTTCGGTTCTATAAAGTATTCTTGACGTTCCATTCCTTCGAGCAAATTTCTGAACATTTCATTCTTGGGAAATCACATCATTTTGTCTGCTTAGTTTGTCATTTGGTATACAACTTTTGGTCATTTAATTAAAAGCTTATTTTCGTGAGAATTTACTATCTCTTGGATCATGGACAAACTTCCTAACTCCACAAACTTTTACCAGTTGTTCAATAACTTTGCTCCATTAAAGTATTCATGACAATCCATTCCTTCGAGTAATTTTTCGAACATTCCATGCTCGGGAAATTGCATAATTTAGTCTAAATAGTTTGTCATTTTGTAAACGACTTTTGGTCTATAAATTAAAAAGTTATTTACATGAGAGTTGTTTCTCTCCTTGTTCTTGGACGAACTTCCGAAATTGACGAAGTCTTACGAGTTCTTTTAAAACTTCAGTTCCTTAAAGTATTCATGACGATCCATTTCTTCGAGTAATTTTTCAAACATTCCAAGCACAGGAAATCGCATCATTATGTCTAAATAATTTGTCAATTTCTAAACAACTTTTGGTCTTCGAATTAAAAACCTATTTACGTGAGAGGTTTTTCTCTCTTGGCTCTTAGACGAACTTCCAAACTTGACATACTTTTACGAGTTCTTCTATAACTTTAGTTCCTTAAATATTCATGACGATCCATTCCTTAGAGTAATTTTTATAGCATTCCATGCACAGGAAATCGCATTATTTGGTCTAAATAGTTTGTCATTTTCTAAACAACTTTTGGTCTTTGAATTAAAAACCTATTTCCGTGAGAGTTGTTTTTCTCTTGGTTCTTAGATGAACTTCCAAACTTGACGAGCTTTTACGAGTTCTTCAATAACTTCGGTTTCTTAAAGTATTCATGACAACCCATTCTTAGAGCAATTTTTTGAACATTACATACTCGGGAAATCGCATCATTTGGTCTAAATACTTTGTCATTTTCTAAACTACTTTTCGTCTTTCAATGAAAAACTTTCTTACGTGAGAGTTGTTTTTATCTTGGTTCTTGGCCGAACTTCTGAACTTGGAAAACTTTTACGAGTTCTTTTATAACATCAGTTCCATAAAGTATTCATGGCGATCCATTCCTTCGAGCAATTTTTCGAACATTTCATGCTTGGGAAATCGCATCATTTTTTTTATAAACTATTTGTCATTTGGTAAACAACTTTTTCTCTTTGAATGAAAAACTTATTTACATGAGAATTGTTTCTCTCTTAGATATTGGATGAACTTCTAAACTTGACAAACTTTGACGAGTTCTTCTACAACTTCGGTTCTATAAAGTATTCTTGACGTTCCATTCCTTCGAGCAAATTTCTGAACATTTCATGCTTGGGAAATCACATCATTTTGTCTGCTTAGTTTGTCATTTGGTATACAACTTTTGGTCATTTAATTAAAAGCTTATTTTCGTGAGAATTTACTATCTCTTGGATCATGGACAAACTTCCTAACTCCACAAACTTTTACCAGTTGTTCAATAACTTTGCTCCATTAAAGTATTCATGACAATCCATTCCTTCGAGTAATTTTTCGAACATTCCATGCTCGGGAAATTGCATAATTTAGTCTAAATAGTTTGTCATTTTGTAAACGACTTTTGGTCTATAAATTAAAAAGTTATTTACATGAGAGTTGTTTCTCTCCTTGTTCTTGGACGAACTTCCGAAATTGACGAAGTCTTACGAGTTCTTTTAAAACTTCAGTTCCTTAAAGTATTCATGACGATCCATTTCTTCGAGTAATTTTTCAAACATTCCAAGCACAGGAAATCGCATCATTATGTCTAAATAATTTGTCAATTTCTAAACAACTTTTGGTCTTCGAATTAAAAACCTATTTACGTGAGAGGTTTTTCTCTCTTGGCTCTTAGACGAACTTCCAAACTTGACATACTTTTACGAGTTCTTCTATAACTTCGATTTCTTAAAGTATTCAAGATAATCCATTCCTTAGAGTAATTTTTTGAACATTTCATGCTCGGGAAATCGCATTATTTGGTCTAAATACTTTGTCATTTTCTAAACAACTTTTGGTCTTTGAATTAAAACCCTATTTTCGTGGAGGTTGTTTTTCTCTTGGTTCTTAGATGAACTTCCAAACTTTACGAACTTTTATGAGTTCTTCAATAACTTTGGTTTCTTAAAGTATTCAAGACAACCCATTCTTAGAGCAATTTTTT